>CAJQUN010000345.1:0-615075 GCA_907163345.1 Haberlea rhodopensis | reverse complement strand
ATCACCCAGATCGCATCAAATCCCGAGGCAGTCCTTGGCAAGTGGGTCACGAAATCCATAGAGATGGTGCTCCCACTTCCACTCTGGTATTCTAAACCTCTTCAACTCGCCTCCGGAATCTGCCTTTCTGCTTTCACTTGTTGGCAAATTAGGCACTTCTTAACGAATGACATAACGTCTCTCTTCATCCGTCTCCACCAAAATTGATCACACAAGTCCTGTACATCTTTATCCCACCTGGATGGATGCTAAATCTGCTACTGTGAGCACGATGCAAGATTCCTTGACGTAACTCTGGTGCCCTCGGCACTACCCAACGGTTACCAAGCCTCAAGGAACCATCTTTCTTCTGCTACTCTGAACTTTGATAATTGACCCAGACGTAAGTATGACAACCATCTCTGTACCTCAACGTCTACATCTGAGCTTTCCTGATAAGTTCAAAGATGTCCGGTGCCAATAGGGTCGATACTAGCACCGGCGATACATCTAAATCAAAATCATATCCCAATGACAACAAGAGGGTCATCAAGAGGCCGACAACTGAATAACATCATCTGCGTACACTTCACCTTCCTACTTAAGGCGTCAGCTGTCAGTTTCGCCTTCCCTGGATGGTACTCTATCTCGCAATCATAGTCCTTGAGCAAGTCCATCCACCTCCTTTGCCTCATATTCATTCCGCTTGGGTAAATAGGAACTTCAAGCTCTTATGATCCGTGTAAATTGTGAAAGAAGTACCATAAAGATAATGCCGCAAATTTTCAAAGCGAAAATAATGGCCGCCAGTTCCAAATCATGAACCGGGTACCCTGGTCTCATGAGGCTTCAACTGCCTCGATGCATAAGCCACCACATGCTTATCCTGCATCAGTACACAGCCCAAACCCTGCAGTGATGCATCGTGTACAAAGCAAACCTTTCGTTCTCCGAAGGGATCACCAGAACAGGTGCTGTAGTCAACCGGTGCTTCAACTCTTGGAAGCTTTGCTCACATGCCTCAGACCAAGAAAACGGAACACCCTTCTGAGTCAACTGCGTTCAACGGCCTTAGCGATCTTAGAGAATCCCTCGACGAAACGTCGGTTAGTAAACCGCTAAACCGAGGAACTACGGATCTCGGGCACAGATGTAGGCGCAGACCAATCCATCACTGGCTTCCACTTTCCTGGGATCCACAGAAATCCAATCACTAGAGATCACATGCCCCAAAAATACCACGCTGCTCAGCCAAAATTCACACTTGCTCAGCTTAGCATACAACTGATTGTCCCTCAGAATCTGGAGCACTGTCCTCAAATGATTTCTGTGATCTTCCTCGCTCCGAGAATAGATAAGTATATCGTCAATAAATACGATGACGAATTGATCCAAATAGGGTTGGAACACTCGACTCATCAAGCTCATAAACACAGCCGGGGCGTTTGTCACTCCAAACGGCATGACCAAAAACTCATAGTGACCATAACGGGTCCGAAAGGCCGTCTTCTGCACATCTTCCCCTCTAACTCGGATCTGGTGGTACCCCGACCTCAAATCAATCTTACTGTACAACCTCGTGCCCTGCAACTGATCAAACAAGTCGTCGATCCGCGGAAGAGGGTATTTATTCTTCACTGTGGCCTTATTCAATTGTCTGTAGTCGATGCATAATCTCATCGACCCATCCTTCTTTTTCACAAATAACACAAGGCGCACCCCAAGGTGATACGCTGGGGCGTATGTAAACCCTTATCAAGTAGTTCTTGTAGCTGCTCTTTCAGGTCTCTAACTCCGCTGGTGCCATCCTGTAAGGGGCACGAGAAATAGCGGATGTCCCCGGTAACAATTCGATCCCGAACTCAACTTCCCTAACCGGCGGGAATCCGAGAATCTCCTCCGGAAATACATCGGCAAACTCGGCAACCACGGGTATATCTTCGACTCTTAACTCTTCTTTCTTGCCAGCAATGTCAATGGCATAAATAAGATAACCCTCGTGCCCACGTTCCAATAACTGAGTCATCTTTAAAGCCGATATCAACGGAATTCTTGAGCGGGAACCATCCCCATAAAAAGTCCACCGATCCCCTAAATCAGATCTGAATCGCACTGTCCTCTGACTGCAGTCCACTACTGCCTGGTATCTGTTCAGCACATCAATACCCACAATGCAGTCGAAGTCCGACATACCCAGAACAATCAAATCTGACTTCAACTCGTTGCCCTCAAAATAAATGAGGCCCGTCATCAGCAAACTGATCTGCAATCACACTCTTTCCAGCTGGTGTCGAAACCACAAGAGGCGTGGGTGACGGAGTTGTGCATATACGGTGCCTCTCCACAAAACTCGTCGACACAAAGGAGTGTGACGCACCTGTATCTATCAAAATATAAGCAGGGTGCGTAAATAAATAACACGTACCCGCTATCACTTCCTCTGGAGCTGCTGTAGCCTGCTCCCTGGTAAGGGCATACACTTGCCCTTGAGGTGACCCCAACGGCTGTCCTCCCAATGGCCTCGGTGCAAATGGTGGTCTCTGCTGTGCTGGCCTGTCTGAAGGTCTCCCCATAGTATTCTGTGGCCCTCCCCGATTAGGACAATTTCGGGCCAAGTGCCCATGTTTCCCACACTCATAACAAGCAGAGCATCCTTTCACTGAATGGGGTTGGGGTCCCCCGCACAGAAAACACTTAACCTTCTCAACCTATGAGACGGAGCATTACTTCCACGACCACCCCTTCCACAAGCATCTTGCCATCTACCACTGAATCTGTAAGATGATGAGTTTCCCTTTGGCTTAAAATGGTCGCCCCTTGGTTTCAAGTTTTCAGGGGTCGATCTCTGAGATGGTGCTGGAGGCGTTGCCACAGTCGGATATGCACCCACTCCCAATTCTGCCAGTTCAGCTCGTGCTAGGGCGTCATCAAAACAAGTAGGGCCGTAAGTGATCACCCTATCATACAACTCCGGCCTCAAACCTTTCATAAAATTCCTCATCTTTGCTTGGGTGCTAGAGGCGATATGAGGCACATATCTGAGTAAGGAACAGTACTGGAGAGCATAGTCAGACACCGGCATAGTACCTTGCCTCAAGCTATTGAATTCATCCTCTTTAGCCTGCCGTGCCGCTGCTGAGAAGTACCGGGTCAGAAATCGAGTCCTAAACAGCTTCCAGTTTATTTCCTGACCCTGAGCCTCCTGTTCAATTACTGTGGTCTTCCACCACATCAGTGCCTTTTTGGCCAATTGAAATTCTGCTAGCCGTATCCAAGCTGTCTTTGCGCACGGGGCAGCTACAAATATCTGCTCCAACCTCTCTAGCCATTCCTCGGCCTTCTCCCCTGTTTCAGTCCCTTCAAAAGTCGGGGGCCGATAAGCTAGAAATTGCGTCAAACTCAGTTCTCCCGGCAATAGCTGTTGTTCGGACGGCTCTTCGCCCAAGGCTGGCGGCGGTAGGGGATTTGTATGCCTAGCACTAGCATTTACACTCACTGCATCACCAGCATCTACATTTGCTGCCATACTGCAACACAAGGATTCCAAAAATAGTTCACATAATACATCGTTAGAAAACCATAACACGTTTGTGAGACCCCGTTATCACATCAAGATATTAAGGTGCAATTTAGAGAACTAAACATACATGTGATTATATCAGAGTAAAGTGCCGTGTTGATTAACCTGAGCTTTAGAGATTACAGTACCAAAAAGTTCCAAAAAGGAAAGACATACTTCCCACAAAGGTACTACATCATAGTCTTACTCTACTCAGTAGAAGCTATACTAAAACTCTATCATGCTAATCCTGTAGCACTCCTTACAGCTCAGCATATCAACCCCGGCCCTGGTTCTCGTCAACAAAAGCACCTACAAAGACAACCCCCAACACATGAGCATAACACAATTCATATTTAACATAATATGAAAGTAAGGCATAAATGCAAATCTTAAACACAAGTCCTTCCCGTACTTCCAGCATTTATATCGCCCATTGGTTGTCCCTGTACCATAATTCATAATAGAAACACATTATATGAATGTATGGATATGCAATGTCATGACATTCCTTTTCCCTTAAATCCTTATTTCATCCTGAGCCCTTATCATTAGTACATTTTAATGCTTCTTGCTACTCCATGTAAGCGGAATTCTTCATCGCTTCCAATGGACTTTAGCGTTGCTACTCCATGTAAGCGGAATTCTTCATCGCTTCCAATGGACTTTAGCGTTGCTACTCCATGTAAGCGGAATTCTTCATCGCTTCCAATGGACTTTAGCGTAAGCCATTAAAATCCTTACTAAGATAACTTTGACTCGTGAAATACACCTCTTATATTTCACAACATACATATGCAAAAACAATGCATAAAAACATGTATCATAATCTTAATGCACCACATTGCATTCATCATGTGTCATAAAGACAAACATAAAGTACATGTTACCGTTGGGATGCCCGTACGTCGCTTACGTACCTTTCAAAAGATAGAGGAGTCAATCGACTTTATCTCCTCGGTTGTGCTGGCACCTGGGATGGTTCTACATAGCCACACAACACAATATTAGGCACCTCATAATAATCCGGAAGCAAAACCAAATAATAAAAAAAAAAACAAACAAATCCTTTAATATCATCTCGCGATCGATCGCCCATGAGCCCCGATCGATCGCGAGATGCTACTGCCTCGCATACCAGAAAAATTCAATCCGCGATCGATCGCCACTATATTGGCGATCGATCGCCAAAACTTACTGGAACGTCGCGATCGATCCTGCCTCCTTGGCGATCGATCGCCAACCTTGTTCCTTCGGCGATTTTCCAGAATTGCTTAACACCGATAATCATACCCTTAAATCTAACATGTAGGACAATATACATACCAAGACCATCATGCTAGCATTTGAACTACACTACCCTGAGTGTATTCAAACCAAATATACACCCTTAGCATAAACCTACATGCATAAACATCGATCATTAAAACAAGTACTGGATCAACTTTTTCTGGAAACAGGGCACATTTTCATTTCCAGAATTCTTGAGCACCTCTTTTCATGCTATTAAAACTAACACATATAACATAAACCTTGCTCAACTAAACATGCCATGGGTTTCACAAAACTACCAAGCATGTTTTTACATCAAAGTTTCTCCAATATATAAGCTTATCATGCATGATAACACCTTCATAAAAGTACTCTTCGCACATATATTTCCAGAAAACAGGGCATTTGAACCTTGCCCAGAATTTTCGAACACTACCTTTCACATGATTAAATCTTTCACATAACACATGCAACATGCTCAAGGAAATATACTGGTACCTTCAACAAGTTACCATACATAAAAACACATCAAAGGTTCAACCAAAACCTAAGTTAGCATGCTTCGAAACATCATGGTAAAACCCTTCCTAACATGGAAAACAGAGTACTTCTCTGCTCGGGTGTTCGAGGAGCCCTTTTCTCTAGCATAAATATAGCACATAAAGCATGCAAGTTTCTTAACTAAACATGCTAAAGGCTTCACAAACATCCCAAAAAGGTATTCATAACAAGATAACATCATACCCTAAACTATCATGCCAAGACTGCTACAAAGAACAAGCATGCCAGGAAACTTGAAAACTGGGAAAAATGTGACTCCTCACCACTTTTGCCCTTCGATTTTCTTTATGAAAGGAAGCATGAAACCCGATCACTTTTCTCCTGGAACTCGACCAAGTTGCAGAGAAATGAAGGGAAAAAGAAGGAAGCTTTTGGAAGAGGCAAGACTCAAAATATCTAAGTCCAAACATGCCTATAAGTCAATCTGCTTTCCCAGAAAACAGGGGAGGGGCGTGGGTTTGGCTGCAAGTGGGGGTTGGGTGGTTGCATGTGGGGTGGTTTGTGGTGTTTAATTGTGTCCCGGTATTTCATACGATGTATAAAAATATCCCTCCTCGATATTTTATTATTCTACCACATCAACACAACAATTAAAAACACCTAACATGCTTCCTAAACCACATCATCAAATTAAATAAATTAATCCCACATACAAACGCTTTAAACATATAGGTTCATAATTAACCACCCTTAAATGCATGATTACCCACATAATCATTTCGGGGATATCACAATACTCCCCTACTTATAAGATTTCGTCCCGAAATCAAACATGCTGCTAACTAGAAATAAAACAGTACATAAACGCATACCAGAAAACAGTTCTGGATAGTACTGCACCATGTGTCGCTCTGTCTCCCACGTGGCCTCCTCGACACCCCTACGATCCCACTGTACCTTGATCATAGGAATAACCTTGTTCCGAAGTCTGCGGTCTGCTCTATCCAAAATCCTGATAGGCCGCTCCACATAAGAAACATCGGACTCAATCTGAACCTCTGAAGGCTGCAACACATGTGAGGGATCTGGCTCATACTTCCTCAGCATAGACACATGAAAAACGTCGTGTATGCCAGACAGAGAGGGCGGTAAAGCCAACCGGTATGCCAGAGTACCAATACGCTGTAAGATCTCATACGGCCCTACGTACCTCGGGGATAATTTCCCTCGCATCCCAAACCGTACTACGCCTCTGAAGGGTGAGATCTTTAAAAACACTCTGTCGCCTAACTGAAACTCCAACGGTCTACGCCGCTGATTGGCATATGCTGCCTGTCTATCCTGAGCTGCCTTCATCTTTGTTCTGATAACCTTAACTTTCTCTTCCATTTCCTGAATCAACTCAGGTCCTCCAACCGACTTACGGTCCATGTCATCCCAACACAAGGGTGACCTACAACGCCTACCATAGAGGGCCTCGAAAGGAGCCATCTGAATACTTGCCTGGTAGCTGTTGTTGTAAGAAAATTCCACCAAGGCTATCGAGTCCTGCCATGAAGTGTCAAACTCCAGCACACAAGCCCTCAACATGTCTTCGAGCGTCTGTATCGTACGCTCGGTCTGTCCGTCCGTCTGGGGATGATAGGCTGTGCTCAACCTCAACTCTGTACCTAGAGCTGTCTGCAGACCCTCCCAAAAGTGAGATGTAAACCGCGGATCTCGATCTGACACAATCGAAACAGGGATCCCGTGCAGTCTCACCACATTTTTGACATATAACTGCGCCATTCTTAAGTGCGTGAAGGTCATACAGTAGGGAATGAAATGAGCACTCTTAGTCAACCTGTCCACGACTACCCAGATGGCATCAAAACCCGAAACAGTCCTCGGCAAGTGGGTCACGAAATCCATAGATACGTGCTGCCACTTCCACTCGGGTACCTCTAAACTTCTTAGTTCACCTCCAGGCCTTTGTCTCTCAGCTTTCACTTGCTGACAAATCAAACAACGCTTGACAAAAGAGGTGACATCCTGTTTCATACGCCTCCACCAGAACTGGCTGCGTAGATCCTTATACATCTTCTTCCCACCTGGATGGACACTCATCCTGCTGCAATGAGCTCGCTGTAATATACCTTGGCGCAACTCGGTTGTATCTGGAACCACCCATCTGTCGCCGAGCCTCAGAGAACCGTCATCAGCCACTCTGAATCTCGATGGCTGTCCTGAATGAACCACTAACATCCATCTCTGAACCTCTACATCGGTCCCCTGAGCCTTCCTGATGTGATCAAATATAACAGGCTCAGCTAGCAAGGTCAAAACCTGTACTGGTGAAGAAGATACATCATAATCGAATCCCAAATGGCAGTAGGAGCCAAACATAGCTGACAGAGACATAGCATCCTCTGCTGTGCTCCTCACCTTCCGACTCAAAGCGTCGGCTGTCAAATTTGCTTTTCCCGGGTGATATTCGATTTCACAATCGTAGTCCTTCAGCAGGTCCATCCATCTCCTCTGCCTCATGTTCAGCTCAGCCTGTGTAAACAAGAATTTCAGGCTCTTGTGATCAGTGAAGATGGTAAATGAGGTACCGTATAAGTAGTGTCGCCATATCTTCAAGGCGAACACTATAGCTGCCAACTCCAGATCATGGACTGGATACCTCGTCTCATGTGGCTTCAACTGTCTCGAAGCGTAAGCCACTACATGTCTGTCCTGCATCAGCACGCACCCGAATCCCTGTAGAGATGCATCGGTATAAAGAACAAATCCTTTGTTCTCCTTGGGTATCACTAGAACTGGCGCAGTAGTCAGCCTGTGCTTTAATTCCCGGAAGCTCTGCTCACAAGCCTCTGACCAACAAAATGGGACTCCCTTCTGAGTCAGCTGTGTAAGTGGCTTGGCGATCTTTGAGAAACCCTCGACGAAACGTCGATAATAGCCAGCCAGACCAAGAAAACTTCGAATCTCACTGACTGAAGTAGGGGTAGACCAATCCATAACTGCCTCTATCTTCCTCGGGTCTACTGATATCCCCTCTCGTGATATGATATGGCCCAAAAATGCAACACTGTTCAGCCAAAACTCACACTTGCTGAGTTTGGCGTATAACTGATGATCTCTGAGGATCTGGAGTACTGTCCTCAGATGATCGGCATGATCCTCCTCATTCCTCGAATAGACTAGGATGTCATCAATAAACACGATCACAAACTGATCGAGGTACTCCTGAAATACTCTGTTCATCAGGCTCATAAAGACTGCAGGTGCATTTGTTACACCGAACGGCATCACCAAGAACTCATAGTGTCCATACCGAGTTCTAAAAGCCGTCTTTTGGACATCACCAGCTCTAACCCGTACCTGGTGATAGCCTGACCTCAAATCTATCTTGGAGTACACCTCCGTACCCTGAAGCTGGTCGAACAGATCATCAATCCTCGGAAGCGGATATCTGTTCTTCACTGTAGCCTTGTTCAGTTGCCTGTAGTCAATGCACAGACGCATTGATCCATCCTTCTTTTTCACAAACAAGACTGGCGCACCCCAAGGCGATACACTAGGGCGGATGTATCCCTTGTCGAGGAGCTCCTGTAACTGTACCTTCAGCTCCCTCAGCTCTGCCGGTGCCATCCTGTATGGGGCACGAGAAATGGCTGATGTCCCTGGCAGCAGCTCAATAGCAAACTCCACATCCCTGACTGGCGGAAATCCCGGAATCTCATCTGGAAACACATCACTGAACTCCGCCACAACTGGAATGTCCTCGGCTCTCACTTCCTTCTCCTCTGAAGCATTCATAGCATAAATAAGGTACCCAGTATGACCACGTTCCAATAACCGCGACATCTTAACCGCCGAGATTACTGGTATCCTTGGACGAGAGCCGTCCCCATAAAAAGTCCACTGGAACCCCCGATCAGACAGAAAACGAACCATCCTCTTTTGGCAATCTACCATAGCTCGGTATCTGCTCAACACATCAATGCCGATAATGCAGTCAAAGTCTGCCATTTCTAACTGAATCAAATCGGCCCTCAGATCATTGCCCTCAAAATAAATGAGGCAATCTGATAACTGTCGATCCGCAATCACATGCTTCCCCGTGGGTGTCGAGACCATGAGAGGCGTGGGTAACAGAGACGAGCACAAATGGTGTCCTTCCACAAAGGCAGTAGATACAAAGGAATGGGAAGCACCTGTATCTATCAATATAAGTGCAGGGTACGTAAGTAAATGACACGTACCAGCAATGACCTCCTCTGGGGCTGCCTCGGCCTGCTCCCTGGTCAGTGCATACACCTGTCCCTGCGGCGGTCCTGTCGTCTGACCTCCCAGGGGTCGTGGTGCAAACTGCTGCCTCTGTGGTGCCCTCCCAGCATCAAACCTTGGCCTATTCGGCCCTGAATCCGTCTGAACTGCCCGATTGGGGCAACCCCGAGCTATGTGGCCCATCTTGCCACAAATATAGCAACCTCGACAGTCACGTAACAAATGCCATCCTCCGCAGTTGGTACACCTGGTTACCTCTGTCCTGTTTCCTTGTGTGTGCCCCCGGGTGTTCTGCTTCTGTCCATGAGACTTCTTCCCACTAAACCTGGAAGATGATGAGGCCCCACGAGCCTTAAACTGATCCCCTCGTGGCTTCAGACTGTCAGTAGTAGGCCTCTGTGATGGTACAAAAGGGGGTACAACATCCTTGTATGCGCCTACGGCAATCTCTGCCAACTCTGCCCGTGTCAGGGCGTCGTCAAACGAGCTGGGGTTGTTAGAGATAACCCTATCGAATAGCTCCGGCCTCAGACCTTTCAGAAAGTTCCTCATCTTGGCATGGCTGCTGACAGCAATATGAGGTACATACCTCAGCAGTGAGGAATACTGCATAGCGTAGTCTGCTACGGACATGCTACCCTGCTTCAAACTGTTGAACTCATCTTCCTTCAATTGTCTGGCAGCTGCAGAGAAATACCGGTTAAGGAACCGGGTCCGGAATACAGTCCAGTCAACTGCCATACCTAGAGCTCTCAGCTCCATCACGGTGGTCTTCCACCACATAGCAGGCTTCTTAGCCAGCTGAAACTCTGCTAACCTCAGCCATGCCGTGAGTGCACAAGGTGCAGTCACAAGTATCTGCTCTATACGTTCCAACCATTCCTCAGCTACTTCACCAGACTCAGTCCCCTCAAACATGGGCGGATGGAAACTCAGAAAACTGCTTCAAACTGAGCTCCCCTGGCAGTAATATCTGTACACTGGGCTCCACGCCCACAGCAGGTGGTGGTAAGGGGTTCGGCTGAGCAATACTGGCATGTCTACTGTCCATATCTCCTACCTCTTCATTGAGGTCCGCCATGCTGCAACACAATAGTTAACAACAATACCAAAAGCAGTTCATAATATAAGCCGTTAGATAACAAGAGTAAAATATTCAAAGCATGTTAGTATATCACGTATACAACCATATGCATCACATGCATAAGCATGCCTAAATGAATACCTAGCCAACTTGTCTCTAAAGGCTACCCTTCACTCTTCCCTGGTTATCTAACCACTGCTCTGATACCACTAAATGTGAGACCCCGTTATCACATCAAGATATTAAGGTGCAATTTAGAGAACTAAACATACATGTGATTATATCAGAGTAAAGTGCCGTGTTGATTAACCTGAGCTTTAGAGATTACAGTACCAAAAAGTTCCAAAAAGGAAAGACATACTTCCCACAAAGGTACTACATCATAGTCTTACTCTACTCAGTAGAAGCTATACTAAAACTCTATCATGCTAATCCTGTAGCACTCCTTACAGCTCAGCATATCAACCCCGGCCCTGGTTCTCGTCAACAAAAGCACCTACAAAGACAACCCCCAACACATGAGCATAACACAATTCATATTTAACATAATATGAAAGTAAGGCATAAATGCAAATCTTAAACACAAGTCCTTCCCGTACTTCCAGCATTTATATCGCCCATTGGTTGTCCCTGTACCATAATTCATAATAGAAACACATTATATGAATGTATGGATATGCAATGTCATGACATTCCTTTTCCCTTAAATCCTTATTTCATCCTGAGCCCTTATCATTAGTACATTTTAATGCTTCTTGCTACTCCATGTAAGCGGAATTCTTCATCGCTTCCAATGGACTTTAGCGTTGCTACTCCATGTAAGCGGAATTCTTCATCGCTTCCAATGGACTTTAGCGTTGCTACTCCATGTAAGCGGAATTCTTCATCGCTTCCAATGGACTTTAGCGTAAGCCATTAAAATCCTTACTAAGATAACTTTGACTCGTGAAATACACCTCTTATATTTCACAACATACATATGCAAAAACAATGCATAAAAACATGTATCATAATCTTAATGCACCACATTGCATTCATCATGTGTCATAAAGACAAACATAAAGTACATGTTACCGTTGGGATGCCCGTACGTCGCTTACGTACCTTTCAAAAGATAGAGGAGTCAATCGACTTTATCTCCTCGGTTGTGCTGGCACCTGGGATGGTTCTACATAGCCACACAACACAATATTAGGCACCTCATAATAATCCGGAAGCAAAACCAAATAATAAAAAAAAAAACAAACAAATCCTTTAATATCATCTCGCGATCGATCGCCCATGAGCCCCGATCGATCGCGAGATGCTACTGCCTCGCATACCAGAAAAATTCAATCCGCGATCGATCGCCACTATATTGGCGATCGATCGCCAAAACTTACTGGAACGTCGCGATCGATCCTGCCTCCTTGGCGATCGATCGCCAACCTTGTTCCTTCGGCGATTTTCCAGAATTGCTTAACACCGATAATCATACCCTTAAATCTAACATGTAGGACAATATACATACCAAGACCATCATGCTAGCATTTGAACTACACTACCCTGAGTGTATTCAAACCAAATATACACCCTTAGCATAAACCTACATGCATAAACATCGATCATTAAAACAAGTACTGGATCAACTTTTTCTGGAAACAGGGCACATTTTCATTTCCAGAATTCTTGAGCACCTCTTTTCATGCTATTAAAACTAACACATATAACATAAACCTTGCTCAACTAAACATGCCATGGGTTTCACAAAACTACCAAGCATGTTTTTACATCAAAGTTTCTCCAATATATAAGCTTATCATGCATGATAACACCTTCATAAAAGTACTCTTCGCACATATATTTCCAGAAAACAGGGCATTTGAACCTTGCCCAGAATTTTCGAACACTACCTTTCACATGATTAAATCTTTCACATAACACATGCAACATGCTCAAGGAAATATACTGGTACCTTCAACAAGTTACCATACATAAAAACACATCAAAGGTTCAACCAAAACCTAAGTTAGCATGCTTCGAAACATCATGGTAAAACCCTTCCTAACATGGAAAACAGAGTACTTCTCTGCTCGGGTGTTCGAGGAGCCCTTTTCTCTAGCATAAATATAGCACATAAAGCATGCAAGTTTCTTAACTAAACATGCTAAAGGCTTCACAAACATCCCAAAAAGGTATTCATAACAAGATAACATCATACCCTAAACTATCATGCCAAGACTGCTACAAAGAACAAGCATGCCAGGAAACTTGAAAACTGGGAAAAATGTGACTCCTCACCACTTTTGCCCTTCGATTTTCTTTATGAAAGGAAGCATGAAACCCGATCACTTTTCTCCTGGAACTCGACCAAGTTGCAGAGAAATGAAGGGAAAAAGAAGGAAGCTTTTGGAAGAGGCAAGACTCAAAATATCTAAGTCCAAACATGCCTATAAGTCAATCTGCTTTCCCAGAAAACAGGGGAGGGGCGTGGGTTTGGCTGCAAGTGGGGGTTGGGTGGTTGCATGTGGGGTGGTTTGTGGTGTTTAATTGTGTCCCGGTATTTCATACGATGTATAAAAATATCCCTCCTCGATATTTTATTATTCTACCACATCAACACAACAATTAAAAACACCTAACATGCTTCCTAAACCACATCATCAAATTAAATAAATTAATCCCACATACAAACGCTTTAAACATATAGGTTCATAATTAACCACCCTTAAATGCATGATTACCCACATAATCATTTCGGGGATATCACAACGTTAGCATAACAGTCACATACTTCATATGCGCACAACATGTTTAAAAGTAAGCGCCTAGCCAACTTATTGCTAAGGCTACCCTTCACTCGTTCCCGGGTTCTCTAACCACTGCTCTGATACCACTAATGTAAGGACCCTAGTTCCTTAACGATGAAATCAAGATATAAACATGTTTAAAAGACATCTTAGAGTTCAGGTTGTTATGTGAGCTCAATGTAATTACAGGCCAAAAATAAAACTTCAATAGTTAGTTAATTACATTCCCAAAATGAATGATAAGACTAACAAAAATCCTGTAATCTAACTTCTTTCAAGTCTCTTTCAGCTCACAGTTCAACCCAACCTAGAGCCCCTTTTGTCCAAAAGCGTACCTACAGGAACAACTCACCATGAGCATATATATATCACCATTTAATCACAATTCAACCTAACAAAATAATTAAGCGCATGCGACAAATAATAGATATGCTCCTTGATCACCACATTAGCACATTTCACTGTTGTTCCTGTTTCACAAATTTATGCACAACATCATTAGTTCACGACATAATGATCGATAACGCGTTTCCAATTATATCCACAATATTTCACATTAATCACTAGAATTGTGACTGTTCCGGTCCCAATACAACAGCGGAATTTTAGGACCCCTCGCTTCGACATATAGCGGCATCATATGATATCCCTCGCTTCGACAATGACAGCGGCATGTTACCTCGCTTAGACATGACATCGGCAAATATCATACTACCATCGCTTCATATGACAGCGGCAAGTACCTCCCTCGCTCGGAGATAAAGGCTACCGGAACATTCATCAATTCTACCACAATAATCAACACAATTGATTCCAATATCATGATACAACACTATCATTTCACATATCTCATCACATATGAGGACACACTATTCACAATATGCATCATTAAAGTTGTAACACGATTTACCGTCCGATGCTCGTACGTCTCACTACGTACCTTAGTTTCAAAAGTGGAGAAGTTGTATAACTTTATCTCCTCGACGTTGTTGGCACCTGAGATGGTTCTACACAACCATACAATTCAATATTAGAAGCCAAATAATAGTTGAATACCAAAAATTCAACAAAATACAACAATTTTCAAAATTACACAGCTGGCGATCGATCGCTCCACTGAGGCGATCGATCGCCTCAAATTTTTCTTCGCGGCGATCGATCGCTTCAAACATGGCGATCGATCGCCTAACCCTTGGTTTGGCTACTGCCTCTCGGCGATCGGTCGCCTCATTTTAGGCGATCGATCGCCTGCCCTGCAAGAAGCCCACTGCCCTTAGGCGATCGGTCGCCTCTTTTCAGGCGATCGATCGCCTCGCACAGACACACGATTTTCACCATTTTTACACCAAAAATTCCTTCCCAACTTGCACAACACATATACCAACAAACTCAAAACACAAAAACACTTTAAACCTTCAATACACATCATAAAACAACCCCAAAATCCCACACCCAACCACAAAACATACCAACTCAAATAAACCCATTTTCAAACTCCAAACAACAACCCAAATTCACAATAAACCTCACAAAACAACAAGGGATGATATGTATATACATCCTAGGCCCCAAATCTTACCAAGAAATCACAAGAATCAAGTTTTGCAAGAACTCCTCTTCCACCATGGGGCTCAACTCGAAAATGAGAGGAGGAGGGTAGGGTTTGAAAAGTGTTGGGGGTTGAATAACATGAGGGGGGTAAAGATGATATGAGGTTATAGTGGGTTATGAAAGTTAATTAAATTTTACACCCCACTTCCTAACATGATGCAAATTATGCCCAACATTGTATTTTAGACACATTTCACCACAATGTGCCAAATATCAATTAAATGCATGTTTCACAAAATAATGACTACTAACACATGTAAGCCATCAAAACACCCGATTACCCAACATGCATAACATGTACCCTGAAATGCTCTACCAGTCCACATGACCAAGCATTTCCACATGGCGATTAATTCTAACACATAAGGCAATTACCACCATAATTAATCATAATTAATCATACGAACACAATTTATGCCTTAAACACAATTAATCATTTCGGGGACATCACATTTAAATAAATGTCATGACATATCTTTACTTCTTAAATCTTTACTTCAATCCTTAGTCAGTTTATGATTAGAGTATTTTAATGCCCCTCGCTTCATAACTTTAGAACAAGCGGAACCCCCCCTCCCTCGCTTCTTCATACAAGCGGTATTTCTATCCTCGCTTCGTATGGTAAACCTCGCCTCCATGTGCAAGCGAGCCTCCCCCCTCCCGCTCCACATTTTTAGCGGTATAAACGGTAAGCATTAAAATCATCACAGTGATAACCCTGACTCGTGGAATACACACCATTTATTCCACAACATACACATGCAACAACAATGCATAACAACATGTATCATACTCATAATGCACAACTTTGCATCTATCATGTGTCAAATGGACAGACATAAAATACATGTTACCGTTGGGTGCCCGTACGTTGCTTACGTACCTTTCCAAAATATGGTGTGTTGCAGGATTCTATCCCCTGCGTTGTGTAGCTATCTATGAAGGCTCTACACCAGTGTACAACACAATATTAGATGCCAATTTATAGACCAAAATAAAAAATTCCAACAAAAAACATCATTTTCCACTATTCAGCATCTGGCGATCGATCGCTACGTCTAGGCGATCGATCGCCAGATTTCACTGGCTCGAGGCGATCGATCGCGCCATTTATGGCGATCGATCGCCTGCCTTTGATTTTGGCTACTGGCCTTCGGCGATCGATCGCTGCGTTTGTAGCGATCGATCGCCACATGCTTTGTGCGCGATTTTTCCAGATTCCCGAACACTCATTTTCATACCAACAATTATAGCATATAAGACATACCACATGCTTGAAAAATTATGCTAAGAGCTACAATATACTACCATGAGTGTATTCATATCAAAGTTATACCCAAACCTAAACCCACATGCATCAAAATCGCCCATTTACATCAGTACTCACCCAAGTTCTTCTGAAACAGGGTACCATATTTCTTTTTCCAGATTTTTGAACACCACTTTTTATACCAACAAATCCACCAAATTAGACATGCATCATGTTCAAAGAAACATTTTAGGGGCTTCATTATACTACCATACAAGTACTCAAAATGAAAATTCAACCAAACATAAAACAACATGCTTTAAATCACCCCAACTCTAACTCAACTCAACCAAAAATTAACTAAAACAAGATATGGTTCCTCACCCCTCTTGGCTCCAACTTTTTGCAAGGTTTTAAGCCTTGAATTTTGCAATCTCTTCCTCCTACATGCTAGGCTGCTGCTGGACGATTTTTGGGGTGAAGATTGGGGGAGAAGAGATGATGGAGATTGAGTGGTGGGAGATTAAAGTAATGGGTATGGGCAGCTGATTGGTATGGGTTGAGGGGGGGGGGGGGGGGTTGGGTGTTGGGTGGTGTGATGTGTTATGTTTTGGTCCCGGTATTTAACACGATGTATTAAAATATCCTCACAAGATATTTTATAGTATTTAATCAATAAAATACTTCAAATTTCAATTAAACATGCTATACCACAATGACCAACACATATCCCAAATAATCATGCCATAACCCAAATTCCCAACATATAACACATGCACCCTGAAATGCATTTCCCCAATATTATTAATTCAACCCAGTGAATTAATACCATAATTTTCATAACATAATTAATGTTTAGAATCACATAATCATTTCGGGGATATCACAGAATATTTGTCGCTAAATGTTGAAGCGAGGGTAAATGCCGCATGTCACACTTGAAGCGAGGTTATTCGATGTCGCTGATATGTCGAAGCGAGAGTATTAGTGCCACGGTCATGAAAAGCGAGGTGCATTAAAATACACTGTTATAACAAGGCTAGGGATTGGTTATTATATAGTGATGGTTCATTCCGCTATTTTATTGGCGATGGTTCTTGCTGCCGGGTATATATATCGATGGCTCATTCCGCTATTCTATTGGCGATGGTTCATACCGCCGGGTATTATATAGCGATGGTTCATTCCACTATTTTATGGGCGATGGTTCATGCCGCCGGGTATATATAGCGATGGTTCATTCCGTTATTCTATTGGAGATGGTTCATACCGCCGGGTATTATATAGCGATGGTTCACTCTGCTATTTTATTGGCGGTGGTTCATGCCGCCGGGTATATATTGCGATGATTCATTCCGCTATTCTATTGGTGATGGTTCATGCCGCCAGGTATTATATAGCGATGGTTTATGCAACCGGGTATATATATGGCTATGGTTCATTCCGTTATTCTATTTGCGATGGTTTATGCCGCCAGGTATCTATATAGCGATGATATATTCCGCTACTTCTTTGGTGATGGTTCATGCCGCCGGGTATCGATATAGCGATGGTACATTCCGCTACTTCTTCGGCGATGGTTCATGCCGCCGGGTATCTATATAGCGATGGTTCATTCCGCTAGTTCTTAGGCGATGGTTCATACCGCCGTCTATATATATAAAGATGATCTATTCCGCTGATTCTATAGCGAGGGTTCGTGCCGCTGATTCTATAGCGATGGGTTATGCCGCTATGTACGTAGCACGGGATTATGCCACATTCGAGCGATGAGTGCTGCTTGCGTACCGTTGTTGGGCGATGGATACAGGTATGCCATATCTTGTTAACAATGAGTTATGGTATGTTGCTATTTTATTAGTGTTATTTTGGATGTCATGTGTTGACATGTACCGTCACTTGATGACGATGACATAGAGGGTGATCTATGTGGACGGATGCCGTCGCTACGATGCAAATACTGTTAGGTATATGTATTTAGTCGTATGGTTTGAGTGCCAATGATGGGCACATGGTAGTGTCTGAGTCACTGGTTGACGAGGCCATTATGTCCAGCAGGTTGCTTGATGAATTATTTGATGCGCCTTACAGGAAGCGTGTAAGGTCTTCCTACCTTAACATCATTATAATCACATATTATGGACTAAACATGCATTAATAACATCTTAGGGTTCCGGTTGTAGCTTTGAGCTAATAGAATTACAGGACAAAAATAAAATTTCAAACTTAATAATTACATTGCCAAAAATGAATGCTAACATTATAGGTTTACACTACTCCTAGAGTAGAGACTATCCAAAATCCTGTATCCTATATTCTTTCATGCTCCTTTTAGCTCACTGTCTCAACCCGACCCTTAGCCTTTCAGTCCAAAAGTGTACCTACAGGAACAACCCATCATGAACATGTACATCATTACTTAACATCATAAGGTAATGACATATAAATAAATGCATGAAAATAATCGTAACATATACTTCCTGGTTAATCGCATTAACCCACTTTGGTTGTCCCTGTTTCATAATCATGCACGTAGTCATTAGTTCTTGACATAAATGATTAAAATCATACTTCACATATGTTCATAATCAACAATGTTAATTAGAAATGTGACTGTCCTGATCCTGTTATGACAGCGGCACAATTGGCCCCCTCGCTTCGACATATAGCGGTACTGTGATACCCCTCGCTACACCTTGATAGCGGATGTATCTCCTCGCTAGCTATGTTAGCGGTAGGTAGCTTCCTCGCTTGCCCATAACAACCACCAGACATTCTACCATTTCTAGTAACAAAGTTTAACATACATCATAACATCATAGCATCTTTAATCATCATAAACATCATCATCACTTATCATAAACGTCCTCATAAACATCATATCATCTTTACTCATCATAAACATCATCATCATAAACTTACTTATCATAATCATCATCATAAACATTATATCATCTTTACTCATCATAAACATCATCATCATAAACTTACTTATCATAATCATCATCATAAACATCATATATACTTATGCAATCATTGCGTAATCTTAGTATAGGAGTGTGTTTTACCGTCCGATGCCCGTACGTCTCTTACGTACCTTAATTTCCAAAAGTGGAGAAGTTGGAGAACTTTATCTCCTTGATGTTGTTGGTACCTGGGATGGTTCTACATAACCATACAAATCAATATTAGAAGCTAAATAATAGCCAAATACCAAAAATTCAACAAAAATCATAATTTTCCATTTTTAAGCAGCTGGCGATCGATCGCTGCATCGAGGCGATCGATCGCCTGACTTTTTGCCTCGCGGTGATCGATCGCTTTATATATGGCGATCGATCGCCTGTAGCATTTTTCGCTACTGGCCTTCGACGATCGATCGCCTCATATATGGCGATCGATCGCCACCTGCTGGTGCAAGATTCTTCACCATTTTTGAGCATTTTCCAAGCTCAATCTCATACCCTTCAAACCCAAACATACCAACAACTCAAACATCATCATAACTCACTAAAACCCACATAAAACACTTCAAAAATCATACCCCAACCACAAACGACATATACTCAAAAACAAATCTACAAAAATCCCAAAATGCTAACCCAGTTCAAAACTAAACATCATTAAAACTTTAGGAAGGGTTTCATACCTCTCGAGGACTCCAGATCTTAACAAAAATCCCACAAACAAAAGTTTTGTGAAGATTTCGCCTTCCTTCCTTGCCAAGTTTCGAAAATATGAGATGGGTTAGGGTTGGGGATGAATTTGGGGATTTAGAAGTGAGGGTTAAAAGTGAATAAAGTATAGTGGGGTAAAGGGGTTATAAAGTTAATTAAAATTGAACCCCAAAATTAACATGATGTATAAAATACCCCAACATGGTATTTTAAAAGCATTTACAAAAAATGCAACAAACTTCTACTAAATTCATATCTTCCACATAATCAACCAATACCAATATATCATGTTAACACCCCATTTTCTAACATGCATAACATGTACCCTGAAATGCAATCCCCGGGTCACGCCTATCATGTGACTAAGCATTTCAACAAGATAATTAATTTCAACACATAAATCAATTATCATCATAATTAATCATATAAACATCATTAATGCCCAATTTGCATATAATTAATTTCGGGGCATCACGAAGCGTACCGCCGCACTCATTTGAGGTAAATATTTTACGAGTAGTGGTACCTTTGGGTATACTTGTTGGGATGGCTATGGCCAAGTGACTGGTGGTAAGAGTAGTTATTGAGGAAACTACTAGATTATACCGATGTGACATATGGTGGACATGATCACATCCATACATGAAGGTGTGAGATAAATCCTAATGGATTAAGATTGCTTTGTGATTGAGTAAGGACACCTGGATGTCCGTTATACATTGGTATTAGAGAAATATTGGGTGATGACCCACTACTCTAATTGATTGTAAGGTATTGTTTACCGGGGCGGAACGTATGATACGTTGGTAGGTTTGGTATAAACCTAAGGAGGCAGCGATCGGCTAGCCAGGAATTGTTGCAGTACTATGATGAGCTTGATGTAGCCATTATACTGCTTGTTGGAACCGAGTTTGGGGAGTCGTATGATGATACGATGAGGACTTATGGTAGACTCGGTAGTCACTTTGTGGCATGAGTTTTGAGACAGAGAATACCTCACGGGGACGTTTTTACGTCAAATGTTTTGAGGGACTTGTACCGTGGCTGCTCAATTTTGTTGGGACTACCAACATGAGTGTCAACAAGTCGTTGCCAGCTCTGGTTGAGCATCCTTGCATATGGAATGCAATGGGGAAACACAATCTGAATTGAGGGATATAGTTAGTGGGGTGACACTACTATGTTGATTGTATCTCTTGGAGAGATTTGGATATTCTATCATGGATGCAGCTGGTATCGGTCGTGGGTTGCTTGTGAATCAGTCATGGTAAGCATTACTGGTGTTGGCCTGAGTAATGACTTTCTTATTTTTCCTAGAGACGTACAAGGAGATGTCTCTGGGGAGATGCTCGAGTTGTGGAGTACTATGGCATTAGTATAGAACATCGTTAGAATGAGTATACGTTGTGTATACTGATTTGATTTGGTAATAGTGGCATTGATGCACTATTCTGAACCAGTTGGGTATTTATTGATTCCGAGATATATTTTAGTATAAATATATCTAAATTTTCCGAACGGTGGTTTGAGGTTGGAGGGTCATGGTTCATGACACTTTCCTTACGAGGAAGGCGGTATTGATATACCTACTGGAAATTTTTAAGAGATTCGATGAGTCGGTTTTTGTGGTGTTGATGTTGGAATCACACCATTGGTAGTTGGTTCGTCAATCATCATTCTCCACTGGGCGAGAATAACTGAGGATTGACAGTTGTATTTGGGGCTTTTGAGTATGATTGGAGATAGCCGAGCCGAGTGCATTGAGTATGCATGTGGTGTTGGTGCTTAGGCATGTATATCGGGGTGTGTGTACGAATGCCAACATTTTGGTACTTGTCGAGCATCGGATTAGGATGCTTGGATGAATGAATCTCTAGTGAGAGATTGTGGCATCTTGAGATTGGTAATCTCGATGGCACGATGTATTATGAAGAATGACCGTGAGGTCCGCTTGACTCACTCTAAGGAGGGATTGTCGTGTTTTGGGGTCATGAAAATTCTTTACTGGATAATTCGATAGCCTCCCTGTGTTAGGATTGTTGAATCCTAGTGTAAACAAGGGATGACCAGGATTTAGATTTGTTAGGTGTCGTGGTTGACACGTGTGGAGGGAATGCAATTGATTTTTTTTCTTGCATGTCCTTTTGGGAACTTGAGACCTTGTGGAGTCTAGATAGTGTGTTTGGACCAAGATGTGATTTCTTGGAACACACAGATGTTGATATCCTTGGAGATGTCTTTTGTGTTGTTTCGGTGGGCGTGTGTTGCCCGATCCGAGTTGCAAAGTAGTGCAATTACTCCGTTGATGGAGATGGGTTTGGAGAGCGGAAGCCGAGTTTAGTGTGAGTACACTGTAGTGTACTAGCGGTTTCCTTGGTAGCGATGCACGTTTAACATCGTGGGCTAAGTCGTAGATATATCATTGGGGCGATCTCTATATTGGAATCACGAATGATTCGTTTGGTTAGCAGCTAGGATTGACCGACTATTTTTGGGTGGTTAGCATCGATGTATGTTGACGTCTGTTAAAATTTGTGATGGTTTGGGGGTTTACTCCATTCCAGAATTGGTGCGAGGTCGGTGTCCTGCAGTTGGTGTGTCGTTCATGATGCGCTCATGATCCGACAATGTGAATCCGTTTGGATTGTGTAGTCTTGGCTGTACGTGAGGTACGTCTGTGCAAATT
Organism: Haberlea rhodopensis; assembly: GCA_907163345.1. Classification (NCBI taxonomy): domain Eukaryota; kingdom Viridiplantae; phylum Streptophyta; class Magnoliopsida; order Lamiales; family Gesneriaceae; genus Haberlea; species Haberlea rhodopensis. Next base: position 592,393 of record CAJQUN010000345.1, on the reverse strand, counting down.
TTGAGGATGAAATTTTATTAGTGGGGGATAATTGTGATGCCCGAAAATTAATGGTGTAAATCCTGGTGTGATAATGATCCTCAATGGATTTTAATTGTGGCAATTATGATTTAATTACGGTGTTGGGACACCCGAGAATGTTAAATCGGGTATTTGAGACCGTTGGATCCAAAGGTTGAGATTGTATTCTCATCGTGGTGAAAAACCTTGGAATTGGGTTTTTGGTGGTATCTGGGTCCGAGGTACTTTGTATTTGGGTTGGTATTGGAAATTGAGGTTGGAGAGATAATTATTTTTAACAGATGATTTTTAATGAGTCATGATGTGTTTGTGGAGGACTTGGGATTTTTGAGACTTGGTACTATATATATGCCAAGGGGGCTCGGTTTATAGCCATTTTTCCTCACCTCTCTCTCTCCTCTTCCACGCCTCTTCCCTCATTTCCCCAAACCCTTCTATTCTCCTCCCATGGGAGAATCGAGCAAGGCTCGATCTCGGAGCAAGATTTCTCAAAGATAATGAGGTATTGCACTTTCCCTCTCCTCTATCTTCGTTTTGATTGTGGCATTGTTGTTTTTGGTTAAGATATGTGTTGGGTTTGGAATTTGGGGGTTTTTGGTAAAAATCTTAAAGTTTGTTATTGGAGTTTCTAATGAGTTTTAATGGAGTATTTGAGGTGTTGAAGGAGTATGGGATGTTGATTTTGAGTTTGGGTGTGAAAAACACCATTGAAGCTTGAGTTTTTTGGAAAATCGCAGGTCGCGATCGATCGCGGCTTGGCGCCAATCGATCGCAACGAGATTCTGAAATTTGGTAAGATGCACAGTTCTGGCGATCGATCGCTAAGTCTCGGCGATTGATCGCGAGGGGTTTGGCGATCGATCGCGGAGACTCGCGATCGATTGCGAGATGGTTCTGTTTGGTCACTGGTTTGCGCGATGGATCGCGATGAAATCGACGATCGATCGCGGCTTGAAGAAGTTGGTTTTTTCAAAATTTAGGAAAATGTCGGGATTTTGGAATCGAGGTTTAATTAGCTAATTTTCGGGGTAATGTCTACATTCCAATGGGAATGCTATACCTTTAAATGGAATGGTTGGAGCCAAGTTTTTATTAAAAAAAAATTGGAATGCTCGATTTAGTATTTGGTTAACCTTTGAACTTATAAATGGAATATTTTGGGTAGTATGCATTCTTCGCCCGGAGTCTTTTAAATGGTAAATCGTCATGGATTGACGATATATATTTGGAGGTTGTGAACGTGCTTGGGCACGTGGTTGCATGCTTGTGTTTAATTGTGAGCTATCTATGTGTTAGCACATAATGCATCGGGTCGCAGGACTCAGTCAAGGTTTGATTTGGACTACGGAATCATAAGGTACGTATAACGTACGAGCATAGCCTTTTATATTATTGCAACTGTGAAATGCATGGTAATTGTATTTGCAATAAATTGATAAATGTTGGGAATTATATGGTGCCGCTTTTGAGCGAGCAATGATTGGATGGTGTCGCTGTTGAGCGAACATCGGTTATGCCGCCGCCGCCGTTGAGCGTGCGTGAGATTAAAATGCTGCTATTGTAGAGCGAGCGATGAAATAGAACTATGAAACCATTCGTGAGATATATGGAATATATGTAATCATTGTTTAATGATTTGATTTTATTGATTATGGTATCGGTATATGGGAAACAGATTAGTTAATCAATGTAATGATTAACTGGTATTTAGAAATTTGATAGTTTCGATTATTTTGAGAACAGGAACAACACACGAGATCCCGGATGATGATGATACCATCCAGGGAGTATCATTTAAGATTTATGACATTACATTCTGTAAATTATGAACTGTAATATTATGATTATTGGATTGGTGGTATTGGTATGCTCACCCCGTGTGGGGGCTGTCTCTGTTGGGGCAGGTGGTACAGGTACAACAATGGCTTTGGAGTTGAGCTCGAACTGTTGATTGGAAGTACTTCCAGGATCGCAGTACCAGAGCTGGTATTGAGTATGCTATTTATACATTAGATACACATATATTTATTCGATGCTCGCATGTGAGCACTATTATGTGTATATGGTTTGTATAAAAAGGCAAGGGTCTTGGTCGCATGCAATTATTTATTGAATTGCTAAATGAACTGAGAACATGTTAATGTATTATAAGGGTGCATGATATGTATGTGGACTTGGTTGGAGGAAAGTGGGCATTATGTGGAATAATGTAAGAAATTTTATTATTGGTATGTTATATGGTAGCATGGTTTTCTTTTCCCCTGATTACATGATTGTATGCACTAAATACATGGGTTAATACACTAATAGAGGGTTAAGGGTACGTGGGTCCTTACAATCATCGACTTAAAGCATTACAAATATAACCATATTCCCACTAACCCTTTTGTACACAAGTCATTTTCGGATTTTTGACAAAACCAAACATTTTGATAATGTTATCATCAGGATATTCTTGCTTCAGAACGCCTTCTTAGGCCTATAAATGGACCTATGGAGTTTTCAAACATTTTGCTCACTCCCAGAAGTTATGAACACCTTTGGCTGCTACATTTCTACCTCAATGTCACCATTGAGAAATGTTGTGTACACATCAATCTGTCACATCTCATTTTCATAATACAGAGATATAACTAATAAAATCCAAATAGACTATAGCATCACAAATAACTTTTTGCCTATGAGAATAACTTCTTCCCATCAGTTAAGCTTTAAAGGTCGCTACCTTCCCATATACTCCAAGCTTTCGCTTGTAGATCCATTCGTAGATAATGGGAACAATTTTCTCAAGAGGATCTACTAAGGTCAATACCTTTTTAGAGTATATAAAGTCCATTCAGGATTCATAGCATCTTGTCAATGTCCTAAATTGATGTCCAACATCATCTCCTTGAAAATCCTAGGATCACATCCATGGTCAAAATCATTTGACTACTTTCTAGGAGTAAAATTCAATCTATGGAATTCTTGAAACACTTTCAAATCTCATTGGTATGTGCAGTTCAAAATTTATGATTGATCAATTACTTTAATCGTTTTCACGTTTCCAATGGTTTGTGGGTCTTGAACCATTTCAAGTTATATTATATTGTCATTCCTTTTAATAGAAACATTTTCTCTAGAAAAATTGCATTAGTGAAACTTTGTCTCCAATTGATAATATAAATATCCACAAAATAATATAAGATGGATCAACTATCCAACTTATCTCCCACTGGCTGCTTCACATAAGCAAAACAATCTCAACTCTATATTTGGATTATTTTTCAGTCCATATCGTATATGGAGTTTTGTCACTGTATTGGTATGAATTATGTTCAACAAATATGTAACTTTAGAGAGTTAATGGGAGAGAATCACATTCTCTTTAAGATAACTCAACATCCTCTTACACTAACATTCAGTGCTCCACATATGTTCATATGAATCAAATTCAAAAGAACAATCAACACATGCCAAAGATATGTGGGGTTTAAGTTATCATCCTTTTATATTCTTTAAATATAATCATACTAATTGTTCATAAGTTTATCAGATTCAATAAAACGTTAATTATTAAAAATACTCCAAATCGCATTCGCAAATTTAAAAGAATGTCATTATCTATCAAAAATAGGAACAAAGTTTCATTAAGTATGGAACAAATAAACAATTGTTCAAACCAGTTCTAAACTAGTTTACCATTTTATAACAAAGAAATGTCTCAAACAACCTTCATTGCAACCCTTGCTACAATGCTTAGCTTCAGGTAGTTTCTATAAGGACCCCTAACCTTTAATCCGCTATTAGTGTATTTTACCCATGTATTAAGTGCATACAATCATGTAATCAAGGGGGAAAAATCACATGCAACCATAGCATAATGTGCCAACAATAAAATTCTTTACATTATTTCATATAATGTTCAAATCCCCCATACCACTCAACCCTTAAGTATGCATCTTATAATACACTAACATATTCTCAATTCATTTAGCAATTTCCTTAATTAATTGCATGCAAAACATAAATGAAAAGAGAAAGGCCCTTGCCATTTTATACAACCCATATACACATATATTTGTGATCACATGCGAGCATCAAATGAATGCATATTTAATGTATAAAATATTGTGCTCAATACCGTCACTGGTACTTCGGTCCTGGAAGCACCTCCAATCCATAGCTCGATCTCAACTCCGGAGCTACCACTGTACCTGTTCCACCTGCCCCCAACAGAGACAGCCCCCACAGCATACCATTACCATCGATTCAATAAACACAATATCACAGTTCATAATTTACAGAATGTAAATGCCATGAATTTTAAAAGATACTCCCTGTATGGTATTATTCTCATCCGGGATCCCTGTGTTGTTCCTGTTCTCAAATAACCGAAACAATCATATCCCCAAAAGCCAGTTAATCATCTCATTGATTAACTAAATCTATTCCTGCCATGCCAGTCTCATAATCAAATATGATTAAATCATTAAACAAATGACCATAGATATCACATATATCTAACCAATGATTCCATAGATCTATTTCATCGCTCGCTCCACAATAGCGGCATTTTAACCCTGTCATGCCTCGATATGACGTATACATGTGTGATATGATTATGGTGTAATTATGATTAATTACAGTACGATGTGGACTCAGTTTCGGGCTGAACCGAGTGATGATTGATTGAATAACCTAATGAATTACTTATGGGAATTCAAAATAACATTGTAGAGTTAAGTGGACAAGAGACTTGCCATGTACATTTACCATGAATTTGAAGGGAGTTACATGTGTATTTGAGTTGAAGGTGCATTAGAATTTACATGTGAATTACATTTGAGTTGCATGTGAAGATGTGGTTATATATCACAACATTCAGATTTAATTCACACAATACACCATAACTCACCTAGTAATCTCTACACACTCTCTCTAATACTCCTTGAGTTGATTTTGGAGTTGGACTTGCAAGAACAACAAGGAAGTGCATAACTTGGTAAGGCTAGTAATATTTCCATGTTTTAGTATCATAGTTGATGGATATATGTGTTTAATGTATCAAACTTGAAGTATGTGAGTTGGTGAAAGAAAGATGGAATTGATATGTTGGTGAATTCGATGAACTAAGTGGCAATCTGTTGAAAACATGTTCATTTCATGCTATATAGTTGTTTTATGATGTTGTGAGAGGATGTATTGAGGTGAAAGAGGTACACCATGAAGATAAGCATAAAAAATCGCCATGGTTAAAAAAATTCTGTTGTCGACCGATCGATCGCTAGACTTGTACCGATCGATCGGTGAAACAGGGGAAAGTAAGGCGGTTCATGTACCGATCGATCGGTGAAATGCAGTAGCATTTTTGAGAAATTCAGATTTTAGAGCGATCGATCGCTAGCTTCCGACCGACCGATTGCTAGGGTTGTCTGTTTGGACCGATCGATCGCCAGAGTGACCGATCGATCGGTAGACTTAAAATGTTATATTTTTGTAACTTTTGATATTGATGCCTATGATAACATGATACATTATTGGCATTGTTGTAGCATCATCACAGGGGACAGGACAACGAGGCAGTTAGACAGTGACGCTTACTTTATATCGTTGTGTCGCAGAACAGGTACATTTTGGCGTACGAGTATATGATATGGTTTTGATGATAATGTGAGCATGTTATCATATGATTAGTAGTATCATATGCATGTGCATTAATGATACTACATTGTTGATATGGATGCCACGATAGATGTGTAGTATATATGCTTTGGCTGAGATCGGTGCCACGATAGATATGCCAGTGTTGGGCATATGCTTTGGCTGGGATTGTTGCCACGATAGATATGCTACATATGCTTTGGCATGAGAGATATACGCCGGTTGGGTATATGCTCTGGCTGTTATAACATGTTAGGACGATACTATGATATGTGCTGCTAATATGAAGATGTGAGAGGGTTCCACTGACATATTGAGCTGAGATAGACATATCATATTGGTCTGGTTATAACAGGATGAGGAATGAGACATGTCATGACATAATTGCATTTGATGATGCATATTACAGAACAATCACATTTGTTATTCATAGTGCTTTGACTCAGCATGAGCTGGCCATGCTTCCACTTGGCTCAATAATTTAACACCTTTCCAGCACTCCAAATTTCGAACCTCCTCTTCCAAAATACCATCCAGCAGCTGCTAAGCAATTTTAGGAGGAGCCCTTCCATTTCCATCGCCTGGAAATCCTTCAAAAATCGGGGCAAAGTAGGGTGAGAAACCTACCCTGTTTCTTTCTGGAAAACTGGTTTGGTTCTACTTTTGAGCATGGTGAAAAACGGCATGTTAGCATATGTTTCTTGAAACCTGTGATTTAAATGCTTACATGGTGTTTTTATGAGTCTCTCTGTAATTTTCCTTAAGCATGATGCATGTTTTATGTGGAAGATTTAAGCTTGTGAAACGTAGTGCTCAAAAATCTGGGTAGAGATTTCCTCTGTTTTTCTGGAAAACGTGGGTTGGGAGTGTTTTTGAAGAGGTGTTATCATGCATGATAAGCTTATATTTTGGAGAACCTCTGATGTAAAAATATGCATGGTAGTTTTTTGAAGCCCTTGGAATGTTTAGTTGAGCACGATTTATGTTATATGTGTTAGTTTTAACAGCTTGAAAAGTGGTGCTCACGAATTCTGGAAATGAAAATGTGCCCTGTTTCCAGAAAAAGTTGATCCAGTACTTGTTTAAATGATCGATGTTTATGCATGTAGGTTTATGCTCAGGGTGTATATTTGGTTTGAATACACTCAGGGTAGTGTAGTTCAAATGCTAGCATGATGATCTTGGTATGTATTATGTCCTACATGTTAGATTTAAGGGTATGAATATCGGTGTTAAGCAATTCTGGAAAATCGCCAAAGGAACAAGGTTGGCGATCGATCGCCAAGGAGGCGCGATCGATCGCGACGTTCCAGTAGGTTTTGGCGATCGATCGCCAATATTGGGGACGATCGATCGCTGAATGTTTTTTTTTTTTGGTATGCGAGGCAGTAGCATCTCGCGATCGATCGGGGCTCATGGGCGATCGATCGCGAGATGATATTGTAGGATTAATTTGGTTTTTTAATTTGGTTTTGCTTCCGGATTATTATGAGGTGCCTAATATTGTGTTGTGTGGCTATGTAGAACCATCCCAGGTGCCAGCACAACCAAGGAGATAAAGTCGATTGACTCCTCTATCTTTTGAAAGGTACGTAAGCGACGTACGGGCATCCCAACGGTAACATGTACTTTATGTTTGTCTTTATGACACATGATGAATGCAATGTGGTGCATTATGGTTATGATACATGTTTTTTTATGCATCGTTTTTGCATATGTATGTTGTGAAATATAAGAGGTGTATTTCACGAGTCAAAGTTATCTTAGTAAGGATTTTAATGGCTTACGCTAAAGTCCATTGGAAGGGATGAAGAATTCCGCTTACATGGAGTAGCAACGCTAAAGTCCATTGGAAGCGATGAAGAATTCCGCTTACATGGAGTAGCAAGAAGCATTAAAATGTACTAATGATAAGGGCTCAGGATGAAATAAGGATTTAAGGGAAAAGGAATGTCATGACATTGCATATCCATACATTCATATAATGTGTTTCTATTATGAATTATGGTACAGGGACAACCAATGGGCGATATAAATGCTGGAAATACAGGAAGGGCTTGTGTTTAAGATTTGCATTTATGCCTTACTTTCATATTATGTTAAATATGAATTGTGTTATGCTCATGTGTTGGGGGTTGTCTTTGTAGGTGCTTTTGTTGACAAGAACCAGGGCCGGGGTTGATATGCTGAGCTGTAAGGAGTGCTACAGGATTAGCATGTTAGAGTTTTTGTATAGCTTCTACTGAGTAGAGTAAGACTATGATGTAGTACCTTTATAGGAAGTATGTCTTTCCTTTTGGAACATTTTGGTACTGTAATCTCTAAAGCTCAGGTTAATCAACACGGCACATTACTCTGATATAATCACATGTATGTTTAGTTCTCTAAATTGCACCTTAATATCTTGATGTGATAACGGGGTCTCACATTTAGTGGTATCAGAGCAGTGGTTAGATAACCAGGGAAGAGTGAAGGGTAGCCTTTAGAGACAAGTTGGCTAGGTATTCATTTAGGCATGCTTATGCATGTGATGCATATGGTTGTATACGTGATATACTAACATGCTTTGAATATTTTACTCTTGTTATCTAACGGCTTATATTATGAACTGCTTTTGGTATTGTTGTTAACTATTGTGTTGCAGCGTGGCGAACCTCAATGAAGAGGTAGGAGATGTGGACAGTAGAAATGCAAGTATTGCTCAGCCGAACCCTTTACCACCACCTGCTGTGGGCGTGGAGCCCAGTGTACAGATATTACTGCCAGGGGAGCTCAGTTTGAAGCAGTTTCTGAGTTTCCATCTGCCCATGTTTGAGGGGACTGAGTCTGGTGAAGTAGCTGAGGAGTGGTTGGAACGCATAGAGCAGATACTTGTGACTGCACCTTGTGCACTCACGGCATGGCTGAGGTTAGCAGAGTTTCAGCTGGCTAAGAAGCCTGCTATGTGGTGGAAGACCACCGTGATGGAGCTGAGAGCTCTAGGTATGGCAGTTGACTGGACTGTATTCCGGACCCGGTTCCTTAACCGGTATTTCTCTGCAGCTGCCAGACAATTGAAGGAGGATGAGTTCAACAGTTTGAAGCAGGGTAGCATGTCCGTAGCATACTACGCTATGCAGTATTCCTCACTGCTGAGGTATGTATCTCATATTGCTGTCAACAGCCATGCCAAGATGAGGAACTTTCTGAAAGGTCTGAGGCCGGAGCTATTCGATAGGGTTATCTCTAACAACCCCAGCTCGTTTGACGACGCCCTGACACGGGCAGAGTTAGCAGAGATTGCCGTAGGCGCATACAAGGATGTTGTACCCCCTTTTGTACCATCACAGAGGCCTACTACTGATAGTCTGAGGCCACGAGGGGATCAGTTTAAGGCTCGTGGGGCCTCATCATCTTCCAGGTTTAGTGGGAAGAAGTCTCATGGACAGAAGCAGAACACCCGGGGGCACACACAGGGAAGCAGGACAGAGGTAACCAGGTGTACCAACTGTGGAGGATGGCATTTGTTACGTGACTGTCGAGGTTGCTATATCTGTGGCAAGATGGGCCACATAGCTCGGGGTTGCCCCAATCGGGCAGTTCAGACGGATTCAGGGCCGAATAGGCCAAGGTTTGATGCTGGGAGGGCACCACAGAGGCAGCAGTTTGCACCACGACCCCTGGGAGGTCAGACGACAGGACCGCCGCAGGGACAGGTGTATGCACTGACCAGGGAGCAGGCCGAGGCAGCCCCAGAGGAGGTCATTGCTGGTACGTGTCATTTACTTACGTACCCTGCACTTATATTGATAGATACAGGTGCTTCCCATTCCTTTGTATCTACTGCCTTTGTGGAAGGACACCATTTGTGCTCGTCTCTGTTACCCACGCCTCTCATGGTCTCGACACCCACGGGGAAGCATGTGATTGCGGATCGACAGTTATCTGATTGCCTCATTTATTTTGAGGGCAATGATCTGAGGACCGATTTGATTCAGTTAGAGATGGCAGACTTTGACTGCATTATCGGCATTGACGTGTTGAGCAGATACCGAGCTATGGTAGATTGCCAAAAGAGGATGGTTCGTTTTCTGTCTGATCAGGGGTTCCAGTGGACTTTTTATGGGGACGGCTCTCGTCCAAGGATGCCAGTAATCTCGGCGGTTAAGATGTCGCGGTTATTGGAACGTGGCCATACTGGGTACCTTATTTATGCTATGGATGCTTCAGAGGAGAAGGAAGTGAGAGCAGAGGACATTCCAGTTGTGGCAGAGTTCAGTGATGTGTTTCCAGATGAGATTCCGGGATTTCCGCCTGTCAGGGATGTGGAGTTTGCTATTGAGCTGCTGCCAGGGACATCAGCCATTTCTCGTGCCCCATACAGGATGGCACCGGCAGAGCTGAGGGAGCTGAAGGTACAGTTACAGGAGCTCCTCGACAAGGGATACATCCGTCCTAGTGTATCGCCTTGGGGCGCGCCAGTCTTGTTCGTGAAAAAGAAGGATGGATCAATGCGTCTGTGCATTGACTACAGGCAACTGAACAAGGCTACAGTGAAGAACAGATATCCGCTTCCGAGGATTGATGATCTGTTCGACCAGCTTCAGGGTACGGAGGTGTACTCCAAGATAGATTTGAGGTCAGGCTATCACCAGGTACGGGTTAGAGCTGGTGATGTCCAAAAGACGGCTTTTAGAACTCGGTATGGACACTATGAGTTCTTGGTGATGCCGTTCGGTGTGACAAATGCACCTGCAGTCTTTATGAGCCTGATGAACAGAGTATTTCAGGAGTACCTCGATCAGTTTGTGATCGTGTTTATTGATGACATCCTGGTCTATTCGAGGAATGAGGAGGATCATGCTGATCATCTGAGGATAGTACTCCAGATCCTCAGAGATCATCAGTTGTACGCCAAACTCAGTAAGTGTGAGTTTTGGCTGAACAGTGTTGCATTTTTGGGCCATATCATATCACGAGAGGGGATATCAGTAGACCCGAGGAAGATAGAGGCAGTTATGGATTGGTCTACCCCTACTTCAGTCAGTGAGATTCGAAGTTTTCTTGGTCTGGCTGGCTATTATCGACATTTCGTCGAGGGTTTCTCAAAGATCGCCAAGCCACTTACACAGCTGACTCAGAAGGGAGTCCCATTTTGTTGGTCAGAGGCTTGTGAGCAGAGCTTCCGGGAATTAAAGCACAGACTGACTACTGCGCCAGTTCTAGTGATACCCAAGGAGAACAAAGGATTTGTTCTTTATACCGATGCATCTCTACAGGGCTTAGGGTGCGTACTGATGCAGGACAGACATGTAGTGGCTTACGCTTCGAGACAGTTGAAGCCACATGAGACGAGGTATCCAGTCCATGATCTGGAGTTGGCAGCTATAGTGTTCGCCTTGAAGATATGGCGACACTACTTATACGGTACCTCATTCACCATCTTCACTGATCACAAGAGCCTGAAGTTCTTGTTTACACAGGCTGAGCTGAACATGAGGCAGAGGAGATGGATGGACCTGCTGAAGGACTACGATTGTGAAATCGAATACCACCCGGGAAAAGCAAATTTGACAGCCGACGCTTTGAGTCGGAAGGTGAGGAGCACAACAGAGGATACTATGTCTCTATCAGCTATGTTTGGCTCCTACTGCCATTTGGGATTCGATTATGATGTATCTTCTTCACCAGTATAGGTTTTGACCTTGCTAGCTGAGCCTGTCATATTTGATCACATCATGAAGGCTCAGGGGACCGATGCAGAGGTTCAAAGATGGATGTTAGTGGTTCATTCAAGTCAGCCATCGAGATTCAGAGTGGCTGAGGACGGCTCTCTGAGGCTCGGCGACAGATGGGTGGTTCCAGATACACCCGAGTTGCGCCAAGGTATATTACAACGAGCTCATTGCAGCAGGATGAGTATCCATCCAGGTGGGAAGAAGATGTATAAGGATCTACGCAGCCAGTTCTGGTGGAGGCGTATGAAACAGGATGTCACCTCTTTTGTCAAGCGTTGTTTGATTTGTCAGCAAGTGAAAGCTGAGAGACAAAGGCCTGGAGGTGAACTAAGAAGTTTAGAGGTACCCGAGTGGAAGTGGCAGCACGTATCTATGGATTTCGTGACCCACTTGCCGAAGACTGTTTCGGGTTTTGATGCCATCTGGGTAGTCGTGGACAGATTGACTAAGAGTGCTCATTTCATTCCCTACTGTATGACCTTCACGCACTTAAGAATGGCGCAGTTATATGTCAGAGATGTGGTGAGACTGCACGGGATCCCTGTTTCGATTGTGTCAGATCGAGATCCGCGGTTTACATCTCACTTTTGGGAGGGTCTGCAGACAGCTCTAGGTACAGAGTTGAGGTTGAGCACAGCCTATCATCCCCAGACGGACGGACAGACCGAGCGTACGATACAGACGCTCGAAGATATGTTGAGGGCTTGTGTGCTGTAGTTCGACACTTCATGGCGGGACTCGATAGCCTTGGTGGAATTTTCTTACAACAACAGCTACCAGGCAAGTATTCAGATGGCTCCTTTCGAGGCCCTCTATGGTAGGCGTTGTAGGTCACCCTTGTGTTGGGATGACATGGACCGTAAGTCGGTTGGAGGACCTGAGTTGGTTCAGGAAATGGAAGAGAAAGTTAAGGTTATCAGAACAAAGATGAAGGCAGCTCAGGATAGACAGGCAGCATATGCCAATCAGCGGCGTAGACCGTTGGAGTTTCAGTTAGGCGACAGAGTGTTTCTAAAGATCTCACCCTTCAGAGGAGTAGTACGGTTTGGGATGCGAGGGAAGTTATCCCCGAGGTATGTAGGGCCGTATGAGATCTTACAGCGTATTGGTACTCTGGCATACCGGTTGGCTTTACCGCCCTCTCTGTCTGGCATACACGACGTTTTTCATGTGTCTATGCTAAGGAAGTATGAGCCAGATCTTTCACATGTGTTGCAGCCTTCTGAGGTGCAGATTGAGTCCGATGTTTCTTATGTGGAGCGGCCTATCAGGATTTTGGATAGAGCAGACCGCAGACTTCGTAACAAGGTTATTCCTATGATCAAGGTACAGTGGGATCGTAGGGGTGTCGAGGAGGCCACGTGGGAGACAGAGCGACACATGGTGCAGCACTATCCAGAGTTATTTTCTGGTATGCGTTTATATACTGTTTTATTTCTGGTTAGCAGCATGTTTGATTTCGGGACGAAATCCTATAAGTAGGGGAGTATTGTGATATCCCCGAAATGATTATGTGATTTTAATCATTTAAGTTATATTGTGATGTTAAGGTGTTAATTCATGGGATTGGATAAATTTTATTGGGGAGATTTACTTCAGGGTGCATGTAACATGTATTGGGTTTTTGGGGTGTGTATTGTTTGTTTTGGTAAAGCATGCAAAAGGGTAATTGAAGTATTTTGTTGAGAAAATACTATAAATATCATGTGGGGATATTTTAAATACATCGTGCTAATTCGGGACCAAAACATAACACATCAAACCACCCAACACTTAACCACCCCCCCCAACCCATACTTTGACTCAGCATGAGCTGGCCATGCTTCCACTTGGCTCAATAATTTAACACCTTTCCAGCACTCCAAATTTCGAACCTCCTCTTCCAAAATACCATCCAGCAGCTGCTAAGCAATTTTAGGAGGAGCCCTTCCATTTCCATCGCCTGGAAATCCTTCAAAAATCGGGGCAAAGTAGGGTGAGAAACCTACCCTGTTTCTTTCTGGAAAACTGGTTTGGTTCTACTTTTGAGCATGGTGAAAAACGGCATGTTAGCATATGTTTCTTGAAACCTGTGATTTAAATGCTTACATGGTGTTTTTATGAGTCTCTCTGTAATTTTCCTTAAGCATGATGCATGTTTTATGTGGAAGATTTAAGCTTGTGAAACGTAGTGCTCAAAAATCTGGGTAGAGATTTCCTCTGTTTTTCTGGAAAACGTGGGTTGGGAGTGTTTTTGAAGAGGTGTTATCATGCATGATAAGCTTATATTTTGGAGAACCTCTGATGTAAAAATATGCATGGTAGTTTTTTGAAGCCCTTGGAATGTTTAGTTGAGCACGATTTATGTTATATGTGTTAGTTTTAACAGCTTGAAAAGTGGTGCTCACGAATTCTGGAAATGAAAATGTGCCCTGTTTCCAGAAAAAGTTGATCCAGTACTTGTTTAAATGATCGATGTTTATGCATGTAGGTTTATGCTCAGGGTGTATATTTGGTTTGAATACACTCAGGGTAGTGTAGTTCAAATGCTAGCATGATGATCTTGGTATGTATTATGTCCTACATGTTAGATTTAAGGGTATGAATATCGGTGTTAAGCAATTCTGGAAAATCGCCAAAGGAACAAGGTTGGCGATCGATCGCCAAGGAGGCGCGATCGATCGCGACGTTCCAGTAGGTTTTGGCGATCGATCGCCAATATTGGGGCGATCGATCGCTGAATGTTTTTTTTTTTTGGTATGCGAGGCAGTAGCATCTCGCGATCGATCGGGGCTCATGGGCGATCGATCGCGAGATGATATTGTAGGATTAATTTGGTTTTTTAATTTGGTTTTGCTTCCGGATTATTATGAGGTGCCTAATATTGTGTTGTGTGGCTATGTAGAACCATCCCAGGTGCCAGCACAACCGAGGAGATAAAGTCGATTGACTCCTCTATCTTTTGAAAGGTACGTAAGCGACGTACGGGCATCCCAACGGTAACATGTACTTTATGTTTGTCTTTATGACACATGATGAATGCAATGTGGTGCATTATGGTTATGATACATGTTTTTTTATGCATCGTTTTTGCATATGTATGTTGTGAAATATAAGAGGTGTATTTCACGAGTCAAAGTTATCTTAGTAAGGATTTTAATGGCTTACGCTAAAGTCCATTGGAAGCGATGAAGAATTCCGCTTACATGGAGTAGCAACGCTAAAGTCCATTGGAAGCGATGAAGAATTCCGCTTACATGGAGTAGCAAGAAGCATTAAAATGTACTAATGATAAGGGCTCAGGATGAAATAAGGATTTAAGGGAAAAGGAATGTCATGACATTGCATATCCATACATTCATATAATGTGTTTCTATTATGAATTATGGTACAGGGACAACCAATGGGCGATATAAATGCTGGAAATACAGGAAGGGCTTGTGTTTAAGATTTGCATTTATGCCTTACTTTCATATTATGTTAAATATGAATTGTGTTATGCTCATGTGTTGGGGGTTGTCTTTGTAGGTGCTTTTGTTGACAAGAACCAGGGCCGGGGTTGATATGCTGAGCTGTAAGGAGTGCTACAGGATTAGCATGTTAGAGTTTTTGTATAGCTTCTACTGAGTAGAGTAAGACTATGATGTAGTACCTTTATAGGAAGTATGTCTTTCCTTTTGGAACATTTTGGTACTGTAATCTCTAAAGCTCAGGTTAATCAACACGGCACATTACATGAATTGTTTGATAGGGTAATTTCCAATAACCCTACTTCCTATGAGGAAGTATTGACGAGAGCTGAGATGGCTGAGATTGCAGTTGGTGTATATAAAGATGTAGGACAATCCCAACCATCTACATCAGAGAGCATGAGACCTAGAGGAGAACAATTCAAAGGATCACGAGGAGGTGCATCTTCCTCTAGATTTAGTGGGAGGCGATTTGTTCAGCGAAATGGTAGTGAACGAGGTCTAAAGGGACAGTCCCAAGGCAGTAGCAGTAGCAGTGGTCGAGGATTACAGTGTTTTAAATGTGGAGGACCACATTTTAAAAGAGATTGTCCACAACTTGATACTCCAGTTTGTTATCGTTGTGGGAGGACCGGTCATATGATTAGAGATTGTCCTCAAGCTGGGGACAACAGATGAGAGGAAATATATCAGAGAGTACAGTGCAGCAGAGAACACAGGGTATTCCACGGACTGGTGGAGGACAGAGGACAGGACCACCTCAGTTTCAGGTGTATGCACTGAACAAGGAGCAAGCAGAGGCAGCTCCTGATGATGTGATTGCGGGTAAGTGTAGTTTATTTACTTATCATGCTTTACTTTTGATTGATACGGGTGCATCACATTCATTTGTTGCACAAGCTTTTATTGATCGGTATCATATATGCTCGTCTCTACTATTGATGCCTCTGTGTGTCTCGACACCCATGGGAACTACTGTAATGGTTTGTCAGAGTGTATCTGATTTTGTTATTCAGTTTGATGCTGAGTATGGGATACAGGCCGATTTGATTGTGTTAGACATGATGGATTTTGATTGTATTCTGGGTATTGATGTGTTGAGCAGATATAAAACTATTGTAGATTGTTGTCAAAAGACAGTGAGATTTCAGTCTGATACTGAAAATCAATGGATATTCTATGGATGTGATATCTCCGAGATAATTAATTGCAATTTGGGCGTTAATTATGTTTATGTGTCATTGGTGATAATTAGATAATGTGTTGGGTTGTAGTTTTAGTAAAGCATGTTTTTAATGGCAATTGTGGTGCATTGTGGTGAAATACTTTAAAATATCATGTTGGAGTATTCTACATATCATGCTTATATTATGATACACATTTTATTTATTCAAAAGCTGATAAGGAGCCACTTGCAATGCTTTACATCACATCACCCCCTCTCCATCAACTTTTTGATCCCTAAACCTCATCCACTCATCCAGAAGCTGCCATTTTCGTTTTTGAAACTAGAGTGGAAGAGTAAACTTGGAAAAAGGAGTCTTTTGTGCTTTTCTTACTTGAAACTTGGAGCTCTAGTGGTAAGCTTCCATCTTGGTAGAGTTTTGTTGAGTTTTGGTTGGGTTTGTGGCTTGTTTTTGGGGATATAAGAGTGGATCTTGTTCCATCATGTTGTTTATACTTGGGGGATGCATTTTCATGTTGTTTTGTGGTTATATGTTGAGCTTAGTAGTTGTTCTTGGTTGTTCATGAGTGTATGTGTTGAGGGAAGCTCATTCAGGGAAGTTTCTCGCAGAAACAGGACTTCTCGATCGATCGGTAAATGGGTCCGATCGATCGAGCAAGGCAGAGCCTGAATAAGGCGTGAAATGAGCTTACCGATCGATCGACGATTTTTACCGATCGATCGGTGTGATGTCTCGATCGATCGGTAAAACGGCTCCATCGATCGGTGGAGGCAGTACCTGGATGCTTATTTTTCTTGACTTGGCGGTCGATCGGGGCTTAGGGCCGATCGATCGCAAGGCTTAAATTTTGGATTTTTGGGATTTTGTTCTATATGGTGATGTTTTTGATAATGGTTCATTTATTGGGTTCTAATATGGATTCATGTGAATATGTAGAACCATCCCAGGTAGCCACACAGCCTAGGAGATAAAGTCCACGATATCTTCACTTTTGGAACCAAGGTACGTAGTGAGACGTACGAGCATCGGACGGTAAAACGTGCCATACCTTTGATAATGTATATTGTGGATAATGAATCCTTATACGTGATGGTATATGTGAAATGACTGTGAACTACTGTGATAATGGAATCAACTATTGTGTTTGATTAATGTGATGGAATTGATGAATGTTCCGGTAGCCTTTATCTCCGAGCGAGGGAGGTACTTGCCGCTGTCATATGAAGCGATGGTAATATGATATTTGCCGATGTCATGTCTAAGCGAGGTAACATGCCGCTGTCATTGTCGAAGCGAGGGATATCATATGATGCCGCTATATGTCGAAGCGAGGGGTCCTAAAATTCCGCTGTTGTATTGGGACCGGAACAGTCACAATTCTAGTGGTTAAAGTGAAATATTGTGGTTATAATTGGAAACGCGTTATCGATCATTATATTGTGAACTAATGATTTTGTGCATAAGCTTGTGAAACAGGAACGACAATGAAATGTGCTAATGTGGTAATCGAGGAGCATATCAATTAATCGTTTCATACGCTTAATTACCTTATTAAGTTGAATTGTGTTCAGTGATAATAAATATATATATGCTCATGGTGAGTTGTTCCTGTAGGTACGCTTTGAACCAAGGGGGCTGAGGTCGGTTGAACTGTGAGCTGCTGAAAGCATAAATGAAGATAGAGTACAGGAAATTTTGGATAGTCTCTACTCTAGAAGTAGTCTAATGCTATCACTGAAACATTCATGATTGGGAATGTAATTGAATAATTGTTGAAGTTTTATTTTGGCCTGTAACCTAATTGAGCTCACATCAAACCAGAACCCTAAGATGTCATTAATATATATTTAGCCCTATTTATATCTTGAATTCACTGTTAAGGTTTAGGGTTCTTACATTAGTGGTATCAGAGCAGTGGTTAGAGAACCCGGGAACGAGTGAAGGGTAGCCTTAGAAATAAGTTGGCTAGGCATCTATTTCTTTTAAACATGTTGTGCGCATATGAAGTATGTGACTGTTATGCTAACATGTTATGGTTTTCTAACGATGTATTATGTGAATTGTTTTGTATATTGTTGTTAACCCTTGTGTTGCAGTATGGCAGCAAATGTCGATGTTGGTGATGCTATAAGTGTAAATGCTAGTGCTAGGCATACAAATCCCTTACCGCCGCCAGCCTTGGGCGAAGAGCCGTCGGAACAACAGTTATTGCCGGGAGAACTGAGTTTGACTCAATTTCTAGCATATCGACCCCCGACTTTTGAAGGGACTGAAACAGGGGAGAAGGCCGAGGAATGGCTAGAGAGGTTGGAGCAGATATTTGTAGCTGCCCCGTGCACAAAGACAGCTTGGATACGGCTAGCAGAATTTCAATTGGCCAAAAAGGCGTTGATGTGGTGGAAGACCACAGTGATTGAACAAGAAGCTCAAGGTCAGGAAATAAACTGGAAGCTGTTTAGGACTCGATTTCTGACCCGGTACTTCTCAGCAGCGGCACGGCAGGCTAAAGAGGATGAATTCACTAACTTGAGGCAAGGTACTATGCCGGTATCCGACTATGCCCTCCAGTACTGTTCCTTACTCAGATATGTGCCTCATATCGCCTCTAGCACCCAAGCAAAGATGAGGAACTTCATGAAAGGCTTGAGGCCGGAGTTGTATGATAGGGTGATCACTTATGGCCCTACTTGTTTTGATGATGCCCTAGCACGAGCTGAACTGGCAGAGTTGGGAGTGGGTGCATATCCGAATGTGGCACCGCCTCCAGCACCATCTCAGAGACCGACCCCTGAAAATTTGAAACCAAGGGGCGACCATTTTAAGCCAAAGGGAAACTCATCATCTTCCAGATTCAGTGGTAGATGGCAAAATGCTCGTGGAAGGGGTGGTCGTGGAAGTAATGCTCCGTCTCATCGGGGACAGTCTCAGGCTAGCAGTTTTGAGAAGGTTAAGTGTTTTCTATGCGGGGGACCCCATTCAGTGAAAGTATGCTTTGCTTGTTATGAGTGTGGGAAACATGGGCACTTGGCCCGAAATTGTCCTAACCGGGGAGGGCCACAGAATACTATGGGGAGACCTTCAGATAGGCCAGCACAACAGAGACCACCATTTGCACCAAGACCATTGGGAGGACAGTCGTTGGGACCACCTCAAGGACAAGTGTATGCCCTTACCAGGGAGCAGGCTACAGCAGCTCCAGAGGAAGTGATAGCGGGTACGTGTTATTTATTTACGCACCCTGCTTATATTTTGATAGATACAGGTGCGTCACACTCCTTTGTGTCGACGAGTTTTGTGGAGAGGCACCGTATATGCATGACTCCGTCACCCACGCCTCTTGTGGTTTCGACACCCGCTGGAAAGAGTGTGATTGCAGATCAGTTTGTTGATGACAGCCTCATTTATTTTGAGGGCAACGAGTAGAAGTCAGACTTGATTGTTCTGGGCATGTCGGACTTCGACTGCATTGTGGGTATTGATGTGCTGAATAGATACCAGGCAGTAGTGGACTGCAGTCAGAGAACAGTACGGTTCAGATCTGATTTAGGGGTTCAGTGGACTTTTTACCGGGATGGTTCCCGCTCAAGAATTCCGTTGATATCGGCTTTAAAGATGACTCAGTTATTGGAACGTGGGCACGAGGGTTATCTTATTTATGCCACTGACATTGCTGGCAAGAAAGAAGAGTTAAGGGTCGAAGATATCCCCGTAGTTGCCGAGTTTGCGGATGTATTTCCGGAGGAAATTCCCGGATTTCCGCTGATTAGGGAAGTCGAGTTCGGGATCGAATTATTACCGGGGACATCCGCTATTTCTCGTGCCCCTTACAGGATGGCACCAGCGGAGTTAAGAGAGCTGAAAGAGCAGCTACAAGAACTACTTGATAAGGGTTACATACGCCCCAGCGTATCACCTTGGGGTGCGCCTGTGTTATTTGTGAAAAAGAAGGATGGGTCGATGAGATTGTGCATCGACTACAGACAATTGAATAAGGCCACAGTGAAGAATAAATACCCCCTTCCGCGGATTGACGACTTGTTTGATCAGTTGCAGGGCACGAGGTTGTACAGTAAGATTGATTTGAGGTCGGGGTACCACCAGATCCGAGTTAGAGAGGATGCTGTGCAGAAGACGGCCTTCCGAACCCGTTATGGTCACTATGAGTTTTTTGTTATGCCGTTTGGAGTGACAAACGCCCTGGCTGTGTTTATGAGCTTGATGAATCGAGTGTTCCAATCCTATTTGGATCAATTCGTCATCGTATTTATTGACGACATACTTATCTATTCTCGGAGCGAGGAAGATCACAGGAATCATTTGAGGACAGTGCTCCAGATTCTGAGGGACAATCAGTTGTATGCTAAGCTGAGCAAGTGCGAATTTTGGCTGAGTAGCGTGGTATTTTTGGGGCATGTGATCTCTAGTGATGGGATTTCTGTGGATCCCAGGAAAGTGGAAGCTGTGATGGATTGGTCTGCGCCTACATCTGTGCCCGAGATCCGTAGCTTCCTCGGTTTAGCGGGTTACTACCGACGTTTCGTCGAGGGATTCTCTAAGATCGCTAAGCCATTGACGCAGTTGACTCAGAAGGGTGTTCCGTTTTCTTGGTCTGAGGCATGTGAGCAAAGCTTCCAAGAGTTGAAGCACCGGTTGACCACAGCACCTGTTCTGGTGATCCCTTCGGAGAACGAAAGGTTTGCTTTGTACACGGATGCATCACTGCAGGGATTGGGCTGTGTACTGATGCAGGATAAGCATGTGGTGGCTTATGCATCGAGGCAGTTGAAGCCTCATGAGACCAGGTACCCGGTCCATGATTTGGAACTGGCGGCCATTATTTTCGCTTTGAAAATTTGGCGGCATTATCTCTATGGTACTTCCTTTACCATTTACACGGATCATAAGAGCTTGAAATTCCTATTTAGTCAAGCGGAACTGAACATGAGGCCAAGGAGGTGGATGGACTTGCTCAAGGACTATGATTGCGAGATAGAGTACCATCCAGGAAAGGCGAACCTGACTGCTGATGCCTTGAGTAAGAAGGTGAAGTATACAGCAGATGATGTGATTCAGCTATCGGCCTTGATGACCTCTTGTTGTCATCTAGGATATGACTTTGATTTAGATGTATCGCCGGTGTTTGTATCGACCCTATTGGTAGAACCGGACATCTTTGAACTTATCAGGAAAGCCCAGGGGACAGACGTTGAAGTACAGAGATGGTTATCATGTATACGTCTGGGTCAGTCATCAAAGTTCAGAGTAGCAGAAGATGGTTCCTTGAGGCTTGGTAACCGTTGGGTAGTGCCGAGGGCACCAGAGTTGCGTCAAGGAATCTTGCATCGTGCTCATTGTAGCAGATTTAGCATCCATCCAGGTGGGAGAAAGATGTACAAGGACTTGTATGATCAATTTTGGTGGAGACGGATGAAGAGAGACGTTATGTCATTCGCTAAGAAGTGTCTAATTTGCCAACAAGTGAAAGCGGAAAGGCAGAGGCCCGGAGGCGAGTTGAAGAATTTAGAGATACCAGAGTGGAAGTGGGAGCACATCTCTATGGATTTCGTGACCCACTTGCCAAGGACTGCCTCGGGATTCGATGCGATCTGGGTGATTGTGGATCGACTGACGAAGGTGACTCACTTCATCCCATATAGTATGACTTTCACATACTTAAAAATGGCTCAGTTGTATGTTCGGGACGTAGTAAGATTGCATGGCATCCCAGTCTCGATTGTGTCTGATAGAGACCCGCGGTTCACATCGCACTTTTGGGAGGGTCTTCAATCAGCTTTGGGTACAGAGTTGAGACTGAGTACAGCTTACCACCCTCAGACAGATGGTCAGACAGAGCGTACCATACAGACGCTTGAGGACATATTGAGGGCATGTGTGTTGGAGTTCGATACTCCGTGGCAAGATTCAGTGCCACTTGTAGAGTTCTCTTACAACAACAGTTATCAGGCGAGCATTAAGATGGCTCCATTTGAGGCCCTTTACGGTCGACGTTGTAGGTGTGGGGTCCTCGTTTTACTTAATCCTTATGTATTCATTACACATACCCCTCGTTTACTTAATCCATTATGTATTCATTACACATACATATGTGAGTCTGAATTAAGTAATATACCATGCACGGATTAAGAGTTCATGCTAGTTAAGTTGTTTACAAGGTTATCAAAAACCTAACAAACTATACATATCATGTACATAAACAACCTAATTCAAAAGAACTCCTAGGCAGTGGTTCCCCTCGCAGCGGAAATCATGACTCACGCTCCCCACGTCTATGAGTCCCTACAGAAACATTCACAACGTGAGTATAGATAACAACTATCTCAGTGCAATATCAAACACAATATCAATATCAATGATAAAGCACAATAAATCAAATGACGTGAATGTTCTGTATCATGCATCCACAAATGCACTATGTCATGACATGTCTCAACAAGTTCCCTATTATCACGAGTCTCATATGATATGCCTATTCAGCTCAATATGTCTGTGAGAAACCACATCACATCTTCATATTAGCAGCACATATCATAGTACCATACTCATCTGTGATAATAACCAGAGTATATAACCACACCAGGCGTATATCTCTCAAGCCAAAGCATATGTAGTATATCTATCGTGGCAACGATCCCAGCCCAAGCATATGCCCCACACTAGCATATCTATCCAGGCACCGATCCCAGTCAAAGCATATGCCCAACACTAGCATATCTATCGTGGCAGTCAAAGCATATACCCCACCAGGTATATCTATCAAGACAATGATCGTACCAAAGCATATACACATATCTATCAAGGCATCCATACCAATCATATGAAATCTATGTATGCACATGCATATGATACTACCAATCATATGACACAACGATAACATAAATCATATGATATCAAAACCATAATAGCATCATCATATCATATCTATACTCCGTACGTCAACACGTACCTGTACTGCGACACAAACGAGATAAAGCAGTTGTCAATAGCTAAGTGCCTCGTTGTCCTGTCCCCTGTGATGGTGCTACAACAATGCCAACAATATATCATGTTATCATAGGCATTAAAATCAAATTCCACAAAATATGTGATTTTTCAAAATATTAACACTGGCGATCGATCGCCATCAGCACCGATCGATCGCCAAAACTCTCTGTCCCCTCGCGATCGATCGCAACTACTTGGCGATCGATCGCCACAAACTTTCACCGCCTTAACATTTACCCTGCATCGGCGATCGATCGCCACAAAGCTCGCGATCGATCGCCGATGTCCAGAAAGTTTTGACAATGGCGATTTTCAAGTTTATCTCCATGGTTCTTCTCCCACACATCATATTAAACCATTTCAACATGATTTTTGAAATCTCTAGGAACAGAATAACATGTTTCTATCATTAAAGAATCCAATTCATAGCATATACACAAGTTATGAATCTCCACATAAACATTTCATATGCTATTTCTCATCTCTCAACACCAATGACAAAAACAAGTATATAACCATGAAGTTCTTACCAAGATGGTACAATTCTACTTCACATACCCTCCTAGCTCAAGTTACAATTGAAAACCAAGCTTACACCACAAGAAAGTTGAAAGAGAAGGAGAGGAGCTTGGTAGAGATTTGTAGGTGTAAAATGGTGTGTTATGTGATTACACCTCCCTTATCCACTTAATATAGATCATTATTCCCTTAAGTCACTTGCTATCATACCATTTCAAGGTAATTACAAGTTAAGTAACATGTACATGAAATGAACCTCACATTCAAATGAAACTCTAATTCACATTAAAGTCATATGCATACTCAAATGCAAACTCATATGCACATGTTGATGCACCTTCAACTCTTAATCCATAATTCATATGCATTACACACCATGTTTCATGCCTTCCCATATTTCATTTCATATATGAATTAATTCATTCTTGGTTCCACTCGAACCCCCATTATCACATCGTCAAGTGATATAATTACACCATAATCATATCATACGTGTATTAAACAAATCGAGGCATTACAATTCTCCCCCACTTATTGAATTTCGTCCTCGAAATTGTAGATACATAACATGCATATCAAAATACGCAACTCAACAATACTACGATATGACAATAGGAAACATGATCATGTATGTAACAGTATCATAAAACTGTAAAATCATACCAGGAAACAAATCCGGATACCGTTGCATCATATGCTGCTCCGTCTCCCACGTTGCCTCTTCGACACCCCGTCTGTCCCACTGTACCTTTACCATAGGAATCACTTTGTTACGCAACCTGCGTTCAGCTCGATCCAAGATCATAACCGGTCGTTCCTCATACGACACATCTGTATCCAACTGTACATCAGGTAACTATAATACGTGACTCGGATCTGGTTCATACTTCCTCAACAGTGAAACATGAAAAACATCATGAATACTACTCAAAGCTGGTGGTAGTGCCAAGCGATATGCCAACGTACCAATACGTTGCAACACCTCATACGGACCAACATATCGTGGAGACAATTTTCCACGCTTCCCAAATCGTACTACACCTTTAAAAGGTGAGATTTTCAAGAACACACGGTCACCAACTTGAAATTCAAGTGGTCTACGTCGCTTATTGGCATAAGCAGCCTGTCTATCCTGAGCAGCTTTCAATTTCAATCGTATTACCTTGACTTTCTCTTCCATATCATGAATCATATCCGGTCCATGTAAGGAAGACTGATCCACATCATCCCAATATAATGGCGATCTACATCGTCGCCCATACAATGCCTCAAATGGTGCCATCTGTATACTAGACTGATAACTGTTGTTATATGAAAATTCTACTAATGGCAATGACTCTTGCCAAGAATTATCAAACTCTAATACACAGGCACGCAACATATCCTCAAGCGTCTGTATCGTACGCTCTGTTTGTCCATCTGTCTGAGGATGATATGCTGTACTCAACCGCACTTCAGTTCCCAACGCTGTCTGTAGCCCTTCCCAGAAATGAGAAGTAAATCTCGGATCCCTATCCGATACAATGGAAACTGGAATACCATGTAGCCTCACTACATGTTGAATGTATAACTGTGCCATTCTCAGATATGTATATGTCATACAATATGGCACAAAATGAGATACTTTGGTAAGTCTGTCAACAATTACCCAAATTGCATCGCAACCAGAAGACATCCGTGGCAAATGAGTCACAAAATCCATCGTGATATGTTCCCATTTCCACTGAGGAATTTCCAAACTATGTAATTCACCTCCTGGTCTCTGTCTTTCCGCTTTCACTTGTTGACAGATCAAACACCGTTTGACAAAGTTCAATACATCCTGTTTCATACGTTTCCACCAAAATTGGGTACGTAAATCATGGTACATTTTCTTCCCTCCAGGATGTATACTGTATCTACTACAATGAGCACGTTATAGTAGTTCTTGGCGTAGTCCTAATGACGCAGGTACTACCCAACAGTTTCTGTACTTCAAAGTTCCATCACTTGTTAGTACAAATTGAGATGTTTGTCCTTGATTTATCTTTTCCTTCCAATGTTGTACCTCATCATCACTCCCTTGTGCCGTTCTTATTTTGTCAAAAATGTCAGGTTCAACCAACAATGTTGATACCCGTACCGGCACTGACTCCATATCAAAATCATAACCCAAAGTACAACAAGAAGTCATCAAAGCAGATAAATGAACCATCTCATCAGCCGTATGATGTACTTTCCGACTCAAGGCATCTGCTGTAAGATTAGCTTTTCCTGGATGATAATCAATCTCACAATCATAATCTTTCAACAGATCCATCCATCTCCTTTGTCTCATATTCAACTCCGCTTGAGTGAATAGAAATTTTAAGCTCTTATGATCAGTATATATGGTAAACGACGTACCATATAAATAATGTCGCCATATCTTCAATGCAAAGACAATGGCAGCCAATTCCAGATCATGTACTGGATATCTCATTTCATGTGGCTTCAACTGTCGTGATGCATAAGCCACTACATGTTTGTCCTGCATCAAAACACAACCTAATCCAAGTAATGATGCATCAGTATAAACTGCAAACCTGTCATGCTCAGATGGAATGATCAAGACTGGAGCTGTAGTCAATCGATGTTTTAATTCCTGGAAACTACGCTCACAAGCCTCGGACCATTGAAATGATACTCCCTTCTGTGTCAAATGTGTCAATGGTTTGGCAATCGCTGAAAATCCTTCAACGAATCGTCTATAATATCCAGCCAAACCTAAGAAACTACGAATCTCTGGTACAGAAGTAGGTGCTGACCAATTTAACACTGCTTCCACTTTCTTTGGATCAACTGATATACCTTCCTCTGATATCACATGACCCAAAAATCCAACACTAGTCAACCAAAACTCACACTTACTGAGTTTGGCATACAACTGATGTGTCCTCAACAATTGCAACACCATATGCAAATGTTGAACATGTTCGGCATCACTCCGTGAATAGATCAATATATCATCGATAAAGACAATGACAAATCGATCAAGGTAGTCCTGGAAAACCCGATTCATTAAACTCATAAAGACAGCAGGAGCATTTGTCACTCCAAATGGCATTACCAGAAACTCATAATGCCCATAACGAGTTCTGAATGCTGTCTTCTGTATATCTCCTTCCCTCACACGTATTTGATGATATCCTGACCTCAAGTCAATTTTAGAATATATCCTTGATCCCTGCAACTGATCAAATAAATCATCAATACGAGGAAGAGGATATTTATTCTTTATGGTTACCCTGTTCAATTGTCTATAATCAATACACAATCTCATTGTCCCATCCTTCTTCTTCACAAATAATACCGGAGCACCCCAAGGCGATACACTAGGACGTATGTACCCCTTGTCCAATAAATCTTGCAATTGAGTTTTTAACTCTTTCAATTCAGTTGGTGCCATCCGATAAGGAGCACGTGAAATTGCAGAAGTACCAGGTATCAAATCAATACCAAATTCCACTTCTCGACTCGGTGGGAATCCAGGTATCTCATCTGGAAACACATCCGCATATTCTGCAATCACTGGTATCTCCTCCACTTTCCTTTCTCTTTTCTGTTCTACGACATCAAGGGCATAAATCAAATAACCTTCATGTCCACGTTCCAACAAACGCGACATTCGGATTGCTGATATCAAAGGAATCCTTGCCCTCGATCCCTGGCCATAGAAGTACCATTGAGTTCCAGTATCAGACTGAAATCTCACAACCTTATGACAACAATCCACAACAGACTGATATCTACTCAAAACATCAATCCCAATAATACAATCAAAATCTGTCATGTCTAACACAATCAGATCAGCTTGTAATCCAAACTCAGTCTCAAACTGAATCTCACAATCAGACACACTCTGACAAGCCATTACAGTAGTTCCCATGGGTGTCGAAACATAAAGAGGCATCAACAGTGGAGACGAGCATATATGATACCGATCAACAAAAGTTTGTGCAACAAAAGAATGTGATGCACCAGTATCAATCAAAAGTAAGGCTGGATAAGTAAACAAAGTACACTTACCCGCTATCACAGCATCATGAGCTGCCTCTGCTTCCTCCCTGTTTAGTGCATACACCTGAGCCTGAGGTGTTCCTGCCCTCTGTCCGCCACCAGACTGTACTACACTCTGTGGTCTCTGCTGCACTGTATTCTCTGACTTGGGTCCTCTCCTCTGTTGTCCGCCCACTTGAGGACAATCACGGATCACATGTCCTGGTTTCCCACAACGGAAACAAACTACTGTATCAAACTGTGGACAATTCTTTTGATAATGTGGCCCTCCACATTTAAAACACTGTAATCCTCGTCCACTACTGCTACTACTACCTTGGGACTGTCCCTTAGCCCTTCTGTCATCCCCTTTCCTTGGTCCAAACCGTTTCCCACTAAACCTAGATGACGATGCACCACCTCGTGGTGATTTAAAGGAATCTCCTCTAGGTCGCATACTGTCAGATGTAGGTGGTTGGGCTTGTCCAACATCTTTATACACCCCTACCGCAATCTCAGCCATCTCAGCTCGAGTCAAAGCTTCTTCATAAGATGTAGGGTTATTGGACATGACCCTATCAAACAATTCAGGCCTCAACCCTTTCACAAATTGTCTGATTTTTGCCTTTGTATTGACAGCAATATGTGGCACATAGCGAAGCAAAGAGGAATAGTGCACAGCATAATCAGATACTGTCATGGATCCCTGTCTCAAATTTGTAAATTCATCCTCTTTCCTTTGCCTTGCAGCAACAGAGAAATAATGCTCCAGAAACTTTGTTCTAAACACATCCCAGTTCACTGTCTGTCCTTGAGCCCTCAACTCAAGTACTGTGGATTTCCACCACATCATAGCTTTCTTGGCCAACTGATATTCAGCTAAACGTAACCAAGCAGTCTTGGCACACGGTGCTGATACAAATATCTGTTCTATACGTTCCAGCCACTCCTCTGACAGTTCCCCTGACTCAGTTCCCTCAAACCTAGGTGGCTGATAACTCAGAAACTGGGTCAAAGTCAATTCTCCAGGCAACAATACCTGTTCCACTGGCCCTTGTTCAATCGGTGGTGGTGGCACAGGCGCCATCCGTACACTAGCATTGCCACTCATGGCATCCCCAACATCCTCATGTAACCCTCTGTCTGTCATAGCTGTAGATCAAGGGTTAACAATAACAATCATAAAAATATAACATGTTAGAATAACATCATATGCCAAATCCTAACATGCTATTACCATTCGCAAAGTGTTTAGGTAACTCCCTAATACACTTCTTCTACCCATGTTCACCCCGTTCTCGAACCACTGCTCTGATACCACTAATGTGGGGTCCTCGTTTTACTTAATCCTTATGTATTCATTACACATACCCCTCGTTTACTTAATCCATTATGTATTCATTACACATACATATGTGAGTCTGAATTAAGTAATATACCATGCACGGATTAAGAGTTCATGCTAGTTAAGTTGTTTACAAGGTTATCAAAAACCTAACAAACTATACATATCATGTACATAAACAACCTAATTCAAAAGAACTCCTAGGCAGTGGTTCCCCTCGCAGCGGAAATCATGACTCACGCTCCCCACGTCTATGAGTCCCTACAGAAACATTCACAACGTGAGTATAGATAACAACTATCTCAGTGCAATATCAAACACAATATCAATATCAATGATAAAGCACAATAAATCAAATGACGTGAATGTTCTGTATCATGCATCCACAAATGCACTATGTCATGACATGTCTCAACAAGTTCCCTATTATCACGAGTCTCATATGATATGCCTATTCAGCTCAATATGTCTGTGAGAAACCACATCACATCTTCATATTAGCAGCACATATCATAGTACCATACTCATCTGTGATAATAACCAGAGTATATAACCACACCAGGCGTATATCTCTCAAGCCAAAGCATATGTAGTATATCTATCGTGGCAACGATCCCAGCCCAAGCATATGCCCCACACTAGCATATCTATCCAGGCACCGATCCCAGTCAAAGCATATGCCCAACACTAGCATATCTATCGTGGCAGTCAAAGCATATACCCCACCAGGTATATCTATCAAGACAATGATCGTACCAAAGCATATACACATATCTATCAAGGCATCCATACCAATCATATGAAATCTATGTATGCACATGCATATGATACTACCAATCATATGACACAACGATAACATAAATCATATGATATCAAAACCATAATAGCATCATCATATCATATCTATACTCCGTACGTCAACACGTACCTGTACTGCGACACAAACGAGATAAAGCAGTTGTCAATAGCTAAGTGCCTCGTTGTCCTGTCCCCTGTGATGGTGCTACAACAATGCCAACAATATATCATGTTATCATAGGCATTAAAATCAAATTCCACAAAATATGTGATTTTTCAAAATATTAACACTGGCGATCGATCGCCATCAGCACCGATCGATCGCCAAAACTCTCTGTCCCCTCGCGATCGATCGCAACTACTTGGCGATCGATCGCCACAAACTTTCACCGCCTTAACATTTACCCTGCATCGGCGATCGATCGCCACAAAGCTCGCGATCGATCGCCGATGTCCAGAAAGTTTTGACAATGGCGATTTTCAAGTTTATCTCCATGGTTCTTCTCCCACACATCATATTAAACCATTTCAACATGATTTTTGAAATCTCTAGGAACAGAATAACATGTTTCTATCATTAAAGAATCCAATTCATAGCATATACACAAGTTATGAATCTCCACATAAACATTTCATATGCTATTTCTCATCTCTCAACACCAATGACAAAAACAAGTATATAACCATGAAGTTCTTACCAAGATGGTACAATTCTACTTCACATACCCTCCTAGCTCAAGTTACAATTGAAAACCAAGCTTACACCACAAGAAAGTTGAAAGAGAAGGAGAGGAGCTTGGTAGAGATTTGTAGGTGTAAAATGGTGTGTTATGTGATTACACCTCCCTTATCCACTTAATATAGATCATTATTCCCTTAAGTCACTTGCTATCATACCATTTCAAGGTAATTACAAGTTAAGTAACATGTACATGAAATGAACCTCACATTCAAATGAAACTCTAATTCACATTAAAGTCATATGCATACTCAAATGCAAACTCATATGCACATGTTGATGCACCTTCAACTCTTAATCCATAATTCATATGCATTACACACCATGTTTCATGCCTTCCCATATTTCATTTCATATATGAATTAATTCATTCTTGGTTCCACTCGAACCCCCATTATCACATCGTCAAGTGATATAATTACACCATAATCATATCATACGTGTATTAAACAAATCGAGGCATTACATAGGTCACCATTATACTGGGAAGATTTGACTAGTAAGACGGTCGGAGGACCGGAATTGATTAGTGAAATGGAAGAGAAAATCAAAGTGATCCGTCAGAAAATGAAAGCGGCTCAAGATAGGCAAGCGGCCTATACTAATAAACGACGGCGACCATTGGAATTCCAAATAGGAGACAAGGTATTTCTGAAAATATCACCTTTCAGAGGTGTAGTTCGTTTCAGTATGCGGGGGAAGTTGTCTCCGAGGTATGTTGGGCCATACGAGATATTGCAGCGCATAGGCACTTTGGCTTACCGTCTAGCCCTACCGCCGTCATTGTCTGATATACATGATGTCTTCCATGTTTCTATGTTGAGGAAGTATGAGCCGAACCCGTCTCATGTGTTGCAGCCTTCAGAGGTTCAGTTGAGTTCAGATGTGTCCTATATTGAAAGGCCAGTCAGAATTCTGGATCGAGAGGATCGCAGACTTCGAAGCAAGGTTATACCGATGGTCAAGGTTCAATGGGATCGTCGGGGTGTCGAAGAGGCCACGTGGGAGACGGAACGGCATATGGTGCAGCACTACCCGGAACTATTCTCTGGTATGTGATTTATGTTTAGTTCTTTTGGGGTAAGTGCATGCGATTTCGAGGGAGAAATCTTATAAGTAGGGGAGTATTGTGATATCCCCGAGATAATTAATTGCAATTTGGGCGTTAATTATGTTTATGTGTCATTGGTGATAATTAGATAATGTGTTGGGTTGTAGTTTTAGTAAAGCATGTTTTTAATGGCAATTGTGGTGCATTGTGGTGAAATACTTTAAAATATCATGTTGGAGTATTCTACATATCATGCTTATATTATGATACACATTTTATTTATTCAAAAGCTGATAAGGAGCCACTTGCAATGCTTTACATCACATCACCCCCTCTCCATCAACTTTTTGATCCCTAACCTCATCCACTCATCCAGAAGCTGCCATTTTCGTTTTTGAAACTAGAGTGGAAGAGTAAACTTGGAAAAAGGAGTCTTTTGTGCTTTTCTTACTTGAAACTTGGAGCTCTAGTGGTAAGCTTCCATCTTGGTAGAGTTTTGTTGAGTTTTGGTTGGGTTTGTGGCTTGTTTTTGGGGATATAAGGGTGGATCTTGTTCCATCATGTTGTTTATACTTGGGGGATGCATTTTCATGTTGTTTTGTGGTTATATGTTGAGCTTAGTAGTTGTTCTTGGTTGTTCATGAGTGTATGTGTTGAGGGAAGCTCATTCAGGGAAGTTTCTCGCAGAAACAGGACTTCTCGATCGATCGGTAAATGGGTCCGATCGATCGAGCAAGGCAGAGCCTGAATAAGGCGTGAAATGAGCTTACCGATCGATCGGCGATTTTTACCGATCGATCGGTGTGATGTCTCGATCGATCGGTAAAACGGCTCGATCGATCGGTGGAGGCAGTACCTGGATGCTTATTTTTCTTGACTTGGCGATCGATCGGGGCTTAGGGCCGATCGATCGCAAGCCTTAAATTTTGGATTTTTGGGATTTTGTTCTATATGGTGATGTTTTTGATAATGGTTCATTTATTGGGTTCTAATATGGATTCATGTGAATATGTAGAACCATCCCAGGTAGCCACACAGCCTAGGAGATAAAGTCCACGATATCTCCACTTTTGGAACCAAGGTACGTAGTGAGACGTAAGAGCATCGGACGGTAAAACGTGCCATACCTTTGATAATGTATATTGTGGATAATGAATCCTTATACGTGATGGTATATGTGAAATGACTGTGAACTACTGTGATAATGGAATCAACTATTGTGTTTGATTAATGTGATGGAATTGATGAATGTTCCGGTAGCCTTTATCTCCGAGCGAGGGAGGTACTTGCCGCTGTCATATGAAGCGATGGTAATATGATATTTGCCGCTGTCATGTCTAAGCGAGGTAACATGCCGCTGTCGAAGCGAGGGATATCATATGATGCCGCTATATGTCGAAGCGAGGGGTCCCAAAATTCCGCTATTGTATTGGGACCGGAACAGTCACAATTCTAGTGGTTAAAGTGAAATATTGTGGTTATAATTGGAAACGCGTTATCGATCATTATATTGTGAACTAATGATTTTGTGCATAAGCTTGTGAAACAGGAACGACAATGAAATGTGCTAATGTGGTAATCGAGGAGCATATCAATTAATCGTTTCATACGCTTAATTACCTTATTAAGTTGAATTGTGTTCAGTGATAATAAATATATATATGCTCATGGTGAGTTGTTCCTGTAGGTACGCTTTGAACCAAGGGGGCTGAGGGTCGGTTAGAGTACAGGAAATTTTGGATAGTCTCTACTCTAGAAGTAGTCTAATGCTATCACTGAAACATTCATGATTGGGAATAATTGAATAATTGTTGAAGTTTTATTTTGGCCTGTAACCTAATTGAGCTCACATCAAACCAGAACCCTAAGATGTCATTAATACATATTTAGCCCTATTTATATCTTGAATTCACTGTTAAGGTTTAGGGTCCTTACAATGGACAAGGATCACGTGCCAAGATTCCATTGATCTCTGCTCTTAGAATGTCTCGTTTGTTAGAACGCGGACATACGGGATATATGATATATGCTGTGGATGTCACAGATAAGAAAGTAGAAAGAAGAGTGGAGGATATACCAGTGGATGCAGAGTATGCAGATGTATTTCCAGATGAGATTCCTGGATTTCCACCAAGTCGAGAAGTAGACTTTGGTATTGAGTTAGTGCCTGGTACTTCTGCAATTTCAAGAGCACCATATCGAATGGCACCATCTGAATTGAAAGAGTTGAAAACTCAATTGCAGGATCTATTGGACAAGGGGTACATACTTCCTAGTGTATCGCCTTGGGGTGCTCCGGTATTGTTTGTTAAGAAGAAGGATGGTTCAATGCGACTTTGCATTGACTATAGACAATTGAACAAGGTAACTATAAAGAATAAATATCCTCTTCCTCGTATTGATGATTTGTTTGATCAGTTACAGGGATCTACAATCTATTCTAAGATTGATTTGAGATCTGGATATCATCAAATACATGTGAAGGAAGGATATGTACAGA
Organism: Haberlea rhodopensis; assembly: GCA_907163345.1. Lineage (NCBI taxonomy): Eukaryota > Viridiplantae > Streptophyta > Magnoliopsida > Lamiales > Gesneriaceae > Haberlea > Haberlea rhodopensis. The sequence goes on along the minus strand of CAJQUN010000345.1, from coordinate 558,405 downwards.
AGACAGCATTTAGAACTCGCTATGGACATTATGAATTCCTAGTGATGACATTTGGTGTGACGAATGCTCCAGCTGTCTTCATGAGCTTGATGAATCGCATTTTCCAGGATTACCTTGATCAATTTGTCATTGTATTCATTGATGATATATTGATCTATTCTCGCAGTGAAACTGACCATATCCAACATTTACATCTGGTGTTACAGTTATTGAGAACACATCAACTATATGCCAAACTCAATAAGTGTGAGTTTTGGTTGACCAGTGTCGGATTTTTGGGACATGTGATCTCTAAGGATGGTATATCAGTTGATCCGAGAAAGATAGAAGCGGTGTTGAATTGGTCATCACCTACTTCTGTGCCAGAAATTCATAGTTTCTTGGGTTTGGCGGGGTATTATAGACGGTTTGTTGAAGGATTTTCTGTAATGCCCCGAATTGATTAATTGCTTTTAAGACATTAATTATGTTCATGTGATTGATTTTTTTGTAATAATTGATCTCGTATGAGGATGTAATTAGCACTGTGGTGAAGTGCTTTTAAAATACCATGTTGAGATATTTTGGGGTACAAGTTAATTAAAGGACTTTAAACCGTTACCCCACCACATTTCATTTCACTTTATCTTCTAACACTCCAAATCCCCAAACCATCTCCCAAAACCCTCTCTTTTTCCCCAAACCCGTTTTTGCCTCCAAGATGGACAAGAAGTTCTTGTGAAAGCTCCGCTCTTGTGATTCTTGGTAAGATTTAAGGCCTAGGATGTATTTATATCACTCCTTATTGATCTTGTCTTGTCAAGATTTGAAGTCTTCAAGAGATATGAAACCCTTCCTAAAGTTTTTATGAAGTTTGGATTTGAAATGGGATGATTTTGAAGTGATTTATGTGGGTTTGTTTGGGTATGTGTTGTATGTTGTTGGGGTATGATTTTTGAAGTGTTTTAGGTGGATTTTCGAAGTGCAGAGGCTGGCGATCGATCGCCCGTTTTTGGCCATCGATCGTGAGCCGACAGTAGGCTCCAGAAGCCTTTGGCGATCGATCGCCACTTTTGGGCGATCGATCGGTGATGATGGCGATCGATCGCGCCAGGTATGGCGATCGATCGCCGAAGACGAAATTTTTCACCCTCTTCCAGTATGATCTCGCGATCGATCGGGCCTGGGCGGCGATCGATCGCGAGTTGTAAAAATATGTTTTTTTGATTATTTTGTGGGATTTTTGAATATTGGACCCTAATTGGCTCCTAATATTGATTTGTATGGTTGTGTAGAACCATCCCAGGTACCCACGAGTTCGAGGAGATAAAGTGCTACAACTTCACCATATTTTGAAAAGGTACGTAAGAAACATACGGGCATCAAACGGTAACATATTCCTAAACTATGACTATGCATTGATTGTATAAGTATTTATGATGAGGATTATGATGCATAAGTTTATGATGATAATGTTGTGATAAATGAAGATGATATGATGTTACGATGACAATCATGATACGATGATGATATTCGGAGATGATGATGCTTATAAGACGATAAAGTATGTTTAACTATGCTATTTAGAATGGTTGAATGTCCGGTGGCTATTATGGGCAAGCGAGGAAGGTACTTGCCGCTCACATAACTAAGCGAGGGGGTACATCCGCTATCAAGGCGTAGCGAGGGGTATCATCCGATAAGCGAGGGGGTACATCCGCTATCAAGGCGTAGCGAGGGGTATCATCCACTGAACAAAGAGATACATCCGCTATCAAGGCGTAGCGATGTGTATCATATGATGTGTCATGTCGAGCGAGGGGGCCAAATGTGCCGCTGTCATAATAGAACCCGGACAGTCCCATTTCTAATGAATATAGTTTGTAGTGAGCATGTATGTGAAGTATGATGTTAACCATTTATGTCAAGAACTAATGATGATATGCATAACTATGAAACAGGGACAACCAAAGAGGGATAATACGATTAACCAGGAAGTATATGTTATTAATTAATTCTATGCATTTATTTATATGCCATTAACTTATGATGTTGAGTAACGATGTACATGCTCATGATGGGTTGTTCCTGTAGGTACACTTTTGGACCAAGACTAAGGGTCGGGTTGAGACAGTGAGCTAAAGGAGCATAAAAGAAGATAGATTACAGGATTTCTTTTTGGATAGTTTCTACTCGAGAAGTAGTATAATTTCTATCGATATGCTTCATTTTGAGGATGTAATTAATTTACCTTTTGAAATTTATTCTTAGCATGTAATTTGTTTAGCTCAAACTGCAACCGGAACTCTAAGATGTCATTAATGCCTGTTTAGTCCATAATTTGTGTATTAAGATGATGTTAAGGTAGGAAGACCCTACATTTTCAGCGATTGCCAAACCACTCACACAGCTGACACAGAAGGGAGTACCATTTAGATGGTCAAACACATGTGAGCATAGTTTTCAGGAATTGAAACATCGGTTAACTACTGCTCCAGTGTTGATATTGAAGCCACATGAAATGAAATATCCAGTACATGATCTAGAGTTGGCTGCCATTGTCTTTGCCTTGAAGATATGGCGACACTATTTATATGGTACGTCGTTTACCATATATACTGATCATAAAAGTTTAAAGTTTTTTTTCACTCAAGCAGAGTTGAATATGAGGCAAAGGAGATGGATGGATCTCTTGAAGGATTATGATTGTGAGATCGAATATCATCCAGGAAAGGCTAATCTCACAGCAGATGCCTTAAGTCGAAAAGTTCATAATACTGCTGATGAGATGATGCATTTATCAGCCTTGATGACTTCTTGTTGTACCTTAGGTTATGAGTTTGATGTAGATACAGAGCCAGTAAGGGTATCAACATTGTTGGTTGAACCCGATATCTTTGAGAAAATCAGAACGACACAAGTTACTGATGACGAGGTACAACACTGGAAAGAAAGGATAGGTCAAGGACAAACATCTCCGTTTGTACTTGCAAGTGATGGAACTTTGAAGTATAGGAACTGTTGGGTAGTACCTGCTGCATTAGGACTACGCCAAGAAATACTACAACGTGCGCATTGTAGTCGCTATAGTATACATCCTGGAGGAAAGAAAATGTATAAGGATTTGCGTACCCAATTCTGGTGGAAAAGCATGAAACAAGATGTGTTGAACTTTGTGAAACGGTGTTTGATCTGTCAATAAGTAAAAGCAGAATGACAAAGACCAGGAGGTGAATTGAGAAGTTTGGAGATTCCTCAATGGAAATGGGAACATGTTACAATGGATTTTGTTACCCATTGGCCACGGACTTTCTCTGGCTTTGATGCGATTTGGGTGATTGTTCATAGACTGACAAAAGTAGCTCACTTCATACCTTACAGTATGACATTTACCTATGTGAAAATGGCACAATTATACATTCAAAATGTAGTGAGACTACATGGCATACCAGTGTCAATTGTATCGGATAGAGATCCGAGATTTGTTTCTCATTTTTGGGAAGGATTACAGACAGCGATAGGGACTGAAGTGAGATTGAGTACAACGTATCATCCTCAGACAGATGGACAAACAAAACGTACGATACAGACGCTTGAGGATATGTTACGAGCCTGTGTATTAGAGTTTGATAACTCATGGCAAGAGTCATTGTCATTAGTGGAATTTTCATACAATAATAGTTATCAAACTAGTATACAGATGGCACCATTTGAGGTATTGTATGGGCGACGATGTAGATCGCCATTATATTGGGATAATGTTGATCAGATGCACTCTATGGACCAGAAATGTTACGTGAAATGGAGGATAAAGTAAAATTGATCAGGTTGATATTACAAGCTGCTCAAGATAGACAGACCGCTTATGCCAATAAGCGACGTAGACCACTTGAGTTCCAAGTTGGTGATCGAGTATTTTTGAAAGTCTCACCTTTTAAAGGTGTGGTACGATTTGGTAAACGTGGAAAGTTGTCTCCATGATACGTTGGTCCGTATGAGGTGTTGCAACGTATTGGTACGTTGGCATATCACTTAGCACTACCGCCAGCATTGAGTAGTATCCACGATGTATTTCATGTTTCACTGTTGAGGAAATATGAACCAGATCCGGGTCATGTATTGTCACCATCTGAAGTACAGTTGGATACATACGTGTCTTATGTGGAACGACCAGTACAGATTCTGGATAGAGCTGAGCGGACATTGCGTAACAAAGTGATTCCAATGGTAAAGGTACAGTGGGATCGACGGGGTGTCGAGGAGGCAACATGGGAGACGGAGCAGCATATGATACAACAGTATCCTGAGTTATTTACTGCTATGACTTTACAGTTTTTATGATACTGTTGGTAAGTGATTAATATGATGTTGCATATATGATCATGTTTCTTATCTTATCGTAATAGGATTGTTGATTTGATCTAGATATATGCATGTTATGTATATGCAATTTCGAGGGAAATTCAATGAGTAGGGGAGAAATGTCATGCCTCGATATGACGTATACATGTGTGATATGATTATGGTGTAATTATGATTAATTACAGTACGATGTGGACTCGGTTTCGGGCTGAACCGAGTGATGATTGATTGAATAACCTAATGAATTACTTATGGGAATTCAAAATAACATTGTAGAGTTAAGTGGACAAGAGACTTGCCATGTACATTTACCATGAATTTGAAGGGAGTTACATGTGTATTTGAGTTGAAGGTGCATTAGAATTTACATGTGAATTACATTTGAGTTGCATGTGAAGATGTGGTTATATATCACAACATTCAGATTTAATTCACACAATACACCATAACTCACCTAGTAATCTCTACACACTCTCTCTAATACTCCTTGAGTTGATTTTGGAGTTGGACTTGCAAGAACAACAAGGAAGTGCATAACTTGGTAAGGCTAGTAATATTTCCATGTTTTAGTATCATAGTTGATGGATATATGTGTTTAATGTATCAAACTTGAAGTATGTGAGTTGGTGAAAGAAAGATGGAATTGATATGTTGGTGAATTCAATGAACTAAGTGGTAATCTGTTGAAAACATGTTTAGTTCATGCTATATAGTTGTTTTATGATGTTGTGAGAGGATGTATTGAGGTGAAAGAGGTACACCACGAAGATAAGCATCAAAAATCGCCATGGTTAAAAAAATTCTTTTGTCGACCGATCGATCGCTAGACTTGTACCGATCAATCGGTGAAACAGGGGAAAGTAAGGCAGTTCATGTACCGATCGATTGCTGAAAGCGACGATCGATCGGTGAAATATAGTAGCATTTTTGAGAAATTCAGATTTTAGAGCGATCAATCGCTAGCTTCCGACCGACCGATCGCCAGAGTGACCGATCGATCGCCAGAGTGACCGATCGATCGGTAGACTTAAAATGTTATATTTTTGTAACTTTTGATATTGATGGCTGTAAGGACCCCCATGCCCTTAATCCGTAATTAGTGTATTAATCCATATCATTAGTGCATATAATCATACGTACATGGGGAAAAGCTATATGCAAGTACAATAACATATGTCATCCAGAAAATTTCTTGCATTTGATCCCCATGATATTCATATTCCCCAACCAAGATTGCATATATAACATGCACCCTCATAATACACTAACATACTCTCAGTTCATTTGGCAATTCCATATTTAATTGGATGCAAACCATAATGAACAGAGAAAAGCCGTAGCCCATTTATACATTCCATATACACGTAAAATGAACTCACATGAGAGCACTCAATGAATAAGCGTGTATCTAATGTATAAAACATTCTACCGGATACCGTCACTGGTGTTTCGATCCTGGAAGCACCTCCCAAGCGCCAACTCGATCTCAACTCTGGAGCTAAGCGCCTATCCAACCAGCTCTGGTACCTCGATCCTGGAAGTACCTCCAGTCAACAGTCCGGGCACAACTCCAAAGCTGCTGCTACACCTGTAACACATGTCCCAACAGAGACAGCCCCTACACGGGGTGAGCATACCAATACCACCAATCCAATAATCATAACATTGCAATTCATAATTTACAGAATGTAAATGACATAATTTAAATGATACCCTGGATGGTAACACCCTCATCCGGGATCCCCTGTATTGTCCCTGTTCTCAAAATAACCAAACTCATCAAATTCCCAAAGCCAGTTAATCGTCACATAGATTAACTAATACCGTTCTATTATGCCAGTTCCATAATCAATATGGTAAAATCATTATATAAAAGACCGTAGATATCACATAAATCTAATCAATGATTCCATGTTCCTATTTCACTGCTCGCTCCACAATAGCGGCATTCTAAACCCCGCGCACGCTCAACAATAGCGGCGTCATAACCGATGGTCGCTCAACGGCGACAGCATACCGAATCATTGCTCGCTCAATAGCCGCACCGTATGGTTCCCATGTATAACCATTTGACGCAAATACCATTTATCATGCATATCGCTAGCCCTTTATAGCAAGTATCATGTACCATGCATTTCAACGCCTATTTGATGCAATTACCACCTACCACGTATTTCAATGTCCATATAATGCGATTATCCATTTCAACGCCTATTTGATGCAATTACCACCTACCACGTATTTCAATGTCCATATAATGCGATTATTACACACCATGTGTTTCAGTGTTTAATGCAATTATCACATACCATGCATTTTACAGTTGCAACATTATAATAGGCTATGCTCGTACGTCATACGTACCTTATAATTCCGTAGTTCGAGTCCCACCTTGCCTGAGTCCCACGACCCGATGAATTATGTGCTAACAAACAAAGAATTCACAATCAAACATAAGCATGCAACCACGTGCCCAAGCACCTTCAAACTCCCAAACATATCGTCAGTCCATGACGATTACCAAAATAAAAGCCCCCCGGATAAGCATGCATAGTACCCAAAATATTCCATTTTATATGTTTAATAGATAGCCAAAGACTCAACCCAAAATCCCATTTTATTAGACTTTGGTCCCAATCAATCCATTTTAAAAGTATAGCATTCTCATTGGAATGTAGACATTGCCCCGGAAACGGCCCCTTTAAACCTCGATTCCAAAATCCCGACATTTTTCCAAAATTTTGAAAAAAACAAAATCCTTCGGGTGGCGATCGATCTCCACCTTCATCGCGATCGATCGCCACACTCCAGTGGCCAAACCAGTGCCTTCTCGCGATCGATCGCCAATCCTCGCGATCGATCGCCTACCCGCTCGCGATCGATCGCCGAGACCTCGCGATCGATCGCCAGCACTGTTCATCGTCACCCAAAATTGCAGCTGCACGTCGCGATCGATCGTCCCACCTTGGCGATCGATCGCCACCTGCGATTTTCTGAAAAAATTCGAGTTTCCATGGTGTTTTTGACACCCAATTCAAAACCAACACCCCATACACCACCAACACCTCAAATACAACATTTAAACTCCATAAAAACACTAAAATCAACATTTTAGATTTTAACCCAAAACCCCCAAACACAAATCCAACCCAAAAGCTCAACCATAACACACAGAACCATAATCAAAACGAAGCTAAAGGCGAGGAGAAGAAACTTACCAACGTATGTTCGAGAAATCCGGCTCCTAGGACGAGCCCCCATCGATTTTGCTCACCAAAGGGAAAGGGGAAGGGTTTGGGGTGAGAGAGTGGCGTGAGGGAGAGGAGAGGAGAGAAATGGATTCCAAATGACGGAATCCAGAGTCCAACTGGTATATATAGCAAAATGCCCCAAAATACCAATACCTCCACAAATACATCATGATTCATTAAAAATTATCTGTTTTCAAAAACTCTCCCTCCAACATCAAATCCCCAGACTGGCCCCAACATAAGGCACCCCGGACCCCAAGTCCCACTAAAAACCCAACTCATAGGTTTTCCACCAAAATGAGAATACAATCTCAACCTTTGGATCCAACGATCCCAAATGCCCGATTTCACAACCTCGGGAGACCCAAAATCGCAATTAATTCCTAATTCCCACAATTTAAAGTTCATCAGGGGTTATTACCACACCGAGATTAACACCATTAATCCCCGGACATCACAATTATCCCCTACTAAAAAAAATTTCGTCCTCGAAATTGTACCGATGTACTCCACGTAACACCAGGACTACACAAACAGAACAAAGCCACAACCCCGATTCTGGACCATATTAGAATCGAATTAACAACTGCGAGAACACCAATCTCGCACCAAGCTCTAAAACAGAGCAAACGCCAAAACCAATACAAACCCGAAAGATAACAACATACCTCGACGTGAATCGTCCCAGAAGTCAGTCCACCACAACTACAAATCAACCAAATCTCCCTTGGTTCTGACATAGATATCACTCCATGATATTCACCACTTGCCCACGATGCTTGACACGCATCGTCATGATGGGGACCACTAGTATACAACAGTATACTCACAGAAAATCCGGTTTTGCTTCCCAGCACATCTCCTCCAAAGGAGTAGTTGCACCACTTGTAACCCGGATCGGGTTACCCACGGTCACTGATCCACACAAAACACATCACCACAGAAGTCTAAAACAAGGTGTTCCAAGAAATCCCATCTTGGTCCAAAACACACTATCGAGACTCCACAAGGTCTCAAGTTCCACAGGGGACATGCAAGACAATCAATTGCATTCCTACACACGTGTTAACCATGACACTAAACAAACCCGAATCCCGACCATCCCTCATTTATCCTTGGATCCAACAATCCTAAAACAGGAAGGCTATCGAGTTATCCAACAAGAACTACCATGGTTCCAAAACACGACGATCCTTCCTCAGGGAAAGTCAAACAACCCTCACGATCATTCATCAGAATGCATCGTGCCATCGAGATTACCGATCTCAAGGTTCCACAATCTCACACCGGAGATTCACCAGACCAAGCATACAAACTCGATGTTCAACAAGGAACAAAATGAAGTTGGCATTCGTATACACACACGGCATACAAGTCCATACACCAACACAACATGCATACTCAATGCAATAGACTCGGGTATCTCCAATCATACCCAAATCCCAAGACCAACTGTCAAACCTCAATTATTCTCACCCCACGGAGAATGATGGTTGACAAACCAAAACCAAAGGGTGTGATTTCAACATCAACACCACACGAACCAAAACAACGAATCTCCCCAAAAGATCCAACCGGTAGGTATAATAATACCGCCTTCCTCTCAAGGAAAAATGTCATGAATCCATGATCCTCCAACCTCGAACCACCGTTCAGAAAACTGGATATATTTATACCAAAATATATCTCGGAACCAAAAATATGCAACTAGTTCCGAATAGTGCATCGAAGCCACTATTACCAAATCGAAACCCGTATACGCCATGTATACCCAACCTAGTAATGCTCTGTACTAATACCATAGTACTATACAATCTCGAGCATTACCCCGGAGACGTCTCCTTGATCGTCTCATCGGAAGTATGAAGCCATCACCTAGTCCAACACTAGTAGGGCTTACCCCGGTTGATTCTCAATCGACCCTCAACCAATACCGGCTGTCTCTATGACAGTACAATCCAAATCTCCCCAAGAGATAAAACCAATATAGTAGTGTTACTCCACTAGCTATATCTCACAAATCCAATTGTGATTCCCGTTGCATTCAACATGCAAAGATGCTCAACCAGAGCTAACAACGACTTGTCGACACTCACGTTGGTACTCCCAACAAATTGAGTTGTCCCAGAATAAGTCACTCGAAACATTTGATGTATAAACGTCCCCGTGAGGTATTCCCTACCTCAATCACCATGCCACATCGGGACTACAAGAGTCTATCATAGCCCTCATCGTATCACCATACGATTCACCCAGCTCGAATCCAACGAGCAGCATAAAGGCTAACACAAGCACACCAAAGTACTGCAACAATGCCTTGCTAACGGTTCGTTGTCCCCATAGGCTCATACCAAGCTATCAACGTGATACGCGTCTCATCCCGGTATACCATACCGTACAACCCATTAGAGTTGTGGGTCATCACCCAACATATCTCTAAAACATCAAGCATAATGGACATCCAGATGTCCTTGCTCAACTACTATGCAATCAAAATTCATTAGGACTTATTCCACACCCTCAGGGTGGGTGTGATCATGCCTACACCACATCACAACAACAAGCGAGTAGTTTCCTCAATGACTACTCTTACCACCAATCGCTTGGCCTTAGCCATCCCAGCGAGCATACCCAAGGGTACCACTGCTCGACAAATATTTACCTCTATAACATGATGCGGTACACTCACTGGTACAATGCATCCAATGCTCCATCGAGCAAACCTGCTCGGCAAAATGTCTCGTCAACTAGTGACCCAGACTCTACCATGTGCTCACCATCGGCACTCAAACCATACAACCAAATTCATAAACATGAATGTATTATTCAGCAAGACGACGCCACGCGTCCACATAGACATCCCAAATAACATCGTCAAACATATGACGGTACCGGTCGATACACGACACTCATAATCCCGTCGTCAAACACATGACGGTATAAAAACAACACATAATATTCACAATAATGATAACAAAAGTAATATGCCATACCTCATCGCTATCAAGATAGCGGAATACATGTATCCATCGTCCACCAGCGGTACACAAGCAGCATCCATCGCTCGTAGGCGGCATAATCTAGTGCTACGCACATAGCGGTATAACCCATCACTATAGAATCAGCGGCATGATCCCTCGCCATAAAGTCAGAGGCATGAAACATCGCTATAGATATCCGGCGGTATGAACCATCGCCATAGATGTAGCGGAATGTACCATCGCTATATGATATCCTGGCGCCATAAACCATCGCATAGAATACCCGGCGGCATGAACCATCGCCAATAGAATACCCGGCGGCATGAACCATCGCCAATAAAATACCTGGCGGCATGAACCATCGCTAATAGAATACCTGGCGGCATGAACCATCGCCAATAGAATAGCGGAATAATCACGGACTCAAGAGGTACTCACACTCATGTAGTACTTTGTTCCCAATCACATCGCTACGTCATGACAGCGGCATCATCGCTTCGACGTGACAGCGGCATGTATCATCGCTTCGACACGACAACGGCATCATCGCTTTGACATGACGGTGGTACCATCGCTTCGACGTGACAGCGGCATTTACCATCGCTTCGACACGACAGCGGCATTTACCATCGTTCCGACATGACAGCGGAAATACCCCTCGCTTCGACATATTAGCGGCATAATATCCCTCGCGATAGTAATATGACAGCGGCATTATCCTTCGCTTTCATCGCTATAATATGACAGCAGCAAGTATTCACATCGCTACGTCATGCATGCAACCATAATGCATAACCCCTATTCCAATAATTGTTTCGACACGACAGCGGCATCATCGGTTCGACGTGACAGCGGCATTTACCATCGCTTCGACATGACAGCGGCATCATCGCTTCGACGTGCATGCAACCGTAATGCATAACCCGTATTCCAATATTCATCGCCATGAGTGTATTTTAATGCACCTCGCTCCAACATTTAGCGGCAAAGCATTAAAATCATTACTCCGATGTATATCTATGCAACAATAATGCATAGTCCATGTCTCATATGACCCTGTAACCACCATTGTTAGCAATAACATATTTCAATTATGAACACATATCATAAATGCACATAAGCAATATAGTTGTGCCACGCAACACTAACTACCATAATTGTGATGACCAGGGATTATAGGTGTTAATCCCGTAGTGTTAATAATCCCTAAAGTGGTTTTACGTGGCGATTTGGAATTTAATCGAGGAGTTGGACTCGTTTAATTGGGTAGTTGGGATCGTTGGATCCAGAGGTTGAGATTGTATTCACATTACGGTGTAAAACCTAAGAGTTGGTTTTTTAATGTGTCTCGGGATCTCGGGTGCTGTGTGAGCACCGGTAGGGGGTTTTGGTGTTAGAGAGAGAGTTTTTGAAAACAGATGATTTTTAAGGAATCATGATGTATTTGTGGGGCTATTATTTTTTTGGGGTATTTTTGCTATAAATACCATTTGAACCCAAAATTTCCGAAATAATTTCATTTCAGCCCTCTCCTTCCTCTCTCTTTCCCGTCCGCGCGATTTCCCGTCGCCTCCCCTGCCCCGCGGCTTCAGGCCGTGCGCCCGCCGCCGTCCGGCCGCCGTTCGGCGCGTGCGACCTGTCACCGGCGTCGTCTCGGCGAGGCGCTCCTTTCCCCTCCGTCAATTGAAGGTTTCGTCGCGTTTCTCGTTCGAATTTGGCTGGAATGCGTCGATCCCCAAAAGTTAGGGTTCTTCGATTTTTCGTCCGATTTCTTCCGATTTCGTTTGGGTAACCTTCCTAACCCCCTTTTTCATGCTTTTGTGTATTTCCCTGCTATTTTGTGTTGGATTGGTTCGAAATGTCAGCTCGATTCGTGAGGGTTGGTTCGAATTTCGGATGTGTGCATGAAATGGGTTCGAATTTGGGGGTTTTGGCAGGGTTGTGACGATTCTTGTTATGGGTCATTTATTACATGAGTAGATGTATTGTTGATGCTTAATTGAGTTCGAATTTAGGGCTTGAAATTCGAAAATTTGGGGGTTTTTTGGCATGTGGGATGATTACTCATGCTATGGATTGATTAATTCATATGTGAGATGAATTATGGTATTTAATGGGTTCGATTTGTGTTGTGAAGGTTCGAGAATTTGTGGGGTATTCTTGAGCGATTTTCGATATTGGTTTATTGTCTTGTGTTGACAATATTTTTGAGGGTTATGGGTGTGCTTGAGCATGAGTTGCATGTTCGTAATTAATTGTGAATTAATTTATCGTGTTAGCACATCGTTCCTCGGGGCATGGAACTCGAGCAAGGTTTGGCTCGGACTTCGGAGATTTAAGGTACGTGCGACGTACGAGCATTACTACATATTAGAGCATTTGTGAATGCATAATGTATTTTGATTTTATTGAATAATCGTACACGAGGATTATTTATATGTGTTGCACGAGGATTATTTATATGTGTTGCACGAGGATTATTTATATGTGTTGCATGAGGATTATTTATATGTGTTGAGAAGCTATGAAGCGACCTAATCTTGATATCGCCGTCAGGGGCGCACGTGACACTAGAGTAGTGTAACTCTCATAAGTTATATGGGGTACCTGATGTATATGACTATTGTAGGGCATTTGAGATGCCTGGGCATTTGAGATGCCTGAGAATGATCGTGGGATCATGTTTTCATTATAAGACATTTGAGATGTCTAGGTATAATGGAAAATTTGTAAAATAAATGTTAGGCATTTAATTCATTTATGATTAATAGCGAGGCTATGAAATCAGTGTTAGATATTGAGATATCTACTTTTGCATGAATGATGAACTTGGAATCATAATTATTGATATTCGAGAACTAGGCATGCAATGGGTTAAATCAATGTGTTGATTTACTGATTTATGAGATTTGATGAGTTTGATGATTGTGAGAACAGGGACAGTACACGGAATCCCGGATGAGGATGTTGCCATCCAGGGAGTATCATTTAAAATTCATTAATATTTACTTGTGTTGTAAATTATGAATTTCATTATTGTGATTATGAGATTTTGTGTATTGGTATGCTCACCCCGTTGGGGGCTGTCTCTGTTGGGACAGGTGAACAGGTGCATCGATGGCTGTGGAGCTGAGCTCGAGCTGTTGATTGGACGTACTCACAGGATCGTGGTACCAGGGCTTGATGGAGCACGGTATCGTATAGAGTACTTATATACACCCGAGGTTTATATACACATTTATGATGCTCGCATGTGAGCACGGACATTCTTGTATATGGGTTGTATATATAGGCATGAGCCTTCCTCTCTTTCATTATATGTTGCATGCAATTGTGGTAGAATTGCTAATGATATGAGAGTCGTTAGTGTATTATGTGGGTGTTGAGACCCATTTATGTCGTCATATGTGTGGTGTCTTCCCTGGCTGGGAATTTACTTGGTATTACTGCTTTCTGATGAGTATTATGTTTTCCCTGGCCGGGAATTATGTTATGTGTTGTGCTTCTATTTCGGGATAGCTCTATTTATGGGGAGACTCTGCCCAAATTTTTATAAAAGTCCACAATGTGAAAAGTGGCAAAAAGGGATGATATTGGGCGAACTTTGTGAGTCTATTTCGTTGTTAGACTGATGACCTTATAACATTGAGTGTTAAAGGAATTTTTTTGTAATTGCCATGAAATGATAAAGTATCATCTGAGCTTCCCGATTGACTTTTATTGAAAGCATGTGCCACACATAGTGGTTAATACACTAATCAAGGATTAAGGGCTTGGGGTCCTTACATTAGTGGTATCAGAGCAGTGGTTGCTCATTGGGGCTGTTAAGGGCCTAAGAATTTATTGATAGCACATACTTATGCATGATGGCATTAATGTTGTATGACACAACTAGTTGTTTATGTGCTTTTTCTGATATGAAAAGTGGTGTTGCTAATCAGTGTGATTGCAGGAATCGTGTGCGACGCGATATGATGACATTAGTGGTAATGTCTGGCACTCCGTATGTTACGTGCCAAGGAATCTGATTATTGTGAGAGAATCAGGTAATGGGATATTTCCGAGGTAACATGTCTTGGTATACGTATTGACTTGCAAGTGGTTGCAAATATGGATGTGTGATGCATAGCGTATATGGCTATTGTTGCTAACCATGATGGTTGCAGGTTACAGGAAATATGGAGTATAAAAAGGAATGATGATTATACATTCCAGGAGTCTTACTTATCACAGTGAGAATTTTTATACTTATGTTTATACCGCTAAATGTGGAGCGGGAGGGGGGAGGCTCGCTTGCACATTGAGGCGGGGTATACCATACGAAGCGAGGATGAGATACCGCTTGTATGAAGAAGCGAGGATGAGATGCCGCTTGTTAGGATGATGATTCATTCCTTTGTGATGACACGGATGATAGCGGTGATGTATTCCGCTGTGTCGAGGATGATGATTCATTCCTTTGTGATGACACGGATGATAGCGGGATGTGTCCCGCTGTGTCGATTATATTCATTCCATTGTGATGACACGGATGATAGCGGTGATGTGTCCCGTTGTGTCGATTATATTCATTCCATTGTGATGACACGGATGATAGCGGTGATGTGTCCCGCTGTGTCGATTTTATTCATTCCATTGTGATGACACGGATGATAGCGGTGATGTGTCCCGTTGTGTCGATTATATTCATTTCATTGTGATGACACGGATGATAGCGGTGATGTGTCCCGCTGTGTCGATTTGTATTTATAGCGACGGTTCATTCCGCTATATTGATTGGCGAGGGTTCATTCCGCCAGGTGTATTTATAGCGACGGTTCATTCCGCTATATTGATTGGCGAGGGTTCATTCCGCCAGGTGTATTTATAGCGACGGTTCATTCCGCTATATTGATTGGCGAGGGTTCATTCCGCCAGGTGTATTTATAGCGACGGTTCATTCCGCTATATTGATTGGCGATGGTTTATACCGCCGGACACGGATGATAGCGGTGATGTGTTCCGCTGTGTCGATGATGATGATTCACCTCTTTGTGATTATTGGTGATGATTCGTGCCGCCGTATATATAGATAGCGATGCCTCTTTCCGCTATTATGTGGACGATGATTCATGCTCAGGTGTATAGCGAGGTTTCATGCCACTTATTATATGACGAGGTGTCATGCCGTCGATTCTATAGCGAGGGATTGTGCCGCTATGTACTCAGCACAGGATTTTGCCGCCTTCGAGCGATGGGTGCTGATTACGCACTATTATTGAGCGACGGAGACAGGTATGCCGCTATATTGTTAGCGATGAGGTATGAGATATTGCTATTCTATTAGCTTTATTGTATCTGGCATGCGTTGATATACATGTTTTATTATGCCTATTTTATTAGCATGATGGTGGATGACATGTATCGTCACTAGTTGACAATACCTTGGATGCCATGAGTTGGCATGTGTCGTCATGGGATGACGAGGACGATGGTGTAGGAGATGTCTTATTAGACATGCATCATCGTTACGATAAATGATGCGTTGAGTATACGTATTCAGTGGTATGCCTTGGGTGCCGGTGTCGGGCACAAGGTGGTGTGTGCGTCACCGATTGACGTGACCCTTATACCGAGCGGGTTGCTCGAGTAATGGATGGATGCGCTGTACATGTGATTGTACCGCAGCTTACGTTTGGGGTGATCATTTTACGAGTGGTGATACCCTAGAGGTATGCTCGTTGGAATGGCTCTTGGCCATGTGTTTTGACGACAGGAGTAATCATGAGGATATTACTCGCTTTCTGTCGATGTGACATGTGGTAGACATGGTCACACCACCCATGAGGGTGTAGGATGAGTCCTAAGGGAGTAGGATCAGGTTATGTTAAGTACATAGGGACATTGGAGTGTCCAGGGTGTATCGGCATTAGAGGAACGTTGGGTTCAGACCCACTACTCTATTGATTTCTTCCCACGGTATGGTGTGCCGTACGGAAGCATCCGTCTTGTTGGTAGGTTTGAGGTAAACCTAAAGAGGCAGAGACTAGGTTGTCTGCCGCGTGTGTGTAGCACCATGATGGGCTTGCTAGAGCTGTTATAATGCTCGTTGGAACCAATTTTGGCAAATCGTAAGGTGATACGATGGGGATTGTGGTGGACTCTAGTAGTCACCATGTCATTTGAGGTTGAGGTTGTGCATGCCTCACTGAAACGTGTATACGTTTATGTTTAATCTTGGTGAGACTTGTCTGGGACAGCTCAGGATGTTGGAGTTCCAACAAGAGAGTCATCAAGTCGTTGTTGACTCGATCTGAAGGAATTCGTGTATTTGGGATGCAATGGGTGTTATTGTATCCAGTTTTTCCGAACAGTGGTTCGAGACTAGTGGATCTCGAGTTCGATGGCACTTCCCTTGTGAGGAAGGGGGGGGGGTAGTACTATACCTATTTGGGAATCTTGAAAGATTCGGTAAGTTGGTACATGTGATGTTGATTTTGAGAATCACGCCGTGTTATTAATCGTCGATTTTCATTCTCCATTGGATGGGAATGACTCAGGATTGACAGTAGTGTTTGGGGCTTAGGTGTATGTTGTAGATACCCGAGCCAAGTACATTGAGTATGCATGCGATGCCAATACTTAGGCAGGTATACCGGTGAGTATACGGATGCCAGTTATTGATTTCCTTTCTGTCAAGCATAGAGTTATGCTATTTTAGGATGGTTAAATCTCTGATGAGAGATATGGAACACCTTGAGATTGGGAATCTCCATGGCAGGAATTTCGGATTTGTTGGGTGTCGCTAACGACACAAGCGTTGAGGATGCAATGGGTTTATTGCATGCCCTTTCAGAATTTTGAAACTCTATGGAGTCTCGATTGTTTATTACGACCAGGATGTGGTTCTTGGGATATCCGGAGGTGAACATCTTGTGAGATGTCTTTTGTGTGGATCGGTGGCCGTGAGTTGCCCGATCCGAGTTGCAGAGGGTGCAACTGCTCCTTGGATGGAGGTGGTCTGTATAGTGGGGACCAGGTTTGGTATGTGTATACCGTGGAATGCTAGTGTTTTCCTCGTAATGATGTATGTTAGACATCGTGAGTCATAGTAAAGATATCATTGGATGATATCTACGATAGAATCGGGAGCGATTCGAATCCTTGCAGTTTCAGTTGATTAACTGCTTTTGGATTATTAGCGTTGAGTTGTGCTGACGCTCTTTGACGTTATGATGGATTTGGAAGTCTATTCCACTCCAGAGTTTGACACGAGGTCGACGTTTTTCACGGTTGAGGTGTCATTCAGGTTGCGTTCTTACTAGTTGTGTTAGAACTAAGGTGACTGTCCGATCTACAGTCGTAAGTATCGGTTGTGTTGCAGTCATGAGGGACTGACTTTTTGGATGACCCGCATCGAGGTACGTTTTACCTCTTGGGTGATATGTTGGTATTGGTAAGTCGCCTTGTTTCAGAGTTGATGCGAGGTAGGTGCCCTTGCGTTTATTTATACGATTCTGATATGGTCAAGAATCGAGGTTCTGGCTTCATGTTGTTGTGTAGCCTGGGTGTTATGTGATACACCAGTGCTAATTTCGAGGACGAAATTCTTTTAGTGGGGGATATTGTGATGACCAGGGATTATAGGTGTTAATCCCGTAGTGTTAATAATCCCTAAAGTGGTTTTACGTGGCGATTTGGAATTTAATCGAGGAGTTGGACTCGTTTAATTGGGTAGTTGGGATCGTTGGATCCAGAGGTTGAGATTGTATTCACATTACGGTGTAAAACCTAAGAGTTGGTTTTTTAATGTGTCTCGGGATCTCGGGTGCTGTGTGAGCACCGGTAGGGGGTTTTGGTGTTAGAGAGAGAGTTTTTGAAAACAGATGATTTTTAAGGAATCATGATGTATTTGTGGGGCTATTATTTTTTTGGGGTATTTTTGCTATAAATACCATTTGAACCCAAAATTTCCGAAATAATTTCATTTCAGCCCTCTCCTTCCTCTCTCTTTCCCGTCCGCGCGATTTCCCGTCGCCTCCCCTGCCCCGCGGCTTCAGGCCGTGCGCCCGCCGCCGTCCGGCCGCCGTTCGGCGCGTGCGACCTGTCACCGGCGTCGTCTCGGCGAGGCGCTCCTTTCCCCTCCGTCAATTGAAGGTTTCGTCGCGTTTCTCGTTCGAATTTGGCTGGAATGCGTCGATCCCCAAAAGTTAGGGTTCTTCGATTTTTCGTCCGATTTCTTCCGATTTCGTTTGGGTAACCTTCCTAACCCCCTTTTTCATGCTTTTGTGTATTTCCCTGCTATTTTGTGTTGGATTGGTTCGAAATGTCAGCTCGATTCGTGAGGGTTGGTTCGAATTTCGGATGTGTGCATGAAATGGGTTCGAATTTGGGGGTTTTGGCAGGGTTGTGACGATTCTTGTTATGGGTCATTTATTACATGAGTAGATGTATTGTTGATGCTTAATTGAGTTCGAATTTAGGGCTTGAAATTCGAAAATTTGGGGGTTTTTTGGCATGTGGGATGATTACTCATGCTATGGATTGATTAATTCATATGTGAGATGAATTATGGTATTTAATGGGTTCGATTTGTGTTGTGAAGGTTCGAGAATTTGTGGGGTATTCTTGAGCGATTTTCGATATTGGTTTATTGTCTTGTGTTGACAATATTTTTGAGGGTTATGGGTGTGCTTGAGCATGAGTTGCATGTTCGTAATTAATTGTGAATTAATTTATCGTGTTAGCACATCGTTCCTCGGGGCATGGAACTCGAGCAAGGTTTGGCTCGGACTTCGGAGATTTAAGGTACGTGCGACGTACGAGCATTACTACATATTAGAGCATTTGTGAATGCATAATGTATTTTGATTTTATTGAATAATCGTACACGAGGATTATTTATATGTGTTGCACGAGGATTATTTATATGTGTTGCACGAGGATTATTTATATGTGTTGAGAAGCTATGAAGCGACCTAATCTTGATATCGCCGTCAGGGGCGCACGTGACACTAGAGTAGTGTAACTCTCATAAGTTATATGGGGTACCTGATGTATATGACTATTGTAGGGCATTTGAGATGCCTGGGCATTTGAGATGCCTGAGAATGATCGTGGGATCATGTTTTCATTATAAGACATTTGAGATGTCTAGGTATAATGGAAAATTTGTAAAATAAATGTTAGGCATTTAATTCATTTATGATTAATAGCGAGGCTATGAAATCAGTGTTAGATATTGAGATATCTACTTTTGCATGAATGATGAACTTGGAATCATAATTATTGATATTCGAGAACTAGGCATGCAATGGGTTAAATCAATGTGTTGATTTACTGATTTATGAGATTTGATGAGTTTGATGATTGTGAGAACAGGGACAGTACACGGAATCCCGGATGAGGATGTTGCCATCCAGGGAGTATCATTTAAAATTCATTAATATTTACTTGGGTTGTAAATTATGAATTTCATTATTGTGATTATGAGATTTTGTGTATTGGTATGCTCACCCCGTTGGGGGCTGTTCTGTTGGGACAGGTGAACAGGTGCATCGATGGCTGTGGAGCTGAGCTCGAGCTGTTGATTGGACGTACTCACAGGATCGTGGTACCAGGGCTTGATGGAGCACGGTATCGTATAGAGTACTTATATACACCCGAGGTTTATATACACATTTATGATGCTCGCATGTGAGCACGGACATTCTTGTATATGGGTTGTATATATAGGCATGAGCCTTCCTCTCTTTCATTATATGTTGCATGCAATTGTGGTAGAATTGCTAATGATATGAGAGTCGTTAGTGTATTATGTGGGTGTTGAGACCCATTTATGTCGTCATATGTGTGGTGTCTTCCCTGGCTGGGAATTTACTTGGTATTACTGCTTTCTGATGAGTATTATGTTTTCCCTGGCCGGGAATTATGTTATGTGTTGTGCTTCTATTTCGGGATAGCTCTATTTATGGGGAGACTCTGCCCAAATTTTTATAAAAGTCCACAATGTGAAAAGTGGCAAAAAGGGATGATATTGGGCGAACTTTGTGAGTCTATTTCGTTGTTAGACTGATGACCTTATAACATTGAGTGTTAAAGGAATTTTTTTGTAATTGCCATGAAATGATAAAGTATCATCTGAGCTTCCCGATTGACTTTTATTGAAAGCATGTGCCACACATAGTGGTTAATACACTAATCAAGGATTAAGGGCTTGGGGTCCTTACAATAATGCATAAGTATGTGCTTCTCATTCCCATTATCATTTCCTAGGCCCTCAACAGCCCCAAAGAGCTAACCACTGCTCTGATACCACTAATGTAAGGACCCCCGTGCCCTTAATCCGTAATTAGTGTATTAATCCATATCATTAGTGAATATAATCATACGTACATGGGGAAAAGCCATATGCAAGTACAAGACCATATGTCATCCAGAAAATTTCTTGCATTTGATCCCCATGATATTCATATTCCCCAACCAAGATTGCATATATAACATGCACCCTCATAATACACAAACATACTCTCAGTTCATTTGGCAATTCCATATTTAATTGCATGCAAACCATAATGAACAGAGAAAAGCCGTAGCCCATTTATACATTCCATATACACGTAAAATGTACTCACATGAGAGCACTCAATGAATAAGCGTGTATCTAATGTATAAAACATTCTACCGGATACCGTCACTGGTGCTTCGATCCTGGAAGCACCTCCCAAGCGCCAACTCGATCTCAACTCTGGATCTAAGCGCCTATCCAACCAGCTCTGGTACCTCGATCCTGGAAGTACCTCCAGTCAACAGTCTGGGCTCAACTCCAAAGCTGCTGCTACACCTGTAACACCTGTCCCAACAGAGACAGCCCCTACACGGGGTGAGCATACCAATACCACCAATCCAATAATCATAACATTGCAATTCATAATTTATAGAATGTAAATGCCATAATTTAAATGATACTCCCTGGGTGGTAACACCCTCATCCGGGATCCCCTGTATTGTCCCTGTTCTCAAAATAACCAAACTCATCAAATTCCCAAAGCCAGTTATCGTCACATAGATTAACTAATACCGTTCTATTATGCCAGTTCCATAATCAATATGGTAAAATCATTATATAAAAGACCGTAGATATCACATAAATCTAATCAATGATTCCATGTTCCTATTTCATTGCTCGCTCCACAATAGCGGCATTCTAAACCCGCGCACGCTCAACAATAGCGGGGTCATAACCGATGGTTGCTCAACGGCGACAGCATACCAAATCATTGCTCGCTCAATAGCGGCACCGTATGGTTCCCATGTATAACCATTAGACGCAAATACCATTTATCATGCATATCGCTAGCCATTTATAGCAAGTATCATGTACCATGCATTTCAACGCCTATTTGATGCAATTACCACCTACCACGTATTTCAATGTCCATATAATGCGATTATGCATTTCAACGCCTATTTGATGCAATTACCACCTACCACATATTTCAATGTCCATATAATGCGATTATTACACACCATGTGTTTTGTGTCCATTTAATGCAATTATCACATACCATGCATTTTACAGTTGCAACATTATAATAGGCTATGCTCGTACGTCATACGTACCTTATAATTCCGTAGTTCGAGTCCCACCTTGCCTGAGTCCCACGACCCGATGAATTATGTGCTAACAAACAAAGAATTCACAATCAAACATAAGCATGCAACCACGTGCCCAAGCACCTTCAAACTCCCAAACATATCGTCAGTCCATGACGATTACCAAAATAAAAGCCCCCCGGCTAAGCATGCATAATACCCAAAATATTCCATTTTATATGTTTAATAGATAGCCAAAGACTCAACCGAAAATCCCATTTTATTAGACTTTGGTCCCAATCAATCCATTTTAAAAGTATAGCATTCCCATTGGAATGTAGACATTGCCCAGGAAATGGCCCCTTTAAACCTCGATTCCAAAATCCTGACATTTTTCCAAAATTTTGAAAAAAACCTTCGGGTGGCGATCGATCACCACCTTCATCGCTATCGATCGCCACACTCCAGTGGCCAAACCAGTGCCTTCTCGCGATCGATCGCCAATCCTCGCGATCGATCGCCTACCCGCTCGCGATCGATCGCCGAGACCTCGCGATCGATCGCCATCACTGTTCATCGTCACCCAAAATTGCAGCTGCACGTCGCGATCGATCGCCCCACCTCAGTGATCGATCACCACCTGCGTTTTCTGAAAAAATTCGAGTTTTCATGGTGTTTTTGACACCCAACTCAAAACCAACACCCCATACACCACCAACACCTCAAATACAACATTTAAACTCCATAAAAACACTAAAATCAACATTTTAGATTTTAACCCAAAACCCCCAAACACAAATCCAACCCAAAAGCTCAACCATAACACACAGAACCATAATCAAAACGAAGCTAAAGGTGAGGAGAAGAAACTTACCAACTTATGTTCGAGAAATCCGTCTCCTAGGACGAGCCCCCATCGATTTTGCTCACCAAAGGGAAAGGGGAAGGGTTTGGGGTGAGAGAGTGGCGTGAGGGAGAGGAGAGGAGAGAAATGGATTCCAAATGACGGAATCCAGAGTCCAACTGGTATATATAGCAAAATGCCCCAAAATACCAATACCTCCACAAATACATCATGATTCATTAAAAATCATCTGTTTTCAAAAACTCCCCCTCCAACATCAAATCCCCAGACTGACCCCAACATAAGGCACCCCGGACCCCAAGTCCCACTAAAAACCCAACTCATAGGTTTTCCACCAAAATGAGAATACAATCTCAACCTTTGGATCCAACGATCCCAAATGCCCGATTTCATAACCTCGGAAGACCCAAATCGTAATTAATTCCTAATTGCCACAATTTAAAGTCCATCAGGGATTATTACCACACCGGGATTAACACCATTAATCCCCGGACATCACAATGCCTATGATAACATGATACATTATTGGCATTGTTGTAGCATCATCACAGGGACAGGACAACGAGGCAGTTAGACAGTGACGCTTACTTTATATCGTTGTGTCGCAGAACAAGTACATTTTGACGTACGAGTATATGATATGGTTTTGATGATAATGTGAGCATGTTATCATATGATTAGTAGTATCATTTGCATGTGCATTCATGATACTACATTGTTGAGATGGATGGCACGATAGATGTGTAGTATATGCTTTGGCTGAGATCGGTGCCACAATAGATATGCCAGTGTTGGGCATATGCTTTGGCTGGGATTGTTGCCACGATAGATATGCTACATATGCGTTGGCATGAGAGATATACGCCGGTTGGGTATATGCTCTGGCTGTTATAACATGTTGGGACGGTACTATGATATGTGCTGCTAATATGAAGATGTGAGAGGGTTCCACTGACATATTGAGCTGAGATAGACATATCATATTGGTCTGGTTATAACAGGATGAGGAATGAGACATGTCATGACATAATTGCATTTGATGATGCATATTACAGAACAATCACATTTGTTATTCATAATGCTTTATTATTTATGTGTTTAATGATACCGCACTGGAAGTGTTGTTTATCTGTACTCATATTGTGTGATTGTTTCTGTAGGGTCTCATAGACGTGGGAGGATAGGATTTTGAGTCAATTCCGCTGCGAGCTGAACCACTGCTTAGGAGTTTTTGGTTTAGGTTGTTGTTATGTATATATGATGTGTAGTTTTGACATAGTTTTTGTCAATTTGTAACAACCTACATAACGAAACTCTTAATCAGTGTATGTTTTACTTAATTCTAACTCACATATGTATAAATGGACTGATACATAACGGATTAAGTAACGAGGACCCCACAAACCCCACGCACGCTCAACAGCAGCGGCGTCATAACCGATGTTCGCTCAACAGCGACAACATCACAATCATTGCTCGCTTGAAAGCGACACCATATAATTCCCAATGTATATCCATTTATTGCAAATACAATATACCATGCATTTCACATTTGCAATAATATAATAGGCTATGCTCTTACGCTATACGTACCTCATAATTCAGTAGTCGAATCAAACTTGCCTTGGTCCCATGACCCGATGAATTATGTGCTAAACACAATTAATAATTCATAATTAATTACAAGCATGCAACCACGTGCCCAAGCACTCCAAATTATATCATCAATACATGACGATTAACCATTTTAAAAGACACTGGGCAAAGCATGCAACGATTCCATAACATCAACACAAATTTTCCCAAAAAATATTGGCCTCTCGATCGATCGGACATGAGTCTCGATCAATCGAGAGCCACATCAGATTTTGGCAACAAAATTCCTTTGCGCGCGATCGATCGGCGAGACTGACCGATCGAGAGTCGCGCGCCCACAATCGATTGATAGTCTCGCTCAATCGATCGCCAACACTGTTCATCATCTTCTAATTTTCAGAATAACACGCGATCGATTGGGCCCCTATTGCCGATCGATCGACGAGAACTGAACAAGCCTAAAAATGGCATTTTATGGTTTAAAACCCCCACATAAACAAACCCAACACCCAATATACCATTAATCCTCAACATAAACTTCATAAAGCTTCCTAAAACATACCAACCCAAAAATCTTTAAAATCCAAAAACTCATACCCTACTCAAACCTTAACCAAAGAGCACAAAACTACTACCAAATCGAAGACAAGTGCGAGGAGAAGAATAATACCTTATTATCTTCAAGAAATCCGGCTCCCAAATCGAGCCTTCATCGATTTATGCTAAAAGGAAAAAAGGGAAGGGAAATGGGTTTGGGGAAGGGAAACGCTGGTGTGAGAGAGAGAGAGAGATGAGATCCAAAATGATTGAACACCGAGTCCACTTGGTATATAGCACAAAGGCTCAAAAATCCCGAGTCTCCCACAAATACATCATGACTAATTAAAAATCATCTGTCTTCAATAATTACCTCTCAATCTCAATTTTCATTACCATCCCCAGCACAAAGTACTACGGACCCCAGATCCCGCCAAAAACTAAATTCCAAGGTTATCACCTCGATGAGAATATAATCTCAACCCTTGGATCCAACGACTCCAAGTACCGGATTTAAATCCTCGGGAGTCCCAATACCGTAATTAATTCATAATTTCCACCATTAAAATCCTTTAAGGATTAATATTACACCGGGATTTACACCAATAATTCCCGGGCATCACAGTTATCCCCCACTAAAAAAAATTTCATCCTCGAAATTTGCACGGCGTACTCCACGTATCGCCTAGACCACACAATCCAAACGGATCTACATCGTCGAATCATGAACATATCATGAACGACACACCAACCGCGAGGACACCGACCTCGCACCAAATCCTGGAATGGAGTATACCTCCCAAACCATTTCAATCTTAAAAAGACGTCAGCATACCTCGATGCTAACCACCCAAAAGTAGTTAGTCAACCGTAACTGCTAGCTACTCGAATCATCCATGATTCCGACGTAGATATCTCTTCCATGATATCTCCACCACTTAGTTTACGATGTCAACCACAGACCGGTACGAAGTAAACACTAGTATACAACAATACACACATACTAAACCCGGTTTCACTCTCCAAAATCATCTCCATCGAAGGAGTAGTTGCATCACTGGCAACTCGGATCGGACAACTCACGGCCACCGATCCACACAAAACATATCTCCAAAGATGCCGACATCCGCGTGTTCCAAGAAATCGCATCTTGGTCCACACACGCCATTGAGACTCCACAAGGTCTCAAGTTCCTGTAGAGGACATGCGAGAAAATCGATTGTATCCTCGCCACCTGTGTCGACAACAACACCCAACAATCCAATCCTGGCCATCCCTGTTTCCGTAGGATTCAACAATCCCAACACATGGATGCTATAAAATCAACAAGTAATGAATTACCATGGCATCAATACATGACAATCCCTCCTCAAGGGAGTCAACCAGACCTCACGATCATTCATCAGAATGCATCGTGTCGTTGAGATTACCAATCTCAAGGTGCCACAATTCTCTCACCAGAGATTTATCCATCCAAGCATACTAATCCAATGCTCGACAAGTACCAAAATGCGGGCATTCGTATACACACACCGGTATACATGCCTAAGTACCAGCACCACATGCATACTCAATGCACTCGGCTCGGGTATCTCCAATCATACACACAAGCCCCATATACAACTGTCAATCCTCAGTTATTCTCACCCAGTGGAGAATGATGATTGAAGAACCAACGACTAATGGTGTGATCCCAACATCGACACCACACAAATCGATTCAACGAATCTTCCAAAGATTCCTAATAGGTAGGTATATCAATACCACATTCCTCACAAGGAAAATGTCATGAACCCATGACCCCCCAACTTCAAAAACCTTGATGTTTTCCGGAACCAATAAATACACAACTGGTTCAAAACAGTGCATCTTTGCCACTATTACCAATCCAGAACTCGTATACACAACGTATACCCAACTAACGATGCTCTATACTAATACCATAGTACTCCATATACTCGAGCATCTCCCCATAGACGTCTCCTCGTACGTCTCACCAAAAATATAAAGACATTAATTAGTCCAACAGTAGTAATGCTTATCGTGGCTGATTCACAATCAACCTCGATCAACATCGGCTATCTCCATGACAGTACGATCCAAATCTCTCCAAGAGATACAATCAATATAGTAGTGTCACCTCACTAACTATATCCCAGAATTCCGATCGTGTCCCCCATTGCATTCCATATGCAAGGATTTTCAATCAGAGTTAACAACGACTTGTTGACACTCATGTTGGTATTCCCAACAAAATTGAGTTGTCTCAGTACAAGTCCCTTGACACATTTGACGTATCAACGTCTCCGTGAGGTATTCCATGCCTCAATCCTCATGCCACATAGCGAATACAAGAGTCCACTACAAACCCTCATCGAATCATCATGCGATTCACTAAACTCGGTTCCAACGAGCAGTATAATGGCTACAACAAGCACACTATAACACGACAACAATACCTGGCTAGCAGATCGCTGCCTCCTTAGGTTTTTACCAAACCTACCAACGTATTACACGTTCCGCCCCGGTATACCATACTGTATCATCCATTAGAGTAGTGGGTCATCACCCAATATTCCTCTAACACCAATGCACAACGAACATCGTGGTGTCCTTACTCAATCACAATACAATCCTAATCCATTAGGATTTATCTCACACCTTCATGTGTGGGTGTGATCATGTCCACCACATGTCACATCGGTATAAGCAAGTAGTTTCCTCAATAACTACTCTTACCACCATTCACTTGGTCATAGCTATCCCAACGAGTATACCCAAAGGTATCACTACTCGTAAAATATTTACCTCAAATGTGTGCTGTGGTACACTTCCTATACAACGCATCCAATAATTCATCGAGCGAACCTCCTCGGCATAATGGTCTCGTCAACCAGTGACTCAGACACTACCCTGTGCCCACCATTGGCCTTCAAACCATACGACTAAATAAATACACCTAACTGTATTTTTCATCGTAACGACGACATCCGTCCACATAGAACATCCTCTATGTCATCGTCATCATGTGATGGTACATGTCAACACATGACATCCACAATATCATCGTCAACCGGTGACGGTACATGTCAACACATGACATCCACAATAACATCGCCAACCCGTGACGTTATATGTCAATACATGACATCCACAATAACATCGTCAACCCGTGACGGTATATGTCAATACAAGACATCCACAGTAACATCGTCAACCCGTGAGGTATATGTCAATACATGACATCCACAATAATGCTAACATAATAGTACTCTACCACAACTCATCGTTAATAGATAACGGCATACCTGAACCCATTGCCCAATAACGGGGAACAAGATGAGGAATGGCTAGAAATGATCGAACAGATTCTTGTGTCAGCCCCTTTTGCCAAGTCTGCCAAGTTGAGGCTAACGACATTTCAACTAGCAAAGAAACCCTCTATGTGGTGGAAACAACAGTGATGGAGCTAAGTGTAAGAACTACTAATCTTGCCATTAGTGCATTAATATCATCATTAGTGTATACATTTATCAGACTAGGAAACTCTCACTACAATTACCTAATATGAGTACTATAAAATTTGACAACATTCCTCTATAAATTTAGTTTCCAGTCAAACACCAATCATTTATATGAACTACATAATGCACCATACATATACTCAATTCATTATGCAATTGCAAGTAACTACCAAATGACAAGAGAAATCTTAAACATTTATACATGCATATACACATATTCATAATGCTCACAAACAAGCTTTGAGTAATTAACGTGTATCTATTTGTATAAAACGTAGTGCTCTATACCAAAACCGATACCTCACTCCTGGGAGCGTCCTCATTCAATAACTCGAACTTGATTCCAGAACCAATTTTGTACATGTTCAACCTGTTTCAACAGAAACAACCCCCACACGGGGTGAGCATAACAACATAATCACAATATCAACACATATACAACTAATAATTTACAGCATATAATGTTGTAATTTAAGGAAATACTCCCCGAGTATACCGCGACGATACAATATCTCTCGCGCTGTTCATGTTCTCAAAATGTCCAAAATCATCAATTCCAAAAGCAATTAATCATTGCATCACCAGAATAATTACTATACTCATACTCAGAATAATCAGCTCCATAATCAATAATATACACATAATCATGATAACAATGATTTATTGAAATCAACTACATCACAACTATCATTTTATTAGTCATAACTCATACTATCACCTCGCATGCTCGACAATGGCGGCATCACAATCCATCGCTCGTTCAATAGCGACGACACTATAATCATCGCACGCTCAACAGCGGCGACACAAAAATTCATAATACAATTAATTGGTGAACTCAAACATCTATCACCTCATGACTCAACAAATAGAATCATCAATATATGTACGTCTTTACGTACTAACTCAAACACCAGAAGAATATATTATTCATTAAACACATCAATAATATATTTACATATGCTCGTATGTTACACGTACCTTAAAGTCGACAACGAGATTAAGTCACTCTCGATATCTGGAGGCTTGTGAAGTATCTATATCTAATATCAATTCAATATTAATTTCTCAACAATAGCTTTCAATATTAACATCATTTATCATGTGGTTTCTGCATGCCTCGTATCACAACAATCCAATTTATCGCTCTCTGTATACTGCACAACAAGCCAAACATCTTTGTTCATTCGAGTTATCAACTAACTTAAGTATGTATCATCTCTTCATTTTTAATGTTCCTTATTTAGAAAGTTAATTCATTGTTCAAGATTGATATCAAATTATCCTCCACTCTGACCAAATGTTTTAGTAGACTTTACATGAATTCAAAACTGCAATAGAAATTCATTAATAAATCCTTTAAAACATCACTTCCTTAGCATAACACTTATGTTCTATAAAATAATCTCAAATCCAAACCATACCCATCTATGGACCAATAGAATCATCCCACAAAAAGATGAAAAAAAGTTTTTTTTTTGTTTTTTTAATTCATCGGAAAATTTTTCATTTTCGCTAGGACCCGTGACCGATCTGTCGATCCATTCGACGGATCGATTGGTCGACGTTGAAACTCAAAAAATCACCATTTCTATCACTTCAAAATCTCAACAAACACCCATACTCACAATACCTTGAGCTCAAACTCAAAGCCAACTTCCATAAACAAAACCCCACAACAAAAACACCAAGAGTCGATAACTATTGAAACTCAACAACATATAAATCAAAATCATCCAACTCAAATAAATCCTCATTTATATAGCACCAAAGCTAAGAAAAGAGTGATTCAATACACCATGCTTTCTAAAGGAAGTTGGATTGCAAATGTCCCACACTAATTCAATACACCATACTTTCTAAACTCATCATCAATAATACTATTCATCTGAATTCAATCATAAAAAATAATACTATCCCAACATAATTATTCTAAATAATTATCTAATTCCACTTCGAATCAAATTACGATTCCAATTATTTTAATTTTGTAATTAACATCATTTATCTCTACTAAATAAACTAATTAAATTAATTAGTTCCGGGCATCACAATTCTCCTCACCTAATCAAATTTGATCTCGAAAATTTAAATTCACACACTTACCAGAAGTGTCAAAATAATTCACATATATTTGGTAGCGTTTATCGTGTAAGCCCAAATTAACCCTCTCAAGTTAATAAAGTTATGAATGTAGTAGCGTGAGTAGGGATCGATCCCACAGGGAAGTGAGTATTTTTGTGCTAACAACTATCAAAATATGGGGTTTTCGAATTTCTTTAACTATAACTAAATTAAACAAAAGCAAGCAAGTTACTAGTTTATTAAGAGTAAATGCAATTCTTGGTTTTTGATCAACTTTACCTTTGGAAATTATTCACTTGATCATCAAATCACTTAAACATTTGAATTCATTCAATTATTCATCAATTGAAAACTTAATCCCCCCCTCACCTTAATCGCAGTAAAAAAGAAAACAACATTCAATTCGACTCTTATCAAATCTTTAACCAAAACTACAACCGTTAAGATTAAATCAATGATAGCTTCAAAAACTAGTAAATTTGATGAATCTAATCAATAAAAACTACAGCCGTCAGAATTAATCATCCAATCGTTTTTCCTAAGAATTTAATAACACCAACAACAGGTAATTATCAATCTTAGTTGCTTCTTAATTAGCATTAGATAGTGTATGTGATTATTAGGTGATCAATCTATCAATCAAACACAATAATCATAAGAATCATAATCTGAAAAATAAATTCGAAATTGAATTAAAAATTCAACAATCAAACCAAAATTTTCACAAGTATTTTTATTCCAAAGGCAAGTATCCCTCAACCAACAATCAAAATGTTTAGCTACTCATAATTTGATCTAAAACAAATGAAAATTGTATATAAAACATTAAACAATCAATAGAAAAGAGAGTTACTAAATCGAAACATGATTCCAGCTTGTTGATTCCGTCTTCGTTCTTCGAGCGTTCTTCACAAAAATTGAAAGAAAAATTATTCTAAAATCTAAAAATTATTTCTAAAGTCTGAATTATGTCTTCAAGAGGCTGATGTTCGAGTATATAGAGGTGTGGAGGCTGATGGAGTAGGTTAGAGCCCATGCAGGAAGGAAAGAAATCAAGTCCCCAAACTTTCCAAAAACTGCTGGCGATCAACCGCTACAAGATAGCGATCGATTGCTAGCTTATATTTTTTAGCGAAATTCTTTGGGTGATCGATCGCCTCTTTATAGCTATCGATCGCTTGGCTCCAGTGGGTTTTGGCGATCGATCGCCCCATTGTAGCGATCGATCGCTGACCCGCAGGTTTTGTTGCTCAACTTTCTGTCAAAATGCGATCGATCTCCTCCTTCATGCGGTCGATCGCTTCTCCCAAAATTACAGTTTTAGCCTTTTTTCTTGATCTACTTTGAGTCCTTATTAGCTCCAAAGCTTTGCTTGACCTTTATTCGCCTTAGTTAGCTCGATTTCTTCGATTCCACCTACAATTGCACAAATATACGATTAGGTAGCATATGTATCAAATTATCCATCAAAACATACCAAATCGTAAACAATTAAACTCAATGATGTGTCTATTTCTAGTCACATCAAACTCCCACATGCTTACTTTTTACTCGACCTCTTGTAAATCAGACAAAACTACAATAATTTTTTTGGCTCATAGCATCATAACAAATAACTTGTTCTCACTTTATGTCTCAACAATTTTAAAACATGCATAGTAATGAAAGGCGGTGAAAAGTTAACAGTTGAACAAGTTCAATCCCTAAACATCTCATACTTAACAAAGTAGTGAACGTGCGTGTGTGGTCATAAACAAGTGTCATATGCAAATTATAGATCCAACAAATGTAAACCCACAATAGTTCAAGTTGTACACCAACACAAGTATAAGCTCACTTGCACACTTTATCCACTATCTTAGCCACTTGCAAACACAAATCAAGTAGGTCTTTATTAGCTTGTAGCTTGGCCTAGGTATTGGCTTATGAAAGAAAGGGTAAAGATGCATCAAACAAGAGAGTATGGTGTTATGCACAATAATTAGCTTCTCTTCTTGCATGATTTTTCAAACATTGTTCATTTTTTTCAAGGTTTAACTCATTTATCTTGCTTCTTGTGCCTTGGCTCCCCTTGGAGTCATATTTTTATCTATTTTCTCAAGGCATCCCTTTTCTTTCATGCATTTCATTCTTTTCATAATGAAGCTCACAAACATTTTAATCACTGAATACCTAAGTGCATGCAAATTAAACACATCATACTCCCTTCAAAGGTATGGATAGAATTCATATTTAGGCTTATTAGGGAAGGATGATAAGCTAGTCAAAAGATGTCGAATGGGGGTCTTTTGTATGCTTAGCATACAACCATTCTTTTACATTAAATCTCAAAAAGGGTACTAGTGATTGATTTTCTTTACATGTTATGCTTGAAAGGCTCAAACGCATCAATGATTGCCTATATCACTTTCATGTTCGCAAGTAGTCTAGACATACGCCTCAAAGAGCATGTAGTTAAGTTCTAGCATGTATTAGAGACTTCTTAAGACTATCACAAAATTCACACAATCTTCACTACGCTATGCGCACTTCACAAGTCATGACGGATTTGTGCTCAAAATATTCAATTACTAAGTCAAAGCACACTCTGCATTAGAGTTCAAAGTGTTCCAAGGTTAACAATTCACCTATGTTCAAAAGTATGCATGCCATCAATTTGGTTTCATCATGGGCTATTGATTCTAAGCATGCATTCATTACTAACTATGAGCTCAAAATTTTTCAAAATTTTCAATTTTTTTTGTATTTGTATAATAAGAAAAACAATAACACACCACTAATCCTTCCCTCATACTTAAATCTTACATTGTCCCCAATGTAAGGCAAAAATTCAAGAAAAGAGAAAAGTCTAACTATTAAAGCAATAAAAATAAAAGTAAAATGGAGAAAGGAAACTAACTCCCCTTGGGTTGCCTCCCAAGCAGTGCCTGTGTTTAACGTCGGTGGCCCGACGCTAGTCCACGTGATCAGTCAAAGTTAGGTGGATCCTATAGAGCCACCTTGATGTTCACTTGTCCACCTTCCTCGTTTTGGACACCATCGTAGTAATGCTTCAATCGGTGACCATTCACCTTGAATGTCTTAGTGGTGTCCAAACTCTGAATTTTCACTGCACCATGGGGATACACATTAGTAATGATATAAGGTCCATGCCATCTAGAACAAAGCTTACCTGGAAATAAGCAATGGTAAAGGAGAACTTTTTGACCAACTTCAAAACTCCTCCTTGATATCATTTTGTCATGGAAGTCCTTCGTCTTATCCTTGTAGATCCTTGAACTCTCATACGCCTCATTCCTTATCTCTTCTAGTTCTTGCAATTGCAACTTTCGATGCATGCCACTCTCATCATAGTTCATGTTGAAATGCTTCACAGCCCAATATGCTCTATTCTCCAACTCTACAGGAAGATGACATGGTTTACCAAAAGTTAGTCGATATGGTGACATACCTATTGGAGTCTTATATGCAATCCGGTAAGCCCAAAGTGCGTCATCCAGTCTTAAGCTCAAATCCTTCCTTGTTGGGTTGACAGTCTTTTCCAATATGGCTTTGATTTCTCGGTTAGAGACCTCGGCTTGGCCATTTGATATGGTAGGTGGTGGACACTTTGTGAGTCACATGATACTTCTTGAAAAGACTTTCCACTGTCCGATTGCAAAAGTGTGTACCTCTATCACCGATTATAGCTCTTGGGATTCCAAACCTAGAGAAAAGGTTATGTTTAATAAAATCTGCAACAACTTTGGAATTGTTAGTCCGGGTAGCGATAGCTTCCACCCATTTCGAAACATAGTCAACGGCAAAATGTATATAAATATGACCATAAGAGATAGGAAAGGGTCCTATAAAGTCGATGCCCCATACGTCAAAAATCTCAGAAATAAGAATGGGTTGTTGAGGCATCTCCTTTCTTTTGGAGATATTACCGGTCAGTTGGCATTGTGCGCAGTTCTTGCAAAAATAGTAGGCATCACGAAACAGGGTAGGCCAAAAGAACCCACATTCTAGCACCTTCCTACACGTCCTCTTTGCACCAAAATGTCCACCACAAACGTATGATGGACATAACTTAAGAATGTTATTTACCTCAGTTTCGGGTATGCATCTTCTAATGATTTGGTTCGCGCAGTTCTTCCATAGGTAAGGATCATCTCATACATAGTACTTGGCATCACTCCTTATCTTAGCTCTTTGAGACCTAGACAATTCAGAAGGTAGTACATTAGAGGCTAAGAAGTTCACAAGATGAGCATACCATAGAAGATTGTCGCTTATTGAGAGTAGATGCTCATCCGGGAATTCCTCCTTCAAACAAAGCTCCTCATCTTCATGCGGTAGGCGGCTTAAGTGATCCGCTACTTTGTTCTCGCTGCCCTTCTTATCCTTGATTTATTATGTCGAACTCACTCAAGAGTAAAATCCACCGTATCAACCTAGGTTTTGCCTCCTTCTTCGTCATCAGATAGCGAAAAGCTGCATGACAGAATAAACAATGACTTTAGTACAAAGTAGATAAGATCAAAATTTTTTAAGAGCAAAAACAACTGCTAAAAGCTCTTTCTCAGTAGTGGAATAGTTTCGTTGAGCATCATTCAAGGTCTT
This sequence comes from Haberlea rhodopensis, assembly GCA_907163345.1. Lineage (NCBI taxonomy): Eukaryota > Viridiplantae > Streptophyta > Magnoliopsida > Lamiales > Gesneriaceae > Haberlea > Haberlea rhodopensis. Next base: position 523,046 of record CAJQUN010000345.1, on the reverse strand, counting down.
TGATGCATAGTAGATGGCATGCCACACTTTCCCCTCTTTTTGGCCTAAGACAGCACCAACTGCAAAGTCAGTGGCATCGCACATGATCTCGAAAGGCTTACTCCAGTCGGGTGGTTGTATGATGGGGGTAGAAGTCAATGACTCCTTCAGTCGATCAAAAGCTCTCTTGCTCGCTTCGTCCATCTCAAAAGCGACATCTTTTGCAATAGCTTACACAGAGGTGTAGCTATCTTAGAGAAATCATTGATGTACCTCCTGTAAAAACCTGCATGTCCAAGAAAAGAGCGCACATCCCGAACACAAGTAGGATAAGGTAAGGACTACATAACATTAATTTTTGCTTTGTCGACCTCTATACCTTTAGCAAAAACGACATGACCCAACACTATACCTTATTCTACATAAAATGACATTTTTCAGAATTTAGAACAAGATTAGTCTCTATGCATCGTTTTAAAACAAGTGTAAGGCTAGGCAAGCATTGAATGAGTTACCGTAGACAGTAAAATCGTCCATGAACACCTCTAGAATATGCTCAATAAACTCAGAAAAGATGCTAACCATACACCGTTGAAACGTGGCTGGAGCATTGCACAGTCCAAAGGGCATGCGTCGGTGGGCGAATGTGCCAAAAGGGCATGTGAAAGTAGTCTTTCATTGGTCCTTCGGTGCAATTGCAATATGAAAATAACCTGAATAACCATCAAGAAAGCAATAGTATGAATGGCAAGCTAGCCTCTCAAGCATTTGATCAATGAAGGGTAGAGGGAAGTGGTCCTTTCTAGTCACAACTTTGAGCTTCCGGTAGTCGATACACACTCGCCATCCATTTTGAATACGTGTGGGCACAAGTTCATCATCTTTGTTCTTTATCACAGTAATACCGGTCTTCTTTGAAACCACTTGTACTGGACTGACCCATTGACTGTCGGATATAGGGTAGATCTCCCCAACCGCTAAAAGCTTCAAAATCTCCTCTTTCACCACATCCATCATAGGTGGGTTAAGCTTCCTTTGAGGCTGACATATAGGGCTTCCTCCTTCTTCAAGTAGAATGCGGTGCATGCATGTGGAGGGACTGATTCCCTTGATGTCAACGATGGTCCACCCTATTGCAGTCTTGTGCTCCTTGAGCACATGGATAAGATTCTTCTCTTGATCAGCCCCCAATTTACTAGAGATAATCACTGGTAATGTATCTCCTTCACCAAGGAATACATATTTGAGATGGCTAGGTAGTGGCTTCAACTCAATGGTGGGTTCCTGCAAAACAGATGAAAGAATTCTAGTGTTAGAAACAGGCAATGATATAAAAGAAACGTCACCTGACTGATGTAGCTCAGGTGTATCATCCAAGGCATCTATGGTATCTTTCAACTCATTCATGATGAACAACTCTCCATCCTCCTTCTTCTTCATAGCCATGGTAAGAGTGATTTCCAGTTCGTCTTTCCCTACAATCTCAAAAACTTCATGTGATAAATAGTTAATAACATCAATAGAATACTCAGTGTCATCATCATTGCGAGGATATTTCATGGCATCATAAATGTTAAAAGTAACAATCTCACCATCAAATTCCATAGTAAGGGTACCACTATGCACATCTATCTTGGTCTTAGAAGTTTTGAGGAATGATCTTCCTAACAAAATGGGACTACTCTTATCACCATTCTCCTTATCAAGGACATAAAAATCCGTAGGGAATACCAATTCGTTCACTTGAACAAGCACATCTTCAATCACACCCCTTGGATATGCACTTGATCTATCCGCTAGTTGAATAACCACTCCAGTAGGGTTCAAAGGACCAAGTTGTAGAGAAGCATATATAGAGTATGGCATGACATTAATTGATTATCCTAAATCTAGCATGTCCTTTCAAGGCGAGTGTTACCAATTGTGCACGGAATAGAGAACATACCTGGGTCCTTACACTTGGTAGGGATTTTTCTTTGGATCACAGCTGATACGTTTTCACCCAGTTCAATCTTTTGGGATCCCTTCAACCTATGATTCCTCTTTGCAGTGCATAACTCTTTCAAAATTTTGCATAGCGAGGTACTTGTTGAATTGCATCAAGTAAAGGAATGTTTACCTCACATCATTGAAAGGTTTCATATAGACCTTTAAGTCCAACATCTTTCCTATTGTCTTTTAATGCTTGGGGGAAAGGGGGTGGCACTTTATATTCAGAGAAGGAAGGAGACTTACCTTTTGGTACATCTTGTTCCACGGTGGTCTTGTCTCCAATTTCAGCTTCCTTTTCTTTATCCCCATTGGGTAGATCTTCCGTCTTATCCTCCGGTATCTCCAATTCTTTACTACTCCTAAGTGTGACTACACTTGCATTTTCCCTTGGATTCACCACTGTTTGGGATGGTAGGGTGGTCGATCCATGGGCTTCAACACGATTGAGTGCGGTTGCAAGTTGACCCACTTGAGTGTTCAAGGTTTGAATACTAGATCTTGTTTCCTGTTGAAATTTTGTAACATTATGAGCAAGATCTTGAATAGTATTCTCTAACCTGTCACTAGTAGTAGGGAAATTTGATTGTTGCGTCCTCTGGAAAGGTGGCTTGTATGGTGGTGGATGTTGTGGCATTTGAGGTGGAACATGATTCATTGACTGTGGTCCATAGCTCAAGTTAGGGTGGTCTCTCCATCCTGGGTTGTATGTGTTGGAGTAAGGGTCATATTTACGTTGAGGTTGCCCCAGAAATCCACCTGTTGCATTCACTTGCTCAGCAGATGCTTCTTGAAGTGATGGGCATGAATCTGTAGTATGACTCATCTCCAAACATATTCCACACGGCTTCATTGTCTGCCCATTTCCTCCTGCCATTTGACGAACAAGAGAGTGAGGCTAATAAGTTGTTGTTCTAGGTTAGACACATTTACCTCTCCTTGTTTCATTTGAGACGGCTCAGTTCTAAAGTTGCCAAACTGCTGTGAGCTGGCCGCCATGTTTGTATCAAGCTTATCGCATCTTCCGGTGTCTTATCCACAAAAGCTCCACCGCTCGCAGCGTCAACCAGGTTCCTGTCATTAGCTAACACACCCTCATAAAGTATTGTATGAGTAAATGTTCACTTATCTGGTGTTGTGGGCAGCTTGCACACAACTTCTTGAAGCGCTCCCAGTACTCATGCAATGTCTCTCCCATGTACTGTCTAATAGAGTAGATATCCTTCCGTATATTAGTTGCCCTTGATGCTAGGAAACTATTTCTCCAGAAACGTCCTTTTGAGATCATTCCATGTTCTGATCGAACCTGGTGGTAGGTAGAATAACCAGTCCTTTGCAGCATCCTTTAAGGAAAAAGGGAAAGCTCTCAACTTGATTTTCTCCTCAGTAATTCCAGTCGGCTTCATGGTGGTGAAAACCACATGGAACTCCATCAAATGATTATGCGGATCTTCTCCTGCAAGTCCATGAAAAGATGGCAACAAATGTATTAGTCCAGATTTCATTTCAAAACTGACATTAGTTGCAAGAGTAGGAAAAGTAATGCAAAGAGGTTGTTGGTTCAAATCCGGATTGGCCAGTTGTCATAAACTTTGATTCGCAGCCATGTTGTCCCTTTCTTCCTCTTCTTGCCTTTGATTTTCTCTACTTCTCCGATGTAGTGTCCTCTTGATCTCCGGATCGTAGTGAATATCGTCTTCTTGATCTAAGGGATCACCTGTACTCATAACAAACAAAACGAGTATAAAACAAAATAAATAAAATAAAGTGACGTTAACACAAAAGTAATTGCCTTCCCCGGCAACGGCGCCAAAATTTGGTAGCGTTTATCGTGTACGCCCAAATTAACCCTCCCAAGTTAATAACAAATATGAATGTAGTAGCGTGCGTAAGGATCGATCCCACAGGAAAGTGAGTATTTTTGTGCTAACAAGTATCAAAATAGGGGGTTTTCGAATTTCTTTAACTATAACTAAATTAAACAAAAGCAAGCAAGTTACTAGTTTATCAAGATTAAAAAGCAATTCTTGGTTTTTGGTCAACTTTACCTTTGGAAATTATTCACTTGATCATCAAATCACTTAAAACATTTGAATTCATTCAATTATTCATCAATTGAAAACTTAATTCCCCCCTCACCTTAATCGCAGTAAAAAAGAAAACAACATTCAATTCGACTCTTATCAAATCTCTAACCAAAACTACAACCGTTAAGAGTAAATCAATGATAGCTTCAAAAACTAGTAAATTTGATGAATCTAATCAATAAAAACTATAGCCGTCAGAATTAATCATCCAATCGTTTTTCCTAAGAATTTAATAACACCAACAACAGGTAATTATCAATCTTAGTTGCTTCTTAATTAGCATTAGATAGTGTATGTGATTATTAGGTGATTAATCTATCAATCAAACACAATAATCATAATAATCATAATCTGAAAAACAAATTCGAAATTGAATTAAAAATTCAACAATCAAACCAAAATTTTCACAAGTATTTTTATTCCAAAGGCAAGTATCCCTCAACCAACAATCAAAATGTTTAGCTACTCATAATTTGATCTAAAACAAACGAAATTAATTATCTTGGTGATATCCTCGAAATAATTAATTGCAATTTGGGCATTAATGATGTTTATATGATTAATTATGGTGATAATTAAGTTATGCGTTGAATTAATTATCATGGTGAAATGCTTAGTCACATGGTAGGCGTGACCTAGAGCATTTCATGGTACATGTTATGCATGTTGGGGAATTGGGTGTTATAATGGTTAATGTGATGGTTGGTGATTATTTGGTGAATCATATTTTTAATTGAGGTTTTGGGGCATTTTGGTAAAATGCTTTTTAAATATCATGTTGGTGTGTTTTATACACCATGGTAATTGTGGGAGTGTAATTTAATTAAAACAAACCCACTTAATACCCCCAACCCCCACTATACCCATCACTTTTCTATTTTCCCCCAAATCATCCACCCAAACCCTCATCCTCTTCTATTTTCGTTTTTTGGCTTAAAGTGGAGGGGAAATCTTGGCAAAAGTCTCATTTGTGGGATTTAGTGTGAGATTTGGAGCCCCCAAGAGGTATGTATACCTCCTTAATGTTTTTATTGTGTTTGGATTGGGTTTGAAATGGTTTTGATTGGTTTTGAAATGGGTTGTTTTGGGTTAGTATGGTTTTTGGTTGGATGTTAGATTTTTGGTTGTTTAAAGGTGTTTGTTGAAGGTTTTTAGTGTTTTTATGTTTTGGGTTTGTTGGTGTAAGTGTTGGTGATGATGGGAAGAAATTTTGGAACAAAGATGGTGATTTTTTGAAGTGCAGGACTCGGCGATCGATCGCCCGTTCTTGGCGATCAATCGCGAGCCAACAGTGCGCTCCAGAAGCAGTTGGCGATCGATCGCCACATTTGGGCGATCGATCGGTGAGGCTGGCGATCGATCGCGCCAAGTGTGGCGATCGATCGCCGAAGGAAGAAAAATTGAGTCTCGGGCAGTATGATCTCGCGATCGATCGGCCCCTCGCGGCAATCAATCGCGCCACAAAATTTGGTATTTTTGGTTATTTTTGTAGGTTTTTTGGTATTGGACTATTATTGGGTTCTAATGTTGATTTGTGTGAATGTGTAGAACCATCCCAGGTGGCAACACAGCCAAGGAAGTGAAGTTATACAACATCCTACTTTTTGGAAAGGTACGTAGAGGACGTACGGGCACCCAACGGTACATGTATCTATTGTACTCATTGATTATGCATTGTGGATGCGAGTATATGGAGTTATGCATTGTGGATGCAAATACATGTTGAATTATGCATGATGGTTGTATATGCATATGATGATTATTGGTGCACATCCCATGAGTCATGGTCATCCCTTGATGATTTTAATGCTTGCCGCTATTTTATTTGGTGCCGCTAAATGTGAAGCGAGGGGTGGGAGTGCTGCATGTCACATTGAAGCGTGGTTATCATATGAGGCGAGGAAAGAATATTTGCCGCTAAAATGTGAAGCGAGGGGTGGGAGTACCTCATGTCCATTGAAGCGAGGTTATTCAATGCCTCCTATATGTGAAGCGAGGGGCATTAAAATACATTGTGATGAACATACTAGGGATTGGTAGTTGATGAATATGGAATGGTGTTATGTCATGACATGTGTGAACCATTAAATAACCTATTGATTATACTCATGAGTTATGGTACAGGGACAACAAAAAAGGGAGCGTTTAAAACGCATGGGGAAAACAGGAAGTGTTTTATTACGATTTATGCATTTGCGACTTACATTCATATTGTGTTGTATATGAATTATTATATGCTCATGTTTTGGGGGTTGTCCTTGTAGGTACATTTTGGCATGATAGAAAGGGGCTAAAGCGGGTTGAGGCGGTGAGCTTGTGAAGAACGCTTTTGATAGATGAAGGACATGATTACTTTTGTATAGTGTGTACTCTAGGAGTAGTGTAAAGCTATAGTGGATAACATCCATTTGATTGAGAATGTAATTAATCCATTTGATTGTCCTTAACTTGTCATGTAATTCTTAAGGCTCATAGTTGTTGGGATATGCCCTAAGACATGTCATTGGATGATTGTTTTGACATACAATGTTTATGATTTTATGAATGGCAATTCATTATTATATATTATTCGTTTAACTGTGCAATGTGAATTAATATATATGTTAATGTCCTTAGAATAATATTGTATTATTCTTAAACATTGTCCTTAGTCAAGTATTATCATGAATCGGGATAATGATAATACATAGAGGCTAGTATGTGTTGATTGATGAATTGTTCATTGATATGAGATATCAAATCAACACATGGGTACATGTTAGAGAACGATGTACTGGACAGACCCACCATGAGAATGCTACATGGATAGTTATATGAGCGTCATAAGCAATTCTCATAGTGATAATAATGTATGTAATCCTTACGACTTGTGATCATCAGAGATCCCAACATAAGGAGTTATGTATCTTGATATTGTCAAACGTTACCCGTAGCAGGGTAAACTATAAAGGCAACTATTGGATACACTACGAATTATGTAGAGGGATGTTGATTGATCGAGATAGGATTTGTCCCTCCTATATAACAGGAGAAGTGTTTGGGCCCTTGATCAAGTAAGACTAAAATGCATGGCCATGCTCGAATGAGTCGATATGAGATATCGAGCTTATTCGTTTATTCTAGTTCTACTTGGGGATCAAGAAATAGAGATTGAATATACGAGTATGATTATTCCATGACTCGTGTTCAATCTAAACACAAAGGACAAAGGGATTAAGTTACATGGTTAATATTATCACAAGTTCTTAGGTCATGTTGAGTCATTGACATTCTTGTAATTTGGGTAGCCTTGATGTGTTGCTAGACACCGCTCATTGCTTGTGACGTAAAATGAGATTTTATGTCACTGCCAACATTACAAGATCCTTTCGGGTCACACAAAAGATTAAATCGATAATGGAAATTAAATTCATGGGATGAATTAAATAATTAAGAGGAGTCTTAATTAAATGATTATATGGATTTAATTAAATCACGGGTTTTGGCCCATGAGACTTTAAGAAAGTCTTGAACCTTAATTAAAGTCTTATAATATAAATATAAGGTTATTGATTAATTGTTAATCATACTTTCATATCATAACCTAGCCAACCAAGAAGCAAGTCTCGGCCGCCTCTCACATAAGCAATCGGCTTCTTCATAGTTGAGTTGTTTCTTGTGATTCCAGGCCATATTCCTCGATTGTGAATCGAGTGTGCTTCTTGTTTCGGTTTAAGAACAAATCTAGCACTTTGTTCTTAAACTATCCATTCCCGATTTGATCGTGTGGATACCGTTGAGGCAAAACTTGATAAGTTTTGCTAGTGACTCGAAGGAGGCGTTGGACGTGGTGCTGCTTCGTGGAATCTGCTCAAACACGCTACAAGGGTGAGACTTTTGTAAATCCTTTATCCGATATGATAACCTATGTATAGATCCGGTGTCTAGTAATCCATAATTTTAATTCCGCTGCGCTGCTATGCTTGTTGGATTACTTACAGTGGTATCAGAGCCAGGTTCAAGGCTCATATCGGATTTATGTGGTTAAATTGTTTTAATCATATTAGGATTATATTGCATGCTATAAAAACTGTATATAATCATATATGATATGATTAAATTGAGTTTGTGCAATTATCATAAAATTGTATTTGATATAATTGAGGTTTATTGTATATGATACAAGGATGCGTAAAGTCAAGACGTTGGATCAAGGTGGTTCGACCACTTGACATCATAACTCTCGGCCGCCGCTCAAGAGCTAGGGTTTGGATCCTTGGCTCGAGCATGGGCCGAGCCGTCGCACTATCTAGGGTTTTGAACTCTATTGGCTCGATAAAGTATTGAGGCGGTGCAAGATGGTTTGATCATGGTCCACGGAATTATGAGGGTCGACGGCTACACCACATGAGGGCTAGGATTTTCGAACCCTTGGCTCGAGATGGTTGAGCCACCACCGTCATGAACCGTGCATGGTTGTACCGTGGCTAAGAACTTCGAACCATGTGGCTCGAAGAACATGAAAAACCACACGGCGGCGGCTAGGGTTTGGAACCCTAGCGGCGCCGCACGTGGTCGGACCATGGCTTGGGCTAGGGTTTTGAACCCTAGGCCCATGCATGGTCCAGCCGTGTGGTTAGATGGGTCGGACCCATTTGGTTCATGGTTTAAGTCGCATTAAGTTCGTGGCATGTGATGTCCCGAGCGTACGATAATTTTCAAAGTTTTATTTTACAGTTTTAATTAGAATTAAATTTTAAAATGTTTGGAATTTAATTAATTAAATGTTAAAGCATGCTTTATGTGTTGTATGAGCATGGTGCATGGTTATAGCCCTTTTGACCTATTAGATAGGATTTGTGAATGTTTGTAATTTATAATACGGCCTGTGTGTCGTGCCTTCTCTATTTTATTCTAAATGTTATCCCTCCCCTATGTTCCCCTCGAATGTGAATCGAGGAATTCTCTATATTTGTAAATGTTATATAGTATAGTTTATTTATTGATGGTGATCAATGAAGATGGAGCATGGTGCCGGGATGAGGAGGCCATTCACAAATTGGAGCCAAAGGAAGGTGCTTGTGAAGTTACCTTAGGTTGACTCTTAGGATTTTCTCATTGGCTTGAGAAAATCGCTAGTAGGGGCTATAACCATGTCACGTTTAATTATATATGTTGATGCATGATTTATCTTATGTTTTAGATTGATAATTGTATTACACATATATGTAGATACGTATACACCTATATGTAGTGGACATATTTTAAATTATCAAACTAATCATGAGATCAATAAATCCCTCTAAAATATTAAGTTTTAGATGCCTTCCAAAATTAAAAGTACTCGTCAAAACTTCGATTGTACATGTGTGGGTTTGCCAAAGCAAAGCACCGTGACAATCTTAGTAAGGCGCGAAAGGATAAAAGTGATATCCGTTATACTTTAAATTGGGTACGACTTAACTAGGTTATCTCAATAGGATTGGGAACCTAGAGGCATGGGTTGGATAATAATTCATTTGATGAATTGAACAAAGCGTTGTTCGTCCAACTATCCAAGAATTGCATGTGATGTAATTGACAAAGTGTTGTCTACCTAAATAACCGAGTCTTGGGCGATTAGCCAAAGCTAACTCAAGATTAGGCGAAATATGGATCTTGGTCCACTAAAGGTTTCGAGGGTTGATATGTTTTTAAAAAACAAAATAGTGGGAGTATAATTTAATATAAGACCATGTTAAATGATTAAATCATGAACTTATTTTGCATATTTATATTGTAGATATCCATGGCAACTAACAATACAACAAGCACATTATCACTGCGATCGGTCCTTGAGAAGGACAAATTAAATGGGACAAATTTCCTAGACTGGTATAGGAATCTGAGGATAGTCCTCAAACAAGAAAAGAAGCAATATGTCCTAGAGGAACCCTTACCTGCTGAGGAACCTCCCCTGACGGCTACTAGAGCCGATAAAGATGCTTACAAGAAGCATCAAAGTGACGCACTTGATGTTGGGTGCCTTATGCTTGCCACCATGAACTCTGAGCTTCAGAAGCAACATGAGGAAATTGAGGCGTTCGATATGATCGAGCACCATAAGCAACTGTACCAACAACAAGCAAGACAAGAGAGGTATGACGTCTCTAAAGCGTTGTTCCAGTGTAGAATGGTAGAAGGAAGTCTAGTTGGAGCTCATGTACTCAAGATGATTGGGTATATTGAGAATCTGGAGAAGCTGGGTTTTCCTTTGGACCAAGAGTTGGCCACTGACGTGATCTTGCAATCGTTGCCTGAAAGCTTCAGTCAATTTGTCTTGAATTACAATATGATTGAAATTGAAAAGACTCTACCACAGTTACTTGGTATGTTGAGAACATATGAAGCGAACACAAAGAAGACTAAGGCCACAAATGTTCTTATTGTGAATAAGAGCAAAGGAAAGGCCAAAGCTAAGGGCAATAAGAAAGCAAAGAAGGTCTTTGTTAAATATAAGCCAAAGTCTTCTGCACTGAAACCAAAGGGAGGGATAACAAAGGAAGGGAACTGTTTCCATTGCGGTGAGACCGGTCATTGGAAAAGGAACTGCAAAGTATATCTGGAGGATCTCAAGAAAGGAAGTGTGACTTCAACTTCAGGTATTTTTGTTATAGAAGTCAATTTATCTACTTCTTCATCATGGGTATTAGATACTGGATGTGGATCTCACATTTGTGTAAATGTGCAGGACCTCAAAAAGAGTAGATTGTTGGCGAAAGGCGAAGTTGATCTCCGAGTTGGAAATGGAGCAAGAGTTGCTGCATTAGCTGTAGGGGATTATCATTTATCTTTGCCTTCTGGTTTATCGTTGATTTTAAAAGACTGTTATTTTGTGCCTTCTATTACGAAAAACATTATTTCTATTTCTTGTTTGGACAAGTATGGATTTTCATTTATGATAAAGGACAACTGTTGTTCTATTTATTTAAATGATATTTTTTATGCTAGTGCACAAATGGTGAATGATCTTTATTTATTAAATCTTGATATGCCTGTCTATAACATAAATACTAAAAGGATTAAAAATAATGATTGTAATCCGACTTATCTCTGGCATTGTCGCTTGGGCCACATAAACGAGAACCGCATATCTAAACTTCATAAGGATGGAGTATTAGATTCATTTGATTTTGAATCATATGAAACATGCGAGTCTTGTTTAATGGGCAAGATGACTAAAGCCCCTTTCAAGGGATATGTTGAAAGGGCAAATGTGTTATTGGGACTAATACATAGTGATGTATGTGGACCAATAAGTACACAAGCTAGAGGTGGTTTTCAGTACTTCGTTACATTTACTGATGACCTCAGTAGATATGGGTATGTGTACCTAATGAAGCACAAGCATGAAACATTTGAAAAGTTCAAAGATTTCAAGAATGAAGTACAAAACCAACTTGGCAAAAGTATCAAAATCCTTCGATCAGATCGAGGAGGTGAATACTTAAGCCAAGAGTTTCATGACTATCTAAAAGAGTGTGGGATAATCCCACAACTCACTCCTCCGTATACTCCACAATGGAATGGTGTATCCGAGAGGAGAAATCAAACCTTGTTGGACATGGTTCGATCAATGATGAGTCATGCAGATCTTCCGATATCGTTTTGGGGACATGCTTTAGAAACAACAATATTCATACTGAATCGTGTTCCATCTAAATCAGTAGAAAAGACACCATATGAGATATGGACTGGGAAGTGTCCTAGTATGTCTTTTATGAAGATTTGGGGTTGTGAGGCTTTCGTTAGACGTAACGCCACTAACAAACTTGGTCCCAAATCTGATAAGTGTTTATTTGTGGGGTATCCTAAGGAAACGAAAGGATACTATTTCTATTATCCCACCGAGAACAAAGTAGTTGTTGCTCGGACTGGTGTCTTTCTTGAAAGAGAATTTATTTCTAGAAAAACCAGTGTGAGACAAATAGAACTTAGTGAAGTTCAACCAAAAGAAAACATTAAACATGGTATTGAGATGGAAACAGAGCAGACACCACAAGCTGTTGTGGATAAAGTGCCTGCTCAAGAGACACAAGCCCAGCGTAGGTCTGTAAGAGAACACCGGGAGCCACAGAGATATGGATTTCTTGTGACTCAACAAGGTGACTTACTACTTATTGATGAGGATGAGTCGTCATCTTATCAACAAGCTATAATGGGCACTGATTCTGAGAAATGGCAAGAGGCCATGAAATCTGAGATGGAATCCATGTATGCAAACCAAGTATGGACTTTGGTTGATCCACCTGAAGGGGTACGACCCATAGGGTGCAAATGGATTTTCAAGAAAAAGACCGATATGGATGGTAATGTACAAACCTATAAAGGTCGACTAGTTGCAAAAGGATTCAAACAAATTCATGGTATTGACTATGATGAAACCTTTTCAACAGTGGCCATGGTTAAATCCATAAGGATCTTACTTGCAATAGCTGCATTTCATGATTATGAAATCTGGCAGATGGATGTCAAAACAGCTTTCCTTAATGGAAATCTGCTTGAGGATGTGTACATGACACATCCCGAGGGTTTTGTCGATCCAAAGGATGCTGGAAAGATATGCAAGCTACAACGATCCATTTATGGATTGAAGCAAGCTTCTGGGAGTTGGAATCTTCTTTTTGATGATGCAATCAAATAGTTTGGTTTTTATCAAAAACGTAGATGAACCTTGTGTCTACAAGAAGGTCAGTGGGAGCATAATTATCTTCCTAATATTGTATGTAGATGACATACTTCTCATCGGGAATGATATCCCTGCCTTACAATCTGTAAAGATTTGGCTAAGGAATTGCTTTTCTATGAAAGACTTGGGTGAAGCCACCTATGTATTAGGAATCAAGATCTATAGAGATAGATCAAGAAGATTACCTGGCCTAAGTCAAAGTACATACAGAGACAAAGTGCTAAAACGGTTTAGCATGCAAGAATCAAAGAAAGGATTCGTGCCTATGACACATGGTATATATCTCTCGAAGGAACAGTGTCCTTCAACACCAGATGAGAGACAACGCATGAGTAAGATTCCATATGCGTCAGCTATTGGATCTATCATGTATGCCATGATATGTACTCGTCCCGATGTATCGTATGCTTTGAGCATGACGAGCAGATATCAAGTTGATCCAGGTGAAGGTCACTGGATTGCAGTCAAGAACATCCTGAAGTACTTGAGAAGGACTAAGGATACATTCTTGATTTATGGAGGTGAGGAAGAGCTCAATGTAATGGGTTACACTGATGCAAGCTTCCAAACCGACAAAGATGATTATCGATCGCAATCTGGATATGTGTATTGCCTAAATGGAGGTGATGTGAGCTGGAAGAGTTCAAAGCAAGAGACAGTAGCCGATTCTACAACGGAAGCTGAGTACATTGCTGCCTCAGATGCAGCAAAGGAAGCTGTTTGGATCAGGAAGTTCATTTCTGAACTTGGAGTGGTGCCTAGCATTAAAGATCCGATAGAACTCTATTGTGACAACAATAAAGGGATAGCATTGGCTAAGGAACCTAGATCTCACCAAAGATCCAAGCACATACATCGGCGCTTTCATTTCATTCGAGAAATCGTTGAAAGGGGAGATGTTAAAATATGCAAAGTACCAACAGATGATAACGTATCTGACCCATTGACGAAGCCACTGTCACAGCAGAAGCATGATCGTCATACTAGATCTCTAGGCATTAGGTATATGTCTGAGTGGTCTTAGTGCAAGTGGGAGATTTGTTGGGATATGCCCTAAGACATGTCATTGGATGATTGTTTTGACATACAATGTTTATGATTTTATGAATGACAATTCATTATTATATATTATTCGTTTAACTGTGCAATGTGAATTAATATATATGTTAATGTCCTTAGAATAATATTGTATTATTCTTAAACATTGTCCCTAGTCAAGTATTATCATGAATCGGGATAATGATAATACATAGAGGCTAGTATGTGTTGATTGATGAATTGTTCATTGATATGAGATATCAAATCAACACATGGGTACATGTTAGAGAACGATGTACTGGACAGACCCACCATGAGAATGCTACATGGATAGTTATATGAGCGTCATAAGCAATTCTCATAGTGATAATAATGTATGTAATCCTTACGACTTGTGATCATCAGAGATCCCAACATAAGGAGTTATGTATCTTGATATTGTCAAACGTTACCCGTACCAGGGTAAACTATAAAGGCAACTATTGGATACACTACGAATTATGTAGAGGGATGTTGATTGATCGAGATAGGATTTGTCCCGCCTATATAACATGAGAAGTGTTTGGGCCCTTGATCAAGTAAGACTAAAATGCATGGCCATGCTCGAATGAGTCGATATGAGATATCGAGCTTATTCGTTTATTCTAGTTCTACTTGGGGATCAAGAAATAGAGATTGAATATACGAGTATGACTATTCCATGACTCGTGTTCAATCTAAACACAAAGGACAAAGGGATTAAGTTACATGGTTAATATTATCACAAGTTCTTAGGTTATGTCGAGTCATTGACATTCTTGTAATTTGGGTAGCCTTGATGTGTTGCTAGACACCGCTCATTGCTTGTGACGTAAAATGAGATTTTATGTCACTGCCAACATTACAAGATCCTATCGGGTCACACAAAAGATTAAATCGATAAGGGAAATTAAATTCATGGGATGAATTAAATAATTAAGAGGAGTTTTAATTAAATGATTATAAGGATTTAATAAATCATGGGTTTGGGCCCATGAGACTTTAAGAAAGTCTTGAACCTTAATTAAAGTCAATATAAATATAAGGTTATTGATTAATTGTTAATCATACTTTCATATCATAACCTAGCCAACCAAGAAGCAAGTCTCGGCCGCCTCTCACATAAGCAATCGGCTTCTTCATAGTCGAGTTGTTTCTTGTGATTTTGGGCCATCTTCCTCGATTGTGAATCGAGTGTGCTTCTTGTTTCGGTTTAAGAACAAATCTAGCACTTTGTTCTTAAACTATCCCTTCCCGATTTGATCGTGTGGATACCGTTGAGGCAAAACTTGATAAGTTTTGCTAGTGACTCGAAGGAGGCGTTGGACGTGGTGCTGCTTTGTGGAATCTGCTCAAACACGCTACAAGGGTGAGACTTTTGTAAATCCTTTATCCGATATGATAACCTATGTATAGATCCGGTGTCTAGTAATCCATAATTTTAATTCCGCTGTGCTGCTATGCTTGTTGGATTACTTACAATAGTCTCAACATGAACATTTATACTCTGATAATATATGTTAGCTCTAATTATGCCTTTAATCCGCACTTAAGGAGTTAGGGTCCTTACATTAGTGGTATCAGAGCAGTGGTTAGAGAACCTGGGAACGAGTGAAGGGTAGCCTTAGCATGATTGGCTAGGTGCCTACATTTGGAGCATGATTATGCATGTGGTGCATAATGATGTATATTCTGTTATACTAACATGCTTATTATTGTTTATGTTATCTAACGGCATGACATACATATTGTTTTGGAATTGTTGTTAACCCTTGTGTTACAGCATGGCGGCTATGAACTTGGGAAACCTCAATGAAGAGGTAGGTGACGTTGGCAGTGTTAATGCGAGCATTGGTCAGACAAACCCTTACCTCCACCAGCTGTAGGTGTGGAACCAGTGGCTCAGTTGTTACTACCTGGTGAGATCAGTTTGACTCAGTTTCTGACCTTCCACCCGCCTATGTTTGAGGGGACAGAGTCAGGGGAAGAGGCTGAGGAATGGCTTGAAAGACTGGAAAATATTTTTGTGTCCGCTCCTTGTGCAAGGACGGCATGGCTGAGATTGGCGGAGTTCCAGCTAGCGAAGAAACCTTCCATGTGGTGGAAGACTACAGTGATGGAACTAAGGGCTCAAGGTGTATTGATCGATTGGACTCTCTTTAGAACCCGGTTTCTGAACCGGTATTTCTCTGCGGCTGCGAGACAGATAAAGGAAGATGAGTTCACAAACTTGAAACAAGGAGGCATGTCAGTGTCAGACTATGCTATGCACTACTCTTCATTGCTACGATATGTCCCGCATATTGCCACAAGCAGACATGCAAAGATGAGGCACTTTCTGAAAGGATTACGGCTGGAACTATTTGACCGGGTTATCACCAACAACCCCACTTCCTTTGATGATGCTCTTACTAGAGCAGAACTTGCAGAGATCGGAGTTGGGGCCTATCCTAATGTTGTACCCCGACATGTGCCACAACAGAGGCAAGCTACTGATAGCTTGAGTGTGATGCCCCGAAATTAATTAATTGCAATCAAGGCATTAATTATGTTTATATGATGAATCATGTGTTGATGTATTTAATTGTGTTAATTATTAAATATGAGGAGGATGTGATTTTAGATGAAGGTTGGAGCATTTTTGTAAAATGCTTTTAAAATACTATGTTGGAGCATTTTAATACATCATGTTAAGTTTGGGGTACAATTTTTAATTAAGTTAAAGCAACCCCTTTTAAATCCTCTACCCATCACTTTAACCCCCACTTTACCTTTCACCTTTTAAAATCCCCAAATCACTTCCCAACCCCAAACCCTACCCATTTTCGAGTTCCACCAAAAGAGGAGAAGAAAAGTTCCACAAAAACTTTGTTTGTGTGATCTTTGCTAGGATTTGGAGCCTACAAGAGGTATGGAACCATTCCTATAAGTTTTATGATGTTTGGTGTTGAAATGGGTTAAGTTTTTGATGTTTTATATGGGTTTGTTTGGGTATGTGTTGTTTATGGTTGGGGTATGATTTTTGAAGTGTTTTATGTGGGTTTTAGTGGGTTATGATGTTATTGAAGTTGTGAGGATGTTTGGTTTTGGGTGGCTTGAGGAGGAGCTTGAAAAATGAGCATTAATGGCGAAATTTCGGAGTACAGCACTCGGCGATCGATCGCCCGTTCTTGGCGATCGATCGCCCGTTCTTGGCGATCGATCGCGAGCCTCCAGTGTCCGCCAGTAGCATTTGGCGATCGATCGCCACTCTTGGGCGATCGATCGGCGAGGCTGGCGATCGATCGCGCCAAAAGTGGCGATCGATCGCCATGAAGAGAATTTTGCCCCTCGTCCAGTGCGATCTCGCGATCGATCGCGCCTGGGCAGCGATCGATCGCGAGTTGTAAAAAGGTGGATTTTTGATATTTTGTGGGATTTTTTGGATATTGGACTATATTTAGCTTCTAATATCAATTTGTATGGTTATGTAGAACCGTCCCAGGTACCCACGACTTCAAGGAGATAAAGTCTACGATTTCTCCTTCTTTTGGAATTAAGGTACGTAAGAGACGTACGAGCATCGGACGGTAAACCATACCCTTACATATTATGATGATGATTACGATGATGATGTTTAAGATGATGTTTACGATGATGATGTTTAAGATGATGTTATGATGATGATGTCTATGATGATATTTATGATGATGATGCTTATGATGATGTTACGATGATGATGCTTATGATGATGTTACGATGATGATGCTTATGATGATGTTACGATGATGATGCTTATGATGATGTTTATGATGATGATGTTTATGATGACATCTATGATGATGAAGTTTATGATAAGGTCATACGACGTGTATGATTGGGTAAGACGCCCACGTGGTAAGATGCCACCCAAAGTATGT
This sequence comes from Haberlea rhodopensis, assembly GCA_907163345.1. NCBI lineage: Eukaryota > Viridiplantae > Streptophyta > Magnoliopsida > Lamiales > Gesneriaceae > Haberlea > Haberlea rhodopensis. The sequence goes on along the minus strand of CAJQUN010000345.1, from coordinate 505,329 downwards.
GAGTGGGTAAGATGCCCCGTGGTAAGATGCCACGCAATGTTTATGATATGGTAAGACGCCATATGATTGGGTAAGATGCCCACGTGGTAAGATGCCACACGATGATTATGATATGGTAAGATGCCATACAATGGGGTAAGACGCCCTAATATATGAATAAGAGTCAGGGATAACAAAGGAAGTCGAAGGACGACCAATAACCTTTACTTAACTAAGATGTTATGCATTATTGTATGCTTTTATATAATGTTAAGTAAATATGTATATGCTCACGATGTGTTATCCCTGTAGGTACACTTTTGGACCGAGGGCCTAGGGTCGGGTTGAGGAGGTGAGCTAAAGGAAGCAAGATGAATGTAGGATGCAGGATTTTGATAGTCTCTACTCTAGGAGTAGTGTAAATCTATAGCTTTAACATTCATTAATGGGAATGTAATTAAATAGCTTTTGGAAATTTTATTTTGGCCTGTAATCTCCTTAGCTCAAGCTACAACCGGAACCCTTAAGAGGTTATAAATGCATGTTCTGTCCCATTTATGTGTACTAATGATATTAAGGTAGGAAGACCCTACATTAGTGGTATCAGAGCAGTGGTTAGATAACCCGGGAATGAGTGAAGGGTAGCCTTAGCAATAAGTTAGCTAGGTGCTTACTTTCGAACATGTTTTGTGCATAAGTTGCATATGAAGTATACGATGTTATGCTAACATGTTTTGTTTATCTAACGAAGTCTTATACGAACTGCTTTTGGATCTTGTTGTTAACCCTTGTGTTGCAGTATGGCAGCAAATGTGGAGGTAGGTGACGCAGTGAGCGTCAATGCAAGTGCGGGGCAGTACGAATCCCCTACCCCCGCCAGCTTTTGATGATGAACCGGCCGAACAACAGTTGTTGCCAGGGGAGCTAAGCTTAACTCAGTTTCTTGCTTACCGACCCCCAACCTTTGAAGGAACCGAAACTGGGGAACGTGCTGAGGAATGGTTAGAAAGAATAGAGCAGATCTTTGTGGCAGCCACATGTGCGAAGACAGCATGGATACGGTTAGCAGAGTTCCAATTGGCCAAGAAGGCGCTAATGTGGTGGAAGACCACTGTGGTAGAGCAAGAGGCTCAAGGTCATGAAGTTAACTGGAAAATGTTTCGAACTCGCTTTCTGAACCGTTATTTCTCGGCTGCAGCACGACAGGCTAAGGAAGATGAATTCACTCACCTCAAGCAAGGTAATATGTCGGTGTCAGATTATGCTCTTCAGTTTTGCTCCTTGCTCAGATATGTGCCTCACATTGCCACGAGCACGCAAGCAAAGATGAGGAATTTCATGAAAGGTTTGAGGCCGGAGCTGTACGATAGGGTGATCACTTATGGCCCTACTTGTTTTGACGATGCACTCTCACGGGCCGAGCTAGCCGAACTAGGAGTGGGTGCATACCCTGATGTAGTACCACCGTCGGCACCCTCTCAGAAATCCACTCCGGATAATTTGAAGCCAAAGAGCAATCAGTTCAAGTCAAGGGGGAACTCATCGGCGTCAAGGTTCAGTGGTAAGAGGTCTGACAATAGATGGAAGGGGAACCGTAGGGGTGATGCCCCATCTGGAAGGGGGCAGTCTCAGGGAGACAGATCCGGGAAGATCCAATGCACTCTTTGTGGGCAACCACATCTGACGAAAGAATGTGCAGGGTGCTATGTTTGTGGCGACAAGGGCCACTTTGCTAGACAGTGTCCCAACAGGGGAAGTCAACAGGGTTCTGCGGGGAGGCCTGCGGATAGGACAGCACAGCACAGACCCCCATTTGTGCCGCATCAGCATGGAGGTCAGCCCATGGGCCCACCTCAAGGACAAGTCTATGCATTGACAAGGGAGCAAGCTTCAGCGGCTCCAGAGGAGGTTATAGCGGGTATGTGTCTTTTATTTACGCACCCTGCTTTTATATTGATCGACACAGGTGCGTCACACTCTTTTGTGTCAACATGTTTTGTGGAAAGACACCACATATGCACTTCTCCGTCGCCCACGCCTCTTATAGTCTCGACCCCCGCTGGAAGAAGTATGATTACTGATCGGATCGTCTACAATGGCCTCATTTATTTTGAGGATAAAGAACTAAGGACAGATTTGATTGTTCTGGGAATGTCAGATTTTGACTACATTCTGGGCATCGACGTTCTGAACAGGTATCAGGCAGTTGTGAACTGCAGGCAGAGGACAGTACGGTTCAAATCTGATATGGGAATTCCATGGACGTTCTATGGGGATGGTTCTCGCTCAAAGATTCCATTGATATCTGCTGTCAAGATGGCACAGTTATTGGAACGAGGCCATACAGGCTATCTCATATATGCCGTTGATGTTACGAAAAAGAAAGAAGAAGTAAAATTTGAGGATGTGCCCGTAGTGGCGGAGTTCCCTGATGTCTTTCCGGAGGAGATTCCCGGATTCCCACCGACGAGAGAGGTCGAGTTTGGGATTGAATTATTACCAGGGACGTCGGCCATTTCTCGTGCCCCTTATAGGATGGCACCAGCGGAGCTAAGGGAATTAAAGATTCAGTTGCAAGAGCTCCTTGATAAAGGCTATATACGCCCTAGCGTATCACCCTGGGGAGCACCAGTTTTATTTGTGAAGAAGAAAGATGGTTCGATGCGTTTGTGCATCGATTACAGACAACTGAACAAAGCTACAGTGAAGAATAAGTACCCACTCCCGAGGATCGATGATTTGTTTGACCAGTTGCAGGGTACGAGGCTCTACAGTAAGATCGATCTGAGGTCGGGGTACCATCAGATTCGAGTAAGAGAAGAGGATGTCCAGAAGACAGCCTTCAGGACTAGGTATGGGCACTATGAATTCCTAGTCATGCCTTTTGGGGTGACAAATGCCCCGGCTGTTTTCATGAGTTTGATGAACAAGGTGTTCCAGCCATTTTTGGACCAATTCGCCATAGTTTTCATTGACGATATACTCATCTACTCTCGGACCGAAGAAGATCATGTACGGCACTTGAGGACAGTACTTCAGATCCTCAGGGATCATCAGTTGTATGCAAAGCTTAGCAAGTGCGAGTTCTGGTTGGACAGCGTGGTATTCCTAGGCCATGTCATATCTAGCCAAGGGATATCTGTGGATCCCAGGAAGATTGAAGCTGTGATGGAGTGGGCAGCACCCACTTCTGTACCCGAGATATGGAGTTTTCTTGGCTTAGCTGGTTATTACCGACGTTTTGTCGAGGGATTTTCTAAGATCGCTAAGCCATTGACACAGCTGACTCAGAAAGGAGTCCCATTCTTTTGGTCCGAAGTTTGTGAAGAAAGCTTCCAAGAATTGAAGCGTCGTTTGACGACAACGCCAGTGTTGGTGATTCCGTCTGAGGATAAGAGGTTTGCCTTGTACACAGATGCATCATTGTAGGGTTTGGGCTGTGTATTGATGCAAGACAGACAAGTGGTAGCCTATGCTTCGAGACAGTTGAAGCCTCATGAGACCAGGTACCCAGTCCATGATCTGGAACTGGCGGCTATCATTTTCGCCTTGAAGATTTGGCGTCATTATCTTTATGGTACTACGTTTACCATCTTTACGGACCATAAGAGCCTAAAGTTTCTATTCACTCAGGCTGAACTGAATATGAGGCAAAGAAGGTGGATGGATTTACTCAAAGACTATGACTGCGAGATTGAGTACCATCACGGTAAAGCAAATTGGATAGCAGACGCCTTAAGTCGGAAGGTGAAGAGTACTGCTGAGGACGTTATGTGTTTATCAGCTTTGATGACTTCCTATTGCCATCTGGGCTATGATTTCGATGTAGACACGTCGCCCGTGCGAGTGTCGACCTTATTGGCCGAGCCAGACATATTTGAGGCTATCAGGAAAGCCCAGAGGTCGGATGATGAAGTGCAGAGATGGTCATCGATAGCACTTCGAGGTCAGCCAACAAAGTTTAGAGTGGCTGAAGATGATTCATTAAGACTGGGCAACCGATGGGTAGTCCCAGATACACCAGAGTTACGTAAAGGAATATTGGAGCGTGCTCACAGTAGTCGGTTCAGTATTCACCCAGGAGGAAGAAAGATGTACAAGGACCTGAGTGGTCAATTCTGGTGGAGACGCATGAAGCGTGATGTGATCAGTTTTGTCAAAAGATGTTTGATCTGCCAACAAGTAAAGGCAGAAAGGCAGAGGCCTGGTGGCGAGCTGAAGAGATTGAAGGTACCTAAGTGGAAGTGGGAGCATATATCTATGGACTTCGTGACCCACTTGCCAAGGTCGGCCTCTGGATTTGATGCGATCTGGGTGATCGTGGATAGGCTGACGAAGGTAGCTCATTTCATCCCTTACAGTATGACTTTCACGTATCTAAAGATGGCCCAATTATATGTACGGGATGTAGTGAGGTTGCATGGGATTCCAGTCTCGATCGTGTCTGATAGAGACCCAAGGTTTACTTCTCATTTCTGGGAAGGTCTCCAGACAGCTTTGGGCACCGAGGTGAGACTGAGTACATCTTATCACCCTCAGACAGATGGCCAAACGGAGCGTACTATACAGACGCTCAAAGATATGCTGAGGGCATGTGTTTTGGAGTTTGATACTCCGTGGCAAGAATCTATACCACTGGTAGAGTTCTCATACAATAACAGCTATCAGGCGAGCATTCAAATGGCCCCTTTTGAAGCTCTTTACGGACGACGATGTAGGTCACCACTGTATTGGGAGGACTTGACGAGTAAAGCGGTCGGAGGACCGGATATGATTAGGGACATGGAGGAAAAGATTAAGATGATACGCTTAAAGATGAAAGCAGCCCAAGATAGGCAAGCAGCCTATGCAAATAAGCGGCGACGGCCGCTAGAATTTCAAGTAGGAGACAAGGTCTTCTTGAAAATCTCACCCTTCAGGGGTGTTGTTCGATTTGGTATGCGGGGGAAGTTATCCCCGAGGTATGTTGGGCCGTATGAGGTATTACAGCGTATCGGCACTTTGGCTTACCGATTGGCTCTACCGCCGTCTTTATCTGGGATTCATGATGTTTTCCATGTTTCTATGCTACGGAAGTATGAGCCAGACCCGTCTCATGTTTTACAGCCTACTGAAGTGCAGTTAGACTCAGATGTATCCTACGTTGAACGACCGGTCAGAATTCTGGATCGTGAGGATCGCAGACTACAAAGTAAAGTTATACCGATGGTCAAAGTTCAGTGGGATCATCGGGGTGTCGAGGAGGCTACGTGGGAGACGGAGCGGCATATGATGCAGCATTACCCCGAACTATTTTCTGGTATGATTTATGTTTAGTTTCTTTTGGGTAAGTGCATGCGATTTTGAGGACGAAATCTTGTAAGTAGGGGAGTAATGTGATGCACCGAAATTAATTAATTGCAATCAAGGCATTAATTATGTTTATATGATGAATCATGTGTTGATGGATTTAATTGTGTTAATTATTAAATATGAGGAGGATGTGATTTTAGATGAAGGTTGGAGCATTTTTGTAAAATGCTTTTAAAATACTATGTTGGAGCATTTTAATACATCATGTTAAGTTTGGGGTACAATTTTTAATTAAGTTAAAGCAACCCCTTTTAAATCCTCTACCCATCACTTTAACCCCCACTTTACCTTTCACCTTTTAAAAATCCCCAAATCACTTCCCAACCCCAAACCCTACCCATTTTCGAGTTCCACCAAAAGAGGAGAAGAAAAGTTCCACAAAAACTTTGTTTGTGTGATCTTTGCTAGGATTTGGAGCCTACAAGAGGAATGGAACCATTCCTATAAGTTTTATGATGTTTGGTGTTGAAATGGGTTAAGTTTTTGATGTTTTATATGGGTTTGTTTGGGTATGTGTTGTTTATGGTTGGGGTATGATTTTTGAAGTGTTTTATGTGGGTTTTAGTGGGTTATGATGTTATTGAAGTTGTGAGGATGTTTGGTTTTGGGTGGCTTGAGGAGGAGCTTGAAAAATGAGCATTAATGGCGAAATTTCGGAGTACAGCACTCGGCGATCGATCGCCCGTTCTTGGCGATCGATCGCGAGCCTCCAGTGTCCGCCAGTAGCATTTGGCGATCGATCGCCACTCTTGGGCGATCGATCGGCGAGGCTGGCGATCGATCGCGCCAAAAGTGGCGATCGATCGCCATGAAGAGAATTTTGCCCCTCGTCCAGTGCGATCTCGCGATCGATCGCGCCTGGGCAGCGATCGATCGCGAGTTGTAAAAAGGTGGATTTTTGATATTTTGTGGGATTTTTTGGATATTGGACTATATTTAGCTTCTAATATCAATTTGTATGGTTATGTAGAACCGTCCCAGGTACCCACGACTTCAAGGAGATAAAGTCTACGATTTCTCCTTCTTTTGGAATTAAGGTACGTAAGAGACGTACGAGCATCGGACGGTAAACCATACCCTTACATATTATGATGATTACGATGATGATGTTTAAGATGATGTTTACGATGATGATGTTTAAGATGATGTTATGATGATGATGTCTATGATGATATTTATGATGATGATGCTTATGATGATGTTACGATGATGATGCTTATGATGATGTTACGATGATGATGCTTATGATGATGTTACGATGATGATGCTTATGATGATGTTTATGATGATTTATGATGACATCTATGATGATGAAGTTTATGATAAGGTCATACGACGTGTATGATTGGGTAAGACGCCCACGTGGTAAGATACCACCCAAAGTATGTGAGTGGGTAAGATGCCCCGTGGTAAGATGCCACGCAATGTTTATGATATGGTAAGACGCCATATGATTGGGTAAGATGCCCACGTGGTAAGATGCCACACGATGATTATGATATGGTAAGATGCCATACAATGGGGTAAGACGCCCTAATATATGAATAAGAGTCAGGGATAACAAAGGAAGTCGAAGGACGACCAATAACCTTTACTTAACTAAGATGTTATGCATTATTGTATGCTTTTATATAATGTTAAGTAAATATGTATATGCTCACGATGTGTTATCCCTGTAGGTACACTTTTGGACCGAGGGCCTAGGGTCGGGTTGAGGAGGTGAGCTAAAGGAAGTATGATGCAGGATTTTGATAGTCTCTACTCTAGGAGTAGTGTAAATCTATATCTTTAACATTCATTAATGGGAATGTAATTAAATAGCTTTTGGAAATTTTATTTTGGCCTGTAATCTCCTTAGCTCAAGCTACAACCGGAACCCTTAAGAGGTTATAAATGCATGTCCTGTCCCATTTATGTGTACTAATGATATTAAGGTAGGAAGACCCTACATTGAGGCCCCGAGGAGAGTCATTTAAGCCTTGTGGTGCTTCTTCATCCTCACGGTTCAGTGGAAAGAAATCTTTTGGTCGGAAGCAAGAGAACAAGAAGAGCAATTGGTTGACCAACCGAGGGCCTATGCAAGGGAATAGATCGGGAGAGACAAGGTGCGACAATTGTGGTGGGCCACACTTTTCGAGCAATTGCCCTGCTTGTTACAGTTGTGGTAAGATGGGCCACATCTCTCGGTATTGCCCCACTCGGGGAGGACAGTCAGATTTTTAGGGAAACAGGCCGAGATTTGAGGACAGGACAGTGCATCAGAGGCAGCAGATTATGCCTCGACCATCGGGAGGTCAGACAGTGGGACCGTCCAGGGGCAGGTATATGCACTGACCAGAAAGCAGCCCCAGGCAGCCCTAGAGGAGGTGATCGCCGGTACGTGCCATTTATTTACGTACCCTTCTTTTATTTTGATAGACATGGGTGCCTCCCACTCTTTTGTATCTGTGGGCTTTGTGGAGAGACACCATATGCGCACGTCTTCGTTACCCACGCCTCTCATGGTCTCGACACCCACTGGAAGAAATGTTATTGCCGATCAGTTTCTTGCAGATTGCCTCATTTATTTTGAGGGCAACGAGTTGAAGGCAGATTTGATTGTGTTGGGCATGTCAGACTTCGACTGTATTGTGGGCATTGACATTCTGAACAGATACCAGGCAGTGGTAAATTGTCGACAGAGAACAGTAAGGTTCAGATCTGATTTGGGGATGCAGTGGACTTTTTATGGCAACGGTTCTCGTGCAAAGATTCCGTTGATTTCGGCAATCAAATGTCTCAGTTGTTGGAACGTGGTCATAGGGGCTATCTCATCTATGCCGTGGACACATCGGGAAAGAATAAAGAGTTGAGAGTTGAGGATGTACCAGTGGTAGCAGAGTTTGCTGATGTATTCCTGGAAGAGATCCCAGGATTCCCACCGGCTAGAGAAGTCGAGTTTGGGATTGAGTTGTTACCAGGGACATCCGCTATCTCTCGTGCACCTTACAGGATGGCGCCGACGGTGTTAAGGGAATTGAAGGAGCGGTTGCAGGAACTCCTTGACAAAGGATATATACGCCCTAGCGTATCGCCATGGGGCGCACCGGTTCTCTTTGTGAAGAAGAAGGATGGTTCGATGCGGTTGTGCATCGATTACCGGCAACTGAATAAGGCCACAGTGAAGAACAAGTATCCTCTCCCAAGGATTGATGACTTGTTTGATCAGGTGCAAGGCACAAAGCTGTATAGCAATATTGATTTGAGATACGGGTACCACCAGATTCGGGTCAGAGAGGAAGATGTGCAGAAGACAGCATTTCAAGACTCGATATGGGCACTATGAGTTCCTAGTGATGCCGTTCGGTGTGACGAATGCCCCAGCGGTCTTTATGAGCTTGATGAACAGAGTGTTTCAACCATATCTTGATCAGTTCGTCATTGTATTTATTGATGACATACTTATCTACTCTCGGAGTGAGGAAGAGCATGCGAAACACTTGAGGACAGTACTTCAAGTTCTCAGAGATCACCAGTTGTATGACAACCTCAGCAAGTGTGAGTTTTGGTTGAGCAATGTAGTGTTTCTGGGGCATGTCATATCTAGCAGTGGGATATCGGTGGATCCCCGGAAGATTGAGGCTGTGATGGAGTGGGATGCACCCACTTCTGTGCCCGAGATACGGAGCTTCCTTGGTTTGGCCGGTTATTATCGACGCTTCGTCGAAGGATTTTCAAAGATCGCCAAGCCGTTGACACAGTTGACCCAGAAAGGAGTACCATTCTTTTTTTCAGAAGCTTGTGAGGAAAGCTTCCAAGAGTTGAAACACCGGGTGACGATGGCGCCTGTGTTGGTGATTCCTTCGGAGAACACTAGGTTTGTCCTCTATACTGATGCATCGCTTCAGGGCCTTGGGTGTGTTTTAATGCAAGATAAGCATGTGGTAGCTTATGCGTCGAGGCAGTTGAAGCCGCATGAGACTAGATACCCAGTCCATGACTTGGAATTGGCGGCTATCATCTTCGCCCTGAAGATTTGGAGGCATTATTTGTATGGTACGTCGTTTACCATTTACACGAACCACAAGAGGCTGAAGTTCTTATTCACCCAGGCAGAGCTGAATATGAGTCAGAAAAGATGGATGGACTTACTCAAGGACTATGATTGCGAGATTGAGTACCATCCTGGAAGAGCTAACTTGACAGCAGACGCTTTGAGCCGGAAAGTGAGGAGTACTGCTGAGGACGTTATCCATTTGTCAGCCATGATGACTTCCTATTGCCATCTGGGCTATGATTTCGACATAGATACATCACCTGTGTATGTATCGACCTTATTGGCTGAGCCAGATATCTATGAGAATATCAGGAGAGCTCAGATGACGAGATTCAGAGATGGTTATCTTTATTGCATCTTGGTCAGCCATCGAAGTTCAGAGTGGCCGAGGATGGATCCATGAGATTGGGTAGTCGTTGGGTGGTTCCGAGTACGCCGGAGTTGCGTAGAGGGATCTTGGAGCGAGCTCATAGTATCCACCCAGGATCTACGTGATCAGTTTTGGTGGAAAAGAATGAAGTGTGATGTCGTCGCTTTTGTTAAAAGGTGCTTGATCTGCCAGCAGGTTAAGGCAGAGAGACAGAGACCTGGCGGCGAGTTGAAAAGCTGGAGATACCAAAGTGGAAGTGGGAACACATTTCCATGGACTTCGTGACTCACTTGCCGAGGAGTGCCTCGGGTTTTGATGCCATTTGGGTGATTGTGGACAGATTGACCAAGGTGGCTCACTTCATTCCTTATAGCATGACCTTCACCTATTTGAGGATGGTGCAGTTGTATATTCGAGATGTGGTAAGATTGCACGGAATCCCCATTTCCATAGTGTCGGATTGAGATCCACGATTCACATCTCACTTTTGGGAGGGTCTTCAGTCAGCTTTGGGGACTGAAGTTAGGTTGAGCAATGCTTATCATCCTCAGACGGATGGCCAGACCGAGCGTACTATCCAAACGCTCGAGGACATGTTGAGAGCTTGTGTATTGGAGTTCGATGCTTCTTGGCAGGATTCAGTGGCCTTGGTAGAGTTCTCTTATAATAATAGCTACCATACAAGCATTCAGATGGCTCCTTTTGAGGCCCTTTATGGCAGACGATGTAGATCACCCTTGTGTTGGGATGACTTGGACCGTAAATCGGTCGGAGGACCGGAACTAATTCGAGAATGGAAGAGAAGATAAAGGTGATAAGGCAGAAAATGAAGGCAGCCCAGGACAGACAGACAGCTTATGCGAATAAGCGGCGGAGATCGTTGGAGTTTCAGTTGGGAGATAAGGTCTTCTTGAAGATCTCGCCTTTCAGAGGTGTTGTGCGATTTGGGATGCGCGGAAAACTGTCTCCGAGGTATGTTGGGCCGTACGAGATCTTGCAGCGCATTGGCACTTTGGCTTACCGACTGGCCTTGCCACCTTCTTTGTCTGGTATACATGATGTGTTCCATATGTCTATGTTGCGGAAGTATGAGCCGGATCCGTCTCATGTAAGACCCTACTTGCGATAATAGAGTAAGTAGTTAAATGAACTCCTAAATCAAACTTAGGTAGAGAGGTTTACAAAAAATTCGGCAGAATTTCCCCTTAAATTGGTCTATCCGGAAAAAAACTAAACATCAAAAACAATACCCAGCCAGGGAAGAAAATGATCTAAACAAAAAGAGATGCTGTAAAGTTATACATGACCAACCTAAACTTAAACTTTTGCTAGTCCCGAGCAAAATAGAAATGGAAAAAGACTAAGAAATAAAAGAGAAAAAGAAAACACACTACTAACGCAAGTCATGAAATGTTATAATTGCAAATTGGCCTCGAAGATCAATTGTCTAAAAATTTTAAGTCAAGTATGCATATCAGTCTACTCAAGAGTTCTCAAGTGTGTGTGTCACCACTTCCATTTTAACCATTAAAGCAATCTTTACTCACACAAATCAATAGGACTTTGCAAGGTGTATTGGTTCATTTGCATTGTTCATAAAAAGGTGTATAACTTTGACCAACAGTGAACAATGCATCAAATCAAAGTAATGAGATGTGCGTGTGTGAATGTCAAAACCATATGCATTACAAGTGTTTCTCGAGAGTCCATAGGCTTACAATTTGTAACATTCTCCACTAGTATATTAGATGAATGTGGCTTGGTCAGTAGGTCTTAATAGGCTTGTAATGTAAGGCCTTGGCTCATGGCTACAATAAAAAGATAGGAATTTCAAAACAAGTGAGTAAGTCATATTAACCATGATGCGCACTCTCATCTCAATTTCAATTCCTTCTATTGATGATTCATCATCATTTTTTTTTCTTTCCAAATTTTGGATTCACCCTCCTTTCTCATCCGCCTCATCATTCACCTCATTATTTTCTCATTCTTTCCATCACTTATTTCTTCACCTCTTCAACAATCTTTTTATGCATTCATTCCCTTTTTTCTTTATTTCTCTCCTTCAAATTTTTTTTTTTCAATAAGAACATGAGAGATATTTGAAATTTTAAAGTGCAATAGGGGCTTACTCACTTGAGGGTAGGAAATAGTGTATAAGCTTTAGCAAGGTGGTCGATGTGGGATTTTGAAATGATGCCGAATGGAGGTTATTATGTGCCTAAGCACATGCCATTCGATTTTCAATAAGCTCAAAAGGGTAACTACAGATGAAAATGATGTATTTTGGTGGCTTCAAAGGCTCAAACTAAGCAAAAATTGCCTAAATCCTTCCTAAGCCACATAACATCCGTATTTCGCCTCAAAGGATACTAAAGCAAGTTCTAGACTACTCTCAATTCACAAATAACTTATATGATTTGACCAATGTGCTCAAATGGTATCTCAAAACCAAGGTGATATAAGAAAGAAATTTGAATGAGATTCTAAAACATAATGCAACAATTCAATCCTCATTCTTTACGTTTAAGCTCAAAGGGGCTACTATGTCAAATTTATATCAATGAATAAAGGCCCAAAATATTATCAAAAATTGCCTATATCATATTTGTGTTCATTCAAATCAACTTTAATTGGTCAAATGGTCATGGTCTCTAGTGCATGAATATGTAAGAAACTCAAGAGCAAAGTGAACAAAAAATTTTAAAATTTTCACAAATAAGCTCAATTCTTCATCATCGGCCTTCACAATTACTTCACGACTTATGACACAAAAAGAAAAAGAGAATGACTAAAAAAAACACAACACAAAACACACATAGGAATCCAGGAAACAAAACATCTTCAGTGTTTAAACACCCCCCCAAACTTAAAATCATGCATTGTCCTCAATGTACCATACAACGTATAAAATAAGGGACAACACACCTACCTGCGACGACGATTGTCAGTAATCGTCGTCCATCTCATGCTCATGGGTATGGTGAGAAGATGATGATAGGGACCTCCGCATCAGTATAGACCCTGCAATGGGAAAAATAATGATCAATCGGCTATGAATAAGACATGCTACTAAAATGCAATACTAAAATTAAAAACTGAAATAAAATAATAAGGATACAAGGCTTGGGTTGCCTCCCAAGAAGCGCTTTGTTTAAAGTCGTCAGCCAGACTATGCGAAGCAACCATCAAATAGCGGCTTTCGCCCATAGTAAGTATCATATGACACTACATATGGGTCTTGGTTGTGTATGCCCTCTAGCTTGGCAAGATAGTGGCAGTTAACGCTCGTTGCTCCAACAACGTCCTTCGAAAATTGATAAGCATGGGAGGAAGATTCTAAACTTGGCTTCATCTCGTGGAGATCATAATATGGTGAAGTTGGCATCGATGGGAAGAACGGATCCACATATGGCATATAGGACATCACCATCGATGAGTGCTCCTCACTATTTTCAAAAATATGCTCATCTTCCAACGTCATGCTAGGCTCATCTTGACATGGGAATTCATCAAATAACTCTTCCACAGTAGGTTCAACCACTTGAAAATGCTCATATTCCCTTGAATCTTCCGCATGAGTAGGATCACTCTCCCAAACTTGGTTGGTTGAATGATCATCATCATGTGACCACACCTGGTTTGTCACCCCTTGATTATATCTCATCTCAACTTCTTTGCATCTCGCTACAAATGTCTCTATCAGCTGCTCAAGGCTACTTCTGGTGGCAGTTTCGATCTTTGGTTCAAATGATGGCCAGAATTTGCGCAAAATATCCTCCAAATTAGAGACTTTATCAGAACTATACTCATCCTCTGCTTGATGCTTGAATGATTGGTGTGTAAAATGAGGGTGATGATGCCCTGGTGGATATTGGTGACTCCAACCCAGCATTGAAGGATCAAAGTGCCACTGATAGTCGAAATTCGCCATATGGTTAAACAGGTGCACCCTGTCATCATCTCTACAATATATGGGACTACCAACTGCCAAAGCTCCATTAAATACCCATTCTTGTGTGTCTGCATCCAATCCACGGTAGAAAGATTGAAGAGGAGCGTAGTTTGAAAAGTCATGGTTGAATCTGTCCCAAGCTGCATAGAATGGTTCATACGGTTGTTGGGCAAAGCTTGTGGAAACTTGCTGATGAAACATCTCCAAGTACCTCACAAGAAAAAACATCAAAAAAAATAAAATTAAAACAAAAAATAAAATTCTAAATTAAAATCAAGACTACTTGGTAACAGTATCAGTAAACAAAATTATATCAATCCCCGGCAACGGCGCCAAAAACTTGACGTGTGTGAAACGTACCGCAAGTGTACGGTGTCAAGTTTTAGTATAGGAATTTGAAATACGGATGTCAAACCCACAGATATTGAAAATTAAGTTACACCAAGTACTGTAATTGTGATGCCCCGAAATTAATTAATTGCAATCAAGGCATTAATTATGTTTATATGATGAATCATGTGTTGATGGATTTATGTGTTGGGTATTAAGATGTTAACATGATTTAATTGTGTTGATTTTTTAAATATGAGGAGGATGTGATTTTAGATGAAGTTTGGAGCATTTTTGTAAAATGCTTTTAAAATACTATGTTGGAGCATTTTATACATCATGTTAAGTTTGGGGTACATTTTTAATTAAATTAAGACAACCCCTTTTAATCCCTTACCCACCACTTTAACCCCTCTATACCTTTCACTTTTAAAAATCCCCAAAATCACTTCCCAACCCCAAACCCTCCCATTTTCGAGTTCCACCAAAAGAGGAGAAGAAAAGTTCCACAAAAACTTTGTTTGTGTGATCTTTGCTAGGATTTGGAGCCTACAAGAGGTATGGAACCATTCCTATAAGTTTTATGATGTTTGTTGTTGAAATGGGTTAAGTTTTTGATGTTTTATGTGGGTTTGTTTGGGTATGTGTTGTTTATGGTTGGGGTATAATTTTTGAAGTGTTTTATGTTGGTTTTAGTGGGTTATGATGTTATTGAAGTTGTGAGGAAGTTTGGTTTTGGGTGGCATGAAGAGGAGCTTGAAAAATGAGCATTAATGGCGATTTTCGGAGTACAGTGCTCGGCGATCGATCGCCCGTTCTTGGCGATCGATCGCGAGCCTCCAGTGTCCGCCAGTAGCATTTGGCGATCGATCGCCACTCTTGGTTTGAGGCCGGAGCTGTACGATAGGGTGATCACTTATGGCCCTACTTGTTTTGACGATGCACTCTCACGGGCCGAGCTGGCCGAACTAGGAGTGGGTGCATACCCTGATGTTGTACCACCGCCAGCACCCCCTCAGAAATCCACTCATGATAATTTGAAGCCAAGGGGTGAGCAGTTCAAATCAAGAGGAAACACATCGGCGTCAAGGTTCAGTGGTAAGAGGTCTGACAATAGATGGAAAGGGAACCGAAGGAGTGATGCCCCATCTGGAAGGGGGCAGTCTCAGGGAGACAAATCCGGGAAGATCCAATGCACTCTTTGTGGGCAACCACATCTGACGAAAGATTGTGTAGGGTGCTATGTTTGTGGCGACAAGGGCCACTTTGCTAGACAGTGTCCCAACAGGGGAAGTCAACAGGGTCCTGCGGGGAGGCCTGCGGATAGGACAGCACAGCACAGACCACCATTTGTGCCGCGACAGTATGGAGGTCAGCCTATGGGGCCACCTCAAGGACAAGTCTATGCATTGACGAGGGAGCAGGCTTCAGCGGCTCCGGAGGAGGTTATAGCGGGTACGTGTCTTTTATTTACGCACCCTGCTTTTATATTGATCGACACAGGTGCGTCACACTCTTTTGTGTCGACAAGTTTTGTGGAAAGACACCACATATGCACTTCTCCGTCACCCACGCCTCTTATAGTCTCGACCCCCGCTGGAAGAAGTATGATTACTGATCGTCTACAATGGCCTCATTTATTTTGAGGAGAAAGAACTAAGGTCAGATTTGATTGTTCTGGGAATGTCAGATTTTGACTGCATTCTCGGCATCGACGTTCTGAACAGGTATCAGGCAGTTGTGAACTGCAGGCAGAGGACAGTACGGTTCAAATCTGATATGGGAATTCCATGGACGTTCTATGGGGATGGTTCTCGCTCAAAGATTCCATTGATATCTGGTGTCAAGATGGCACAGTTATTGGAACGAGGCCATACAGGATATCTCACATATGCCGTTGATGTTACGGGAAAGAAAGAAGAAGTAAAAGTTGAGGATGTGCCCGTAGTGGCGGAGTTTCCTGATGTCTTTCCGGAGGAGATTCCCGGATTCCCACCGACGAGAGAGGTCGAGTTTGGGATTGAGGTATTACCGGGGACGTCGGCCATTTCTCGTGCCCCTTATAGGATGGCACCAGCGGAGCTAAGGGAATTAAAGATTCAGTTGCAAGAGCTCCTTGATAAAGGCTATATATGCCCTAGCGTATCGCCCTGGGGAGCACCAGTTTTATTTGTGAAAAAGAAAGATGGTTCGATGCGTTTGTGCATCGATTACAGACAACTGAACAAAGCTACAGTGAAGAATAAGTACCCACTCCCGAGGATCGATGATTTGTTTGATCAGTTGCAGGGTACGAGGCTCTACAGTAAGATCGATCTGAGGTCGGGGTACCATCAGATTCGAGTAAGAGAAGAGGATGTTCAGAAGACAGCCTTCAGGACTAGGTATGGGCACTATGAATTCCTAGTCATGCCTTTTGGGGTGACAAATGCCCCGGCTGTTTTCATGAGTTTGATGAACAAGGTGTTCCAGCCATTTTTTGACCAATTCGTCATAGTTTTCATTGACGATATACTCATCTACTCTCAGACCGAAGAAGATCATGTACGGCACTTGAGGACAGTACTTCAGATCCTCAGGGATCATCAGTTGTATGCAAAGCTTAGCAAGTGCGAGTTCTGGTTGGACAGCGTGGTATTCCTAGGCCATGTCATATCTAGCCAAGGGATATCTGTGGATCCCAGGAAGATTGAAGCTGTGATGGAGTGGGCAGCACCCACTTCTGTACCCGAGATATGGAGTTTTCTTGGCTTAGCAGGTTATTACCGACGTTTTGTCGAGGGATTTTCTAAGATCGCTAAGCCATTGACACAGCTGACTCAGAAAGGAGTCCCATTCTTTTGGTCCGAAGTTTGTGAAGAAAGCTTCCAAGAATTGAAGCGTCGTTTGACGACAGCGCCAGTGTTGGTGATTCCGTCTGAGGATAAGAGGTTTGCCTTGTACACAGATGCATCATTGTAGGGTTTGGGCTGTGTATTGATGCAAGACAGACAAGTGGTAGCCTATGCTTCGAGACAGTTGAAGCCTCATGAGACCAGGTACCCAGTCCATGATCTGGAACTGGCGGCTATCATTTTCGCCTTGAAGATTTGGCGTCATTATCTTTATGGTACTACGTTTACCATCTTTACGGACCATAAGAGCCTACAGTTTCTATTCACTCAGGCTGAACTGAATATGAGGCAAAGAAGGTGGATGGATTTACTCAAAGACTATGACTGCGAGATTGAGTACCATCACGGTAAAGCAAATTGGATAGCAGACGCCTTAAGTCGGAAGGTGAAGAGTACTGCTGAGGACGTTATGTGTTTATCAGCTTTGATGACTTCCTATTGCCATCTGGGCTATGATTTCGATGTAGACACGTCGCCCGTGCGAGTGTCGATCTTATTGGCCGAGCCAGACATATTTGAGGCTATCAGGAAAGCCCAGAGGTCGGATGATGAAGTGCAGAGATGGTCATCGATAGCACTTCGAGGTCAGCCAACAAAGTTTAGAGTGGCTGAAGATGATTCTTTAAGACTGGGCAACCGATGGGTAGTCCCAGATACACCAGAGTTACGTAAAGGAATTTTAGAACGGGCTCATAGTAGCCGGTTCAGTATCCACCCCGGAGGAAGAAAGATGTATAAGGACCTGAGCGGTCAATTCTGGTGGAGACGCATGAAGCGTGATGTGATCAGTTTTGTTAAGAGATGTTTGATCTGCCAGCAAGTAAAGGCAGAAAGGCAGAGGCCTGGTGGCGAGCTGAAGAGCTTGGAGGTACCTAAGTGGAAGTGGGAGCATATATCTATGGACTTCGTGACCCACTTGCCAAGGTCGGCCTCTGGATTTGATGCGATCTGGGTGATCGTGGATAGGCTGACGAAGGTAGCTCATTTCATCCCTTACAGTATGACTTTCACGTATCTAAAGATGGCCCAATTATATGTACGGGATGTAGTGAGGTTGCATGGGATTCCAGTCTCGATCGTGTCTGATAGAGACCCAAGGTTTACTTCTCATTTCTGGGAAGGTCTCCAGACAGCTTTGGGCACCGAGGTGAGACTGAGTACAGCTTATCACCCTCAGACAGATGGCCAAACAGAGCGTACTATACAGACGCTCGAAGATATGCTGAGGGCATGTGTTTTGGAGTTTGATACTCCGTGGCAAGAGTCTATACCACTGGTAGAGTTCTCCTACAATAACAGCTATCAGGCGAGCATTCAAATGGCCCCTTTTGAAGCTCTGTACGGACGACGATGTAGGTCACCGCTGTATTGGTAGGACTTGACGAGTAAAGCGGTCGGAGGACCGGATATGATTAAGGACATGGAGGAAAAGATTATAATGATACGCGTAAAGATGAAAGCGGCCCAAGATAGGCAAGCAGCCTATGCAAATAAGCGGCGGCGGCCGCTAGAATTTCAAGTAGGAGACAAGGTCTTCTTGAAAATCTCACCCGTTAGGGGTGTTGTTCGATTTGGTATGCGGGGGAAGTTATCCCCGAGGTATGTTGGACCGTATGAGATATTACAGCGTATCGGCACTTTGGCTTACCGATTGGCTCTACCGCCGTCTTTATCTGGGATTCATGATGTTTTCCATGTTTCTATGCGACGGAAGTATGAGCCAGACCCGTCTCATGTTTTACAGCCTACTGAAGTGCAGTTAGACTCAGATGTATCCTACGTTGAACGACCGGTCAGAATTCTGGATCGTGAGGATCGCAGACTACGAAGTAAAGTTATACCGATGGTCAAAGTTCAGTGGGATCGTCGGGGTGTCGAGGAGGCTACGTGGGAGACGGAGCGGCATATGATGCAGCATTACCCCGAACTATTTTCTGGTATGATTTATGTTTAGTTTCGTTTGGGTAAGTGCATGCGATTTCGAGGACGAAATCTTGTAAGTAGGGGAGTAATGTGATGCCCCGAAATTAATTAATTGCAATCAAGGCATTAATTATGTTTATATGATGAATCATGTGTTGATGGATTTATGTGTTGGGTATTAAGATGTTAACATGATTTAATTGTGTTGATTTTTTAAATATGAGGAGGATGTGATTTTAGATGAAGTTTGGAGCATTTTTGTAAAATGCTTTTAAAATACTATGTTGGAGCATTTTATACATCATGTTAAGTTTGGGGTACATTTTTAATTAAATTAAGACAACCCCTTTTAATCCCTTACCCACCACTTTAACCCCTCTATACCTTTCACTTTATTAAAAATCCCCAAAATCACTTCCCAACCCTAAACCCTCCCATTTTCGAGTTCCACCAAAAGAGGAGAAGAAAAGTTCCACAAAAACTTTGTTTGTGTGATCTTTGCTAGGATTTGGAGCCTACAAGAGGTATGGAACCATTCCTATAAGTTTTATGATGTTTGGTGTTGAAATGGGTTAAGTTTTTGATGTTTTATGTGGGTTTGTTTGGGTATGTGTTGTTTATGGTTGGGGTATAATTTTGAAGTGTTTTATGTTGGTTTTAGTGGGTTATGATGGTATTGAAGTTGTGAGGAAGTTTGGTTTTGGGTGGCATGAAGAGGAGCTTGAAAAATGAGCATTAATGGCGATTTTCGGAGTACAGTGCTCGGCGATCGATCGCCCGTTCTTGGCGATCGATCGCGAGCCTCCAGTGTCCGCCAGTAGCATTTGGCGATCGATCGCCACTCTTGGGCGATCGATCGGCGAGGCTGGCGATCGATCGCGCCAAAAGTGGCGATCGATCGCCAAGAAGAGAATTTTTGCCCCTCGCCCAGTGTGATCTCGCGATCGATCGCGCCTGGGCAGCGATCGATCGCGAGCTGTAAAAAGGTGGATTTTTGATATTTATGTAGGATTTTTGGATTTGGACTATATTTAGCTTCTAATATCAATTTGTATGGTTATGTAGAACCATCCCAGGTGCCCACGACTTCAAGGAGATAAAGTCCCCCGACTTCTCCATTTTGGAAATTAAGGTACGTAAGAGACGTACGAGCATCGGACGGTAAACCATACCCTTACATGTTATGATGATGTTTACGATGATGATGTTTATGACGATGTTTACGATGATGATGTTTATGATGATGTTTACAATGATGATGTTTATGATGATGTTTACGATGATGATGTTTATGATGATGTTTATGATGAAGATGTTTATGATGATGTTTATGATGAAGATGTTTATGATGATATTTATGATGATGATGCTTATGATGATGTTATGATAATGATGTTTATGATGACGTTTATGATGATGAAGTTTATGATAAGGTCATACGACGTGTATGATTGGGTAAGACGCCCATGTGGTAAGATGCCACCCAAAGTATGTGAGTGGGTAAGATGCCCCGTGGTAAGATGCCACGTATTGTTTATGATATGGTAAGATGCCATATGATTGGGTAAGATGCCCACGTGGTAAGACGCCACACGATGATTATGTTATGGTAAGACGCCATACAATGGGGTAAGATGCCCTTATATATGAATAAGAGTCAGGGATGACAAAGGAAGTTGAAGAACGACCATTAACTTTTACTTAACTAAGATGTTATGCATTATTGTATGCTTTTGATATAATGTTAAGTAAATATGTACCTGCTCACGATGTGTTATCCCTGTAGGTACACTTTTGGACCGAGGGCCTAGGGTCGGGTTGAGGAGGTGAGCTAAAGGAAGCAAGATGAATGTAGGATGCAGGATTTTGATAGTCTCTACTCTAGGAGTAGTGTAAACCTATAGCTTTAACATTCATTAATGGGAATGTAATTAAATAACTTTTGGAAATTTTATTTTGGCATGTAATCTCCTTAGCTCAAGCTACAACCGGAACCCTTAAGAGGTTATAAATGCATGTTCTGTCCAATTATGTGTACTAATTGATATTAAGGTAGGAAGACCCTACAGTAATTAGAATAGTCTCGACTTTATTTAGACAATCGATAGCAATATTATTAAACTAATCTACTAACATAAAATAATAACAGCAATATGAATATTTAAGTGGAGAAAATCAATGAGAACGGATTCTAGAGGTTCGACTTCACTCAACTATCCACTATGTCGTGTTTTCCTAGTTTACTAGCCGAGAATTCTTATTTGTTTCTACTCCCCCTCCCGGGTGTTAAGCAGAAGTAATTATCTAACATTAATCTTGATATCCCTATCTAAGATGAATTATCAGACAATTGTAAAAGCGCAGTAATTCCTATGACGACTTCTATGGAGTTATAGGCCTTCCGAACAATATAACTACCACGATACGAATTCCTTCTTTCCTATTCACAACCCCCTCTCCCGAGTGATAGATCACGAATATGGAATCATTCAATCCATGGCCAGTAGATTAAAAGCATTAAGAACAGGAAAACATAAATAACCATATGAAAAAAAACCAATGACATAATTTCAAGTCAAGATCCGTCTAACTCTAGAATAATAAATTAGTTCATGAATACATTAAATAAACACATAGACATGTCTTTAATCATCATAAACATAAGGGAAGAGATATTCAAACGAATATGAAGATGGCCCTCCGTCTCCGGTAGTCGCCGTCGTCTTCTCCGTCGTCAAAATCTATGCCCTTCGGTGTAAGCACGCCGCCTCGATTGATCTCCTCCCCTTCTTGGTCACGCACGTCTACTGCTCTTCTATGTCAAATGTTTTTACGTCAATTCTGTTGCTCCCGCTTGCTGCTCCTCTCCTCCTGCAGCTGATAATCTCTCTCTTTTTTTTAAACTCTCGCCTGCCCCCTCTTTCTCTCAAATATCTATGCGTATCTCTTTCTTTAAAAGATTTCCCGAGAGTTCCTCTACTCTCCTCCTTTCCTTGTACGTGTATCCCATCTTCCTTTTTTAATTTATTCCCAAATCTCATGTATATATATTATATTATATTATAATATAATATAATATAATATAATCTTGCCATTTGACATGTCCCGGTACATGATTATTTCACCGTTGAGTCCCGTGCATCAAATAAGGAAAGTCTCCAAAATTACCAAAATTCCATTGGCGTAATTACGCCTCCGAAGTGGCGTAGTTACGCCTGTCGATGTGTCACAAAATCTGGCTTCCCGCGTGATAGGCGTAATTACGCCTCCAAAGTGGCGTAGTTACGCCACTTAAATTCTCAAAAGCCGTGGGCTAGGCGTAGTTACGCCTCAAAGTAGCGTAATTACGCCTGTATGAAATTCTTTAAAAACTCAAATGCCGTGAGTTAGGCGTAGTTACGCCTCAAAGTAGGCGTCTTTACGCCTGTTGCCATGATTGATAGTGTAGATTTTTGGCTTCAATTCATCCGTTCCTTCCGTCATTTGCACCCTTTTAGTCCACAAAACATGTAATTACCTGGATTCCTTCAAAACAACACAGAACAAGACCAAAAGTGTAATTCTGATCGAAAACTAACACTAAACCATGCAAAATAAGAGGAAATATATGTGTATAAAATACACTTATCACCAGCCAGGGAAGAAAATGATCTAAACAAAAAGAGATGCTGTAAAGTTATACATGACCAAAATAACGACATCAAAAAGGTCCATATAAAATACACTCAGCTCCAACGATGAAGATCAAGCTATCATCCTCGCTGTCCAGATGTCCTACAAGGCTCTGAAAGAAACTAACAACTCAAAATAAGAATCAATAGCTCAATAAAAAGCTACTCAACACGTAATTTATCCCATCATTTATTTCACCAATCTTACAAACCAAATGCTTCAAGATATAAGGCACACACACAACAATACATGCCAATTCAATTCCCAATATGAATTCTCACTTTCTAACCATGCCAAAACAAGTTGGAGCTCATTTATATATACATCAAGCTCATGTACATTCCAATATCAGCTAATACACCCTCATGCATGAATAAAAATCCACTCCACACACATCAACACCCACTATTCATGCACACACACACACACTACAC
Organism: Haberlea rhodopensis; assembly: GCA_907163345.1. Lineage (NCBI taxonomy): Eukaryota > Viridiplantae > Streptophyta > Magnoliopsida > Lamiales > Gesneriaceae > Haberlea > Haberlea rhodopensis. The sequence goes on along the minus strand of CAJQUN010000345.1, from coordinate 482,384 downwards.
ACACTGCTCACGCGCACACCTACACATTCAGCACACACACCACACAACAATAACAACTCAAAACACTTCCTAACAACCCACTACACAACCCAAAAATCAACCCAAAGAATGGCTAACCAAAACACCAAAATGAGCTAAATTTTCGAACACAAAATTGTGCCAAACCAACACACTAATTCAAAAATAAAGAGGGCAAGGTGCCTAGGAACATGAGGAAGTATCATACCTTCGAATTGGTGGCAAGATATTAGAGTTTGGAGATCAAAATCAAAGTTCTACTTGGGCATGGAGGGGGGCGACGGGTTTTGGAGTTTTTGTAGGGTCTTCCTACTTTAACTTCATATAGTACACATAAATTGGATAGAACATGCATTTATAACCTCTTAAGGGTTCCGGTTGTAGTTTGAGCTAGGGAGATTACAGGCCAAAAATAAAGTTTTCAAAGCTATTTAATTACATTCCCAACAAAGAATGTTAAAGCTATAGATTTACACTACTCCTAGAGTAGAGACTATCAAAAATCCTGTATCCTACGTTCATCATGCTCCCTTTAGCTCACTTCCTCAACCCGACCCTAGGCCCTTGGTCCAAAAGTGTACCTACAGGGATAACACATCATGAGCATTCATAAATTTACTTAACATTATATAAAAGCATACATATGCATAACATCTTAGTTAAGTAAAAGTCGTTGGTCGTCCTCCGACCTCCTTAGTTATCCCTGACTCTTATTCATATATTGGGGCGTCTTACCCCATTGTATGGCATCTTACCATATCATAATCATTGCGTGGCATCTTACCACGTGGGCATCGTACCCAATCATATGGCGTCTTACCATATTATAAACATTGCTTGGCATCTTACCATGTGGGCATCTTACCCAATCATATGGCGTCTTACCATATCATAAACATTGCGTGGCATCTTACCACGAATAACATCGCATGGCCTCTTACCATGTGGGGCATCTTACCCCGTGGCATCTTACCACAAATAATATAGCATGGCCTCTTACCATGTGGGGCATCTTACCCCGTGGCATCTTACCACAAATAATATAGCATGGCCTCTTACCATGTGGGGCATCTTACCCCGTGGCATCTTACCACAAATAATATAGCATGGCCTCTTACCATGTGGGGCGTCTTACCCCGTGGCATCTTACCACAAATAACATCGCATAAGCATCATCATCATAACATCATCATAAGCATCATCATTATAAATATCATCATAGATATCATCATCATAACATCATCTTAAACGTCATCATCGTAAACATCATCTTAAATATCATCATAATATGTAAGGGCATGGTTTACCGTCCGATGCTCGTACGTCTCTTACGTACCTTAATTCCCAAAAGTGGAGAATTTGGAGAGATTTATCTCCTGGATGTTGTGGGCACCTGGGATGGTTCTCTTGTAGGCTCCAAATCCTAGCAAAGATCACACAAACAAAGTTTTTGTGGGACTTTCCTTCTTCCTTTTTGGTGGATTTCGAAAATGGGGTAGGGTTTGGGGTTGGGAAGTGATTTGGGGATTTTTAAAAGGTGAGAGTAAAGTGGGGGGGTTTAAAGTGATGGGTATGGGATTAAAAAGAGGTTGTAATGACTTAATAAAAAGTGTACCCCAAACTTAACATGATGTATAAAATACCCAACTTGGTATTTTAAAAGCACTTTACAACAATGCTCTAAACTTCATTTAAAATCATATCTTCCTCATAATTGATAATTTAACACAATTAATCATGTTAACATCTTAATACCCAACACATAAATCTATCAATACATGATACATCATATAAACATAATTAATGTCCAAGTTACCATTAATTAATTTCGGGGCATCACATTACTCCCCTACTTACAAGATTTCGTCCTCGAAATCGCATGCACTTACCCAAAAGAAACTAAACATAAATCATACCAGAAAATAGTTCGGGGTAATGCTGCAACATATGCCGCTCCGTCTCCCACGTAGCCTCCTCGACACCCCGACGATCCCACTGAACTTTGACCATCGGTATAACTTTACTTCGTAGTCTGCGATCCTCACGATCCAGAATTCTGACCGGTCGTTCAACGTAGGATACATCTGAGTCTAACTGCACTTCAGTAGGCTGTAAAACATGAGACGGATCTGGCTCATACTTTCTCAACATAGAAACATGGAAGACATCATGAATTCCAGATAAGGACGGCGGTAAAGCCAATCGGTAAGCCAAAGTGCCGATACGCTGTAACACCTCATACGGTCCAACATACCTCGGGGATAACTTCCCCCGCATACCAAATCGAACAACACCCCTGAAGGGTGAGATTTTCAAGAAGACCTTGTCTCCTACTTGAAATTCTAGCGGTCGTCGCCGCTTATTGGCATAGGCTGCTTGCCTATCTTGGGCCGCTTTCATCTTTAAGCGTATCATCTTAATCCTTTCCTCCATGTCCTTAATCATATCCGGTCCTCCGACCGCTTTACTCGTCAAGTCCTCCCAATACAGCGGTGACCTACATCGTCGTCCGTAAAGAGCTTCAAAAGGGGCCATTTGAATGCTCGCCTGATAGCTGTTATTGTAGGAGAACTCTACCAGAGGTATAGACTCTTGCCACGGAGTATCAAACTCCAAAACACATGCCCTCAATATATCTTCGAGCGTTTGTATAGTACGCTCCGTTTGGCCATCAGTCTGAGGGTGATAAGCTGTACTTAGTCTCACCTCGGTGCCCAAAGCTGTCTGGAGACCCTCCCAGAAATGAGAAGTAAACCTTGGGTCTCTGTCAGACACGATCGAGACTGGAATCCCATGCAACCTCACTACATCCCGTACATATAATTGGGCCATCTTTAAATACGTGAAAGTCATACTGTAAGGGATGAAATGAGCTACCTTCGTCAGCCTATCTACGATCACCCAGATCGCATCAAATCCAGAGGCCGACCTTGGCAAGTGGGTCACGAAGTCCATAGATATATGCTCCCACTTCCACTTAGGTACCTCCAAGCTCTTCAGCTCGCCACCAGGCCTCTGCCTTTCTGCCTTTACTTGTTGGCAGATCAAACATCTCTTAACGAAGCTGATCACATCACGCTTCATGCGTCTCCACCAGAATTGACCACTTAGGTCCTTATACATCTTTCTTCCTCCAGGGTGGATACTGAACCGGCTATTATGAGCCCGTTCTAAAATTCCTTTACGCAATCCTGGCGCATCTGGGACCACCCATCGGTTGCCCAATCTTAAAGAGTCATCTTCAGCCACACTAAACTTTGTTGGCTGACCTCGAAGTACTATTGATGACCATCTCTGAACTTCATCATCCAACCTCTGGGCTTTCCTGATTGCCTCAAATACGTCTGGCTCGGCCAATAAGGTCGACACTCGCACCGGCGACGTGTCTACATCGAAATCATAGCCCAGATGGCAATAAGAAATCATCAAAGCTGATAAACACATAACGTCCTCAGCAGTACTCTTCACCTTACGACTTAAGGCGTCTGCTATCAAATTTGCCTTACCAGGATGGTACTCAATTTCACAGTCATAATCCTTGAGTAAATCCATCCACCTCCTTTGCCTCATATTCAACTCTGCCTGAGTGAACAAGAACTTCAGGCTCTTATGGTCCGTAAAAATGGTAAACGTAGTACCATAAAGGTAATGACGCCAAATCTTCAAGGCGAAAATGATAGCTGCCAGTTCCAGATCATGGACTGGGTACCTGGTCTCATGAGGCTTCAACTGTCTCGAAGCATAGGCTACCACTTGTCTGTCTTGCATCAATACGCAGCCCAAACCCTGCAGTGACGCATCCGTGTACAAGGCAAACCTCTTATCCTCAGACGGAATCACCAATACTGGCGCTGTCGTCAAACGACGCTTCAATTCTTGGAAGCTTTCCTCACAAGCTTCGGACCAAAAGAATGGGACTCCTTTCTGAGTCAGCTGTGTTAATGGCTTAGCGATCTTGGAAAACCCCTCGACAAAACGTCGGTAATAACCTGCTAAGCCCAGAAAACTCCGTATTTCGGGTACAGAAGTGGGTGCTGCCCACTCCATCACAGCTTCAATCTTCCTCGGATCCACAGATATCCCTTGGCTAGATATGACATGGCCTAGGAACACCACGCTGTCTAACCAGAATTCGCACTTGCTCAGCTTTGCATACAACTGATGATCCCTAAGGATCTGAAGTACTGTCCTCAAGTGCCGTACATGATCTTCTTCAGTCCTAGAGTAGATGAGTATGTCGTCAATGAAAACTATGACGAATTGGTCCAATTATGGCTGGAACACCTTGTTCATCAAACTCATGAAAACAGCCGGGGCATTTGTCACTCCAAAAGGCATGACTAGAAATTCATAATGCCCATACCTAGTCCTGAAGGCTGTCTTCTGGACATCCTCTCCTCTTACTCGAATCTGATGGTACCCCGACCTCAGATCGATCTTACTGTAGAGCCTCGTACCCTGCAACTGATCAAACAAATCATCGATCCTCGGGAGTGGGTACTTATTCTTCACCGTAGCTTTGTTCAGTTGTCTGTAATCGATGCACAAAAGCATCGAACCATCTTTCTTCTTCACAAATAAAACTGGTGCTCCCCAGGGCGATACGCTAGGGCGTATATAGCCCTTATCAAGGAGTTCCTGCAACTGAATCTTTAATTCCCTTAGCTCCGCTGGTGCCATCCTATAAGGGGCACGAGAAATGGCCGACGTCCCTGGTAATAACTCAATCCCAAACTCGACCTCTCTCGTCGGTGGGAATCCGGGAATCTCCTCCGGAAAGACATCAGGGAACTCCGCCACTACGGGCACATCCTCAACTTTTACTTCTTCTTTCTTTTCCGTAACATCGACGGCATAAATGAGATATCCTGAATGACCTCGTTCCAACAACTGCGCCATCTTGACAGCAGATATCAACGGAATCTTAGAGCGAGAACCATCCCCATAGAACGTCCATGGGACTCCCATATCGGATTTAAACCGTACAGTTCTCTGCCTACAGTTCACAACTGCCTGATACCTGTTCAGAACATCAATGCCCAGAATGCAATCAAAATCTGACATTCCCAGAACAATCAAGTCTGACCTTAGTTCCTTATCCTCAAAATAAATGAGGCCATTGTAGACGATCCGATCAGTAATCATACTTCTTCCAGCGGGGGTCGAGACTATAAGAGGCGTGGGCGACGGAGAAGTGCATAAGTGGTACCTTTCCACAAAACTTGTCGACACAAAAGAGTGTGACGCACCTGTGTCGATCAATATAAAAGCAGGGTGCGTAAATAAAAGACACGTACCCGCTATAACCTCCTCCGGAGCCGCTGAAGCCTGCTCCCTTGTCAGTGCATAGACTTGTCCTTGAGGTGGCCCCATGGGCTGACCTCCATGCTGACGCGGCACAAATGGTGGTCGGTGCTGCGCTGTCCTATCTGCAGGCCTCCCCGCAGAACCCTGTTGACTTCCCCGGTTGGGACACTGTCTAGCAAAGTGGCCCTTGTCGCCACAAACATAGCACCCTATACAGTCTTTTGCCAAATGTGGTTGCCCACAAAGAGTGCATTGGATCCTCCCGGATCTGTCTCCCTGAGACTGCCCCCTTCCAGATGGGGCATCACCTCTTCGGTTTCCTTTCCACCTGTTGTCGGACTTCTTACCACTAAACCTTGACGCTGAGGAGTTCCCCCTTGACTTGAACTGATCATTCCTCGGCTTCAAATTATCCGGAGTGGATTTCTGAGAGGGTGCCGACGGTGGTACAACATCAGGGTATGCACCCACTCCTAGTTCGGCTAGCTCAGCCCTTGAGAGTGCATCATCAAAACAAGTAGGGCCATAAGTGATCACCCTATCGTATAGCTCCGGCCTCAGACCCTTCATGAAATTCCTCATCTTTGCTTGCGTGCTCGTGGCAATGTGAGGTACATATCGGAGCAAGGAGCAAAACTGAAGAGCATAATCCGATACTGACATATTACCTTGCTTGAGGTGAGTGAATTCATCTTCCTTAGCCTGTCGTGCTGCAGCCGAGAAAATAACGGTTCAGAAAGCGAGTTCGAAACATTTTCCAGTTAACTTCATGACCTTGAGCCTCTTGCTCTACCACAGTGGTCTTCCACCACATCAGCGCCTTCTTGGCCAACTGGAACTCTGCTAACCGTATCCATGCTGTCTTCGCACATGGGGCTGCCACAAAGATTTGCTCTATTCTTTCCAACCATTCCTCAGCTCGTTCCCCAGTTTCGGTTCCTTCAAAGGTTGGGGGTCGGTAAGTGTAAGGACCCCAAGCCCTTAAAACCTTGATTAGTGTATTAACCACTATGTGTGGTACATGCTTTCTATAAAATGTCAATCGGGAAGCTCTGATGATACTTAATCATTGCCTATCAATGAAAGACTCATATGTTTGCCCTTTACCAACCCCTTGGTGCCACTTTTAACATTGTAAACTTTTACAAAAATTTGGGCAGAGTCTCCCCATAAATAGAGCTATCCCAAAACAGAGTACAACACATAACAAAATTCCCGGCCAGGGAACACATAATACTCAACAGAAAGCAGTAATACAAGTAGATTCCCAGCCAGGGAAGACACCACACATACGTCAACAAAAGTGGGTTCCAACACCCACATAATACACCAATGACTCTCATATCATTCTAGCAATTCAACCTAATTGCATGCAACCTTAAATGAAAGAGAGAAAGGCTCATGCCTTTATATACAATCCATATACAAGTATAATCGTGCTCACATGCGAGCATCATGAATATGAATATGTATAAATCCTCAGGTGTATATATAGGTACTCTATACGATACCGTGCTCCATCAAGCCCTGGTACCACGATCCTGGAAGTACCTCAAATCAACAGCTCGAGCTCAGCTCCATAGCCATCGATGTACCTGTCCACCTGTCCCAACAGAGACAGCCCCCAACGGGGTGAGCATACCAATACACAAAATCCCATAATCATAATAATGAAATTCATAATTTACAACAAAGGTAAATGCTAATGAATTTAAATGATACTCCCTGGATGGCAACATCCTCATCCGGGATTCCGTGTACTGTCCCTGTTCTCACAACATCAAACTCATCAAATCTCATAAATCAGTAAATCAACACATTGATTTACACATCGCATGCCTGATCCTCGAATATCAACATATAGTGATTACAAATTCATTAAACATGCAATTACAGATATCACAATATCTAATACTGATTTCACAACCTTGCTATCAATCACAGATAGCTCAAATGCCTTAGCATTTATTTTACCATTCCTTCATTATACTTAGACATCTCAAGTGTCTTATAATGAATACATGAGTCTACAAACCTAGACATCTCAAATGTCTCATAATGAATACATGATTCTACGAACCTAGACATCTCAAATGTCTTACGAAGAATGCATGATTCTACAGACCTAGACATCTCAAATGTCTCATAATATAGTCATATAAATCCAGTACCCCATATATCATGCAAGAGTCATCCTACTCTAGTGTCACGCACGCTACAAGCGGCGATATCAAGATTTGGGTCATTCCTTGGCTATATCAACATATATGTATAACCATACGCAAAACATTCAATGCAATCAAAAACACCTTATGCATTTCACATATATATAGTAATGCTCGTACGTCGCACGTACCTTAAATCTCCGAAGTCCGAGCCAAGCCTTGCTCGAGTTCCATGCCCCGAGGAATGATGTGCTAACACGATAAATAATTCACAATTATTTACGAACATGCAACCTATGCTCAAGCACACCCATATCCCCCACAACATTGTCAATACACGACAATTATCCTCTTAAAAGACCCGGGGCAGGGTACATGCAGGGAAGGAATAAATGAGACAATCGAAATTTGTTCAAGAATGCCCTACAAAAAATCGAACCTTAATCTCACAATATCGAACCCAATAAAATACCATAATTCATCTAAAATGTCAATTAATCAACCCAAGCAAGAATCAACATCCCTTGACAAAAACTCCCCCATTTTCGAACTCAACCCCCAAAATTTCGAATCCAAACAAGCCCTTAAATTCAAACCCTTAAAATCCTTCAAATTCGAACCAAAGCTTCTCAATCAAGCATCATAATACTCTTAAAACATGCAATAATCCATCAATTGCAAGAAACAACACCCATGCCAAAAACCCCCAAATAATTCGAAAATTAAACCCTACGAAATTGGGGAAATTCGAAACAATAAAGGCATGGAAATACATGAAAAAGACGAACAAGGGGGTAGGGAGGTTACCCAACGAAAATCGGAAGCAAAATCGGACGAAATCCGATGAACCCTAACTTTTGGGGATCGACGCATTCCAGCCAAATTCGACTCCAAGACGCGACGAAATCTTCAATTGGCAGAGGGGAAAGGAGCGCCTCGTCGAGACGAAGACGGTGATAGGTCGCACGCGGCGAACGGCGGCCGGACGGCGGCGGACGAAGCGCTTTTGCGCGCGGAGGCAGGGGAGATCGGGAAATCGCGCGGACGGGAAAGAGAGAGGAAGGAGAGGGCTGAAAATGAAATTAAATGTAAAATTTTGGGTTCAAATGGTATTTATAGCAAAATACCCCGAAAAATTAATAGCCCCACAAATACATCATGATTCCTTAAAAATCATCTGTTTTCAAAAACTCTCTCTCTAACTCCAAAACCCTCTACCGGTGCTCACCCAGCACCCGAGATCCCGAGACACATTAAAAACCCAACTCTTAGGTTTTACACCGTAATGTGAATACAATCTCAACCTCTGGATCCAACGATCCCAACTGCCCAAATAAACGAGCCCAGAAGGCCCAATACCTCGATTAAATCCCAAATCGCCACGTAAAACCACTTTAGGGATTATTAATACTCCGGGATTAACACCTATAATCCCTGGTCATCACAATATCCCCCACTAAAAGAATTTCGTCCTCGAAATTAGCACTGGTGTATCACGTAACACCCAGGCTACACAACAACATGAAGCCAGAACCTCGATTCTTGACCATATCAGAATCGTATTAATAAACGCGAGGATACTTACCTCTCATCTAACTCTGAAACAGAGCGACATACCAAAACCAACATAACACCCAAGAGGTAAAACGTACCTCGATGCGGGTCATCCCAGAAGTCAGCCTCTCATGACTGCAAATCAACCAATACTTACGACTGTAGATCGGACAGTCATCCTTTGATCTAATACAACAGTACGAACACATCCTGAATGACACCTCAACCGTAAGAACGTTGACCTCGTGTCAAACTCTGGAGTGGAATAGACTTCCAAATCCATCATAACGTCGAAGAGCGTCAGCACAACTCAACGCTAACAGTCCAAAAGCAGTTAGTCAACTGAAACTGCAAGGATTCGAATCGCTCCTGATTCTATCGTAGATATCATTCCATGACATCTCTATCAAGACTCACGATGTCTAACATACATCGTTACGAAGGAAACACTAGTACAACCACGGTGTACACATACCAAACCTGGTTTCCACTTTCAAACTTCCTCCATCGAAGGAGTAGTCGCCTCATTGCAACTTAATTTGGGCAACTCACGGCCACAAATTAAAACAAAAGACATCTCACAAGATGTCCACCTCCGGATGTTCCAAGAATCACGTCCTGATCATAAATAACAACCGAGACTCCGCAGAGTTTAAAATTCTTAAGGGGCATGCAATAAACCCATTGCATCCTCAACGCTTGTGTCGTCAGCGACACTCAACCAATCCGAAATCCTGCCATCCCTTGAAAATCCTCGGATTTAACAATCCAACTTGGGAAGGCTGTCGCATAACTCGAAAGAAAACACTAGCAAGGGAAATACCTTAACCCTCACAAGAAAATCCCTCTTCAAGGGAGTCAACTAACTTTACGATTGTTCCTCATAAACATCGTGCCATGGAGATTCCCAATCTCAAGGTGTTCCATATCTCTCATCAGAGATTTAACCATCCAAAAATAGCATAACTCTATGCTTAACAGAGAGGAAATCAATAACTGGCATCCGTATACTCACCGGTATACCTGCCTAAGCACTGATGTCGCATGCATACTCAATGCACTCGGCTCGGGTATCTACCACATATCCCTAAGCCCCAAACACAACCGTCAATTCTGAGTCATTCCTTACTCAGTGGAGGATGAAAATCGACGATTAACAATACACGGTGTGATTCCCAAAATCAACACCACTTGCACCAACTTACCGAATCTTTCAAGATTCCCAAATAGGTATAATACTACCTCCTTCCTCGCAAGGGAAATGCCATCGAACTCGAGATCCACAAGTCTCGAACCATCGTTCGGAAAAACTGGATACAATAACACCCATTGTATCCCAATACACGGTTCCTTTAGATTGAGTCAATAACAACCTGATGACTCTCTTGTTGGTACTCCAACATCCTGAGCTGTCCCAGACAAGTCTCCAAGATTTAAACATAAACGTATACACGTTTCAGCGAGGCACGAACAACCTTAACCTCAATGACATGGTGACTACTAGAGTCCACCACAATCCACATCGTATCACCTTACGATTTGCCAAACTTGGTTCCAACGAGCAGTGTAACGGCTCTAGCAAGCCCATCATGGTGCTACACACACGCGGCAGACAACCTAGTCTCTGCCTCTTTAGGTTTACCTCAAACCTACCAATAAGACGGACGTTTCCACATGGTATAACATACTATGGGAGAAAACTCAATAGAGTAGTGGGTCTTTATCCAACATTCCTCAATGCCGATACACCCTGGACAACCCAATGTCCCTATGTACTTAACATAACCTGATCCTACTCCCTTAGGACCCATCCTACACCCTCAAGGGTGGTGTGACCATGTCCACCACATGTCACATCGACAGAAAGCGAGTACTTTCCTCCATGATTACTCCTGTCGTCAAATCACATGGCCAAAAGCCACTCCAACGAGCATACCTCAAGGGTATCACCACTCGTAATATGATCGCCTCAATCGTAAGCTGCGGTACAATCCCATGTACAGCGCATCCATCCATTCCTCGAGCAACCCGCTCGGTATAAGGGTCACGTCCATCGGTGTCGCACACACCACCTTGTGCTCGGTACTGGCACCCAAGGCATACCACTGAATACGTATACTCAACGCATCGATCATCGTAACGATGATGCATGTCTAATAAGACATCTCCTACACCATCGTCATCGTCATCCTGTGACGACACATGCCAACTCATGGCATCTAAAACATTGCCCACTAGTGACGATACATGTACATCAGCGTATGTCATCCACTATCATGCTAGTAAAATAGGCATAATAAAACATGTATATCAATGCATGCCAGCTACAATAAAGCTAATAAATAGCAATATCTCATACCTCATCGCTAGTGATATAGCGTCATACCTGTCTCCGTCGCTCAATAATAGTGCGTAATCAGCACCCATCGCTCGAAGGCGGCAAAATCCTGTGCTGAGTACATAGCGGCAAAATCCCTCGCTATAGAATCGACGGCATGACACCTCGTCATATAATAAGTGGCATGAAACCTCGCTATACACCTGAGTATGAATCATCGTCCACATAGTAGCGGAAAGAGGCATCGCTATCAATACACCTGGCGGAATGAACCATCGCCAATAGATATAGCGGAATGAACCATCGCTATAAATACTCCTGGCGGAATGAACCATCGCCAATCAATATAGCGGAATGAACCATCGCTATCAATACACCTGGCGGAATGAACCATCGCCAATAAATATAGCGGAATGAACCGTCGCTATAAATACGCCTGGCGGAATGAACCATCGCCAATAAATATAGCGGAATGAACCGTCGCTATAAATACGCCTGGCGGAATGAACCATCGCCAATAAATATAGCGGAATGAACCGTCGCTATAAACCGTGTCCTCATAGAGAAATGAATATAAATCGACACAGCGGGACACATCACCGCTATCATCCGTGTCATCACATAGGAATGAATCATCATCCTAACAAGCGGCATCTCATCCTCGCTTCTTCATACAAGCGGTATCTCATCCTCGCTTCGTATGGCATACCCCGCCTCCATGTGCAAGCGAGCATCCCTGCCCGCTCCACATTTTTAGCGGTACAAGCATAAGCTTCTTCATACAAGCGGTATATCATCCTCGCTTCGTATGGAATACCCCGCCTCCATGTGCAAGCGAGCATCCCCGCCCGCTCCACATTTTTAGCGGTCAAGCATAAGTATAAAAATTCTCACTGTCATAAGCAGGACTCCTGGAATGCATAATCATCATTCCTTTTTATACTCCATATTTCCTGTAACCTGCAACCATCAGGGTTAACAACAATAGCCATATACGCTATGCATCCACATTCAATTCATAATAAAAACACATTATGAGAATGTATGGTTTCACAAATAAATGTCATGATATCCTTCTTTAAATCCTTATTTCATCCTGAGCCCTTATCATTAGTACATTTTAATGCTTCTTGCTACTCCAGGAAAGCGGAATTCTTCCTCGCTTCCACTGGACTTTAGCGTTGCTACTCCATGTAAGCGGAACTCTTCATCGCTTCCAATGGACTTTAGCGTTGCTACTCCATATAAGCGGGACTCTTCATCGCTTCATATGGACTTTAGCATAAGCCATTAAAATCCTTACTAAGATAACTTTGACTCAAGACATGCATATGCAAAAACAATGCACAATAACATATATCATAACCTCAATGCACCACTTTGCATTCATCATGTGTCAACAAGACAACGTAAAATACATGTTACCTCGGAAATATCCCTTTATCTGATTTTCTTAAAACCAGCTTCCTTGGCACATAACACACGGAGTGCCAGACATCCCCATAAATGTCATCCTATCGTGTTCCACACGATTCCTGCAACCACAATGGTTAGCAATACCACTTTTCATATCATAAGAGCACATAAACAATGTGTTATGTCATACAACATTAATGCCATCATGCATAAATATGTGCTATCAATAACTTCCTAGGCCCTTAACAGCCCCAATGAGCAACCACTGCTCTGATACCACTAATGTAAGGACCCCAAGCCCTTAAAACCTTGATTAGTGTATTAACCACTATGTGTGGTACATGCTTTCTATAAAATGTCAATCGGGAAGCTCTGATGATACTTAATCATTGCCTATCAATGAAAGACTCATATGTTTGCCCTTTACCAACCCCTTGGTGCCACTTTTAACATTGTAAACTTTTACAAAAATTTGGGCAGAGTCTCCCCATAAATAGAGCTATCCCAAAACAGAGTACAACACATAACAAAATTCCCGGCCAGGGAACACATAATACTCAACAGAAAGCAGTAATACAAGTAGATTCCCAGCCAGGGAAGACACCACACATACGTCAACAAAAGTGGGTTCCAACACCCACATAATACACCAATGACTCTCATATCATTCTAGCAATTCAACCTAATTGCATGCAACCTTAAATGAAAGAGAGAAAGGCTCATGCCTTTATATACAATCCATATACAAGTATAATCGTGCTCACATGCGAGCATCATGAATATGAATATGTATAAATCCTCAGGTGTATATATAGGTACTCTATACGATACCGTGCTCCATCAAGCCCTGGTACCACGATCCTGGAAGTACCTCAAATCAACAGCTCGAGCTCAGCTCCATAGCCATCGATGTACCTGTCCACCTGTCCCAACAGAGACAGCCCCCAACGGGGTGAGCATACCAATACACAAAATCCCATAATCATAATAATGAAATTCATAATTTACAACAAAGGTAAATGCTAATGAATTTAAATGATACTCCCTGGATGGCAACATCCTCATCCGGGATTCCGTGTACTGTCCCTGTTCTCACAACATCAAACTCATCAAATCTCATAAATCAGTAAATCAACACATTGATTTACACATCGCATGCCTGATCCTCGAATATCAACATATAGTGATTACAAATTCATTAAACATGCAATTACAGATATCACAATATCTAATACTGATTTCACAACCTTGCTATCAATCACAGATAGCTCAAATGCCTTAGCATTTATTTTACCATTCCTTCATTATACTTAGACATCTCAAGTGTCTTATAATGAATACATGAGTCTACAAACCTAGACATCTCAAATGTCTCATAATGAATACATGATTCTACGAACCTAGACATCTCAAATGTCTTACGAAGAATGCATGATTCTACAGACCTAGACATCTCAAATGTCTCATAATATAGTCATATAAATCCAGTACCCCATATATCATGCAAGAGTCATCCTACTCTAGTGTCACGCACGCTACAAGCGGCGATATCAAGATTTGGGTCATTCCTTGGCTATATCAACATATATGTATAACCATACGCAAAACATTCAATGCAATCAAAAACACCTTATGCATTTCACATATATATAGTAATGCTCGTACGTCGCACGTACCTTAAATCTCCGAAGTCCGAGCCAAGCCTTGCTCGAGTTCCATGCCCCGAGGAATGATGTGCTAACACGATAAATAATTCACAATTATTTACGAACATGCAACCTATGCTCAAGCACACCCATATCCCCCACAACATTGTCAATACACGACAATTATCCTCTTAAAAGACCCGGGGCAGGGTACATGCAGGGAAGGAATAAATGAGACAATCGAAATTTGTTCAAGAATGCCCTACAAAAAATCGAACCTTAATCTCACAATATCGAACCCAATAAAATACCATAATTCATCTAAAATGTCAATTAATCAACCCAAGCAAGAATCAACATCCCTTGACAAAAACTCCCCATTTTCGAACTCAACCCCCAAAATTTCGAATCCAAACAAGCCCTTAAATTCAAACCCTTAAAATCCTTCAAATTCGAACCAAAGCTTCTCAATCAAGCATCATAATACTCTTAAAACATGCAATAATCCATCAATTGCAAGAAACAACACCCATGCCAAAAACCCCCAAATAATTCGAAAATTAAACCCTACGAAATTGGGGAAATTCGAAACAATAAAGGCATGGAAATACATGAAAAAGACGAACAAGGGGGTAGGGAGGTTACCCAACGAAAATCGGAAGCAAAATCGGACGAAATCCGATGAACCCTAACTTTTGGGGATCGACGCATTCCAGCCAAATTCGACTCCAAGACGCGACGAAATCTTCAATTGGCAGAGGGGAAAGGAGCGCCTCGTCGAGACGAAGACGGTGATAGGTCGCACGCGGCGAACGGCGGCCGGACGGCGGCGGACGAAGCGCTTTTGCGCGCGGAGGCAGGGGAGATCGGGGAAATCGCGCGGACGGGAAAGAGAGAGGAAGGAGAGGGCTGAAAATGAAATTAAATGTAAAATTTTGGGTTCAAATGGTATTTATAGCAAAAATACCCCGAAAAATTAATAGCCCCACAAATACATCATGATTCCTTAAAAATCATCTGTTTTCAAAAACTCTCTCTCTAACTCCAAAAACCCTCTACCGGTGCTCACCCAGCACCCGAGATCCCGAGACACATTAAAAACCCAACTCTTAGGTTTTACACCGTAATGTGAATACAATCTCAACCTCTGGATCCAACGATCCCAACTGCCCAAATAAACGAGCCCAGAAGGCCCAATACCTCGATTAAATCCCAAATCGCCACGTAAAACCACTTTAGGGATTATTAATACTCCGGGATTAACACCTATAATCCCTGGTCATCACAGTAAGCAAGAAACTGAGTTAAGCTTAGCTCCCCTGGCAATAACCGCTGTTCGGCCGGTTCATCATCAAAAGCTGGCGGGGGTAGGGGATCCGTACGCCCCGCACTAGCATTGACGCTCACTGCGTCACCTACCTCCACATTTGCTGCCATGCTGCAACACAAGGATTAACAACAAGATCCAAAAGCAGTTCGTATAATACTTCGTTAGATAAACAAAACATGTTAGCATAACATCATATACTTCACATGCAACTTATGCACAAAACATGTTCGAAAGTAAGCACCTAGCTAACTTATTGCTAAGGCTACCCTTCACTCATCCCGGGTTATCTAACCACTGCTCTGATACCACTAATGTAGGGTCTTCCTACTTTAACTTCATATAGTACACATAAATTGGATAGAACATGCATTTATAACCTCTTAAGGGTTCCGGTTGTAGTTTGAGCTAGGGAGATTACAGGCCAAAAATAAAGTTTTCAAAGCTATTTAATTACATTCCCAACAAAGAATGTTAAAGCTATAGATTTACACTACTCCTAGAGTAGAGACTATCAAAAATCCTGTATCCTACGTTCATCATGCTCCCTTTAGCTCACTTCCTCAACCCGACCCTAGGCCCTTGGTCCAAAAGTGTACCTACAGGGATAACACATCATGAGCATTCATAAATTTACTTAACATTATATAAAAGCATACATATGCATAACATCTTAGTTAAGTAAAAGTCGTTGGTCGTCCTCCGACCCTCCTTAGTTATCCCTGACTCTTATTCATATATTGGGGCGTCTTACCCCATTGTATGGCATCTTACCATATCATAATCATTGCGTGGCATCTTACCACGTGGGCATCGTACCCAATCATATGGCGTCTTACCATATTATAAACATTGCTTGGCATCTTACCATGTGGGCATCTTACCCAATCATATGGCGTCTTACCATATCATAAACATTGCGTGGCATCTTACCACGAATAACATCGCATGGCCTCTTACCATGTGGGGCATCTTACCCCGTGGCATCTTACCACAAATAATATAGCATGGCCTCTTACCATGTGGGGCATCTTACCCCGTGGCATCTTACCACAAATAATATAGCATGGCCTCTTACCATGTGGGGCATCTTACCCCGTGGCATCTTACCACAAATAATATAGCATGGCCTCTTACCATGTGGGGCGTCTTACCCCGTGGCATCTTACCACAAATAACATCGCATAAGCATCATCATCATAACATCATCATAAGCATCATCATTATAAATATCATCATAGATATCATCATCATAACATCATCTTAAACGTCATCATCGTAAACATCATCTTAAATATCATCATAATATGTAAGGGCATGGTTTACCGTCCGATGCTCGTACGTCTCTTACGTACCTTAATTCCCAAAAGTGGAGAATTTGGAGAGCTTTATCTCCTGGATGTTGTGGGCACCTGGGATGGTTCTCTTGTAGGCTCCAAATCCTAGCAAAGATCACACAAACAAAGTTTTTGTGGGACTTTCCTTCTTCCTTTTTGGTGGATTTCGAAAATGGGGTAGGGTTTGGGGTTGGGAAGTGATTTGGGGATTTTTAAAAGGTGAGAGTAAAGTGGGGGGGTTTAAAGTGATGGGTATGGGATTAAAAAGAGGTTGTAATGACTTAATAAAAAGTGTACCCCAAACTTAACATGATGTATAAAATACCCAACTTGGTATTTTAAAAGCACTTTACAACAATGCTCTAAACTTCATTTAAAATCATATCTTCCTCATAATTGATAATTTAACACAATTAATCATGTTAACATCTTAATACCCAACACATAAATCTATCAATACATGATACATCATAAAAACATAATTAATGTCCAAGTTACCATTAATTAATTTCGGGGCATCACAGTTTTGGGGAAGGAGGTGGCCGATAATTTTAGTGTGTGTGTGTGTGGGTGGGATTGCTAGCATACAATTGGGGTTAAATGCTTTTAAAAATCCCCTTTTTATTTATTTTAAAATACTCCCATTCCACTAACATTTATTCCCACTTTAAATATTTCATAATTTCCTCCTTCAAAATTAAAAAATACTAATATAAGTTTACCCGAGCATTTAAGCCATGATAAAGTTCCATATGCCCAAATAATACGGCCCGCCTCAATATACGAGGTCCATAATTTAATCACGTAAATTATCCCATAATTTACCATTTAACAATTAAATATAAATAAATAAACTGGGAATCACAGTTCTCCCCTACTAAAGATTTCGTCCCCGAAGTTTGAATTTACGCTTACCAGAAAAACCAAAGTAAATATTAGCATACCAGCAAAAAGCTCAGGATAGTGAAGTAACATGTGTTGCTCCGTTTCCCACGTTGCCTCCTCGACACCCCGTCTTTCCTACTAGACTTTAACCATAGGAATCAATTTACTGCGAAGTTTACGATCGGCCCGATCTAGAATCTGAATAGGACGCTCAACATAAGAAACATCCGAATCCAATTGTACCTCGGAAGGTTGCAACACATGCGAAGGATCAGGCTCATACTTTCGTAACATCGATATATGAAATACGTCATGTATGTTAGCTAAAGAGGACGACGATGCCAATCTGTATGCCAGAGTGCCAACTCGCTGTAATATTCATACTGGCCAACATACCGCGGCAATAACTTGCCTCTCATACCAAATCGTACCACGCCTCTGAACGGAGATATTTTCAAGAACACTCGGTCTCCCACTGAAATTCCAAAGGTCGGCGTCGCTTATTAGCATGAGCAGTAGTCTATCCTGTGCTGCTTTCATCCTTTGCCGTATCAGTTTCACTTTCTCTTCCGTCTCGCTAATCATCTCAGGTCCACCCACAGGTGTCCTGTCCACATCATCCCAACATAAAGGGGATCTGCAACGTCGCCCATACAAGACCTCAAAAGGAGCCATCGGGATTCTTGCTTGATAGCTATTATTGTATGAAAATTCGACCAACGGTAGAGAATCTTGCCAGGTAAACTCAAATTCTAACACACATGCACGTAGCATGTCCTCCAACATCTGAATAGTACGCTCAGTCTGTCCATCAGTCTGAGGGTGATAAGCTGTGCTCAGTCTCACTTCGGTCCCCATAGCTGCCTGTAGTCCTTCCCAGAATGGGAGGTAAATCTCGGATCCCTATCAGAGATAATAGATACTGGGATGCCATGCAGTCGAACCACATCTCGAATATACAATTGAGCCATCTTTACAAATGTAAAGCTCATATTATATGGTATGAAGTGTGCAACTTTAGATAACCTGTCAATAATGACCCAAATAGCATCATACCCCGAAGGAGTTCTCGGCAAATGAGTCACAAAATCCATCGAAATATGATCCCATTTCCAGGTCGGTACCTCTAAACTCTGTAACTCTCCACCTGGTCTTTTTCTCTATGCTTTCACTTGCTGACATATCAAACACTTTTTCACAAACTTGGCCACATCATGTTTCATTCGCTTCCACCAAAAGTGGTGTGATGTCCTGGGATTATTAGTCTTAATCCCGGAGGGTTATTAATCCTTAATGGATTTATATTGTGGCAATTAGGAATTAATTGTGGTATGGTCTCCCGAGTTTGTTAAATCGGGCATTTTGGATCGTTGGATCCAATTTGGTGGAAATCTATGATTTGGGTTTTTGGTGAGAGTCGGGATCCAGGATGCATTCGTTGCATGTTGGGAATTTTGGTTATTGGTATGATTTGATCGGAGTGGGTTTTAATTATTTAATTAAAACATGACTAATGTGAGTCTTAATGCATAATTGGATGAGGGGTTTTGAAATGTCATGTTGGACATAAATTTCATACCATACAATTATTGGATGCATGTTATAAAAATGTTAAAAGAAACATCCCCCTCCTTTACATCACATCCACCCCATTCTATCACCCTTATCTTGACCTTACCATCACCTCATCCAAACCCACCAATTTCGTTCCTCAACATGAAAGGAAGGAGAAAGCTTTGGAAAAGAGCCATTTTCATGATTTCTTGCTAGAATCTTGAAGCTCAAAGGGTAAGCAACCAACCTAGCAAAGTTTTGTTGTATTTTGGTTGGTTTTAGTGTTGTATCTTGGGGTTCAAGGGGTAGATCTTGTTCTAGCATTGTTGTATGTGTTGGGGGGTTGGGTTTTGTAGTGTTTAGATGGTTTTTGATTGGTTTTATGTTGTGTATTGAAGTGGATTTGAGTTATAGGTGACTTGGTGTTGGAAGGAGCTCATTCATGGAGGTTTCTCGCGTTTACAGGGCTGCTCGATCGATCCGAAATCATTTTCGATCGATCGAGCGCGGCAGTATGTGTTTTGTGGCGTTGGAACAGTGTACCGATCGATCGGTATTTTGATCCGATCGATCGGAGGGCGGTTCTCGATCGATCGAGATGAAATTTCGATCGATCGAGATGGCCAGTTTGTTGGTGCCCTTTTGTTGTTTCTTGGCTCTTTTTGGGTGTCTTGCATGCTTCGCCCCGGGTTATTTTAAAAGGTTAATTGTCATGGATCGACAATATTTTTGGGGTATTATGCATGCTTAGCCGGGAACTTTTATTATATGGTTATCGTCATGGATTGACGATACGATTTGGTGTTGTGATCGTACTAGGACACGTAATGTCATGCATGTGTTTAATTGTGAAATATTTATGTGTTTTAGCACATGTTCCTCGGGGCAAGGAACTCAAGCCAGGCTTGACATGGACTACGGAATTCTAAGGTACGTATGACGTACGAGCATAACCTATTATAATATTGCAACTGTAAAATGCATGGTATGTGGTAATTGTATTAAACGGGCATTGGAACACATGGTGTGTGATAATTACATTATATGGACATTGAAATATGTGGCACGTGGTAATTGCATCGAATAGGTATTGAAATGCATGGGCATGGTACTTGCTATAAATGGATAACGATATGCACGGTAAATAGTATTTGCGTCAAATGGATTATACATTGGGAACTATATGGTGCTGCTATCGAGCGAGCAATGATTTGGGATACTGTCGCCGTTGAGCGACCATCGGTTATGACGCCGCTATTGTTGAGCGTGCGCGGGGTTTAGAATGCCGCTATTGTGGAGCGAGCAATGAAATAGGAACATTGAATCATTGATTTGAGATATGTGACAGCTACGGTCTTTTATATAATGATTTTACTATATTGATTATGGAACTGGCATAACAGGACAGTATTAGTTAATCTATGTGGTGATTAACTGGCTTTAGGAATTTGATGAGTTTGATTATTTTGAGAACAGGGACAATACAGGGGATCCCGGATGAGGGTGTTGCCATCCAGGGAGTATCATTTAAATTATGGCATTTACATTCTGTAAATTATGAATTGCAATATTATTATTGTTGGATTGGTGGTATTGGTATGCTCACCCCGTGTGGGGGCTGTCTCTGTTGGGGCAGGTAACACAGGTGTAGCAGTAGCTTAGGAATCGAGCTCGGGCTGTTGATAGAGGTACTTCCAGGATCGAGGTACCAGAGCTGGTTGAAGAAGTACATAGATCCAGTGTTGAGATCGAGTTGTGCTTGGGAGGTGCTACCAGGACTGGTATCCGGTAGAATGTTATACCTCAGATACACGTTTATCCACTGGTACTCTTATGTGAGTACATTTTACGTGTGTATGGAATGTATAAATGGGCTACGTTTTCTCTCTGTTCATTATGGTTGCATGCAATTAATTATGGAATTGCTAAATGAACTAAGAGCATGTTAGTGTATTATGTGAGTGCATGTTATATGAATGATCTTGGATGGGGAATCTGAATAATATGTGAATTGAATGCAAGAAATTTTCTGGGTAGCATACGGTGTTGCACTTGCACATGGCTTCCCCATGTTGATATGATTATATGCACTAATGGTGTGGTTTAATACACTAATAACGGGTTAAGGGCACGGGGGGTCCTTACATTAGTGGTATCAGAGCAGTGGTTAGCTCTTTGGGGCTGTTGAAGGCCTAGGAACATGTTAATGGGAATGAAAAGCACATACTTATGCATGATGGTTGCTTATGTGCATTTATGATATGTGTTCATAATTGGAATATGTTATTGTTAACCATAGTGGTTGCAGGGTCTTATGAAACATGGATTATGCATTACGGTTGCATGCACGTCGAAGCGATGATGCCGCTGTCGTGCTGAAACAATTATTGGAATACGGGTTATGCATTACGGTTGCATGCATGGCGTAGCGATGTGAATACTTGCCGCTCCATGGCGTAGCGATGTGAATACTTGCCGCTGATATGAAGCGAAGAACACGACCGCTGTCAAATCTTAGCGAGGGGTATTTCCGCTGTCATGTAAAGCGAGGGGTATTTCCGCTGTCATGATTAAAACGAGGAGTAATGGTGCCGCTGTCATACCGTAGCGATGAGAGAATATTTGCCGCTGATATGAAGCGAAGAACACGGCCGCTGTCATATTATAGCGAGGGATATTATTTACCGCTGGTATGTCGAAGCGAGGTAGCGATGAAGGTATTTGCCGCTCATATGAAGCGAAGAACACGACCGCTGTCATATTATAGCGAGTATCATTCCGCTAGTCTATTGGCGATGGTTTATGCCGCCGGGTATTCTTAGCGATGGTTCATTCCGCTAGTCTATTGGCGATGGTTTATGCCGCCGGGTATTCTTAGCGATGGTTCATTCCGCTAGTCTATTGGCGATGGTTTATGCCACCGGGTATTCTTAGCGATGGTTCATTCCGCTAGTCTATTGGCGATGGTTTATGCCGCCGGGTATTCTTAGCGATGGTTCATTCCGCTAGTCTATTGGCGATGGTTTATGCCGCCGGGTATTCTTAGCGGTGGTTCATTCCGCTAGTCTATTGGCGATGGTTTATGCCGCCGGGTATTCTTAGCGATGGTTCATTCCGCTAGTCTATTGGCGATGGTTTATGCCGCCGGGTATTCTTAGCGATGGTTCATTCCGCTAGTCTATTGGCGATGGTTTATGCCGTCGGGTATTCTTAGCGATGGTTCATTCCGCTAGTCTATTGGCGATGGTTTATGCCGCCGGGTATTCTTAGCGGTGGTTCATTCCGCTAGTCTATTGGCGATGGTTTATGCCGCCGGGTATTCTTAGCGATGGGTCTTTCCGCTACATCTATTGGCGATGGTTCTTGCCGCCAGGTATCATATAGCGATGGTACATTCCGCTACATCTATGGCGATGGTTCATACCGCCGGATATCTATAGCGATGTTTCATGCCGCTGACTTTATGGCTGGAGGATCATGCCGCTGATTCTATAGCGATGGGTTATACCGCTACGTGGTAGCACTGGATTACGCCGCCTACGAGCAATGGATGCTACTTATGTACCGTTGATGGACGATGGATACAGGTATTCCGTTATCTTGATAACGATGAGGTATGGCATATTACTTTTGTTATCAGTATTGTGAATATGATGTGTTGTTATTTACCGTCATGTGTTTGACGATGAGATTATGGAAGTCGTGTATCGACATGTACCGTCATGTGTTTGGCGATGAGATTATGAGTGTCGTGTATCGACAGGTACCGTCATATGTTTGACGATGTTATTTGGGATGTCTATGTGGACGCTTGGCGTCGTTTTGGTGAATAATACATTCATGTTTATGTATTTGGTTGTATGGTTTGAGTGCCGATGGTGGGCCCATGGTAGAGTCTGGGTCATTAGTTGACGAGACCTTTTGCCGAGCAGGTTTGCTCGATGGAGCATTGATGCATTGTACCGGTGAGAGTACCGCATCGTATTATAGAGGTAAATAATTATCGAGCAATGATACCCTTGGGTATGCTCGCTGGGATGGCTAAGGCCAAGTGATTGGTGGTAAGAGTAGTCATTGAGGAAACTACTCGCTTGTTATTGTGATGAGGAGTAAGCATGGTTATACCCACCCTGAAGGTGTGGAATAAGTCCTAATGGATTAGGATTGCGTGGTAATTAAGCATGGACGCTGGGTTGTCCAGTGTGCTTTGGTGTTTTAGAGATATGTTGGGCGACGACCCACAACTCTAATGGTTGGTGCGGTATGGTATACCGGGATGGAACGTGTGTCACATTGGTAGTTGGTATAAGCCTTTGGGGCCAGCGAATCGCTAACCAGGTATTGTTGCAGTACTTTGGTGTGCTTGTGTTAGCCATTATAATGCTCGTTGGATTCGAGTTTGGTGAATCGTATGGTGATACGATGAGGGTTATGGTAGACTCTTGTAGTCTTTATGTCGCATGGTATTTGAGGTAGGGAATACCTCACGGAGACGTTTATACGTCATTGTTTTGAGGGACTTATACTGGGACAGCTCAAGTTTGTTGGTATTACCAACGTGAGTGTCAACAAGTCGTTGTTAGCTCTAGTTGAGCATCCTTGCATATGGCGTGCAATGGGAGTCGCAATGCTTTGTGAGATATAGTTAGTGGGGTGACACTACTATATTGGTTTTATCTCTTGAAGAGATTTGGATTGTACTGTCTTGGAGACAGCTTACATCGGTCGTGGATTGATTGTAAATCAGCCATGGTAAGCATTACTGGTGTTGGACCGGGTAATGGATTTCTTACCTCGGTGAGACGTTTGAGGAGACGTCTTCGGGGAGATGCTCGATTGTGGAATACTATGGCATTAGTATAGAGCATCGTTGGGATGTGTATACATGGCGTATACGGATTTTGGATCGGATAATGGTAGTATTGATGCACTACTCTAACCAGTTGTGTATTTCAGGGTTCCGGGATATGTTTTGGTATAAATATATCCAGTTTTTCCGAACGGTGGTTCGAGGTTGGAGGGTCATGGATTCATGACACTTTCGTTGTGAGAAAGGCGGTACTGATATACCTACCGGTTGAATCCTTTGGGATTGCTTTGGTTGTGTGGTGTTGATGTTGAAATCACACCCTTTGGTTTTGGTTTGGCAACCATTATTCTCCGTGGGGCGAGAATGATTGGGGATTGGCAGTTGGTTTTGGGATTTGGGTATGATTGGAGATACCCGAGTCTATTGCATTGCATATGCATGTCGTGTTGGTGTATGGGCATGTATGCCGTGTGTGTATACGAATACCAACCTTATTGTGTTCTTTGTTGAACGTCGAGTTTGTATACTTGGTTTGGGGGATCTCCGGTGTGAGATTGTGGAACCTTGGGATCGGTAATCTCGATGGCACGATGCATTCTGATGAATGATCGTGAGGGTTGTTTGACTTCCCCTGAGGAGGGATCGACGTGTTTTGGAATCATGGTGGTTCTTGTTGGATAATTCGACAGCCTTCCTATTTTAGGATTGTTAGATCCAAGGATAAATGAGGGATGCCCGAGATTCGGGTTTGTTTAGTGTCATGGTTGACACGTGTGTAGGAATGCAATTGGTTGCTTTGCATGTTCCCTATGGAACTTGAGACTTTGTGGAGTCTTGATGGTGTGTCGGGACCAAGATATGATTTCTTGGAACACACCGGTGTAAACATCCTCGGTGATGTTTTTTTTTTTTTTTTTTTTTTTTTTTTGCATGTGGATCAGTGACCGTGGGTAACCCGGTCCGGGTTGCAAGTGGTGCAACTACTCCTTTGGAGGAGATGGACTGGGAAGTAGAAACTGGATTTTTCTGTGAGTATACTGTTTATACTAGTAGTTCCCATCATAACGATGCGTGTCAAGCATCGTGGGCAAGTGGTGAATATCATGGAATGATATCGATGTCAGAACCAAGGGAGATTTGGTTGGTTTGTAATCGTGGTGGACTGACTTCTGGGGCGATTCACGTCAAGGTATGTTGTTATCTTTTGGGTTTGTGTGGATTTTGGTGTTTGCTCTATTTTAGAGCTTGGTGCGAGATTGGTGTTCTCGCAGTTGTTAATTCGATTCTAATGTGGTCCAGAATCGGGGTCGTGGTTTTATTTTGGTTGGTGTAGCCTTGGTGTTACGTGGAGTACACCGGTGCAAATTTCGAGGACGAAATTTTTATTAGTGGGGGATAATTGTGATGTCCTGGGATTATTAGTCTTAATCCCGGAGAGTTATTAATCCTTAATGGATTTATATTGTGGCAATTAGGAATTAATTGTGGTATGGTCTCCCGAGTTTGTTAAATCGGGCATTTTGGATCGTTGGATCCAATTTGGTGGAAATCTATGATTTGGGTTTTTGGTGAGAGTCGGGATCCGGGATGCATTCGTTGCATGTTGGGAATTTTGGTTATTGGTATGATTTGATCGGAGTGGGTTTTAATTATTTAATTAAAACATGACTAATGTGAGTCTTAATGCATAATTGGATGAGGGGTTTTGAAATGTCATGTTGGACATAAATTTCATACCATACAATTATTGGATGCATGTTATAAAAATGTTAAAAGAAACATCCCCCTCCTTTACATCACATCCACCCCATTCTATCACCCTTATCTTGACCTTACCATCACCTCATCCAAACCCACCAATTTCGTTCCTCAACATGAAAGGAAGGAGAAAGCTTTGGAAAAGAGCCATTTTCATGATTTCTTGCTAGAATCTTGAAGCTCAAAGGGTAAGCAACCAACCTAGCAAAGTTTTGTTGTATTTTGGTTGGTTTTAGTGTTGTATCTTGGGGTTCAAGGGGTAGATCTTGTTCTAGCATTGTTGTATGTGTTGGGGGGTTGGGTTTTGTAGTGTTTAGATGGTTTTTGATTGGTTTTATGTTGTGTATTGAAGTGGATTTGAGTTATAGGTGACTTGGTGTTGGAAGGAGCTCATTCATGGAGGTTTCTCGCGTTTACAGGGCTGCTCGATCGATCCGAAATCATTTTCGATCGATCGAGCGCGGCAGTATGTGTTTTGTGGCGTTGGAACAGTGTACCGATCGATCGGTATTTTGACCGATCGATCGGAGGGCGGTTCTCAATCGATCGAGATGAAATTTCGATCGATCGAGATGGCCAGTTTGTTGGTGCCCTTTTTGTTGTTTCTTGGCTCTTTTTGGGTGTCTTGCATGCTTCGCCCCGGGTTATTTTAAAAGGTTAATTGTCATGGATCGACAATATTTTTGGGGTATTATGCATGCTTAGCCGGGAACTTTTATTATATGGTTATCGTCATGGATTGACGATACGATTTGGTGTTGTGATCGTACTAGGACACGTAATGTCATGCCTGTGTTTAATTGTGAAATATTTATGTGTTTTAGCACATGTTCCTCGGGGCAAGGAACTCAAGCCAGGCTTGACATGGACTACGGAATTCTAAGGTACGTATGACGTACGAGCATAACCTATTATAATATTGCAACTGTAAAATGCATGGTATGTGGTAATTGTATTAAACGGGCATTGGAACACATGGTGTGTGATAATTACATTATATGGACATTGAAATATGTGGCACGTGGTAATTGCATCGAATAGGTATTGAAATGCATGGGCATGGTACTTGCTATAAATGGATAACGATATGCACGGTAAATAGTATTTGCGTCAAATGGATTACACATTGGGAACTATATGGTGCTGCTATTGAGCGAGCAATGATTTGGGATACTGTCGCCGTTGAGCGACCATCGGTTATGACGCCGCTATTGTTGAGCGTGCGCGGGGTTTAGAATGCCGCTATTGTGGAGCGAGCAATGAAATAGGAACATGGAATCATTGATTTGAGATATGTGACAGCTACGGTCTTTTATATAATGATTTTACTATATTGATTATGGAACTGGCATAACAGGACAGTATTAGTTAATCTATGTGGTGATTAACTGGCTTTAGGAATTTGATGAGTTTGATTATTTTGAGAACAGGGACAATACAGGGGATCCCGGATGAGGGTGTTGCCATCCAGGGAGTATCATTTAAATTATGATATTTACATTCTGTAAATTATGAATTGCAATATTATTATTGTTGGATTGGTGGTATTGGTATGCTCACCCCGTGTGGGGGCTGTCTCTGTTGGGGCAGGTAACACAGGTGTAGCAGTAGCTTAGGAATCGAGCTCGGGCTGTTGATAGAGGTACTTCCAGGATCGAGGTACCAGAGCTGGTTGAAGAAGTACATAGATCCAGTGTTGAGATCGAGTTGTGCTTGGGAGGTGCTACCAGGACTGGTATCCGGTAGAATGTTATACCTCAGATACATGTTTATCCACTGGTACTCTTATGTGAGTACATTTTACGTGTGTATGGAATGTATAAATGGGCTACGTTTTCTCTCTGTTCATTATGGTTGCATGCAATTAATTATGGAATTGCTAAATGAACTAAGAGCATGTTAGTGTATTATGTGAGTGCATGTTATATGAATGATCTTGGATGGGGAATCTGAATAATATGTGAATTGAATGCAAGAAATTTTCTGGGTAGCATACGGTGTTGCACTTGCACATGGCTTCCCCATGTTGATATGATTATATGCACTAATGGTGTGGTTTAATACACTAATAACGGGTTAAGGGCACGGGGGTCCTTACAAGTGGGAACATAAGTCTCGGTACATTTTCTTGCCACCAGGATGTATACTGTATCTGCTACAATGAGCCCGCTGAAATAAGTCTTGGCGTAGTCCAGGTGCATCAGGAACTACCCAGCGATCACATAACCACAAGCTACCATCCCCAGCCATTTTGAATTTAGATGCGTTTTGTTGCAAAATCAAACTTGCCCATCTCTGAATCTCATCACCGGTCCTCTGAGCCCCTCTGATAGTCTCAAAAATATCTGGTTCTGATAAGAGTGTCGATACTCGCACAGGCGATTCAGAGATGTCGAAATCATATCCTAACTGACAGTAGGAGGTCATCAACCTCGATAGACGGCTCACAACATCGGCAGTATGGCCAACCTTACGACTCAAAGCGTCGGCTGTCAGGTTAGCCCGACCAGGGTGATATTCAATTTCACAATCGTAGTCTTTTAATAGGTCCATCCACCTCCTCTGCCTCATATTCAATTCAGCCTGAGTAAAAAGAAATTTCAGACTCTTATGATCTGTAAAGATAGTAAACTTCGCGCCGTACAAATAATGACGCCATATCTTCAATGCGTAAACATTGGCAGCCAACTCCAGGTCATGAACTGGATATCTTGTCTCACGTGGCTTTAACTGTCTCTAGGCATAAGCAATAACATGCTTATCCTGCATCAAAACACAACCCAAACCTTGCAAGGATGCATCCGTATAAAGCACAAATCTCTCGTTCTCCGCCGGAATGATCAATACAGGAGCGGTGGTTAAACGCCGCTTTAACTCTTGAAAACCCTTTTCACATGCTTCGGACCACTGAAATTTAACTCCCTTCTGAGTCAACTGTGTCAAAGGCTTAGCAACTTTTGAGAACCCTTCAATAAATCGTCGGTAATACCCAGCCAGACCCAATAAACTACGAATCTCCGGTACCGAAGTCGGAGCACGCCACTGTAGCACTGCTTCTACCTTCCCTGGATCAACAGCTATCCCTTCTCTTGAAATCACACGACCGAGGAATATTACCTTATCCAACCAGAATTCACATTTACTCAGTTTGGCATACAAATATCTGTCCCTCAAAATCTGCAGTACCATCCTCAAATGTGATGCATGTTCTGCATCACTCTTCGAATAAACCAGAATATCATCGATAAATACTATCACAAATCGATCCAGGTATGGCTGAAATATCCGATTCATCAAGTCCATAAAAACAGTCGGTGCATTCGTTAGTCCAAAAGGCATGACTAAGAACTCACAATTGCCATATCGTGTCCGGAATGCAGTCTTCTGTATATCCTCATCCCTTACCTTGATCTGATGGTATCCAAACCGTAAATCAATCTTAGAATAAACAGAGGTTCCCTGCAACTGATCAAATAAATCGTCGATACGAGGGAGATGATATTTATTCTTCACTGTTACTTTATTGAGTTGCCGGTAGTCTATGCACAGGCGCATGGAGCCATCCTTCTTTTTCACAAATAACATAGGAGCACCCCAAGGTGACACACTGGGGCGTATATAACCCTTGTCAATCAAATCTTGCAACTGAGCCTTCAATTCTCTTAGTTCAGCTGGTGCCATCCTATACGGTGCACGAGAAATTGGAGACACATTTGGTACTAATTCAATTCCGAACTCTACTTCGCAGACTGGTGGAAAACCCGGAATTTCCTCGGGCAACACATCCGCAAAATCAGCAACCACAGGAATGTCAGCAATGTTCACCTCTACCTGATCAGCATCAATCAAAGTGTAAATAAAGTATCCCGTACTACCTTGGTTCAACAATTTCGACATTCTAACTACAGATATCAACGGAACTCGGGGCTTAGAACTCTTCCCATAAAACGTCCATCTACTTCATTGATCTGTTTGGAACTCTACTGTACGCTGATAACAATAAATTGTGGCCCAATATCTGCTCAACACGTCAATCCCCACATTACAATCAAAATCAGACATATCTAATACAATCAAGTCTGCTCGTAGCTCGTTGTCCTCACAATAGATAGTACAATCAGTGAGAACTCTAGTAGCCAACACATCATTCCCCGTGGGTGTCGAGACAGTAAGAGGCGTGGGCAACGGGGACGAACACATATGATACTTGGTGACAAAGCTCAATGATATAAATGAATGTGACGCACCAGAATCCATAAGAATAAGAGCAGGGTAAGTACATAAGAAACACTTACCAGCAATAACCTGTTCTTGAGCAGCCTCGGCTTGTTCCCTACTCAGGGCATATACCTGTCCCTGAGGTCTCCCCTGTATTTACCCTCCAAAAGGTCGAGGTGCAAACTGTTGTCGCTGCCAAACTGACCCTCCTGAACTCCTGCCCCAATTTCCCCTGAAATCCTGTCACCCACTACGGTTAGGACATAATCTAGCCATGTGACCCGGGCTCCCACATTCAAAACAAGTAACACAATCTCGGACCAAATGAGGTCCTCCACACTTGAAACACTCCCGAGATCCACTAACTTGGCTTCGGTCTGAAGGTACAACACCCCTGCGGTCCACGGGACGGCGGAGAATCAAAACGTCGACCGCCTGATCGATGCAATGAAGATGAGGCTCCTCGAGCCTTAAATGATTCCCCTCGAGGTTTCAAACTTTCTGCAGTTGTCCTTTGCGATAATGCTACTGTCTGATAGACACTAACTGCTATCTCAGCTAACTCAGCTCGCATCAATGCGTCATCAAAAGAAATAGGGTTGTTAGATAAGACCCGATCAAATATTTCTGGCCGCAGTCCCTTGATAAAATGCCTCTTCTTAGCATGAGTGTCAGTAGCAATGTGGGGCACATACCTCAGCAGTGAAGAATACTGTAGAGCGTAATCAGATATTGCCAAACTGTCCGGTTTCAGATTCATAAACTCATCGCCCTTGTTTTGTCTGGCAGCAGCAGAAAAATACCTGCTCAGAAACCTTTTCCGAAAGAAATCCCAACCAGTAGCATGACCTTGAGCCCTTGCTTCCAAAACAGTCGATTTCCATCACATAGATGCTTTCTTGGCAAGATGAAATTCTGCTAACCTCGGCCAAGCAGACTTAGCACAAGGCGCTGAAACATAGATCTGTTCGATTCTTTCTAACCACTCTTAAGCCTCCTCTCCTGATTCAGTGCCCTCAAAATGCGGCGGATGGAAACTCAGGAACTGAGTCAAGCTCAACTCCCCCGGCAGTAACAACTGCTCATCCGGTCCTTGGCCCAAAGGTGAATGGGTAAAGGATTCGCCTGTCCAATGGAGGCAATAACACTCACGGCATCCCCTACAACTTCAGGTAAATGCTCTAGTTCAATAGCTGCCATGCTGAAATACACATGTTAACAAAATAAAGATTCAATATCACATAACCAACACAGTTATCTGATCAAAGCATTAGCAACTAAGATCATTTAATCAGCAGTATCACACAGCATGCTTGCCCACACATGGGCACATTCACAAAGAAATCATTATTTCGTTAGACTTTTAACTAGCCCGATATCTAACCACAAACCACAATTCACGCTAGACTTTTCTCCTGTCCACACGCTAACTTGGAACCACTGCTCCCAATTCACATTAGACATTTAGCTAGCCCAGACATCAAACCACTGCTCTGATACCACCAATGTAAGATCCTACTTGCGATAATAGCATAAGTAGTTAAATGAACTCCTAAATCAAACTTAGGTAGAGAGGTTTACAAAAAATTCGGCAGAATTTCCCCTTAAATTGGGCTATCCGGAAATAAACTAAACATCAAAAATAATTCCCAGCCAGGGAAGAAAATGATCTAAACAAAAAGAGATGCTGTAAAGTTATACATGACCAAAATAACGACATCAAAAAGGTCCCTATAACTATGCAGCTATAAAACCTAGTCCAAGTCCCTCTGGATATCTTTCTAGGCGTGTCGACAAATCTCGCAGATCCTTCAAAAGTTACATCTGCCACCTGTTTTCCACGGAAACAGCCCCACACGGCGTAAGCATAACAATATAACGAATAACATGAATATACAAGATAAATGTACAGAATGTAATTCTATAAGAAAACAGGGCACTTCCTGAGTCTATTAGAACAGGGTGAAATCTCGATCGTTCCTTCCCTCACACATCTATCATTTAACCACTCGTTATACATAGCATTAGTTTCTAAGACTGTTCAACACACGGCATAATCACATCGCACACTCTATTGGCGACCCATAAATAGACACATCACTCGCCTCAGCGGTGACCCCTCTGTATATTCAACACAACACAATCACATCGCACGCATTAGTGGCGACCTCTAAATAAACACATCACTCGCCTCAGCGGTGACCCCACTGTATATTTCAACACAACACAATCACATCGCACACACTAGTGGCGACCTCTAAATAAACACATCACTCGCCTCAGCGGTGACCCCACATACTAATAGCACGTCGCTCAATGATAGAACGACCATATACCTAGCGACACTTCGCTTTTCAACAACACGGTGGAAAACATAATCACCCAGGCTTGTACGTCACTACGTACCTCAGCTCCAACGATGAAGATCAAGCTATCCTCCTCGCTGTCCAGATGTCCTACAAGGCTCTGAAAGAAACCAACAACTCAAAATGAGAATCAATAGCTCAATAAAATGCTACTCAACACGTAATTTATCCCATCATTTATTTCACCAATCTTACTAACCAAATGCTTCAAGATATAGTGCACACACACAACAATACATGCCAATTCAATTCCCAATATGAATACTCACCTTCTAACCATGCCAAAACAAGTTGGAGCTCATTTATACATACATCAAGCTCATGTACATTCCAATATCAGCTAATACACCCTCATGCATGAATAAAAATCCACTCCACACACATCAACACCCACTATTCACGCACACACACACACTCTGCACACACACTACACACACTGCTCACGCACACACCTACACATTCCGCACACACACCACACAACACTAACAACTCAAAACACTTCCTAACAACCCACTACACAACCCAAAAATCAACTCAAAGAATGGCTAACCAAAACACCAAAATGAGCCAAATTTTCGAACACAAAATTGTGCCAAACCAACACACTAATTCGAAAATAAAGAGGGCAAGGTGCCTAGGAACATGAGGAAGTATCATACCTTCGAATTGGTGGCAAGATATTAGAGTTTGGATATCAAAATCAAAGTTCTACTTGGGCATGGAGGGGGGGCGACGGGTTTGGGAGTTTTGGGGAAGGAGGTGGCCGATAATTTTAGTGTGTGTGTGTGTGGGTGGGATTGCTAGCATACAATTGGGGTTAAATGCTTTTAAAAATTCCCTTTTTATTTATTTTAAAATACTCCCATTCCACTAACATTTATTCCAACTTTAAATATTTCATAATTTCCGCCTTCAAAATTAAAAAATACTAAAATAAGTTTACCCGAGCATTTAAGTCATGATAAAGTTCCATATGCCCAAATAATACGGCCCGCCTCAATATACGAGGTCCATAATTTAATCACGTAAAGTATCCCATAATTTACCATTTAACAATTAAATATAAATAGAATAAACTGGGCATCACATCTCATGTGTTGCAGCCTTCCGAGGTTCAGTTAGAAACCGATGTATCTTATGTGGAACGGCCTGTTAGAATTCTGGATCGAGCAGACCGCGGACTTCGGAACAAAGTGATACCTATGATCAAGGTTCAGTGGGATCACAGGGGTGTCGAGGAGGCTACGTGTGAGACGGAGCGGCATATGGTGCAGTACTACCCGGAACTGCTTTCTGGTATGTTATTTATGTTCTTTTGTGGTAAGTGCATGCGATTTCGATGACAAAATCTTATAAGTAGGGGAGTATTGTGATATCCCCGAAATAATTAATTGCAATTTGGACATTAATGATGTTTATATGATTAATTATGGTGATAATTAAGTTATGCGTTGAAATTAATTATCTTGGTGAAATGCTTAGTCACATGGTATGCGTGACCCGGTAGAGCATTTCAGGGTACATGTTATGCATGTTGGGGAATTGGGTGTTATAATGGTTAATGTGATGGTTGGTGATTATTTGGTGAATCATATTTTTAATTGAGGTTTTGGGGTGGGAGTGCCGCATGTCACATTGAAGCGTGGTTATCATATGAGGCGAGGAAAGAATATTTGCCGCTGAAATGTGAAGCGAGGGGTGGGAGTAACGCATGTCCATTGAAGCGAGGTTATTCTATGCCGCCTATATGTGAAGCGATGGGCATTAAAATACATTGTGATGAACAGATTAGGGATTGGTAGTTGATGAATATGGAATGGTGTTATGTCATGACATGTGTGAACCATTAAATAACCTATTGATTATACTCATGAGTTATGGTACAGGGACAACCAAAAAGGGAGCGTTTAAAATGCATGGGGAAAACAGGAAGTGTTTTATTACGCTTTATGCATTTACGCCTTACATTCATATTGTGTTGTATATGAATTATTATATGCTCATGTTTTGGGGGTTGTCCTTGTAGGTACATTTTGGCATGATAGAAAGGGGCTAAAGCGGGTTGAGGCGGTGAGCTTGTGAATAACGCTTTTGATAGATGAAGGACAGGATTACTTTTTTATAGTGTCTACTCTAGGAGTAGTGTAAAGCTATAGTTGATAACATCCATTTGATTGAGAATGTAATTAATCCATTTGATCGTCCTTAACTTGTCATGTAATTCTTAAGGCTCATAGTCTCAACATGAACATTTATACTCTGATAATGTATGTTAGCTCTAATTATGCCTTTAATCCGCACTTAAGGAGTTAGGGTCCTTACAAATGTAGTCACGCGTGTTGTCGCCGGACCTAGACACGAGGGCTGCTGGCATGGCGATGGATTTGATATGTCGCGCGATGCTGCCACCCTCAGCTCGAGCTTGATATTGATTGATGATACCTTTCTTTGGTATGCATTGCATGATACTTTGTCATTTTTGATGTGATTTTATTTATTTCTCGTACTGGGGTACTGACCCTTGTTGTGGGGGCTGTCATGTCTTTTGTTGTTTGGGCATGACAAGATGTACATGAGGACAAAGTTTCGGATGTTATGGTGATGCATCTACTGATAACCGAGCTCAGAGATGAGCGAGCTCAGGTTTATGCATAGTGTTTTGTTCCCAGTAGTACTATTTAGCTTTTTAAGAAAATAAATTACCAAGGTATGCCCGATGTATGTTGTATTGAGGTATGACATTTCCAAAGACTTTACTTGTCATGTTGAATGATGAATGTTGTATTATCTATGATCTGAATATTTTCAGTATCATACTATATGTATCATCAAAAAATGAAAAAAATGTAGGGCCATTTGATAAGAAATTTTAAACTTATCTTCCGCTGTTTACGCAAATTAATCATTTTGTGATCATTAAACACCTGATTAGAACCGGACACACACTATATAAGATCATTATGGTTATTGTTGTGCTAATAATGTGTTGAGGACATGTGACATTTAAAATATGACTTTGTGTCAGCTGCGATGCCTACTGAAAGTAACGAAAGAACATGCATATGTGGTATACGAATTTAAATGGTCTTATAAGAGCTTTGTCTAACTTTGAGAAACTAGTGAACATAATGAAAATAATGTGTTGTTGCACAATAGATTAATGGTGATGACATAGAGGATCAATATTAATGTGAAATTTACACGTGTTAAGGTAAGTAAATGAAGGTAAGAGGACTTGACAGTTTAGACCACAAAATCGATTGTGGCATAGATCTAATTGAGTGCGTGATGACACGTGCTTAATGTAATCTTGGAAGTGTTAATCTAAGTAAATCATTTCAAGAAATTATGATTTGGCCATTGAGAAAACTTTGTAAATTTCTTTATTTATGATAAGAAGTGATAGAAAAAAGGCAAAAGAGAATAATGATGCGGTGAATTATGTGAAAATGATACCTTATGAGCTGATGTTGTTGGATTATAGTGTAAATTGAGTGTCTTATGTTTTTGCTACCTTTGAGGGTGAGATGATAGTATGATGTTTTATTTGTAGAACGTCCCGTTCTAATAAGATATTTCGACGCTATATTGACTCTATTTTTGTCACTTCTATTGTATGTGGAATATTTTTGACACTTCTAGTGTGTGTTTAAACTTCGAGGACGAAATTTTATTAGTAAGGGATAATTGTGATACTCGATCTTTATGATATCTTAATACTTGAATTAACTTTGGCAAATTGAATTTGAGGCTCGGGATTAGAATAAATCGAATATGATAGAGAATCATAGTGTAATTATTTTTGGAGGGTGATTTTTGCATTTAAATGTGATATGAGGATATTGTTGCAATTAAAACTTTGTGATGGGACTTAGGTGCAATTAAGTTAGTGGAAATGGAATTTTATGCAAATAAGATTGAAGACTTTGTCTTCCTAGTCCCCACCATAACCCATTTGCACCTTAAAACTTTCCCCTCTTCCCCTTCACGCTCAAAAATCGGCCAAGGTGGAGGAGTTGCCATAGTTGGACTTAAAACTCAAGTTCTTTTCTATATCTTAAGGGTAAGATACATTTGTACTTGTATTACTCTTCTCTTAGCTTTGGTGTTATATAAATGATGATTTATTTGAGTGGGATGATTTTGACGTGCATGTTGTTGAGTTTCATTAGTTTTTTATTCTTGGTGTTCTTGGTGTTTTGTTGTGAGGTTTTGTTTATGGAAGTGGGTATTGAGTTTGAGGTTGAGGTATTGTGAGTATGGGTGTTTGTTAAGGTTTTGAAGTGCTAAAAATGGTGAATTTTAGTGTTTCAACATCGACCGATCGATCGGTCAAGGACCGTAGCCAAAACAATTTTTTTCTCGAAAGACCGATCCATCGGTCAGACACTTTGACGACTTTAAGATACGTAAGGACGTACGAGTAAGTATGCCATGAAGTAATACTATGATAATGCATATATGTGATGTCAACTATGAACTGTAATATGCAATTATACGAAACTCTGTTATGTGAATATTGCTTGGTGCTTGTGGGCACAGTGGATATGTAAATGTATATAATCCGAATATGTGAGATGAGTTTTGGTACCTAGGGCATGGGGGATATGAGAAACCATTGAGAATGGTTGTGGTGAATAGTCATGATTACCTTTAATTCATGTTTTGGTTATGTTTATGAAATAAGTGCTGTGTCGTGAATTAAACAATTTATCTTGAGGGTTGGTATCATGGTTGAAATAATGATATTAAACTTGACGCTTGTGGAATTGTGGAATATTGAAATAGGAATAGTATGAGAAAGCCTTCTTTGCAAGATTTATCCAGGGAGTATACTTTATAGATTACTAATACTCTTGTTTTGTTGCATTGTATATTGATCTAAATATGACTTGAGTTGGAGTGTGCTCACCATGTGTGGGGACTGTTTCTGTTGAAACAGGTAAAACATGTACGACATTAGTTCTGAAAATGAGTTCGAGCTATGGAATAAGGATGCTTCCAAGACTGTGGTACCAGTGTCGGAAAAAGGGTGATGTGAATTTATGCAAGTAGATATACATTCAATGCTCGACTATGAGCATCGTAAATATGTGCATACAATTTGTATAAAAGATGGCGACACCCTTTACAATCCTAAACCCTAACCCCTTTATATACATAATGGCGCCTCTGGCGGTGGTTGGGCGTCTACCGGTGGTCGGCGGCCATGGACAGCCGGCCGGCGGCGAGTGGTTGTAAAGTTGAAATTAATGTTGATATTTTTTTGTGTTATATTTCAGGATGGATCAAATGACAACCAGGCCCGGTTGACACACAACTTTTGTGATGCCCGAGAATTAATGGTGTAAATCCCGATGTGGTAATGATCCTTAATGGATCTTAATGGTGGCATTTATGAATTAATTGCGGTGTTGGGACTCCTGAGGATTTTAAATTCTGTATTTAGGGTCGTTGGATCCAAGGGTTGAGATTGTATTCTCATCGCGGTATACTTTGGAATTTGGTTTTAGGTGGGATCTGGGGTCCGGGGTGCTTTGAGTTGAGGCTGGTAATGAAATTTGAGATTGAGAGATAATTATTGAACACACATAATTTTTAATGAGTCATGATGTATTTTTTGGAGGACTCGGGATTTTTAGCCTTGGTACTATATATATACCAAGTGGACTCGGTGTTCAGGGATTGATTCATTCTCCTCCCCCCCCCCCCCCCCCCTCTCTCCTGCGCTTTCCTCCCCCATTTCCCAAACCCCACTTTTTCTCCCATGAGCAAAAAATCGATGGAGGCTCGGCTAGGGAGTTTGATTTCTCGAAGAAAAGTTGGTAATCTTCTTCCCCTCGTCTTTACCTTCGTTTTGATTATGGTATTGTGGATTTTGGTTAAGATTTGTGTTGGGTTTGGAATTTGGGGATTTTTGGTTAAAAATTCAAAGTTGTATATTTGATGTTTTTTTTCTTTTTTAAATGCAGTATTTGAGGTGTTGAAGGTGTAGGGGGTGTTGATTTTGAGTTTGGGTGTGAAAAACACCATTGAAGATCGAGTTTTTTGGAAAATAGAAAATCGCGATCTATCGCGGCTTGGCGCCGATCAATCGCGACGAGATTTTGAAATTTTGAGGAGATGTACAGTGCTGGCGATCGATCGCTAAGTCTCGGTGATCGATTGCGAGGGGTTTGGAATCGATCGCGGAGACTCATGATCGATCGAGAGAGGGTTCTGTTGGCCACTGGTTCGCGCGATCGACCGCGATAAAATCGGCGATTGATCGCGGCTCGAAGAAGTGGTTTCAAAACTTTATTAAAAGTTTGGATTTGGTAATGGGGTTTAATTAGCCGATTTTTGGGGCAATGTCTACATTCCAATGAGAATGCTACACTTTTAAAATGGACTACTCAATGTACTTTTGGCTATCACTAAACTTATAAAATGGAATATTTTGAGTAGAATGCATGCTTCGCCCGAGGTCTTTTAAAATGGTAAATCGTCATGGATTGATGATATATTTGGAGGTTCGGAACATGCTTGGGCACATGGTTGCATGCTTATATTTGATTATGAGTTATTTCATGTGGTAGCACATAATTCACCGAGTTGCGGGTCTAAGGCAAGTTTGGATTTGGACTACGGAATTATAACGTATGTATAACGTACGAGCATAATCTTATATCTTATTGCAATTGTTAAATGCATGGTATATTGTATTTGTAATAAATGGATATGTGGTATATTCTATTTGTAATAAATGGATATGTATTGGGAATTATATGGGGCCGCCTTTGAGCGAGCAATAATTGGGATGTTGTCGCTGTTGAGAGAACATCGGTTCTGACGCCGCCGCTGTTGAGCGTGCGTGAGATTAAAATGCTCTATTGTGGAGCGAGCGATGAAATAGAACTATGGAACCATTAGCGAGATATATGTGATATCTGTAATCATTGTTTAATGATTTGATTTTTGTAGGGTCTTCCTACCTTAACATCATACTAATAACGTATTATGGACTAAACATGCATTCATAACATCTTAGGGTACCGGTTGTAGCTTTGAGCTAATAAGATTACAGGCCAAAAATAAAATTTCAAAACTTATAATTACATTCTCGGAAATGAATGTTAAAGCTATAGAATTACACTACTCCTAGAGTAGAGACTATCAAAATCCTGTATCCTATGTTCTTTCATGCTCCATTTAGCTCACTGCCTCAACCCTTAGCCAATCAGTCCAAAAGTGTACCTACAGGAACAACCAATCATGAGCATGTACATCATTACTTAACATCATAAGGTAATGGCATATAAATAAATGCATGAAAATAATCGTAACATATACTTCCTGGTTAATCGCATTAACCCATTTTGGTTGTCCCTGTTTCATAGTCATGCATATAATCATTAGCCCTTGACATAAATGATTAAAATCATACTTCACATATATACTCATAATCAACAATGTTATTTAGAAATGGGGATGTTTCTGGCCTTGTTATGTCAGCGGAACAATTGGCCCCCTCGCTTCGACATATAGCGGTACTGTGATTACCCCTCGCTACACCTTGATAGCGGATGTAATCTCCTCGCTAGCTATGTCAGCGGTAAGTACCTTCCTCGCTTTCCCATAACAACTACCAGAACACTCAACCATTCTCAATAACATAGTTAAACATACATCATCATCATCATATCATAACATCATCATCATCTTATCATA
Organism: Haberlea rhodopensis; assembly: GCA_907163345.1. Lineage (NCBI taxonomy): Eukaryota > Viridiplantae > Streptophyta > Magnoliopsida > Lamiales > Gesneriaceae > Haberlea > Haberlea rhodopensis. Next base: position 441,975 of record CAJQUN010000345.1, on the reverse strand, counting down.
AACGTCCTCATAAACATCATATCATCTTTACTCATCATAAACATCATCATCATAAACTTACTTATCATAATCATCATCATAAACATCGTAAATACTTATACAATCATTGCGTAGTCATAGTATAAGAATGTGTTACTGTGATGTCCGGGGATTTATGGTGTAAGGACCCCAAGCCCTTAAACCTTGATTAGTGTATTAACCACTATGTGTGGTACATGCTTTCTATAAAATGTCAATCGGGAAGCTCTGATGATACTTAATCATTGCCTGTCAATGAAAGACTCATATGTTTGCCCTTTACCAACCCCTTGGTGCCACTTTTCACATTGTAAACTTTTATAAAAATTTGGGCAGAGTCTCCCCATAAATAGAGCTATCCCAAAAAAAGAGTACAACACATAACAAAATTCCCGGCCAGGGAACACATAATACTCAACAGAAAGCAGTAATACAAGTAGATTCCCAGCCAGGGAAGACACCACACATATGTCAACAAAAGTGGGTTCCAACACCCACATAATACACCAATGACTCTCATATCATTCTAGCAATTCAACCTAATTGCATGCAACCTTAAATGAAAGAGAGAAAGGCTCATGCCTTTATATACAATCCATATACAAGTATAATCGTGCTCACATGCGAGCATCATGAATATGTATAAATCCTCAGGTGTATATATAGGTACTCTATACGATACCGTGCTCCATCAAGCCCTGGTACCACGATCCTGGGAGTACCTCAAATCAACAGCTCGAGCTCAGCTCCATAGCCATCGATGTACCTGTCCACCTGTCCCAACAGAGACAGCCCCCCAACGGGGTGAGCATACCAATACACAAAATCCCATAATCATAATAATGAAATTCATAATTTACAACAAAGGTAAATGCTAATGAATTTAAATGATACTCCCTGGATGGCAACATCCTCATCCGGGATTCCGTGTACTGTCCCTGTTCTCACAACATCAAACTCATCAAATCTCATAAATCAGTAAATCAACACATTGATTTACATATCGCATGCCTGATTCTCAAATACCAAGAATGAATGATTCCAAGTTCATATATATGCAAATATAGATATATCAATATCTAATATTGATTTCATAATCTCGCTTTCCATTATACCTAGACATCTCAAATGTCTCATAATGAATACATGATTCTACGAGCCTAGACATCTCAATGTCTCACGAAGAATACATGATTCTACAAACCTAGACATCTCAAATGTCTCATAATATAGTCATATAAACCCAGTACCCCTTATATCATGTAAGAGTCATCCTACTCTAGTGTCACGCACGCTACAAGCTGCGATATCAAGATTTGGGTCATTCCTTGGCTATATCAACATATATGTATAACCATACGCAAAACATTCAATGCAATCAAAAACACCTTATGCATTTCACATATATATATTAATGCTCGTACGTCGCACGTACCTTAAATCACCGAAGTCCGAGCCAAACCTTGCTCGAGTTCCATGCCCCGAGGAATGATGTGCTAACACGATAAACAATTCACCATTATTTACGAACATGCAACTCATGCTCAAGCACACCCGTATCCCTCAAAATATTGTCAATACACGACAATTATCCTCTTAAAAGACCCGGGGCAGGGTACATGCAGGGAAGGAAATAAATGAGACAATATCGAAATTTGTTCAAGAATGCCCTACAAAAATCGAACCCTAATCTCACAATTTCGAACCCAATTAAATACCATAATTTATCTAAAATGCCAATTAAGCTATCCAAGCAAGAATCAACATCCCTTGACAAAAACCCCAAATTTTCGAACTCAAAACAATTAAATTCGAACCCAAACAAGCCTTTAAATCCCAACTCTTAAAATTCTTCAAATTCGAACCAAAGCTTCTCAATTCGATCTCAATCAAGCATCATAATACTCTTAAAACATGCAATAATCGATCAATTGCACGAAATAATACCCCTGCCAAAAACCCCCAAAATTCGAAATCAAACCCTACAATTTTCGAAAATTATTTCGAACCAAAATCACCAAAATAAGCAGGGAAATGCACGAAAAAGAAGAACAAGGGGTAAGGGAGATTACCCAACGAAAAACGGAAGCAAAATCGTTCAAAATCGATGAACCCTAACTTTTGGGGATCGACGCCTTTCTGTAAAATCCGACTCCAGGACGCGACGAAACCTTCAATTGACAGAGGGGAAAAGAGCGCCTCGTCGAGACGAAGCCGTGGGTAGGTCGCACGCGCCGATCGGCGGCCGGACGGCGACTGGCGGAGCGCCTGAAACGGCGGGGCAGGGGAGGCGACGGGAATCGCATGCGGGGAGAGAGAGAGAGGAATTTGAGGCTGAAATTGATATTATGTCTAAAATTTTGGGTTTAAATGGTATTTATAGCAAAAATACCCCGAAAAAATAATAGCCCCACAAATACATCATGATTCCTTAAAAATCATCTGTTTTCAAAAACTCTCTCTCTAACTCCAAAACCCTCTACCGGTGCTCACATAGCACCCGAGATTCCGAGACACATCAAAAACCCAACTCTTAGGTTTTACACCGTAATGTGAATACAATCTCAACCTCTGGATCCAACGATCCCAACTGCCCAAATAAACGAGCCCAGAAGGCCCAACACCTCGAATTAATCCCAAATCGCCACGTAAAACCACTTTAGGGATTATTAACACTACGGGATTAACACCTATAATCCCTGGTCATCACAATATCCCCCACTAAAAGAATTTCGTCCTCGAAATTAGCACTGGTGTATCACGTAACACCCAGGCTACACAACAACATGAAGCCATAACCTCGATTCCTGACCATATCAGAATCGTATTAATAAACGCGAGGATACTTACCTCTCATCTAACTCTGAAACAGAGCGACATACCAAAACCAACATATCACCCAAGAGGTAAAACGTACCTCGATGCGGGTCATCCCAAAAGTCAGTCCCTCATGACTGCGAAACAACTGATACTTACGACTGTAGATCAGACAGTCATCCTTCGTTTTAATACAACAGTACGAACACATCCTGAATGACACCTCAACCGTAAGAACGTTGACCTCGTGTCAAACTCTGGAGTGGAATAGACTTCCAAATCCATCATAACGTCAAAGAGCGTCAGTACAACTCAACGCTAACAGTCCAAAAGCAGTTAGTCAACTGAAACTGCAAGGATTCGAATCGCTCTTGATTCTATCGTAGATATCATCCAATGATATTTTACTATGACTTACGATGTCTAACATACATCGTTACGAGGGAAACACTAGTACAACCACGGTGTACACATACCAGACCTGGTTTCCACTTTCAAACTTCCTCCATCGAAGGAGTAGTCGCCTCATTGCAACTTAATTTGGGCAACTCACGGCCACAAATTCAAACAAAAGACATCTCACAAGATGTCCACCTCCGGATGTTCCAAGAATCACGTCCTGATCATAAATAACAACCGAGACTCCGCAGAGTTTAAAATTCTTAAGGGGCATGCAATAAACCCATTGCATCCTCAACGCTTGTGTCGTCAGCGACACTCAACCAATCCGAAATCCTGCCATCCCTTGAAAATCCTCGGATTTAACAATCCAAACTTGGGAAGGCTGTCGCATAACTCGAAGGAAAACACCAATAAGGGAAATACCTTAACCCTCACAAGAAAATCCCTCCTCAAGGGAGTCAACTAATTTCACGATCATTCCTCATAATCATCGTGCCATGGAGATTCCCAATCTCAAGGTGTTCCATATCTCATCAGAGATTTAACCCTCCTAAAATAGCATAACTCTATGCTTAACAGAGAGGAAATCAATAACTGGCATCCGTATACTCATCGGTATACCTGCCTAAGCACTGATATCACATGCATACTCAATGCACTCGGCTCGGGTATCTACCACATATCCCTAAGCCCCAAACACAACCGTCAATTCTGAGTCATTCCTTACTCAGTGGAGGATGAAAATCGACGATTAACAATACACGGTGTGATTCCCAAAATCAACACCACTTGCACCAACTTACCGAATCTTTCAAGATTCCCAAATAGGTATAATACTACCTCCTTCCTCTCAAGGGAAGTGCCATCGAACTCGAGATCCACAAGTCTCGAACCATCATTCGGAAAAACTGGATACAATAACACCCATTGTATCCCAATACACGGGTTCCTTTAGATTGAGTCAATAACAACCTGATGACTCTCTTGTTGGTACTCCAACATCCTGAGCTGTCCCAGACAAGTCTCCAAGATTAAACATAAACGTATACACGTTTCAGTGAGGCACGCACAACCTCAAATGATGTGGTGACTACTAGAGTCCACCACGATCCACATCGCATCACCTTACGATTGCCAAACTTGGTTCCAACGAGCAGTATAACGGCTCTAGCAAGCCCATCACGGTACTACACACACGTGGCAGACAGCCTAGTCTCTGCCTCTTTAGGTTTACCTCAAACCTACTAACAAGACGGACGTTTCCACATGGTATAACATACTATGGGAAGAAAACTCAATAGAGTAGTGGGTCTTTATCCAACACTCCTCAATGCCGATACACCCTGGACACTCCAATGTCCCTATGTACTTAACATAACCTGATCCTACTCCCTTAGGACCCATCCTACACCCTCAAGGGTGGTGTGACCATGTCCACCACATGTCACATCGACAGAAAGCGAGTACTTTCCTCCATGATTACTCCTGTCGTCAAATCACATGGCCAAAAGCCATTCCAACGAGCATACCTCAAGGGTATCACCACTCGTAAAATGATCCCCCAATCGTAAGCTGCGGTACAATCACATGTACAGCGCATCCATCCATTCCTCGAGCAACCCGCTCGGTATAAGGGTCACGTCAATCGGTGCCGCACACACCACCTTGTGCTCGGTACTGGCACCCAAGACATACCACAGAATACGTATACTCAATGCATCGATCATCGTAACGATGATGCATGTCTAATAAGACATCTCCTACACCATCGTCATCGTCATCCTGTGACGACACATGCCAACTCATGGCATCTAACATTGTCAACTAGTGACGATACATGTACATCAGCGTATGTCAATCCACTATCATGCTAGTAAAATAGGCATAATAAAACATGTATATCAATGCATGCCAGCTACAATAAAGCTAATAAAATAGCAATATCTCATACCTCATCGCTAGTGATATAGCGTCATACCTGTCTCCGTCGCTCAATAATAGTGCGTAATCAGCACCCATCGCTCGAAGGCGGCAAAAATCCTGTGCTGAGTACATAGCGGCAAGATCCCTCGCTATAGAATCGACGGTATGACACCTCGTCAGATAATAAGTGGCATGAAACCTCGCTATACCCTGAGCATGAATCATCGTCCACATAGTAGCGGAAAGAGGCATCGCTATCAATACACCTGGCGGAATGAACCATCGCCAATAGATATAGCGGAATGAACCATCGCTATAAATACACCTGGCGGAATGAACCATCGCCAATAGATATAGCGGAATGAACCATCGCTATCAATACACCTGGCGGAATGAACCATCGCCAATAGATATAGCGGAATGAACCATCGCTATCAATAAACCTCGAATTGAGTCACTTATCAGTAGTGTATTTCAATGCTTCTCACTACTCCATATAAGCGGAATCCTTCCTCGCTTCATATGGACCTTAGCGCAAGCATTGAAATCCTCACTAGGATAACCTGGACTCGTGAAATATCAATAGTGCATTTCAATGCTTCTCACCACTCCATATAAGCGGAATCCTTCCTCGCTTCATATGGACTTTAGTGTAAGCATTGAAATCCTCACTTTATATTTCACAATATACATATGCAAAACAATGCGTATCAACATGTATCATATCATAATGCACTATCTTATGCATACCTTGATTTACCTTGTGTTAAATGACTAACCACATAATACATGTTGCCCTTGGGATGCCCGTACATATGTATAATCATCATTCCTTTTCGTATTCCTTATTTCCTGTAACCTGCAACCATCAGGGTTAACAACAATAGCCATATACGCTATGCATCAACATTCAATACATAATAAAAACGCATTATATGAATGTATGGATATGCAATGTCATGACATTCTTTTTCCTTAAATCCTTATTTCATCCTGAGCCCTTATCATTAGTACATTTTAATGCTTCTTGCTACTCCAGGAAAGCGGAATTCTTCCTCGCTTCCACTGGACTTTAGCGTTGCTACTCCATGTAAGCGGGATTCTTCATCGCTTCCAATGGACTTTAGCGTTGCTACTCCATGTAAGCGGAACTCTTCATCGCTTCCAATGGACTTTAGCGTTGCTACTCCATATAAGCGGGACTCTTCATCGCTTCATATGGACTTTAGCATAAGCCATTAAAATCCTTACTAAGATAACTTTGACTCGTGAAATACACCTCTTATATTTCACAACATACATATACAAAAACAATGCACAATAACATATACCATAACCTTAATGCACCACTTTGCATTCATCATGTGTCAACAAGACAATATAAAGTACATGTTACCTCGGAAATATCCCTTTACCGGATTTTCTTAAAAACCAGCTTCCTTGGCACATAATACACGGAGTGCCAGACATCCCTATAAATGTCATCCTATCGTGTTCCACACGATTCCTGCAACCACAATGGTTAGCAATACCACTTTTCATATCATAAGAGCACATAAACAATTTGTTATGTTATACAACATTAATGCCATCATGCATAAATATGTGCTATCAATAACTTCATAGGCCCTTAACAGCCCCAATGAGCAACCACTGCTCTGATACCACTAATGTAAGGACCCCAAGCCCTTAAACCTTGATTAGTGTATTAACCACTATGTGTGGTACATGCTTTCTATAAAATGTCAATCGGGAAGCTCTGATGATACTTAATCATTGCCTGTCAATGAAAGACTCATATGTTTGCCCTTTACCAACCCCTTGGTGCCACTTTTCACATTGTAAACTTTTATAAAAATTTGGGCAGAGTCTCCCCATAAATAGAGCTATCCCAAAAAAAGAGTACAACACATAACAAAATTCCCGGCCAGGGAACACATAATACTCAACAGAAAGCAGTAATACAAGTAGATTCCCAGCCAGGGAAGACACCACACATATGTCAACAAAAGTGGGTTCCAACACCCACATAATACACCAATGACTCTCATATCATTCTAGCAATTCAACCTAATTGCATGCAACCTTAAATGAAAGAGAGAAAGGCTCATGCCTTTATATACAATCCATATACAAGTATAATCGTGCTCACATGCGAGCATCATGAATATGTATAAATCCTCAGGTGTATATATAGGTACTCTATACGATACCGTGCTCCATCAAGCCCTGGTACCACGATCCTGGGAGTACCTCAAATCAACAGCTCGAGCTCAGCTCCATAGCCATCGATGTACCTGTCCACCTGTCCCAACAGAGACAGCCCCCCAACGGGGTGAGCATACCAATACACAAAATCCCATAATCATAATAATGAAATTCATAATTTACAACAAAGGTAAATGCTAATGAATTTAAATGATACTCCCTGGATGGCAACATCCTCATCCGGGATTCCGTGTACTGTCCCTGTTCTCACAACATCAAACTCATCAAATCTCATAAATCAGTAAATCAACACATTGATTTACATATCGCATGCCTGATTCTCAAATACCAAGAATGAATGATTCCAAGTTCATATATATGCAAATATAGATATATCAATATCTAATATTGATTTCATAATCTCGCTTTCCATTATACCTAGACATCTCAAATGTCTCATAATGAATACATGATTCTACGAGCCTAGACATCTCAATGTCTCACGAAGAATACATGATTCTACAAACCTAGACATCTCAAATGTCTCATAATATAGTCATATAAACCCAGTACCCCTTATATCATGTAAGAGTCATCCTACTCTAGTGTCACGCACGCTACAAGCTGCGATATCAAGATTTGGGTCATTCCTTGGCTATATCAACATATATGTATAACCATACGCAAAACATTCAATGCAATCAAAAACACCTTATGCATTTCACATATATATATTAATGCTCGTACGTCGCACGTACCTTAAATCACCGAAGTCCGAGCCAAACCTTGCTCGAGTTCCATGCCCCGAGGAATGATGTGCTAACACGATAAACAATTCACCATTATTTACGAACATGCAACTCATGCTCAAGCACACCCGTATCCCTCAAAATATTGTCAATACACGACAATTATCCTCTTAAAAGACCCGGGGCAGGGTACATGCAGGGAAGGAAATAAATGAGACAATATCGAAATTTGTTCAAGAATGCCCTACAAAAATCGAACCCTAATCTCACAATTTCGAACCCAATTAAATACCATAATTTATCTAAAATGCCAATTAAGCTATCCAAGCAAGAATCAACATCCCTTGACAAAAACCCCAAATTTTCGAACTCAAAACCATTAAATTCGAACCCAAACAAGCCTTTAAATCCCAACTCTTAAAATTCTTCAAATTCGAACCAAAGCTTCTCAATTCGATCTCAATCAAGCATCATAATACTCTTAAAACATGCAATAATCGATCAATTGCACGAAATAATACCCCTGCCAAAAACCCCCAAAATTCGAAATCAAACCCTACAATTTTCGAAAATTATTTCGAACCAAAATCACCAAAATAAGCAGGGAAATGCACGAAAAAGAAGAACAAGGGGTAAGGGAGATTACCCAACGAAAAACGGAAGCAAAATCGTTCAAAATCGATGAACCCTAACTTTTGGGGATCGACGCCTTTCTGTAAAATCCGACTCCAGGACGCGACGAAACCTTCAATTGACAGAGGGGAAAGGAGCGCCTCGTCGAGACGAAGCCGTGGGTAGGTCGCACGCGCCGATCGGCGGCCGGACGGCGACTGGCGGAGCGCCTGAAACGGCGGGGCAGGGGAGGCGACGGGAATCGCATGCGGGGAGAGAGAGAGAGGAATTTGAGGCTGAAATTGATATTATGTCTAAAATTTTGGGTTTAAATGGTATTTATAGCAAAAATACCCCGAAAAAATAATAGCCCCACAAATACATCATGATTCCTTAAAAATCATCTGTTTTCAAAAACTCTCTCTCTAACTCCAAAACCCTCTACCGGTGCTCACATAGCACCCGAGATTCCGAGACACATCAAAAACCCAACTCTTAGGTTTTACACCGTAATGTGAATACAATCTCAACCTCTGGATCCAACGATCCCAACTGCCCAAATAAACGAGCCCAGAAGGCCCAACACCTCGATTAAATCCCAAATCGCCACGTAAAACCACTTTAGGGATTATTAACACTACGGGATTAACACCTATAATCCCTGGTCATCACATATGGTGTTAATCCCGGTGTGGTATTAATCCTTAATGGATATTAATTTCGGTGTTGGGTCTCCCGAGGTTGTTAATCGGACTTTTGGGACCGTTGGATCCAAAGGTTGAGATTGTATTCTCAATTTGGTGGAAAACCTATGAGTTGGGTTTCTAGTGGGACTTGGTGTCCGGGGTGCCTTATGTTGGGGCCAGTATGAGGATTTGTTGTTGGAGAGAGAGTTTTTGAGAACAGATGATTTTTAATGAATCATGATGTATTTGTGGAGGTATTGGTATTTTGGAGCGTTTTTGCTATATATACCAGATGGACTCGGGATTCCGTCATTTGGAATCCATTTCTCTCTCTCTCCCTCCCCTCTCCTGCGATAAGCCCTCCTCCCCCTTTCCCCTCTTTGACTCTTGGGAAGGAAAATCGTTGGTAGCTTGGCTCGGGGGCCGGATTTCTCGATGATAATCAGGTATTGACATTCCCCTCACCATTGTCTTCGATTTGGTTATTGTAAGTAATCCAAGAGCATACAACGCAGCGGAATAAAATTTTTATGGATTACTAACCAGCAGATCTATACATAGGATATCATATCGGATAAAGGAACATAAGAGTCTCACCCTTGTAGCGTGTTTAAAGCAGAATTCTCGTTGTAGCACCACGAGTCACAAACGAAAGTTTGCACCTTCGTCTCTACGGTATCCACACGATCAGATCGAAAGGGATGTTCAAGAACAAGTTTCTAGGCTTATTCTTGAACAAACAAGACTCACGGTTACAATAACCGATCGACGACCGCCTTCAAACCACCAAGAGACCACACGACGGCGGCGGTAATCTTCACGTCTTGGAGGAGGCGGCCGAGAGCTTGTGGTGATTAGGTTTTGGTTTTGATATCAAAGTATGATATGAAAAGTATGATTAACAATTAATCAAAACCATGTATTTATATTATAAGGCTTTTAATTAAGGTTCAAGACTTTCTTAAAGTCTTATGGGCCCAAACCCATGATTTAATTAAAACATTTTAATCACTTAATTAAGACTCTTCTTAATTAATTAATTCATCCAATGAATTTAATTTCCCTTCTCGATTTAATCTTTTGTGCGACCCGATAGGTTCTTGTAATGTTGGCAGTGACATAAAATCTCATTTTACGTTACAAGCAAAGAGCGGTGTCTAGCAACACATCAATGCTACCCAAATTACAAGAATGTCAATGACTCGACATAACCTTTAGAACTTGTGATAATATTAACCATGTAACTTAATCCCTTTATCCTTTGTGTTTAGATTGAACACGATTCATGGAATAGTCATACTCGTATATCCAATCTTTATTTCTTGATCCCCAAGTAGAACTAGAATAAACGAATAAGCTCGATATCTCATATCGACTCATTCGAGCATGGCCATGCATTTTAGTTCTCACTTGATCAAGGGCCAAACACATCTCCTGTTATATAGGAGGGACAATCCTATCTCGATCAGTCAACATCCCTCTACATAATTCGTAGTGTATCCAATAGTCGCCTTTATAGTTTACCCTGTTACGGGTAACGTTTGACGATATCAAAATACATAACTCCTTATGTTGGGATCTCTGATGATCACAAGTCGTAAGGATTACATACATTATTATCACTATGAAAATTGCATACGACGATCATATAACTATCCATGTTGCATTCTCATGGTGGGTCTGTCCAGTACATCGTTCTCTAACATGTACCCATATGTTGATTTGATATCTCATATCAATGAACAATTCATCGATCAACACATACTAGTCTCTACGTATTATCATTATCCCTTTCATGATAATACTTGACTAGGGACATCTTTAAGAATAATACAATATTATTCTAAGGACATTAACATATATATTAATTCACATTGCACAGTTAAAAGAATAATATATAATAATGATTTGCCATTTATAAAATTATATTACATTGTATGTCATAAACAATCATCTAATGATATGTTTTAGGGCATATCCCAACAGTTATGGTATGGTAGTTTTTGGTTGAGGTTGTGGTTGGTTATGGGTTTTGGGGATTTTTGGTTTAAAATCCAAAGTTGAGTTTTTAGTGTTTTTATTGATTCTAATTGGTTTATTGGTTGTGTTGAGGAAGTTTGGGGTGTTGGTTTGGAGTTGGGTGTGAAAAACACCATTAAAACTCGAGTTTTTCGGAAAATCGCATTCCGCGATCGATCTTGGCGAGGCACCGATCGATCGCGAAGAGCTACTGGAAATTTGAGGAAGATGTACAGTATCGGCGATCGATCGCGAAAAGTGGGCGATCGATCGCGAGGGTCTCAGCGATCGATCGCGAGATGTGGCGATCGATCGCGGATTGATTTTTTTCGGGCAGTAGGCTTGCGCGATCGATCGCGCCTGATGGGCGATCGATCGCGGCACTGTTCACCTGCATGAATTTTCGAAATGTTGGAAAATGTTGGGATTTTGGAACCAAGGTCTAAAGGGCCGACTTCCGGAGTGTTGTTCACATTCCAATGGGAATGCTATGCTTTTAAAATGGATTAGTTGAGGCCAAAGTTTAATTAAACGAAATTTTTGGTTGGGTTTTTGGCTATCTATTAAACATATAAAATGAGATATTTTCGGTATTATGCATGCTTAGCGGGGGGGCTTTTATTTTGGTAATCGTCATGGATTGACGATATGATTGTGAGTCTTGAACGTGCTTGGACACGTGGTTGCATGCTTATACTTGATTGTGAGTTGTTTATGTGTTTTAGCACATATCTCTCGAGGTAAGGAACTCAAGCAAGGTTTGGCTTGGACTACGGAATTATAAGGTACGTATGACGTACGAGCATAGCCCTTTAATATAATTGCAATTGTTGAGTGCTTGGTACACTGTATTGCAATGAATGTGTGTGGAAATGCATGACTCATGGTATTAGCAATAAACGGAGATTGAAATGCATGGTTTATTGTACTTGCTTCAAATGTCTATATATGCATTGAGAATTGCATGGTGCCGCTTGTGAGCGAGCAATGATTGGGATGTTGTCGCCTGTGAGCGAACATCGATTATGATGCCGCTGCCATCGAGCATGCGTGGAATTGGAATGCCGCTATTGTAGAGCGAGCAATGAAATGGAGATATGAAACCATAAGTGAGAAACATGGATTGTTTATAACCATTGTTTAATGATTTGATGTTATTGATTATGACATTGGTATATGGCTCATAGAATTGTTAATCAATATAATGATTAACTGGCATTTGGGAATTTGATGGTTTCAGTGTTTTGAGAACAGGGACAGTACAGGAAACCACGGATGAGGATGATGCCATCCAGGGAGTATATTTTGTATTTCATAGTATTTACATTGTTGTAAATTATGAATTGTATTGTTGTGGTTATTGGTTTGGGATATTGGTATGCTCACCCTGTGTGGGTGCTGTCTCTGTTGGGGCAGGTGGTACAGGTGTAGCAGCAGCTTTGGAGTTGAGCTCGGGCTGTTGATTGAGGTACTTCCAGGATCGAGGTACCAGAGCTGGATGGACAGGCGCTCAGATCCAGAGTCGAGATCGAGTTGCGCTTGAGAGGTGCTTCCAGGATCGAAGCACCAGTAACGGTATCCAGTAGAGTGTTTTATACATTAGATACACGCTCATTCACTGGGTACTCTTATGTGAGTACATATTACATGTATATGGAATGTATAAACGGGCTACGGCTCTTCTCTGTTCATTTATGGTTTGCACGCAATTAGATATAGAATTGCTAAATGAACTAAGAGTATGTTAGTGTATTATGAGGGTGCATGTTATATGGATAATCATGGTTGGGGAATTTGAATATTATGTGGTTTAAATGCAAGAAAATTTTCTGGATAGCATATGGTGTTGCACTTGCATATGTTTTTCCCCTGATAGTATGATTACATGCACTAATGATATGGCTTAATACACTAATAACGGGTTAAGGGCAAGGGGGTCCTTACATTAGTGGTATCAGAGCAGTGGTTGCTCTTTGGGGCTGTTAAGGGCCTAGGAAGTTATTGATAGCACATATTTATGCATGATGGCATTAATATTGTATGACACAACTAGTTGTTTATGTGCTTTTATGATATGGGAAGTGGTACTAATCATTATAATTGCAGGAATCGTGTAGAATGCGATGTGATAGCATTAATGGTGATGTCTAGCACTTCATGTATTATGTGTTAAGGGATCTGATTTTGTAGGAGGAAAGGTGAGACGTACGGGCTTCGGACGGTAAAACGTGTTGCACCTTTGATTATGTATATCGTGGATAGTGGATCCTTACATGTGATGATATATGTGAAATGATAGTGATATATTGTGATAATGGAACCAATTGTTGTGTTTGAATATTGTGGTAGAGTTGATGAATGTTCCGGTAGCCTTTATCTCCGAGCGAGGGAGGTACTTGCCGCTGTCATGTCTAAGCGAGGTAACATGCCGCAGTCATTGTCAAAGCGAGGGGTCCTAAAATTCCGCTGTTGTATTGGGACCAGAACAGTCACAATTCTAGTGATTAATGTGGAATATTGTGGTTATAACTGGAACGTGATATTGATCATTATATTGTGAACTGTTGTATTAACCTGGATGCAGGTACATGGAGCTAGTGGAAGTTCCGGTAGTTGTTATATTCGAGCGAGGGAGGTACTTGCCGCTGTCATATGAAGCGATGGTAGTATGATATTTGCCGCTGTCATGTCTAAGCGAGGTAACATGCCGCTGTCATTGTCGAAGCGAGGGATATCATATGATGCCGCTATATGTCGAAGCGAGGGGTCCTAAAATTCCGCTGCTATAACAAGACCGGAACAACCACATTATCGATATTGATAGCGATGGTTCATTCCGCTATATTGATTGGCGATGGTTCATGCCGCCAGGTATATTGATAGCGATGGTTCATTCCGCTATATTGATTGGCGATGGTTCATGCCGCCAGGTATATTGATAGCGATGGTTCATTCCGCTATATTGATTGGCGATGGTTCTTGCCGCCAGATATATTGATAGCGATGTCTCATTCCGCTATTCTATTGGCGATGGTTCATGCCGCCGGGTATTCTATTGACGATGATTCGTGCCACCAGATATTACATAGCGACGGGTCATTCCGCTACACCTATGGCGATGGTTCATACCGCCGGATATCTATAGCGATGGGTTATACCGCTATGTGCGTAGCGCTGGATTTTGTCGCCTACGAGCGATGGATGCTGCTTGTGTGCCGCTGGTGGACGATGGATACAGGTATTCCGCTATCTTGATAGCGATGAGGTATGGCATATTACTTTGATTAGCATTATTGTGGATACTACGTGTTGCTATATATGCCATGTGTTTGACGATGAGATTGTGGATGTCGTGTATTGACATGTACCGTCATACGTTTGACGATGTTAATTGGATGTCATATGTTGACATATGCCATCACGGGATGACGATGACATAGTTGATGTTCTATGTAGACGTGTAACGTCGTTTTGATGATTAATACATTTATGATTATGTATTGAGATGTATGGCTTGAGTGCTCTTGGTGAGCACATGGTAACGTCTGGGTCACTAGTTGACGAAACCTTTATGCCGAGCAGGTTGCTCGAAGAATTTTTGGGTGCACCGTACAGGGATAGTACCATAGCACATTTGATGTATATATTGTTCGAGTAATGATACCCTTGGGTATACTCGCTGGTTGGCTTAGGCCAAGTAATTGGTGGTAAGAGTAGTCATTGAGGAAACTACTCGCTTGTTGTTGTGATCTACGGTAGGCGTGGTCACACCCACCCTGAGGGTGTGGGATAAGTCCTAATGAGTTAGGATTGCTCCGTGGTTGAGCAAGGACACCGGGATGTCCATTATGTTTGGTGTTTTAGGGATATCACAGCTCGTATGGGTTGTACGGTATGGTATACCGGAATAGGACATGTGTCACATTGGTAAATTGGTATGAGCCTATGGGGCCAACGAACTGTTATCCAGGTAGTGTTGCAGTCCTTGGTGTGCTTGTGTTAGCCATTATACTGCTCGTGTGATTCGAGTTCAGTGATGAGGACTTTTGGTAGACTTTTGTAGTCTCTTTGTGGATGATAATTGAGGTAGAGAATACCTCACGGAGACGTTTATACGTCAATGTTTAAGAGACTTGTTTTGGGACAACTCAATTTTGTTGGAATACCAACGTGAGCGTCGACAAGTTGTTGTTAGCTCTGGTTGAGCATCTTTGCATATGGTATGCGACGGAAGTCACAATTGATTGTGTGGTATAGTTAGTGGAGTGACACTACTAGATTGACTTCATCTCTTGGAGAGATTTGGGTTGTACTGTCATGGAGACAGCTACTTTTGGTTGAGGGTTGATCGTGAATCAACCAGGGTAAGCCCTACTAGTGTTGGACTAGGTAATGGCTTCGTACTTCCAGTGATACGTTCGAGAAGACGTCTCTGGGGTGATGCTCGAGTGTGGAGTACTATGGCAATAGTACAGGGCATCGTTGTTTGAGTATACATGGCGTATACGAGTTTCGATTTGATGATAGTGGCTTCGATGCACTATTCTGAACCAATTGCTTATTTTGGTTCTGAGATATATGTTGGTATGTATATCCAGTTTTCCGGACGGGGGTTCGAGGTTAGAGGGTCATGGATTCATGACACTATTTCTTTTGGGAAAAGCGGTATTGTTATACCTGCCGGTCGAATCTTTTGGGAGATTCATTGCTCTGGTTGTGTGGTGTTGATGTTGAAATCACACCCTTTGGATTTGGTCTGTTGACCACTATTCTCCGTGGAGTGAGAATAATCGAGGCTTGGCAGTAAGTTTTGGGACTTTGGGTATGTTTGGAGATACCCGAGTCTATTGCTTTGAGTGTGCCTGTTGTGTTGGTGCTTGGACATGTATACCCGTGTGTGTATACGAATGTCAACTCTATTTCGTTCCTTGTTGAACGTCGGTTTAATGTACTTGGTTTGATGAATCTCCGGTGGGAGATTGTGGCAATTTGAGATTGGTAATCTCGATAACACGATGTACTCTGAGGAATAATCGTGAGGTCCGTTCGACTTCCCCTGAGGAGGGATTGTCGTGTCTTGGAATCTTGGTGGTTCTTGTTGGATAATTCGATAGCCTTCCTGTTTTAGGATTGTTGAATCCCAGGATAAATGAGGGATGGCAGGATTCGGATTTGTTTAGTGTCACAGTCGACACGTGTTTGGGAATGCAATTGTTTGTCTTGCATGTCCTTTATGGAACTTGAGACTTTGTGGAGTCTCGATAGTGTGTTTTGGACCAAGATGGGATTTCTTGGAACACATGGTTGTAGACATCTGTAGTGATGTGTTTTTTGTGGTTTAGTGACCGTGTTTTACACGATTCGGATTGCAAGTGGTACAATTACTCCTTTGAGAGGAGATGGACCGGGAAGCGGAAACCGGATTTTCTGCGACTATACTGTTGTATACTAATGGTCCACATCATAACGATGTGTGTTAAGCATCGTGGACGATTGGTGGATATCATGGAGAGATATCTATGTTAGAACCAAAGGGTTTTGATTGATTTGCAGTCATGATGGACTGACTTCCGGGACGATTCACATCGAGGTATGTTATTATCTTTCGGGTTATATTGGTTTTGGTATTTGCTCTATTGTAGAGCTTGGTGCGAGATCAGTGTTCTCGCAATTGATGATTCGATTCTATTGTGGTCCAGAATCGGAGTTGTGGCCTTACCTTGTTTGTGTAGTCCTGGTGTTGCGTAGAGTGTGCCGGTGCAAATTTCGAGGACGAAATTTTATTAGTGGGGGGTAATTGTGATGTCCGGGGATTTATGGTGTTAATCCCGGTGTGGTATTAATCATTAATGGATATTAATTTCGGTGTTGGGTCTCCCGAGGTTGTTAATCGGACTTTTGGGACCGTTGGATCCAAAGGTTGAGATTGTATTCTCAATTTGGTGGAAAACCTATGAGTTGGGTTTCTAGTGGGACTTGGTGTCCGGGGTGCCTTATGTTGGGGCCAGTATGGGGATTTGTTGTTGGAGAGAGAGTTTTTGAGAACAGATGATTTTTAATGAATCATGATGTATTTGTGGAGGTATTGGTATTTTGGAGCGTTTTTGCTATATATACCAGATGGACTCGGGATTCCGTCATTTGGAATCCATTTCTCTCTCTCTCCCTCCCCTCTCCTGCGATAAGCCCTCCTCCCCTTTCCCCTCTTTGACTCTTGGGAAGGAAAATCGTTGGTAGCTTGGCTCGGGGGCCGGATTTCTTGATGATAATCAGGTATTGACATTCCCCTCACCATTGTCTTCGATTTTATGGTATGGTAGTTTTTGGTTGAGGTTGTGGTTGGTTATGGGTTTTGGGGATTTTTGGTTTAAAATCCAAAGTTGAGTTTTTAGTGTTTTTATTGATTCTAATTGGTTTATTGGTTGTGTTGAGGAAGTTTGGGGTGTTGGTTTGGAGTTGGGTGTGAAAAACACCATTAAAACTCGAGTTTTTCGGAAAATCGCAGTCCGCGATCGATCTTGGCGAGGCACCGATCGATCGCGAAGAGCTACTGGAAATTTGAGGAAGATGTACAGTATCGGCGATCGATCGCGAAAAGTGGGCGATCGATCGCGAGGGTCTCAGCGATCGATCGCGAGATGTGGCGATCGATCGCGGATTGATTTTTTTTGGGCAGTAGGCTTGCGCGATCGATCGCGGCACTGTTCACATGCATGAATTTTCAAAATGTTGGAAAATGTTGGGATTTTGGAACCAAGGTCTAAAGGGCCGACTTTCCGGAGTGTTGTTCACATTCCAATGGGAATGCTATGCTTTTAAAATGGATTAGTTGAGGCCAAAGTTTAAGTAAACAAAATTTTTGGTTGGGTTTTTGGCTTTCTATTAAACATATAAAATGAGATATTTTGGGTATTATGCATGCTTAGCCGGGGGGCTTTTATTTTGGTAATCGTCATGGATTGACGATATGATTGTGAGTCTTGAACGTGCTTGGACACGTGGTTGCATGCTTATACTTGATTGTGAGTTGTTTATGTGTTTTAGCACATATCTCTCGAGGTAAGGAACTCAAGCAAGGTTTGGCTTGGACTACGGAATTATAAGGTACGTATGACGTACGCGCATAGCTCTTTAATATAATTGCAATTGTTGAGTTCTTGGTACACTGTATTGCAATGAATGTGTGTGGAAATGCATGACACATGGTATTAGCAATAAACGGAGATTGAAATGCATGGTTTATTGTACTTGCTTCAAATGTCTATATATGCATTGAGAATTGCATGGTGCCGCTTTTGAGCGAGCAATGATTGGGATGTTGTCGCCTGTGAGCGAACATCGATTATGACGCCGCTGCCATCGAGCATGCGTGGAATTGGAATGCCGCTATTGTAGAGCGAGAAATGAAATGGAGATATGAAACCATAAGTGAGAAACATGGATTGTTTATAACCATTGTTTAATGATTTGATGTTATTGATTATGACATTGGTATATGGCTCATAGAATTGTTAATAAATATAATGATTAACTGGCATTTGGGAATTTGATGGTTTCAGTGTTTTGAGAACAGGGACAGTACAGGAAACCCCGGATGAGGATGATGCCATCCAGGGTGTATATTTTGTATTTCATAGTATTTACATTGTTGTAAATTATGAATTGTATTGTTGTGGTTATTGGTTTGGGATATTGGTATGCTCACCCTGTGTGGGGGCTGTCTCTGTTGGGGAAGGTGGTAGAGGTGTAGCAGCAGCTTTGGAGTTGAGCTCGGGCTGTTGATTGAGGTACTTCCAGGATCGAGGTACCAGAGCTGGATGGACAGGCGCTCAGATCCAGAGTCGAGATCGAGTTGCGCTTGAGAGGTGCTTCCAGGATCGAAGCACCAGTAACGGTATCCAGTAGAGTGTTTTATACATTAGATACACGCTCATTCATTGGGTACTCTTATGTGAGTACATATTACGTGTATATGGAACGTATAAACGGGCTACGGCTCTTCTCTGTTCATTTATGGTTTGCACGCAATTAGATATAGAATTGCTAAATGAACTAAGAGTATGTTAGTGTATTATGAGGGTGCATGTTATATGGATAATCATGGTTGGGGAATTTGAATATTATGTGGTTTAAATGCAAGAAAATTTTCTGGATAGCATATGGTGTTGCACTTGCATATGTTTTTCCCCTGATAGTATGATTACATGCACTAATGATATGGCTTAATACACTAATAACAGGTTAAGGGCACGGGGGTCCTTACAGTTACCGTCCGATGCCCGTACGTTTCTTACGTACCTTAATTCCCAAAAGTGGAGAAATTGGAGAACTTTATCTCCTTGATGTTGTTGATACCTGGGATGGTTCTACACAACCATACAAATCAATATTAGAAGCTAAATAATAGCCAAATACCGAATATTCGACAAAAATCATCATTTTCCACTTTTTAAACAACGGCGATCGATCGCTTTAAATATGGCGATCGATCGCTTTAAATATGGCGATCGATCGCCTGACTATTTGCTTCGCGGCGATCGATCGCTTAAAATATGGTGATCGATCGCCTGTAGCATTTTTTTGCTACTGGCCTTCGGCGATCGATCGCCTCATATATGGCGATCGATCGCCACCTGCTGGTGCGCGATATTTCACCATTTTTGAGCATTTTTCAAGCTCATCCTCATACCCTTCAAACCCAAACTTTCCAACAACACAAACATCATCATAACTCACTAAAACCCACATAAAACACTTCAAAAATCATACCCCAACCACAAACAACATATACCCAAAACAAACCCACATAAAAACACAAAAGCTAACCCATTTCAAAACTAAACATCATAAAAACTTTAGGAAGGGTTCCATACCTCTTAAGGACTCCAAATCCTACAATAAATCTCACAAACAAAGGTTTTGTGAAGATTTCTCCTTCCACTTTTGCCAAGTTTCGAAAATGAGGAAGGGTTTAGGGTTGGGAAGTGATTTGGGGATTTAAGAGAGTGATTGGTAAAGTGAAAATAAGGTGGGGTAAAGTGGGGTTAAAGGGTTATAGTAAAAATTGTACCCCATCAATTAACATGATGTATAAAATGCCCAACATAGTATTTTAAAAGCATTTTACAAAAATGCAACAAACTTCCTCTAACTTCATATCATCCTCATAATTAACACCCAATACAATTAAATCATGTTAACACCCCATTTTCTAACATGCATAACATACACCCTGAAATGCAACCCCGGGTCATGCCTATCATGTGACTAAGCATTTCAACATGATAATTAATTTCAACACATAAATCAATTATCAATATAATTAATCATATAAACATCATTAATGCCCAAATTGCATATAATTAATTTCGGGGCATCACAATACTCCCATACTTATAAGATTTCGTCCTCGAAATCGCATGCACTTACCCAAAATGAAACTAAACATAAATCATACCAGAAAATAGTTCCGGGTAATGTTGCACCATATGCCGTTCCGTCTCCCACGTAGCCTCCTCGACACCCCGACGATCCCACTGAACTTTGACCATCGGTATAACCTTGCTTCGTAATCTGCGATCCTCACGATCCAGAATTCTGACTGGTCGTTCTACGTAGGATACATCTGAGTCCAACTGCACTTCAGTAGGCTGTAATACATGAGACGAATCTGGCTCATACTTCCGTAACATAGAGACGTGAAAAAACATCATGAATCCCAGATAAAGACGGCGGTAGAGCCAAACGGTAGGCCAATTACCGATACGCTGCAATACTGCATACGACCCAACATACCTCGGAGATAACTTCCCCCGCATACCAAAACGAACCACACCCCTGAAGGGTGAGATTTTTAAGAAGACCTTGTCTCCTACTTGGAATTCTAGCGGTCGTCGTCGCTTATTGGCATAGGCTGCTTGCCTATCCTGGGCCGCTTTCATCTTCTGGCGTATTAACTTAATCTTTTCTTCCATATCCTTTATCATATCCGGTCCTCCGACCGCTTTACTAGTAAAGTCCTCCCAATACAGCGGTGACCTACAGCGTCGACCATAAAGAGCTTCAAAAGGGGCCATTTGAATGCTCGCCTGATAGCTGTTATTATACGAGAACTCCACTAGTGGTAATGAATCTTGCCACGGAGTATCTGTGATGCCCCGAAATTAATTAATGGTAACCTGGACATTAACTATGTTTATATGATGAATTATCACGATGACCAAGTTATGTGTGGAAATGATGTATTAACATGATTTAAGGATGTTGATTTTAATTATGAGGAGAGTATAAATTTAATGAAGTCGGTTGCATTTTGTAATGCTTTCGAGATATCATGTTAGCGTATCTTATACATCATGTTAAGTGTTGGGGTACAATTTAATTAAACCCACATAACCTCCCACCACCCCACCTTTTTAAATCATTTTCCCCCTTTACACTCAAAATCCCCAAAATCATTTCTCCCAAACCCTTTCCCCCAATTTTCGAGTTTGGCACTAAGGTGGGAAAGAAATCCTTGCAAAAGCTTCACCCTTGTGATTCTTGGTAAGATTTAAGCCCTATGATGTGTATATATCACTCATTGAAGCTTTTGTAAAGTTTTATTTGAGTTTGTGTTGATTTTGGAGGGTTTGAAATGGATTTATATGGGTATGTGTTATTTATGGTTGGGGAATGATTTGTGAAGTGTTTTAAGTGGGTTTTAGTGGGTTATGATGTTATTGTTATTGTTGGAAAGTTTGGTGTTGAAAGGTATGAAGATGAGCTTGCAAAATACACTTAAAAATGGAGAAATCGCGGCCACTGTAAGTGGCGATCGATCGCTACAAAAGCAGCGATCGATCGCCGAGAAGCAGTACGCGAAGAAGAGCTTAGGCGATCGATCGCCTCAAATGGCGCGATCGATCGCCAACGTCCAGTAGCCTTTTCACGTATCAGGCGATCGATCGCCTAAAATTAAGCGATCGATCGCCGCAAGGCAGAAGAGCGAGGCGATCGATCGCCTCAAGTAGCGATCGATCGCCACTGTGTAAATTTTGGAAAATGTTGATTTTTGTTGAATTTTTGGTATTGGGCTATTGTTTAGCGTCTAATATCAATTTGTATGGTTATGTAGAACCATCCCAGGTGCTAACAATATCAAGAAGATAGAGTTCATCAATTTCTCCACTTTTGGAATTAAGGTACGTAAGAAGCGTACGGGCATCGGACGGTAACACACTCCTAACTCTGACTATGCATTAATTGCATAAGTATTTACGATGTTTATGATGATGTTATGATAAATGAAGATGATATGATGTTTATAAAGATGATTACGATAAGTAAGTTATGATGATGATAATTATGATGTTGAAGCTTATGATAATGATTTTGATAAGTAAGTTATGATGATGCAATACGATGTTTATGATGTGGTAAGATGCCACAGGGTAAGATGCCCACATGATGAGAGGCAATACTCCTATATTATGACTATGAATGCATAAGAATCTACAATGCCACGATGATGTGTATAATGCATGAAGATGATAAGATGTTTAAGATGATGTTATGTTAAGTAAGTTCACGATGAAGATAATTTGACAATGAATCAAGATGATAAGACGTTTAAGACGATGTTATGATAAGTAAGTTCACGATGAAAACGATTTGATAATGAATCAAGATGATAAGATATCGACGATGATGTCATGATGAATAAAGATGATTTTGTGATGAATAAAGATGATTTTGTGATGAATAAAGATGACAAGGTGCTTAAGATTATGTTATGATAAATGATGATGATAAGACGTTACTATAACGATTATGATGAGACGATGATGTCTATAAGATGATAATGCTTATACGATAATGATGTCTACTAGATGATGATGTTTATAAGATGCTATGATGTTTATGATGAATATAAAAACTATGTTCTTAAGAATGGTTGAATGTCCGGTGGTTATTATGGGCAAGCGAGGAAGGTCTTGCCGCTCACATAACTGAGCGATGGGGTACATCCGCTATCAAGGTGTAGCGATGGGTATCATCCGCTGATGAGCGATGGGGTACATCCGCTATCAAGGTGTAGCGAT
Organism: Haberlea rhodopensis; assembly: GCA_907163345.1. Classification (NCBI taxonomy): domain Eukaryota; kingdom Viridiplantae; phylum Streptophyta; class Magnoliopsida; order Lamiales; family Gesneriaceae; genus Haberlea; species Haberlea rhodopensis. The sequence goes on along the minus strand of CAJQUN010000345.1, from coordinate 418,458 downwards.
GGGTATCATCCGCTGAGCGATGGGGTACATCCGCTATCAAGGTGTAGCGACGGGTATCATCCGCTGAATAAGAGATACATCCGCTATCAAGGCGTAGCGATGGGTATCATAAGATGTGTTATGTCGAGCGAGGGGGCCAATTGTGCCGCTGTCATAATAGAACCCGGACAGTCCCATTCCTAATTAACATAGTTTGTTGTGAGCATATATGTGAAGTATGATGTTTAATCATTTATGTCAAGAACTAATGATTTTACGCATGACTATGAAACAGGGACAACCAAAGAGGGTTAATACGATTAACCAGGAAGTATATGTTATCAATTACTTTCATGCATTTATTTATTATATGCCATTTCCTTATGATTATTAAGTAACGATGTTATGCTCATGATGGGTTGTTCCTGACTAATGGACTAAGGGCCGGGTTGAGGCAGTGAGCTTTGAGAAGCATGGAAGAAGTTAGGATGTAAGAACTTTTGGATAGTATCTACTCTAGGAGTAGAATAATCCTATCGCCTTAATATTCATTTTGTGAATGTAATTATTTAGCCTTTAAAAATTTCATTCTCGGCCCATAATTTTGCTAGCTCTAAGCTACAACTGAAACCCTAAGACGTATTAAATGCATGTTTAGTCCCTAATAGGTGATTAAGACGATGACAAGGTAGGAAGGCCCTACATTAGTGGTATCAGAGCAGTGGTTAGATAACTCGGGAATGAGTGAAGGGTAGCCTTAGCAATAAGTTGGCTAGGTGCTTACTTTAAACATGTTTTGTGCATAAGTTGCATATGAAGTATATGATGTGATGCTAACATGTTTCGCTTCTCTAACGATGTATTTTATGAACTGCTTTTGGGTATCGTTGTTAACCCTTGTGTTGCAGCATAGCAGCAAATGCAGAAGTAAGTGATACGATGTTATATGCACTTCTCCGTCGCCCACGTCTCTTGTAGCCTCGACCCCCGCTGGAAGAAGTTTGATAACTGATCAGATTGGTTAAGACGACCTCATTTATTTTGAGGATAACGAACTGAGGACAGACTTGATTGTTCTGGGGATGTCAGTTTGTAGGCATTGATGTTCTGAACAGGTATCAGGCAGTTGTGGACTGCAGACAAGGACTGTCCGATTCAGGTCGGATATGGGAGTCCGATGGACATTCTATAAGGATGATTTCAGTTCGAGGATGCCGTTAATACCTGCTGTCAAGATGGCACAGTTATTGGAACGAGACTACAAAGGATGTCTCAACTGTACTGTTGTTAGTACTAAAAAGAGGGAAGAGTTAAAGGTTGAGATTATGCCCGTAATGGCAGTAATTCCTGATACATTTCCGGAAGGGATTCCCGGATTTCCCACCGACGAGAGAGGTCGAGTTTGGGATTAAGTTACTACCAAGGACGTCTACCATTCCTCGTACCCTGTATAGGATGGCACCGGCGAAGCCAAGGGAAGTTAAAGGTTCAGTTGCAAGAGCTCCTTGACAAGGGCTATATGCACCCTAGCATATCACCTTGGGATGCCCCAGTCCTGTTTGTCGAAAGAAAGATGGTTCGTTGCGGTTGTGCACCGATTTCAGACAACTGAACAAAGCCATAGTGAAGAATAAGTATCCGTTCTGAGGATTAATGATTTGTTTGATCAGCTGAAAAGTACGAGGCTCTACAGTAAGATCGGTCTGAGATCGGGGTATCATCAGATTCGAGTTCGAGAGGACGATGTACGGAAGACAGTTTCCAGGACTATATATGGGCACTACGGATTCTTAGTCATGCCCTTTGGGGTGATGGATGCCCAGCTGTTTTATGAGCCTAGTGAACAGGGTGCTCCAACCATGTTTGAATCAATTTGTCATAGTTTCCGTTGACGATGTGCTTAATTACTCTCGAACTGAAGAGGAACATGTAAAGCACTTGAGAACAGTACTCCAGATCCTTAGAGATCATCAGTCGTATACTAAGCTCAGTAAGTACGAGTTCTGGTTGAGCAGTAGTAGTGTTCGTGAGTCATGTTATAGCAAGATTGCTAAGCCGTTGGCACGGCCGACTCAGGAAGGAGTGCCATTCTTTTGGTCCGAAGCTTGTAAGGACAACTTCCAAGAATTGAAGCGTCGTTTGACTACGACAACTATGTTGGTAATTCCTTCTGAGAATAAGAAGTTTGCCTTGTGCACGAATACATCACTTCAAAGTTTGGGCTATGTGTTGATGCGAGATGAGCTTGTGCTGGCTTATGCATCGAGGCGGTTGAAACCACATGAGGCTAAGTACCCAGTCCATGATTTGGAGCTGGCAGCCATTATATTTGCCTTGGAATTTGGAGGCATTACTGGGATGGTACGTCGTTTACCATCTACACGGACCATAAGAGCCTGAAGTCTTGTTCACACAGGCTGAGTGGAATATGCGACAAAGAAGATGAATGGACTTACTCAAGAATTTTGACTGTAAGATTGAGTACCATCCTGGTAAAGCAACTTAATAGCAGGCACCTTAAGTCGGAAGTGAAAAGTACTGCTGAGGACACTATGTGTTTATCAACGATGATGACTCCTTATCGCCAACTGGGCTATGATATTGATGTGGACACGTCGCCGGTGCGAGTGTCGATCTTGTGGGCCGAGCCAGGCGTATTTGAGGCAATCAGGACAGCCCAGAGGTCGGAGGATGAGGTTCAAAGATGGTCATTATAGTACTTCAAGGACGGCTATCAAAGTTCAGAGTGGCGGAAGATGATTCATTAAGATTGGGCCACCGATGGGTAGTCCCAAATACGCCGGAGTTGCGTAAAGGAATCTTGGAGCAAGCTCACCGTAGCCGGTTCAGTATCCACCTAGGAAGAAGAAAGTTGTACAAGGACTTAAGTGGTCAATCCTAGTGAAGACGTATGAAGCGTGATGTTATGGCCTTGCCAAAAGATGTTTGATCTGCCAGCAGGTAAAGGCAGAAAGACAGAGGCCTGATGGCGAGCTGAAGAGCTCGGAAGTACCCCAATGGAAGTGGGGGCATGTACCTATGGGCTTTGTAACCCACTTGCCAAGAGCGGCCTCTGGATTCGATACGATCTGAGTGATCGAGAATAGGGTGACGAAGTAGCTCACTTCATCCCTTGTCATGTGTCTTTCACGCACCCAAGGATGGCTAATTGTATGGGCGGATGTAGTGAGGCGTAGAGTTCCAGTCTCGATTGTGTCTGACAGAGACCCAAGGTTTACTCCACATTTCTGGGAGGGTCTCCGAACAGCTTTAGGCAGAGGTGAGACTGAGTACGGCCTATCACCCTCAGGCAGACGGCCAGACAGAGCGTACCCTTCAGACGCTCTAGGACATGTTGAGGGCATGTGTTGTGGAGTTTGATACTCCGTGGCAAGATTCAGTGCCGATGATAGAGTTCTCCTTTTATAACAGTTATCAGGCGAGCATTCAAATGGCTTCTTTTGAAGCTCTTTACGGACGACGATGTAGGTCACCGCTGTATTGGGAGGACTTGACAGTAAAGCGGTTGGATGACCGGATATGATTAAGGATATGAGATTAAGTTGATACGCCAAAAGATGAAGGTGACCCAGGATAGACAAGTCGCCTATGCCAACAAGCGGCGATGACCGCTAGATTTCCAAGTAGAAGACAGGGTCTTCTTGAAAATCTCACCCTCCAAAGGTGTAGTTCGTTTTGGTATGCGGGAAAGTTATCCCCGAGGTATGTTGGGCCATATGAGGTGTTGCAGCGTACCAGTACTTTGACTTACTGTTTGGCTCTACCGCCGTCTTTATCTAGGATGTATGATGTTTTCCATGCCTCTATGTTACGAAAGTATGAGCCAGACCCGTCTCATGTGTTACAGCCTACTGAAGTGCAGTTGGGCTCAGATGTATCCTACGTAAAACGACCGGTTATGATTCTGGATCGTGAGGATCGCAGGCTACGAAGTAAGATGATACCGATGGTCAAAGTTCAATGGGATCGACGGGGTGTCGAGGAGGCTACGTGGGAGACGGAACGGCATATGATGCAGCACTACCCGGAGCTATTTTCTGGTATGATTTATGATTAGTTTCTTTTTGGGTAAGTGCATGCGATTTCGAGGACGAAATCTTATAAGTAGGGGAGTAATGTGATGCCCCGAAATTAATTAATGGTAACCTGGACATTAACTATGTTTATATGATGAATTATCACGATGACCAAGTTATGTGTGGAAATGATGTATTAACATGATTTAAGGATGTTGATTTTAATTATGAGGAGAGTATAAATTTAATGAAGTCGGTTGCATTTTGTAATGCTTTCGAGATATCATGTTAGCGTATCTTATACATCATGTTAAGTGTTGGGGTACAATTTAATTAAACCCACATAACCTCCCACCACCCCACCTTTTTAAATCATTTTCCCCCTTTACACTCAAAATCCCCAAAATCATTTCTCCCAAACCCTTTCCCCCAATTTTCGAGTTTGGCACTAAGGTGGGAAAGAAATCCTTGCAAAAGCTTCACCCTTGTGATTCTTGGTAAGATTTAAGCCCTATGATGTGTATATATCACTCATTGAAGCTTTTGTAAAGTTTTATTTGAGTTTGTGTTGATTTTGGAGGGTTTGAAATGGATTTATATGGGTATGTGTTATTTATGGTTGGGGAATGATTTGTGAAGTGTTTTAAGTGGGTTTTAGTGGGTTATGATGTTATTGTTATTGTTGGAAAGTTTGGTGTTGAAAGGTATGAAGATGAGCTTGCAAAATACACTTAAAAATGGAGAAATCGCGGCCACTGTAAGTGGCGATCGATCGCTACAAAAGCAGCGATCGATCGCCGAGAAGCAGTACGCGAAGAAGAGCTTAGGCGATCGATCGCCTCAAATGGCGCGATCGATCGCCAACGTCCAGTAGCCTTTTCACGTATCAGGCGATCGATCGCCTAAAATTAAGCGATCGATCGCCGCAAGGCAGAAGAGCGAGGCGATCGATCGCCTCAAGTAGCGATCGATCGCCACTGTGTAAATTTTGGAAAATGTTGATTTTTGTTGAATTTTTGGTATTGGGCTATTGTTTAGCGTCTAATATCAATTTGTATGGTTATGTAGAACCATCCCAGGTGCTAACAATATCAAGAAGATAGAGTTCATCAATTTCTCCACTTTTGGAATTAAGGTACGTAAGAAGCGTACGGGCATCGGACGGTAACACACTCCTAACTCTGACTATGCATTAATTGCATAAGTATTTACGATGTTTATGATGATGTTATGATAAATGAAGATGATATGATGTTTATAAAGATGATTACGATAAGTAAGTTATGATGATGATAATTATGATGTTGAAGCTTATGATAATGATTTTGATAAGTAAGTTATGATGATGCAATACGATGTTTATGATGTGGTAAGATGCCACAGGGTAAGATGCCCACATGATGAGAGGCAATACTCCTATATTATGACTATGAATGCATAAGAATCTACAATGCCACGATGATGTGTATAATGCATGAAGATGATAAGATGTTTAAGATGATGTTATGTTAAGTAAGTTCACGATGAAGATAATTTGACAATGAATCAAGATGATAAGACGTTTAAGACGATGTTATGATAAGTAAGTTCACGATGAAAACGATTTGATAATGAATCAAGATGATAAGATATCGACGATGATGTCATGATGAATAAAGATGATTTTGTGATGAATAAAGATGACAAGGTGCTTAAGATTATGTTATGATAAATGATGATGATAAGACGTTACTATAACGATTATGATGAGACGATGATGTCTATAAGATGATAATGCTTATACGATAATGATGTCTACTAGATGATGATGTTTATAAGATGCTATGATGTTTATGATGAATATAAAAACTATGTTCTTAAGAATGGTTGAATGTCCGGTGGTTATTATGGGCAAGCGAGGAAGGTCTTGCCGCTCACATAACTGAGCGATGGGGTACATCCGCTATCAAGGTGTAGCGATGGGTATCATCCGCTGATGAGCGATGGGGTACATCCGCTATCAAGGTGTAGCGATGGGTATCATCCGCTGAGCGATGGGGTACATCCGCTATCAAGGTGTAGCGACGGGTATCATCCGCTGAATAAGAGATACATCCGCTATCAAGGCGTAGCGATGGGTATCATAAGATGTGTTATGTCGAGCGAGGGGGCCAATTGTGCCGCTGTCATAATAGAACCCGGACAGTCCCATTCCTAATTAACATAGTTTGTTGTGAGCATATATGTGAAGTATGATGTTTAATCATTTATGTCAAGAACTAATGATTTTACGCATGACTATGAAACAGGGACAACCAAAGAGGGTTAATACGATTAACCAGGAAGTATATGTTATCAATTACTTTCATGCATTTATTTATTATATGCCATTTCCTTATGATTATTAAGTAACGATGTTATGCTCATGATGGGTTGTTCCTGTAGGTACACCTTTGGACTAATGGACTAAGGGCCGGGTTGAGGCAGTGAGCTTTGAGAAGCATGGAAGAAGTTAGGATGTAAGAACTTTTGGATAGTATCTACTCTAGGAGTAGAATAATCCTATCGCCTTAATATTCATTTTGTGAATGTAATTATTTAGCCTTTAAAAATTTCATTCTCGGCCCATAATTTTGCTAGCTCTAAGCTACAACTGAAACCCTAAGACGTATTAAATGCATGTTTAGTCCCTAATAGGTGATTAAGACGATGACAAGGTAGGAAGGCCCTACAGTATCAAACTCCAATACACAAGCCCTCAGCATATCTTCGAGCGTCTGTATAGTACGCTCAGTCTGGCCATCTGTCCGAGGGTGATAAGTTGTACTCAGTCTCACCTCTGTGCCCAAAGCTGTCTGGAGACCCTCCCAGAAATGTGAAGTAAACCTTGGGTCTCTGTCAGACACAATCGAGACTAGAACCCCACATATCCCGTACAAATAATTGGGCCATCTTTAGATATGTGAAAGTCATACAGTAAGGATGAAATGAGCTACCTTCGTCAGCCTATCCACGATCACCCAGATCGCATCAAATCCAGAGGCCGTCCCTGGCAAGTGGGTCATGAAGTCCATAGATATGTGCTCCCACTTCCATTTAGGTACTTCTAAACTCTTCAGTTCGCCACCAGGCCTCTGGCTCTCCGCTTTTACTTGCTGACAAATCAAGCATTTCTTGACAAAGGTGCTGACGTCTCTTTTCATTCGCCTCCACCAAAATTGGTCGCATAAGTCCTTGTACATCTTTCTTCCACCTGGATGTATGCTAAACCTGTCGCTATGAGCACGGTGCAAGATCCCTTGACGCAACTCAGGTGCCCTCGGCACTACCCAACGGTTGCCAAGCCTCAAGGAACCATCTTCTGTCACTCTGAACTTTGATAACTAACCTCAAAGTACTATCGATGACCATCTCTGAACCTCATCATCCGACTTCTGGGCTTCCCTGATAGCCTCAAATACGTCTGGCTCAGCCAATAAGGTCGACACTCCCACCGGCGACGTGTCCACATCGAAATCATAGCCCAGATGGCAATAAGAAGTCATCATAGCTGATAAACACATAGCGTCCTCAGCAGTACTCTTCACCTTCCGACTTAAGGCGTCTGCTATCAAGTTTGCTTTACCAGGATGGTACTCAATTTCACAATCATAATCCTTGAGTAAATCCATCCATCTTCTTTGCCTCATATTCAGCTCCGCTTGGGTGAATAAGAACTTCAAGCTCTTATGGTCCGTATAGATGGTAAACGTCGTACCATAAAGATAATGCCGCCAAATCTTCAAGGCGAAAATGATAGCCGCCAGTTCCAGATCGTGAACTGGGTATCTGGTCTCATGAGGCTTCAACTGCCTCGAAGCATAAGCCACCACGTGCTTATCTTGCATCAACACACAGCCCAAACCTTGCAGTGATGCATCTGTGTACAAGGCAAACCTCTTATTCTCAGAAGGAATCACCAATACTGGTGCTGTCGTCAAACGACGCTTCAATTCTTGGAAGCTTTCCCTCACAAGCTTTGGACCAATAGAACGGGACTCCTTCCTGAGTCAGCTGTGTCAACGGCTTAGCGATCTTAGAAAATCTGTAAGGACCCTAGTTCCTTAAGTGCGGATTAAAGGCATAATTAGAGCTAATATAAATGATCAGAGTAAAATAATCATGTTGAGTCTATGAGCCTTAAGAATTACATGCCAAAATGAGGACTATCAATGGATTAGTTACATTCCCAAATCAAATGAATGTTATCAATTATAGCTTTACACTACTCCTAGAGTAGATACTATACAAAATTAATCATGTCCTTCCTGTCTCAAAAGAATTCTTCACAAGCTCACCACCTCAACCCGCTTAGCCCTTCTTATCATGCCAAAAGTGTACCTACAAGGACAACCCCCAAACATGAGCAATAATATCATTCATATTCAACACAATATGAACATAAAGCGTAAATGCATAAATCACAACAAAACACTTCCTATTTTCCCATGCATTTCAAAACGCTTCCAGTTTGGTTGTCCCTGTACCATAACTCATGAGTATAATCAATAGATTATTTAATGGTCTACACATGTCATGACATAATACCAGCTCATCGATACCAAAGACCAATCACCAATCCCTAGTCTGTCCATCACAATGTATTTTAATGCCCCTCGCTTATTTACATATAGGCGGCATAGAATAACCTCGCTTCAATGGACATGCGGTACTCCCACCCCTCGCCTCACATTGAGCGGCAATTATTCTTTCCTCGCCCTATATGATAACCATGCTCAAATGTGACATGCGGCGCTCCCAACCCTCGCTTCACATTTAGCGCTAACAAACTAAATAGCGGCAAACATTAAAATCATCAAGGGATGACCACGACTCATGGGATGTGTACCAATAACCATCATATGCATATACAATTATCATGCATAATTCAACATGTATTTGCATCCACAATGCATAATCACATATATACTCGCATCCACAATGCATAAACAATGAGTATATTAGATACATGTACCGTTGGGTGCCCGTACGTCCTCTACGTACCTTTCCAAAATTGGAATTGTATGGCTTCAGTTCCTTGGTTGCGTTGCTACCTGGGATGGTTCTACACAATCACACAACCCCATATTAGAAGCCAAATAATAGTCAAATACCAAAAATTCGACAAAAGAAATCATTTCTCAAAATTCCACAGTTGGCGATCGATCGCTTCACTGAGGCGATTGATCGCCTCAATTTTTTTTCTTCGCGGCGATCGATCGCCTACCCCTTGAATTGGATACTGCCTCTCGGCGATTGGTCGCCTCATTTCAGGCGATCGATCGACTGCTGTAAGGACCCCAAGCCCTTAACCCTTGATTAGTGTATTAACCACTATGTGTGGTACATGCTTCTATACAAATCAATCGGGAAACTCAGATGATGCTTACAAAATTCCTTTAATATTCAACGTTATAAGATCATCTCTACTAACATATAGACTCATAGAGTTGCCCAATACCATCCCCATTTTGCCACTTTTCACATTGTGGACTTTTATAAAAATTTGGGCAGAGTCTCCCCGTAAATTGAGCTATCCCGAAATAAAAGCACATCACAACATAATTCCCGGCCAGGGAAAACATAATACTCAACAGAATACTGAAATGCCTAGCATTTATTTTACCAAGTTCCCATTATGCCTAGACATCTCACATGTCTTATAATGAGTAAATGATCCCACGATCATTCTCAGGCATCTCAAATGCCGTACAATAGTCATATAGACTCAGTACCCCATATATATCAACACATGTATGTATATAGCCATACCCACAACCATCTAATGCAATTACAACACATTATGCATTTCACAATTGCTATCACGTAAAGTAATGCTCGTACATCGCATGTACCTCAAATTTCCGAAGTCCGAGCCAAACCTTGCTCGAGTTCCAAGCTCCGAGGAACGATGTGCTAACACGATAAATTAATTCACAATTAATTACGAACATGCAACTCATGCTCAAGCACACCCATAACCCTCAAAAATATTGTCAACACAAGACAATAAACCAATATCGAAAATCGCTCAAGAATACCCCACAAATTCTCGAACCTTCACAACACAAATCGAACCCATTTAAACACCATAATCCATCTAAAATATGAATTAATCAATCCATAGCATGAATAATCATCCCACATGCCAAACCCCCAAATTCGAAATCCAAACCCCTAAAATTCGGACACAAGAAGCATCCTTATACAACTAAAGCATGTAATAAGCGACCCATAACAAGAATCGCCACACCCCTGCCAAAGATTACAATTTTCGAACCCATTCACGCACACATCACAAAATTCGAACCAACCCTCACGAAATTCGAAATAAATTCGAGCCAAAAATCACAATTAGGCAGGGAATCACATCACAAGCATGGAAAAGGGGTTAGGAAGATTACCCAAACGAAAATCGGAAGAAATCGGATCAAAATCGAAGAACCCTAGAAATTGGGGATCGGCGCACTTCCGCAAAATCCGACTTCCACACGCGATGAAACTTCGAATTGATGGAGGGGAAAGCTGCGTCTCGTCGGGACGAAGCCGGCGGCGGGTCGCACGCGCCGAACGGCGGCCGGACGGCGGCGGGCGAAGCGTCTGAAGCGGCGGGGGCAGGGGCTGACGGGAAATGGGTCGCGCGCGGGAGAGAGGAGGAAGTTGGGGCTGAAATGTAATTTTTGTTTAAAATCTCGGGTTCAATTGGTATTTATAGCAAAATACCCCGAAAAACTATTAGCCCCACAAATACATCATGATTCATTAAAAATCATCTGTTTTCAAAAACTCTCTCTCTAACTCAAAAATCGCCTACCGGTGCCCACACCAAGCACCCGAGATTCCGAGTCACACTAAAAACCCAACTCACAGGTTTTCACCGAAATGAGAATACGATCTCAACCTCGGGATCCAACGATCCCAACTACTCAAATAGACGAGCCCAGAAGGCCCAACACTGCGATTAAACTCCAATTGCCACGTAAAACAACTTTACGGGTTATTAACACTCCGGGATTAACATCCATAATTTCTGGTCATCACAACTGCCCTGCGATTTGCCTACTGCCCATTGGGGATCGGTCGCCTCTTTTCAGGCGGTCGATCGCCTCGCACAGACACGCGATTTTCTACCATTTTTGCACCAAAATTCCTTCCAATCCATACCAACACTTAAACCATCAAACCAACAACATAAACCTTCAAAATACACCTCAAAACAAACATAAATCCAACCCTCAACCAAAACCACAACAACCCAACACAATCCCATTTTAAAATCATTCAAAACCATTTCAAAACTAAACCAAACACAACAAAAATGACATGGAGGCATCCATACCTCTTGGGGACCTCAAATCTCCCAATAAACTCCACAAATCAACTTTTTGCAAGAATTTCTCTTCACCCCTAAGCTCAAAAACGAAAATGAAGAGAAAAGGAAGGGTTTGGGTGGCGGTTTGGTAAAGGTAAAGTGATTTGGTAAAGGTGAAGGTTGGGGTATAAGGGTTTGAGTTTAATTAAAATGCATTCCACAATCCCATGGTGTATAAAACACCCCAACATGATATTTTTAAAAGCATTAATCCAAAATGCACCAAAATATCAATTAAACTCATGATTTCCAATTAATTGCTAGCCATGGCAAATAAATCATGCTAATAACAATTTTCCCAACATGCCCAACATGCACCCTGAAATGCTCTCCCGGGTCACTCTATTATGTGACTAAGCATTTCAACACATTAATTAAATCCAGCACATAATCAATTAATTACCATCATAATTAATCATATAAACACAATTAATGCCCAAATTGCAATTAATCATTTCGGGGATATCACAATACTCCCCTACTTATAAGATTTCGTCCTCGAAATCACATGCACTTACCCCAAAAGAAACTAAACATAATCACATACCAGAGAATAGTTCCGGGTAGTGTTGTACTATATGCCGCTCCGTCTCCCACGTAGCCTCCTCGACACCCCTGCGATCCCACTGAACCTTGATCATAGGTATCACTTTGTTCCGAAGTCTATGGTCTGCTCGATCCAGAATTCTGACAGGCCGTTCCACATAAGACACATCGGATTCTAACTGAACCTCAGAAGGCTGCAACACATGAGATGGATCCGGCTCATACTTCCGCAGCATCGATACATGAAACACATCATGTATACCAGATAAAGAAGGTGGTAAAGCCAGCCGGTAAGCTAAGGTGCCAATGCGCTGCAAAATCTCGTACGGTCCAACATACCTCGGAGACAGTTTCCTGCGCATCCCAAATCGCACAACGCCTCTGAAAGGCGAGATCTTCAAAAAGACCTTATCTCCCAACTGAAATTCCAACGGTCTCCGCCGTCTATTCGCATAAGCTGCCTGTCTGTCCTGGGCTGCTTTCATTTTTTGTCTTATAATCTTTATCTTTTCTTCCATCTCCCGAATCAACTCCGGTCCTCCGACCGATTTACGGTCCAAATCATCCCAACACAAGGGTGATCTACACCGTCTGCCATAAAGAGCTTCAAAAGGAGCCATCTGAATGCTCGCATGGTAGCTATTATTATAGGAGAATTCTACCAAGGCCACTGAATCTTGCCAAGAGACATCGAACTCCAATACACAAGCTCTCAACATGTCCTCGAGCGTCTGGATAGTACGCTCGGTCTGGCCATCCGTCTGAGGATGATATGCAGTGCTCAATCTAACTTCAGTTCCCAAGGCTGATTGAAGGCCTTCCCAAAAATGAGATGTAAATCGTGGATCTCGATCCGACACTATGGAAATGGGGATCCCATGCAATCTCACCACATCTCGAATATACAACTGCGCCATCCTCAAAAAGGTGAAAGTCATACTATAGGGGATAAAATGAGCTACTTTAGTCAATCGGTCCACAATCACCCAAATAGCATCAAAGCCTGAAGTACTCCTCGGCAGGTGAGTCACGAAGTCCATGGAAATGTGTTCCCACTTCCACTTCGGTATCTCCAAGCTTCTCAACTCTCCGCCAGGTCTCTGTCTCTCTGTCTTAACCTGCTGGCAGATCAAACACCTCTTAACAAAAGTGACGACATCAAACTTCATCCTTTTCCACCAAAACTGACCACGCAGATCTTTATACATCTTCTTCCCGCCTGGGTGGATGCTAAGTCTGCTACTATGAGCTCGCTCCAAGATCCCTCTACACAACTCCGGCGTACTCGGAACCACCCAACGGTCACCCAGTCTCAAGGATCCGAAATTGGCCACTCTGAATTTCGTTGGCTGACCAAGATGTACTAAAGATAACCACCTCTGAACCTCATCATCTGACCTCTGAGCTCTCCTGATGTTCTCATAGATATCTGGCTCAGCTAACAAGGTCGATACATGCACTGGTGATGCACCTATGTCGAAATCATAGCCTAGATGGCAATAGGAGGTCATCATAGCCGACAAATGGATGACATCCTCAACAGAACTCCTCACTTTCCGGCTCAAAGCGTCTGCTGTCAAATTAGCCTTCCCGGGATGGTACTCAATCTCACAATCATAGTCCTTGAGTAAGTCCATCCACCTCCTCTGCCTCATGTTCAGCTCCGCCTGGGTGAATAAAAACTTGAGGCTCTTGTGATCCGTGTAAATGGTAAACGACGTACCATACAAATAATGCCTCCAAATCTTCAGGGCGAAGATGATAGCCGCCAATTCCAAGTCATGGACTGGGTATCTGGTCTCATGCGGCTTCAACTGCCTCGATGCATAAGCTACCACATGCTTATCTTGCATCAGTACACACCCAAGGCCCTGAAGTGATGCATCGGTATACAAAACAAATCTAGAGTTTTCCGTAGGGATCACTAACACTGGCGCCGTGGTCAATCGGTGCTTCAACTCCTGGAAGCTCTCCTCACAAGCTTCTGAACAAAAGAATGGTACTCCCTTCTGGGTCAACTGTGTCAACGGCTTGGCAATCTTTGAAAAGCCCTCGACGAAGCGTCGATAATAACCGGCCAAACCAAGGAAACTCCAAATCTCGGGCACAGAAGTGGGTGCAACCCACTCCATCACCGCTTCAATCTTCCTGGGATCCACTGATATTCCGCTGCTCGATATGACATGCCCCAGAAATACTACACTGCTCAACCAAAACTCACACTTACTGAGCTTGGCATACAACTGGTGATCTCGGAGAATCTGGAGCACTGTCCTCAAGTGTTTCACGTGCTCTTCCTCGCTCCGGGAATAGATGAGAATGTCGTCGATGAACACGATGACAAACTGATCAAGATACGGCTGAAACACTCTGTTCATCAGACTCATAAAGACCGCTGGAGCATTCGTCACGCCGAACGGCATCACTAGGAACTCGTAACGTCCATAGCGAGTCCGGAATGCTGTCTTCTGTACATCTTCCTCTCTGACACGAATCTGATGGTACCCGGATCTCAAATCAATCTTGCTATATAATCTGGTACCTTGCAACTGATCAAACAAATCATCAATCCTTGGGAGAGGATATTTGTTCTTCACTGTAGCCTTATTCAGTTGCCGGTAATCGATGCACAATCGCATCGAACCGTCCTTCTTCTTCACAAAGAGAACCGGTGTGCCCCATGGCGATACGCTCGGGCGTATATATCCCTTGTCAAGGAGCTCCTGCAACTGCTCCTTTAATTCTCTCAACTCTGCCGGTGCCATCATGTAAGGTGCACGAGAGATAGCGGATGTCCCCGGTAACAACTCGATCCCAAACTCAACTTCTCTAGCCGGTGGGAATCCTGGGATCTCTTCTGGGAATACATCAGCGAACTCTGCTACCACTGGTACATCCTCAACTCTCAATTCCTTATTCTTCCCAGACGTGTCCACGGCATAGATGAGATAGCCCGTGTGGCCACGTTCCAACAGCTGAGTCATCTTGATCGCTGAAATCAACGGAATCTTTGCACGAGAACCGTTGCCATAAAAAGTCCACTGAACTCCCAAATCAGATCTGAACCTCACTGTTTTCTGCCGGCAATCTACCACTGCCTGATATCTGTTAAGAATATCAATACCCACAATGCAGTCGAATTCTGACATGCCCAACACGATCAAGTCTGCCTTCAACTCGTTGCCCTCAAAATAAATGAGGCAATCTGCCATAAACTGATCAGCAACGACATTTTTTCCAGTGGGTGTCGAGACCAAGAGAGGCGTGGGTAAAGAAGACGTGCGCATATGGTGTCTCTCCACAAAGCCAACAGATACAAAAGAGTGGGAGGCACCTGTATCTATCAAAATAAAAGCAGGGTACGTAAATAAATGACACGTACCGGCGATCACCTCCTCTGGGGCTGCCTGAGCCTGCTCTCTGGTCAGCGCATATACCTGTCCCTGGGACGGTCCCACTGTCTGACCTCCCGATGGTCGAGGCACAAACTGCTGCCTCTGGTGTACTGTCCTGTCATCAAACCTCGGCCTGTTGCCCTCAAACTCTGACTGTCCTCCCCGGGTGGGGCAATACCAAGAGATGTGGCCTATGCCACAGCTATAACAGGCAGGGCACTTATTCGAAGAATGTGGCCCTCCACAATTGTCGCACCTTGGCTCCCCCGATCTATTCCCTTGCGTAGGCCCTCGGTTGGCGGACCAATTGCTCTTCTTGTTCTCCTGCTTCTGACCAAATAATTTCTTACCCCCAAACCGTGAAGATGAAGAGGCACCACGAGGTTTAAATTGTTCTCCTCGGGGCCTCAAGCTATCAATAGCTTGTCTCTGTTGTGGTACTTGTGGTGGCACAGCACTAGGATAAGCTCCTACTCCAATCTTGGCAAGCTCCGCTCTTGTGAGAGCATCATCAAAAGAAGTGGGGTTATTGGTGATAACCCGGTCAAAGAGCTCCGGTCGCAACCCCTTCATAAAATTCCTCATCTTGGCGTGCCCATTGGTGGCAATGTGGGGAACATACCTCAGCAACGAAGAGTACCGTATGGCATAGTCTGACACTGTCATGTTCCCCTGTTTCAAACTTGCAAACTCATCTTCCTTCGTCTGTCTCGCCGCTGCGAAGAAGTACCGGTTCAGAAACCGGGTTCTGAAGAGCGTCCAATCAATCACAGCACCCAGTGCTCTCAGTTCCATTACCGTGCTCCTCCACCACATCAAAGGTTTCTTTGCTAACTGGAACTCCGCCAGCCTCAGCCAAGCTGTAACAGCACAAGGAGCCGATACAAATATCTGCTCAAGTCTTTCCAGCCACTCCTCAGCCTCCTCTCCTGATTCTGTTCCCTCAAACCGGGGCGGGTGGTAAGACAGAAACTGAGTCAAGCTAATCTCACCAGGCTGTAACAACTGAGCCACTGGTTCCATGCCTACAGCTGGTGGAGGTAGAGGGTTTGCCTGACCAATACTAGCATTAACACTGCCCACATCGCCCACCTCTTCATTAAGGTTCCCCGCGTTCATAGCAGTCATGCTGTAACACAAAGGTTAACAACAATTCCAAAACAAATATATATGTTATGCCGTTAGATAACAGGAATGATAATAAGCATGTTAGTATAACAGAATATACATCGATATGCACCACATGCATATACATGCTTCAAATGTAAGCACCTAGCCAATCATGCTAAGGCTACCCTTCACTCGTTCCCGGGTTCTCTAACCACTGCTCTGATACCACTAATGTAAGGACCCTAGTTCCTTAAGTGCGGATTAAAGGCATAATTAGAGCTAATATAAATGATCAGAGTAAAATAATCGTGTTGAGTCTATGAGCCTTAAGAATTACATGCCAAAATGAGGACTATCAATGGATTAGTTACATTCCCAAATCAAATGAATGTTATCAATTATAGCTTTACACTACTCCTAGAGTAGATACTATACAAAATTAATCCTGTCCTTCCTGTCTCAAAAGAATTCTTCACAAGCTCACCACCTCAACCCGCTTAGCCCTTCTTATCGTGCCAAAAGTGTACCTACAAGGACAACCCCCAAACATGAGCAATAATATCATTCATATTCAACACAATATGAACATAAAGCGTAAATGCATAAATCACAACAAAACACTTCCTGTTTTCCCATGCATTTCAAAACGCTTCCAGTTTGGTTGTCCCTGTACCATAACTCATGAGTATAATCAATAGATTATTTAATGGTCTACACATGTCATGACATAATACCAGCTCATCGATACCAAATACCAATCACCAATCCCTAGTCTGTCCATCACAATGTATTTTAATGCCCCTCGCTTATTTACATATAGGCGGCATAGAATAACCTCGCTTCAATGGACATGGGGTACTCCCACCCCTCGCCTCACGTTGAGCGGCAAATATTCTTTCCTCGCCCTATATGATAACCACGCTCAAATGTGACATGCGGCGCTCCCACCCCTCGCTTCACATTTAGCGGAAACAAACTAAATAGCGGCAAACATTAAAATCATCAAGGGATGACCACGACTCATGGGATGTGCACCAATAACCATCATATGAATATACAATTATCATGCATAATTCAACATGTATTTGTATCCACAATGCATAATCACATATATACTCGCATCCACAATGCATAAACAATGAGTATATTAGATACATGTACCGTTGGGTGCCCGTACGTCCTCTACGTACCTTTCCAAAAGTGGAATTGATATGGCTTCAGTTCCTTGGTTGCGTTGCTACCTGGGATGGTTCTACACAATCACACAACCCCATATTAGAAGCCAAATAATAGTCAAATACCAAAAATTCGACAAAAGAAATCATTTCTCAAAATTCCACAGTTGGCGATCGATCGCTTTCACTGAGGCGATCGATCGCCTCAATTTTTTTTCTTCGCGGCGATCGATCGCCTACCCCTTGAATTGGCTACTGCCTCTCGGCGATCGGTCGCCTCATTTCAGGTGATCGATCGCATGCCCTGCGATTTGCCTACTGCCCATAGGCGATCGGTCGCCTCTTTTCAGGCGGTCGATCGCCTCGCACAGACACGCGATTTTCCACCATTTTTGCACCAAAATTCCTTCCAATCCATACCAACACTTAAACCATCAAACCAACAACATAAACCTTCACAATACACCTCAAAACAAACATAAATCCAACCCTCAACCAAAACCACAACAACCCAACACAATCCCATTTTAAAATCATTCAAAACCATTTCAAAACTAAACCAAACACAACAAAAATGACATGGAGGCATCCATACCTCTTGGGGACCTCAAATCTCCCAATAAACTCCACAAATCAACTTTTTGCAAGAATTTCTCTTCACCCCTAAGCTCAAAAACGAAACTGAAGAGAAAAGGAAGGGTTTGGGTGGTGGTTTGGTAAAGGTAAAGTGATTTGGTAAAGGTGAAGGTTGGGGTATAAGGGTTTGAGTTTAATTAAAATGCATTCCACAATCCCATGGTGTATAAAACACCCCAACATGATATTTTTAAAAGCATTAATCCAAAATGCACCAAAATATCAATTAAACTCATGATTTCCAATTAATTGCTAGCCATGGCAAATAAATCATGCTAATAACAATTTTCCCAACATGCCCAACATGCACCCTGAAATGCTCTCCCGGGTCACTCTATCATGTGACTAAGCATTTCAACACATTAATTAAATCCAGCACATAATCAATTAATTACCATCATAATTAATCATATAAACACAATTAATGCCCAAATTGCAATTAATCATTTCGGGGATATCACAGAATCCCTCGCGAAACGTCGGTAATAACCTGCTAAACCAAGGAAGCTCCGTATCTCGGGTACAGAAGTGGGTGCAGCCCACTCCATCACAGCTTCAACCTTCCTGGGATCTACAAATATCCCGCTGCTAGATATAACATGACCCAAGAACACTACACTGCTCAACCAGAACTCATGACTAAGAATTCATAGTGCCCATACCTAGTCCTGAATGCTGTCTTCTGAACATCATCTTCCCTTACTCGAATCTGATGATACCACGACCTTAGATCGATCTTACTGTAGAGCCTCGTACCCTGCAACTGGTCAAACAAATCATCGATCCTCGGAAGTGGATACTTATTCTTCTCTGTGGCTTTGTTCAGTTGTCTGTAATCGATGCACAGCCGCATCAAACCATCTTTCTTCTTAACAAATAGGAGTGGCGTACCCCAGGGCGATACGCTAGGGCGTATGTAACCTTTATCGAGGAGCTCTTGCAATTGAACCTTCAACTCCCTTAACTCCGCTGGTGCCATCCTATACGGGGCACGAGAAATGGCAGACGTCCCCGGTAGTAATTCAATTCCAAACTCGACCTCTCTCGTCGGAGGAAATCCGGGAATCTCTTCCGGAAAGACATCAGGAAACTCCGCCACTACGGGCACATCTTCAACCTTTAATTCTTCCCTCTTTTCAGTAATATCAACAGCATAGATGAGATATCCTGTATGGCCTCGTTCCAATAACTGTGCCATCTTGACAGCAGATATCAATGGAATCTTTGGACGGGAACCGTCCCCATAGAATGTCCACTGGACTCCCATATCAGACCTGAATCGGACAGTCCTCTGCCTACAGTTCACAACTGCCTGATACCTGTTCAGAACATCAATGCCCACAATGCAGTCAAAGTCTGACATTCCCAGAACAATCAAATATGACCTTAGATCGTTACCCTAAAAATAAATGAGGCCATCATAGACAATCCGATCAGCAATCAAACTTCTTCCAGCGGGTGTCGAGACTACAAGAGCCGTGGGCGACGGAGAAGTGAATATGTGGTGCCTTTCCACAAAACTTGTCGACACAAAAGAGTGTGACGCACCTGTGTCTATCAATATAAAAGCAGGGTGCGTAAATAAAAGGCACGTACCCGCTATCACTTCCTCCGGAACTGCTGTAGCCTGCTCCCTTGTCAAAGCATAAACTTGCCCCTGAGGTGGCCCCATAGTCTGACCTCCATACTGCCTCGGTACAAACGGTGGCATGTGTGATGTCCGGGAATTATGGTGGTAATCCCGGTGTTGTATTAATCCTTGATGGATTTTTAATTGTGGCAATTAGGAATTAATTGCGGTTTGGCATCTTCCGAGGTTGGTAAATCGGGCCTTCTGGGCTCGTCTAATTGATTAGTTGGGATCGTTGGATCCCGAGGTTGAGATCGTATTCTCATTCCGGTGAAAACCTGCGAGTTGGGTTTTTAGTGTGACTCAGAATTTCGGGTGCTGTGTGTGGGCACCGGTAGGGGGTTTTTGAGTTAGAGAGAGAGTTTTTGAAAACAGATGATTTTTAATGAATCATGATGTATTTGTGGGGCTATTAGTATTTCTGGGTATTTTTGCTATAAATACCAATTGAACCCGGGATTTTAATTATCGGAGTCATTTTTCCTCACCTCTCTCTCTCTCCTCGCGCCCGCAGCCCCCTTTCCCGATCCCCTTTACCCCCGCGCACAAAAGGCCACCGCCCGCCGCCGTCCGGCCGCCGTTCGGCGCGTCCGACCCGCCGCCGTGTTCGTCTCTTCCAGGCGGTTCTATCCATACCAACAATTTGAAGTTTGGTCGAGAATCGAGCTCGGATTTGCCAGAAAAGCGTAGGGTTCAAAAACTGGATTTCATCCGATTTTGGGGCGCGATTTTGGTATGTTTTTGGTGCGATTTTTCTGATGTTTTTGGGGCGTTTTTAAGCTGGTTTTGAGTCGATTATTTCAGCCTTTTTGGTTCGAAATTATTGGTTAAGTTTGGTTCGAATTTTCAGCTCGATTTCGTGGGTTAGGGTTCGAAATTTGGGGGTTTCGCTTGTGGGGCGATTATTGTTGTTGGTAATTGATTAATTCATGTTGTAGATGCATTATGATGCTTGATTGTGTTCGAATTCGAAGAATTGTAAGGGTTCGAATTTAAGGGCTTGTTTGGGTTCGAATTTAAGGGTATTGAATTCGAAAATTGGGGGTTTTTGGCAAGGAGTGTTGATTCTTGCTTGGATAGCTTAATTCATGTTTTAAATGAATTATGGTGATTATTTGGGTTTGATTTGTGTTGTTGGGGTTCAAATTTAGGGGTGGTCCTTGAGCAATTTTCGATATTGTCTCATTCGATTTCCCTCCCTGTATATGCCCTGCCCCGGGTCTTTTAAATGGTAAATTGTTGTGGATTGACAATATGTTGAGGGTTATGGGTGTGCTTGAGCATGGATTGCATGTTCGTAATTAATTGTGAATTATTTATCGTGTTAGCACATCGTTCCTCGGAGCATGGAACTCGAGCAAGGTTTGGCTCGGACTTCGGAAATTAAGGTACGTGGGACGTACGAGCATAGCCTATTATAGTATTGCAACTGTAATATGCATGGTTTGTGATAATGGTATTAAATGGGCATTGGAATACATGGTGTATGGTAATTGTATTATATGGACATTACAATATCTGGCAGGTGGTCTGGCATGTGGTAATTACATTGGATAAATATTGAGATGCATGGTGCACTATATTTACTTCAAATGGATAATGATATGCATGGTAAACGGTCTTTGCCTTCAATGGATATATATATATATATATTGGGAATCATACAGTGCCGCCTTCGAGCGAGCAATGATTCGGGATGCGGTCGCCATTGGGCGACCATCGGTTATGACGCCGCTATTGTTGAGCGTGCGCTGGGTTTAGAATGCCGCTATTGTGGAGCGAGCAATGTTATGGGAACATGGAATCCTTGGTTAAATATATGTGAAATCTATGGCATATATATATATGATTTTACACATTGATTATGGAACTGGCATGGTAGAACTGCATTAGTTAATCTATATGGTGATTAACTGGCTTTGAGAATTTGATGAGTTTGGTTATTTTGAGAACAGGGACAATACAGGGGATCCCGGATGAGGGTGTTACCATCCAGGGAGTATCATTTAAATTATGGCATTTACATTCTGTAAATTATGAATTGCAATATTATTATTTTGTGATTGGTGGTATTGGTATGCTCACCCCGTGTGGGGGCTGTCTCTGTTGGGGCAGGTAACACAGGTGTAGCGGCTTTGGAGTCGAGCTCGGGCTGTTGGTTAGAGGTACTTCCAGGATCGAGGTACCAGAGCTGGCTGGACGGACACTCAGATCCAGAGTTGAGATCGAGTGGCGCTTGGGAGGTGCTACCAGGACTGGTATCCGGTAGAGTGTTATACATCAGATACATGCTTATCCATTTGGTACTCTTATGTGAGTACATTTTACGTGTGTATGGAATGTATAAATGGGCTACGGCTTCTCTCTGTTCATTATGGTTGCATGCAATTAATTATGGAATTGCTAAATGAACTAAGAGCATGTTAGTGTATTATGTGGGTGCATGTTATATGATTAATCTTGGTTGGGGAATCTGAATATTTTGGGAATTGGATGCAAGAAATTTTCTGGGTAGCATACGGTGTTGCACTTGCATGTGGTTTTCCCCATTATGATATGATTATATGCACTAATGGTATGGCTTAATACACTAATAACGGGTTAAGGGCACGGGGGTCCTTACATTAGTGGTATCAGAGCAGTGGTTAGCTCTTTGGGGCTGTTGAGGGCCTAGGAACATGTTATTGGGAATGAGAAGCACATACTTATGCATGATTGCTTATGTGCGTTTATGATATGTGTTCATAATTGGAATATGTGTTGCTAACCGTGGTGGTTGCAGGGTCTTTTGAGACATGGACTATGCATTACGGTTGCATAGGTATACATCGGAGTGATGATTTTAATGCTTTGCCGCTACGTGTTGGAGCGAGGTGCATTAAAATACACTCATGGCGATGTTTATGGGAATACGGAATTATGCATTACGGTTGCATGCACGTCGAAGCGATGATGCCGCTGTCGTGTCGAAGCGATGGTAAATGCCGCTGTCACGTCGAAGCGATGATGCCGCTGTCGTGCCGGAACAATTATTGAAATACGGGTTATGCATTACGGTTGCATGCATGGCGTAGCGATATGAATACTTGCCGCTGTCGTATTATAGCGATGAAGAATATTTGCCGCAAATATGTCGAAGCGAAGGAAAATGCCGCTGTCATATTATTATTGCGAGGGATATTATGCCGCTAATACGTCGAAGCGAAGGGTATTTCCGCTGTCATGCCGGAATGATGGTAAATGCCGCTGTCGTGTCGAAGCGATGGTAAATGCCGCTGTCACGTCGAAGCGATGGTACCACCGTCATGTCGAAACGATGATGCCGCTGTCGTGTCGAAGCGATGATACATGCCGCTGTCACGTCGAAGCGATGATGCCGTTGTCATGACGTAGCGATGCGATCGGGAACAAAGTACTACGTGAGTGTGAGTACCTCTTGAGTCCGCGATTATTCCGCTATTTTATTGGCAATGGTTACGCCGGGTATTTTATTGGCGATGGTTACGCCGGGTATTTTATTGGCGATGGTTACGCCGGGTATTTTATTTGGCGATGGTTACGCCGGGTATTTTATTGGCAATGGTTACGCCGGGTATTTTATTGGCGATGGTTACGCCGGGTATTTTATTGGCGATGGTTACGCCGGGTATTTTATTTGGCGATGGTTACGCCGGGTATTTTATTGGCGATGGTTACGCCGGGTATTTTAATTGGCGATGGTTACGCCGGGTATTTTATTGGCGATGGTTACGCCGGGTATTTTATTGGCGATGGTTACGCCGGGTATTTTATTGGCGATGGTTACGCCGGGTATTTTATTGGCGATGGTTACGCCGGGTATTTTATTGGCGACGGTTACGCCGGGTATTCTATTGGCGATGGTTTATACCGCCGGATATCTATAGCGACATTTTATGCCGCTGACTCCATGGCGAGGGATCATGCCACTGATTCTACAGCGATGGGTTATACCGCTATGTGTGTAGCACTGGATTATGCCGCCTACGAGCGATGGGTGCTGCTTATGTACCGCTGGTGGACGATGGATACAGGTATTCCGCTATCTCGATAGCGATGAGGTATGGCATATTACTTTTGTTATCAGTATGGTGATTATGGTGTATTATTATTTACCGTCATGTGTTTGACGATGAGATTATGGATGTCGTGTATCGACAGGTACCGTCATATGTTTGACGATGTTATTTGGGATAGCTATGTGGACGCTTGGCGTCATTTTGGTGATTTATACATTCATGTTTATGTATATGGTTGTATGGTTTGAGTGCCGATGGTGGGCACATGGTAGGGTCTGGGTATTTAGTTGACGAGACCTTTTGCCGAGCAGGTTTGCTCGATGGATCATTGATGCATTGTACCGGTGAGAGTACGCATCGTATTATGGAGGTATATTATTGACGAGCAATGATACCCTTGGGTATGCTCGCTGGGATGGCTAAGGCCAAGTGAATGGTGGTAAGAGTAGTCATTGAGGAAACTACTCGCTTGTTATTGTGATGAGGAGTAAACATGGTTACACCCACCCTAAGGGCGTGGAAGAAGTCCTAATGGATTAGGATTGCATGATAATTGAGCGTGGACGCCGGGTTGTCCAGTGTGCTTTGGTGTTTTAGAGATATGTTGGGCAATGACCCACAACTCTAATGGTTTGGGCGGTATGGTATACCGGGATGGAATGTGTGTCGCGTTAATAGGTTGGTATAAGCCTATGGGACCAGCGAATCACTAGCCAGGTATTGTTGCAGTGCTTTAGTGTGCTTGTGGTAGCTATTATAATGCTCGTTGGATTCGAGTTTGGTGAATCGTATGGTGATACGATGAGGGTTATGGTAGACTCTTGTAGTCTCTATGTGGCATGGTGTTTGAGGTAGGGAATACCTCACGGGGACGTTATACGTCATTGTTTTGAGGGACTTGTGCTGGGACAGCTCAAGTTTGTTGGTATTACCAACGTGAGTGTCAACAAGTCGTGGTTAGCTCTAGTTGAGCATCCTTGCATATGGCATGCAATGGGAATCACAATGGTTAGTGAGATATAGTTAGTGGGGTGACACTACTATATTGATTTTATCTCTTGGAGAGATTTGGATTGTACTGTCTTGGAGACAGCTTACATCGGTCGTGGATTGATTGTAAATCAGCCATGGTAAGCATTACTGGTGTTGGACCGGGTAATGGATTTCTTACCTCGGTGAGACGTTTGAGGAGACGTCTTCGGGAAGATGCTCGATTTTGGAGTACTATGGTATTAGTACAGAGCATCGTTGGGATGTGTATACATGGCGTATACGGATTTTGGATCGGGTAATGATAGTCTTGATGCACTACTCTAACCAGTTGTGTATTTCTGGGTTCCGGGATATGTTTTGGTATAAATATACCCAGGTTTCCGAACGGTGGTTCGAGGATTGGAGAATCATGGATTCATGACTTTTTCCTTGAGAGGGAGACGGTATTATGATTCCTACCGGTTGAATCTTTTGGGGAGATTCGTTATTTTGGTTCGTGTGGTGGTGATGTTGAAATCACACCCTTTGGTTTTGGTTTGACAACCATCATTCTCCGTGGGGTGAGAATAATCGAGGTTTGACAGTTGGCTTTGGGATGTGGGTATGATTGGAGATACCCGAGTCTATTGCATTGTGTATGCATGTTGTGTGGGTGTATGGGCATGTATGCCGTGTGTGTATATGAATGCCAACCTTATTTCGTTCATTGTGGAACGCCGAGTGTGTATACTTGGTTTAGTGGATCTCCGGTGTGAGATTGTGGAACCTCGAGATCGGTAATCTCGATGGCACGATGCATTCTGATGAATGATCGTGAGGGTTGTTGATTCCCCTGAGGAGGGATCGACGTGTTTTGGAATCATGGTGGTTTTTGTCGGATAATTCGATAGCCTTCCTATTTTAGGATTGTTGGATCCAAGGATAAATGAGGGATGGCCGAGATTCGGATTTGTTTAGTGTCATGGTTGACACTTGTGTAGGAATGCAATTGGTTGCCTTCCATGTCCCCTGTGGAACTTGAGACTTGGTGGAGTCTTGATGGTGTGTCGGGACCAAGATATGATTTCTTGGAACACACCGGTGTAAACATCCTCGGTGATGTATTTTGTGTGGATCAGTGACCGTGGGTAACCCGGTCCGGGTTGCAAGTGGTGCAACTACTCCTTTGGAGGAGATGGACTGGGAAGCGAAATCTGGTTTTTCTGTGAGTATACTGTTGTATACTAGTGGTCCCCATCTTGACGATGCGTGTCAAGCATCGTGGGCAGGTGGTGAATATCACGGGATGGTATCTTTGTCAGAACCAATGGAGATTTGGTTGGTTTGTAGTTTTGGTGAACTGACTTCTGGGACGATTCACGTCGAGGTACGTTATTATCTTTCGGGTTTGTATTGGTTTTGGCGTTGCGCTATTTTAGGGCTTGGTGCGAGACTGGTATTCTCGCAGTTGTTAATTCGATTCTAAGGTGGTTCAGAATCGGGGTCTTGGCTTTGTTTTGTTTGTGAAGTCCTGGTGTTACGTGGGATACACCGGTGCAATTTCGAGGATGAAATTTTATTAGTGGGGGATAATTGTGATGTCCGGGAATTATGGTGGTAATCCCGGTGTTGTATTAATCCTTGATGGATTTTTAATTGTGGCAATTAGGAATTAATTGCGGTTTGGCATCTTCCGAGGTTGGTAAATCGGGCCTTCTGGGCTCGTCTAATTGATTAGTTGGGATCGTTGGATCCCGAGGTTGAGATCGTATTCTCATTCCGGTGAAAACCTGCGAGTTGGGTTTTTAGTGTGACTCAGAATTTCGGGTGCTGTGTGTGGGCACCGGTAGGGGGTTTTTGAGTTAGAGAGAGAGTTTTTGAAAACAGATGATTTTTAATGAATCATGATGTATTTGTGGGGCTATTAGTATTTCGGGGTATTTTTGCTATAAATACCAATTGAACCCGGGATTTTAATTATCGGAGTCATTTTTCCTCACCTCTCTCTCTCTCCTCGCGCCCGCAGCCCCCTTTCCCGATCCCCTTTACCCCCGCGCACAAAAGGCCACCGCCCGCCGCCGTCCGGCCGCCGTTCGGCGCGTCCGACCCGCCGCCGTGTTCGTCTCTTCCAGGCGGTTCTATCCATACCAACAATTTGAAGTTTGGTCGAGAATCGAGCTCGGATTTGCCAGAAAAGCGTAGGGTTCAAAAACTGGATTTCATCCGATTTTGGGGCGCGATTTTGGTATGTTTTTGGTGCGATTTTTCTGATGTTTTTGGGGCGTTTTTAAGCTGGTTTTGAGTCGATTATTTCAGCCTTTTTGGTTCGAAATTATTGGTTAAGTTTGGTTCGAATTTTCAGCTCGATTTCGTGGGTTAGGGTTCGAAATTTGGGGGTTTCGCTTGTGGGGCGATTATTGTTGTTGGTAATTGATTAATTCATGTTGTAGATGCATTATGATGCTTGATTGTGTTCGAATTCGAAGAATTGTAAGGGTTCGAATTTAAGGGCTTGTTTGGGTTCGAATTTAAGGGTATTGAATTCGAAAATTGGGGGTTTTTGGCAAGGAGTGTTGATTCTTGCTTGGATAGCTTAATTCATGTTTTAAATGAATTATGGTGATTATTTGGGTTTGATTTGTGTTGTTGGGGTTCAAATTTAGGGGTGGTCCTTGAGCAATTTTCGATATTGTCTCATTCGATTTCCCTCCCTGTATATGCCCTGCCCCGGGTCTTTTAAATGGTAAATTGTTGTGGATTGACAATATGTTGAGGGTTATGGGTGTGCTTGAGCATGGATTGCATGTTCGTAATTAATTGTGAATTATTTATCGTGTTAGCACATCGTTCCTCGGAGCATGGAACTCGAGCAAGGTTTGGCTCGGACTTCGGAAATTAAGGTACGTGGGACGTACGAGCATAGCCTATTATAGTATTGCAACTGTAATATGCATGGTTTGTGATAATGGTATTAAATGGGCATTGGAATACATGGTGTATGGTAATTGTATTATATGGACATTACAATATCTGGCAGGTGGTCTGGCATGTGGTAATTACATTGGATAAATATTGAGATGCATGGTGCACTATATTTACTTCAAATGGATAATGATATGCATGGTAAACGGTCTTTGCCTTCAATGTATATATATATATATATATTGGGAATCATACAGTGCCGCCTTCGAGCGAGCAATGATTCGGGATGCGGTCGCCATTGGGCGACCATCGGTTATGACGCCGCTATTGTTGAGCGTGCGCTGGGTTTAGAATGCCGCTATTGTGGAGCGAGCAATGTTATGGGAACATGGAATCCTTGGTTAAATATATGTGAAATCTATGGCATATATATATATGATTTTACACATTGATTATGGAACTGGCATGGTAGAACTGCATTAGTTAATCTATATGGTGATTAACTGGCTTTGAGAATTTGATGAGTTTGGTTATTTTGAGAACAGGGACAATACAGGGGATCCCGGATGAGGGTGTTACCATCCAGGGAGTATCATTTAAATTATGGCATTTACATTCTGTAAATTATGAATTGCAATATTATTATTTTGTGATTGGTGGTATTGGTATGCTCACCCCGTGTGGGGGCTGTCTCTGTTGGGGCAGGTAACACAGGTGTAGCGGCTTTGGAGTCGAGCTCGGGCTGTTGGTTAGAGGTACTTCCAGGATCGAGGTACCAGAGCTGGCTGGACGGACACTCAGATCCAGAGTTGAGATCGAGTGGCGCTTGGGAGGTGCTACCAGGACTGGTATCCGGTAGAGTGTTATACATCAGATACATGCTTATCCATTTGGTACTCTTATGTGAGTACATTTTACGTGTGTATGGAATGTATAAATGGGCTACGGCTTCTCTCTGTTCATTATGGTTGCATGCAATTAATTATGGAATTGCTAAATGAACTAAGAGCATGTTAGTGTATTATGTGGGTGCATGTTATATGATTAATCTTGGTTGGGGAATCTGAATATTTTGGGAATTGGATGCAAGAAATTTTCTGGGTAGCATACGGTGTTGCACTTGCATGTGGTTTTCCCCATTATGATATGATTATATGCACTAATGGTATGGCTTAATACACTAATAACGGGTTAAGGGCACGGGGGTCCTTACAGCATGTGCTGCACTGCTCTGTCCGCAGGCCTCCCCGTAGAGTTCTGTTGCCCCTCCCGGTTGGGACATTGCCGAGTAAAGTGGCCCTTATTGCCACATACATAACAGCCTACAGCAGTCTTTTGTCTAGTGTGGTTGCCCACAAAGAGAGCACCGGACCTTCACAAATCTGTCTCCCTGAGACTGTCCTCTTCCCGACGGGGCGTCATTCCTACGGCTTCCTTTCCAACGGTTTTCGGGCCTCTTACCACTGAACCTTGAAACTGATGTGTTCCCCCTTGGCTTGAACTGATCACCCCTCGGCCTCAAATTATCAGAAGTAGATTTCTGAGGGGGTGCTGGAGGTGGCACGGCATCAGGATATGCACCAACTCCCAGTTCGGCTAGCTCAGCCCGTGAAAGGGCGTCATCAAAGCAAGCAGAGCCATAGGTGATCACCCTGTCATACAGTTCAGGCATCAAGCCTTTCATGAAGTTCCTCATCTTTGCTTGAGTACTTGCGGCGATGTGGGGTACATATCTGAGCAAAGAACAGTAATGAAGAGCATAATCTGACACAGGCATGTTACCTTGCTTGAGGTTAGTAAACTCATCTTCCTTAACCTGTCGTGCAGCAGCTGAAAAATAGCGGGTCAGAAACCAAGTTTTGAACAGCTTCCAATTTATTTCTTGACCCTGAGCCTCTTGCTCTATCACTGTGGTCTTCCACCACTGATAGGGTTGAATATTAAGCGTTTTTATGCTTTGATATGTATATGTTTTCGTGTTGATTCTTGAGTTATTTTACATTTTATGGTATATATTTCTATATTTCAGGAATCAATGTTGAAGTTCATAAAAGGGGAAGAAATCAAGCTAAAATGATGAAAAA
Organism: Haberlea rhodopensis; assembly: GCA_907163345.1. Lineage (NCBI taxonomy): Eukaryota > Viridiplantae > Streptophyta > Magnoliopsida > Lamiales > Gesneriaceae > Haberlea > Haberlea rhodopensis. The sequence continues at coordinate 388,545 of CAJQUN010000345.1, read as the reverse complement.
ATGAGTAAAGTTGAAGAAAAGAGGAAAAAAACCAGAATCCAAGACACATGTTGCTCCTTTCTCCTCCAATTACTATATGTTCGAGCCATGTTTTGGAAATGTGGTCCATATAAAAGTTGTAGAACTTTCTCTTATCTTCGCGTGGACAGCTGATTCATCAAATTTGGAGTTCTTATGAGAAGGTTACGGCAAGCAATACAAAACTCGCCAGAAGCTGAAAAAGGCGAAGAAACTTACTATGAAGGGCGATCGATCGAACAAGGATTTCTGATCGATCAAGACGGGCAGAAAAAGCCATGAAATTCTTACTGGAAGGCTCGATCGATCGGCCACTTCGTCCGGATCGATCGGTGGAATGAATTTTCATTAAAAAAACTTCCTTATAGAGTTTGTTTCCAACAAGGAAGTCCTTGATTTCCTCCCCCTATATATTACAAACGAAAATTACAACCCATAGAGCATACTTTTAACCCTAGGAATAGCCTCCACATCTCAACCCATTCACCATCCAAAAAAACCAACGCCTTCCTTCACTCCCAAAATCATCCAAAATATAGGCCTCCATCATTCTTCCACTCACCATACACACGTCCAGCCTCCATCCTTCTACCATTCAACATCACCATCATCCATCATCACCACTTCACCCTAGGATTTGGAACAACCCAACAAGGCGATAAAAAGAGACGATCGAGAAGGAAGCAAGAGAAAGAGCGAGGATCTACAACCGAAGTCGACATCGGGAGTTTATTCTTGTCTTTTACTATTAGTTTTGATTTGTTTCGATTTACTATGTTGAATTAATTTATTTATCGAGGCTAGGCGAATCCTTTGTTATGAACCTTCGATTTGATGATTAATGATTGAATTCTTATAGTTCTTTGCGTATGTTTTATGTTCTTCATGCTTTTAGAGGATTGATCACCTTTGAATGATGTTAGTATCGTAATTGAGATCGAGAGATGATTTTATGATACTGAATTAATAACTCATACCATGGATTTAAGACCGAGATCGAGAGATGACGTCAAATACATGTGTGATAAAGATATCTAGTAATCGAAAGCTAGGAGTTTTCATTGATCTTATGCAATATCGAGTTGTTCAATGAGTGCACGAGAGTGACTTACTGCAATTTGATATTAGGTTTAATATAGCTCGAGAGAGTATATTAGATAAATTTGGAGAACTCGTCACCTTAGAAATATTTGAATGTTCAATCGAGAATTGTAGGGAATTGCATTGGTGAGCCAAAGTCTCGATAATCTTCTCTAGTGGATTTTTTCTCGTTTATTTTTATTGACTTGGTTGGATTAGTAGATTATATTAATTAATTAGTTGTTAATTATTAATTGATTATCGTAGGTTAAATATAGTTAAAAGACATCTTATTTGGTACTTGCTTGTTAGTCCCTGTGGGTTCGACAATCCGTATCTTCCTATCTATACTAAAACTTGACCGTGCACTTGCGGTCTAAAATCGCTAGATTGGAATTAATTGTTTAAAATAAAAGCGATCAAGTTTTTGGCGCCGTTGCCGGGGACTAACTTTAGTAATATCATACTAGGTTCTTTGACTGTAATTTAACCATTTTTTGTTTATTTATTTCGAAAAAAATTATATATATTTATTTTGTTTTTATTTTGTTTGTCTTATGAGGTACTTGGAGATGCTACATCAACATGCCTTCACAAGCTTTTCCCAACAATGTTCCGAGCCGTTCTACGCTGTTTGGGAGAGATTCAATGAATTGGCCAACACATTCAGGTATCACAACTTTTCAAACTATACTCTCTTGCAATATTTCTTCAACGGGTTGGATGCACACACACGAGAATGGGTATTGAGCGGAGCACTGGTGACTGGGAGTCCCCTGGTTGATAGAGATGAGGACAGTGTGGTGCACCTGTTCAATGATATGGCGGACTTTGATCTTCACTGGCATTGTGATCCTTCACTACAAGGTTGGAGTCACCAATACCCACCGGAGCCTCACTACCCTATTGATAAGCCACAACCATTTGAACATCGCGAAGAGATGAGAGATAGTTCTGCAGAGATCACAACTCAGTTAGAAGATACCTTAGTAAGATTCATGGCATCAACCGATAATAGTTTGGAGTGCCAAACCAACTCTATGCGTCACCTGGAGCAGCATATGGCGGTCCTCATGGAAACATTTTCAACTAGCTGCCAAGATGAAGAGATGAGGGCTACAAATCAAGAGGCGACGAATCGAGTTTGGTTATATGATGACGATCACTCAACCAACCAAGTTTGGGGGAGTGATCCTCCTAGTGTGGAAGATTCAAAGGAACTTGAGCCTCTTCAAGAGATTGAGCATACTTCAGAGATGTTATCCGAGGAGTTCCCATATTAAGATGAATCGAGTGTGATGTTGGAGAAGGAAGAGACTTGCGAAGATTCTGATTTAAGTCCATCGATGGAGACATGTTCTATGTCATATGTGGATCCGTATTTCCATCGATGCCAACTTCACCGCACTACATCCTGAAAGAGATAAAGCCGAGTCAAGAATCATTCTCCCATTCCTACCACTTCAAGATGAATGTTGTTGGAGCGACGAGCGTACACTGCTACAATCTTGCCAATCTTGAGGGCATACTGAATGAAGACCCATTAGTGGTATCATACGATACTTACTATGGGCGGCAGCCGCTCTTTGATGGTTGCTTCTGATGGTCAAGCCGACGACTAAAAATCAGCGCTTCTTGGGAGGCAACCCAAGCATATCCTTTTGCCATTTAGTTGTGTTTATTTTAGTTTTTACATTTAGTTTGTTTATCTCTCGTGTCAACTATTTTATTTGCATTCTTCTCTTGCTAGGTACTTGGTTGGAGCGATGAACCCATACAACAGTGGAGCTTTCAAAAGCAAATCTTCCTCAACCCTCATGCAAGTGTCTTGATCAGGGGAGTTCACTGTTTCCCTTTTGATTCTCTTAAACATTGAGGGCAATGTTTGATTTAAGTTTGGGGGAGTAGTAGCTTGCATGTTTTACTTGTTTTAACCACATGTTCTATGCTTAAATGACACTTGAATCGTCCGATTATTATGAGCTAAAAAAAATTTTTATGAGTTCAAACTTGAGAAAAGAATGAATTATAGTAGTGACTACTCAATGAGGATTTTGATCTCACTATGCATATGAACTTGATTTGTGATTGGACTTGTACATGAATATCCTAATTTGAGTTAGCATGTCAAGAATGAGGAATACTTTGAGCACAATGAGTCATGATCTTGTGGATTGCATGTTGAATAGTGATAATTGTTGTGAACTTGACGATTTGTCTTGAGCATCTTAGAGTTATCCTAGAACTTATTTGATGATAACACTTTGAGGCGGAATTTTATAGTTACAAACTCGACTTGGAAATGATCTAGGCAATCTTTGAAAACGTTTGAGCCTTTCAAGCTTACCATGATTCATATCAATCCCTAGTGTCCCATTTGAGCTTTATTGAAAAAAGAATGGTATATGCATTGCATATAATTAGACCCCATTCGACATTCTTGGCAAACTCATTATACTTACCCTTATTTGAGCCTAAATGAAAAAGTTATCCTTACCTAAGGGAGTATAATGAATATCATTCGATGCACTTGAATTATTATATCTTGATGAGCTTATTGAAAAAAAATTGATGAATGAGAAAAGAAAAAGATAGACAAAAAGCCTTGAGAAAAAGATTGACTAAATAAGACCCAAAGTGGCCAAGGCTATAAAAGAAAAAGAAGAGAAGCTCGATGTGTGCAAAACATTTGAATTGTAAATGATTATACTCTCTTCTTTGCGCTTATCCTATCTTTTCTTTGAAGCCAACACCAAAGGCCTTACATTACAAGCTTAAAAAGTCCTTTTGATCCAAGTCTAGGGAGTAACTATCATTAGTGGAGAAGTTGTTTGAAAATAGGCTTATGGGGTGCTTGATGATAATCTCGACTTTGAGTTGATTAACATGATTTGATTTTGAATATTTGCATGAAACTTAAGATTGACTATAGCACACACACACGTTCCGATTTTGAGATGTGTTATTTGATTTAGGAGAAAACATGTCTTGTCAACTTTTGTATATGTGCATGAGATTTCTGAGAATAAGCAAGTCATGAAATAATTGTTTCAAATATCAAGAATGAACTCTACCTTATGATTTTAATGCTTAATCGAGGACGATTAAGTGATAAGTTTGGGGGAGTTGATAGGGTTGAATATTACGCGTTTTTATGCTTTGATATGTATATGTTTTCGTGTTGATTCTTGAGTTATTTTACGTTTTATGGTATATATTTCTATATTTCAGAAATCAATGTTGAAATTCATAAAAGGGGAAGAAATCAAGCTAAAATGATGAAAAAATGAGTAAAGTTGAAGAAAAGAGGAAAAAACCAGAATCCAAGACACATGTTGCTCCTTTCTCCTACAATTACTATGTTCGAGCAATGTTTTGGAAATGTGGTCCATATAGAAGTTGTAGAACTTTTTCTTATCTTCGCGTGGACAGCTGATTCATCAAATTTGGAGTTCTTATGAGAACGTTACGGCCAAAATACAAAACTCGCCAGAAGCTGAAAAAGGCGAAGAACTTACTGTGAAGGGCGATCGATCGAACAAGGATTACCGATCGATTGAGACGGGCAGAAAAAGCCACGAAATTCTTACTGGAAGGCTCGATCGATCGGCCACTTCGTCCGGATCGATCGGTGGAATGAATTTTCTTTAAAAAAACTTCCTTATAGAGTTTGTTTCCAACAAGGAAGTCTTTGATTTCCTTCCCCTATATATTACAAACAAAAATTACAACCCATAGAGCATACTTTTAACCCTAGGAATAGCCTCCACATCTTAACCCATTCACCATCCAAAAAAACCAACGCCTTCCTTCACTCCTAAAATCATCCAAAATATAGGCCTCCATCATTCTTCCACTCACCATACACACGTCCAGCCTCCATCCTTCTACCATTCAACATCACCATCATCCATCATCACCACTTCACCCTAGGATTTGGAACAACCCAACAAGGCGATAAAAAGAGACGATCGAGAAGGAAGCAAGAGAAGGAGCGAGGATCTACAACCGAAGTCGACATCGGGAGTTTATTCCTGTCTTTTACTATTAGTTTTGATTTGTTTGATTTACTATGTTGAATTAATTTATTTATCGAGGCTAGGCGAATCCTTTGTTATGAACCTTCGATTTGATGATTTAATGATTGAATTCTTATATTTCTTTGCGTATGTTTTATGTTCTTCATGCTTTTAGAGGATTGATCACCTTTGAATGATGTTAGTATCGTAATTGAGATCGAGAGATGATTTTATGATACTGAATTAATAACTCATACCATGGATTTAAGACCGAGATCGAGAGATGATGTCAATACATGCGTGATAGCTAAAGATATCTAGTAATCGAAAGCTAGGAGTTTTCATGGATCTTATGCAATATCGAGTTGTTCAATGAGTGCACGATAGTGACTTACTGCAATTTGATATTAGGTTTAATATAGCTCGAGAGAGTATATTAGATAAATTTGGAGAACTCGTCACCTTAGAAATATTTAAATGTTCAATCGAGAATTGTAGGGAATTGCATTGGTGAGCCAAAGTCTCGATAATCTTATCTAGTGGATTTTTTCTCGTTTATTTTTATTGACTTGGTTGGATTAGTAGTTTATTTTAATTAATTAGTTGTTAATTATTAATTGATTATCGTAGGTTAAATATAGTTAAAAGACATCTTATTTGGTACTTGCTTGTTAGTCCCTGTGGGTTCGACAATCCGTATCTTCCTATCTATACTAAAACTTGACACCGTGCACTTGCGGTCTAAAATCGCTAGATTGGAATTAATTGTTTAAAATAAAAGTGATCAACCACATCAGCGCCTTCTTGGCAAATTGGAACTCCGCTAGCCTTATCCAGGCTGTCTTAGCACAAGGAGCTGCCACAAATATCTGTTCTATCCTCTCTAACCATTCCTCGGCCAGTTCCCCTATCTCAGTTGCTTCGAACATCGGGGGTCGGTATGTCAGAAACTGAGCCAAACTTAGCTCCCCAGGTAGTAACTGTTTCTCAGAGGGTTCTTCACCCAAGGCTGGCGGTGGTAGGGGATTGGTACGCCCAGCACTTGCATTAACACTCACTGCATCACCCACTTCCACATTTGCTGCCATGCTGCAAGACAAGGGTTAACAACAATATCCAAAAGCAGTTCATATATCGTTAGAAACCATAACATGTTAGTACAATAGTCATATGCTTCATATGTAACATATGCACAAAACATGTTTAAAAAGAAACACCTAGCCAACTTATTGCTAAGGCTACCCTTCACTCATTCCCGGGTTTTCTAACCACTGCTCTGATACCACTAATGTATGGTCTTCCTACCTTAATATCATACTAATAACATATTATGGACTAAACATGCATTCATAACATCTTAGGGTACCGGTTGTAGCTTTGAGCTAATAAGATTACAGGCCAAAAATAAAATTTCAAAACTTAATAATTACATTCTCGGAAATGAATATTAAAGCTATAGAATTACACTACTCCTAGAGTAGAGACTATCAAAATCCTGTATCCTATGTTCTTTCATGCTCCATTTAGCTCATTGCCTCAACCCGACCCTTAGCCCTTCAGTCCAAAAGTGTACCTACAGGAACAACCCATCATGAGCATGTACATCATTACTTAACATCATAAGGTAATGGCATATAAATAAATGCATGAAAATAATCATAACATATACTTCCTGGTTAATCGCATTAACCCACTTTGGTTGTCCCTGTTTCATAGTCATGCATATAATCATTAGCCCTTGACATAAATGATTAAAATCATACTTCACATATATACTCATAATCAACAATGTTATTTAGAAATGGGGATGTTTCTGGCCTTGTTATGTCAACGGAACAATTGGCCCCCTCTCTTCGACATATAGCGGTACTGTGATTACCCCTCGCTACACCTTGATAGCGGATGTAATCTCCTCGCTAGCTATGTCAGCGGTAAGTACCTTCCTCGCTTTCCCATAACAACTACCAGAACACTCAACCATTCTCAATAACATAGTTAAACATACATCATCATCGTCATATCATAACATCATCATCATCTTATCATAAACGTCCTCATAAACATCATATCATCTTTACTCATCATAAACATCATCATCATAAACTTACTTATCATAATCACCATCATAAACATCGTCAATGCTTATACAATCATTGCGTAGTCATAGTATAGGAATGTGTTACCGTCCGATGCCCGTACGTTTCTTACGTACCTTAATTCCCAAAAGTGGAGAAATTGGAGAACTTTATCTCCTTGATGTTGTTGGTACCTGGGATGGTTCTACACAACCATACAAATCAATATTAGATGCTAAATAATAGCCAAATACCAAAAATTCGACAAAAATCATCATTTTCCACTATTTAAACAGTGGCGATCGATCGCTTTAAATATGGCGATCGATCTCCTGACTGTTTGCTTCGCGGCGATCGATCGCCTAAAATATGGCGATCGATCGCCTGTATCATTTTTTTGCTACTGGCCTTCGGCGATCGATCGCCTCATATATGGCGATCGATCGTCACCTGCTGGTGCGCGATATTTCACCATATTTGAGCATTTTTCAAGCTCATCCTCATACCCTTCAAACCCAAACTTTCCAACAACACAAACATCATCATAACTCACTAAAACCCACATAAAACACTTCAAAAATCATACCCCAACCACAAACAACATATACCCAAAACAAACCCTCATAAAAACACAAAAAGGTAACCCATTTCAAAACTAAACATCATAAAAACTTTAGGAAGGGTTCCATACCTCTTAAGGACTCCAAATCCTACAATAAATATCACAAAGAAAGGTTTTGTGAAGATTTCTCCTTCCACTTTTGCCATGTTTCGAAAATGAGGAAGGGTTTAGGGTTGGGAAGTGGTTTGGGGATTTAAGAGAGTGATTGGTAAAGTGAAAATAAGGTGGGGTAAAGTGGGGTTAAAGGGTTATAGTAAAAATTGTACCCGATCAATTAACATGATGTATAAAATGCCCAACATGGTATTTTAAAAGCATTTTACAAAAATGCAACAAACTTCCTCTAACTTCATATCTTCCTCATAATTAACACCCAATACAATTAAATCATGTTAACACCCCATTTTCTAACATGCATAACATACACCCTGAAATGCAACCCCGGGTCACGCCTATCATGTTACCAAGCATTTCAACATGATAATTAATTTCAACACATAAATCAATTATCAATATAATTAATCATATAAACATCATTAATGCCCAAATTGTATATAATTAATTTCGGGGCATCACAATTTTATTGTTTATGGTATCAGTATATGGGGAAACAGATTAGTTAATCAATGTAATGATTAACTGGCATTTGGGAATTTGATGGTTTTGGTTATTTTGAGAACAGGAACAGCACAGGGGATCCTGGATGAGGATGATGCCATCTAGGGGTTATCTTTTAAAATTCATGGCATTTACATTCTGTAAATTATGAACTGTTATGTATAAAAAAATTGGATCGGTGGTATTGGTATGCTCACCCTGCGTGTGGGCTGTCTCTGTTGGGGCAGATTGAACAGGTACATCGATAGCTCCGGAGTTGAGATCGAGCTATGGATTGGAGGCGCTTCCAGGACCGAAGTACCAGTGACGGTATTGAGCACATTATTTTATACATTAGATACACATACATTCATTTGATGCTCGCATGTGAGCACTACTATATGTGTATATGGGTTGTATAAAAAGGCAAGGGCCTTTCTCTTTTCATTCGTGTGTTGCATGCAATTAATTAAGGAAATTCCTAAATGAATTGAGTATATGTTAGTGTATTCTAAGATACATACTTAAGGGTTGAGTGGTATGGGGGATCTGAACATTATATGGAATAATGTAAAAAAATTTATTGTTGGTACATTATGATATGGTTGCATGTGGTTCCCCCCCCCCCCCTGATTACATGATTGTATGCACTTAATACATGGGTTAATATACTAATAATGGTTAAGGGCACGGGGGTCCTTACATTAGTGGTATCAGAGCAGAGGTTTGCTCTTTGGGGCTCTTGAGGGCCTAGGAACATGTAATTGAATAATTATATGTCATGACATTTGTGGAACTGTAATATAATCTGTTGATTATGATTATGAGTTGTGGTACAGTGACAACCAAGGGGAGCATCTTTAAATGCATTGGAATACAGGAAGTACTTTGTACTTATGGTTTATGCCTTTACTCATTATAATCATATTGTGGTGAATATGGATTATTATATGCTCGGGGTTTGGGGTCGTTCCTATAGGTACGTTTTGGCATGGAGGGCTAAGGCTAGGGTTGACGGGCACCAAATGGTAACATGTATTTTATATACATCTTGGATTATGCATTGTGGTTGCATATACGTATTGGATGTTTGGTGCATAGTATGTATAGTCGTTGTTATACTCGAGTGATGATTTTTATGCTTTGCCGCTGTCATTCAAAGCGATGAAAGAATACTTGCCGCTGTCATATCGTAGCGAGGAAAGAATATTTGCCGCTAAATGTTGAAGCGGTAAATGTCGCATGTCACATTTGAAGCGAGGTTATTCGATGCCGCTGAAATGTCGAAGCGAGGGGTATTAGTGATGCGGTCATGAAAAGCGAGGTCCATTAAAATAAACTGCTATAAAAGGCTAGGGATTGGTACTATTTGTTGGAATATGCCCTAAGACATATCATTAGATGATTGTTTATGACATACAATGTAATATGATTTTATGAATGGCAATTCATTATTATATATTATTCTTTTAACTGTGCAATGTGAATTAATATATAAGTTAATGTCCTTAGAATAATATTGTATTATTCTTAAAGATGTCCCTAGTCAAGTATTATCTTGAAAGGGATAATGATAATACGTAGAGACTAGTATGTGTTGATCGATGAATTTTTCATTGATATGAGATATCAAATCAACATATGGGTACATGTTAGAGAACGATGTACTGGACAGACCCACCATGAGAATGCAACATGGATAGTTATATGATCGTCATATGCAATTCTCATAGTGATAATAATGTATGTAATCCTTACGACTTGTGATCATCAGAGATCCCAACATAAAGAGTTATGTATTTTGATATCGTCAAACGATACCCGTAAAAGGGTAAACTATAAAGGCGACTATTGGATACACTACGAATTATGTAGAGGGATGTTGACTGATCGAGATAGGATTTGTCCCTCCTATATAACAGGAGATGTGTTTGGCCCTTGATCAAGTGAGAACTAAAATGCATGGCCATGCTCGAATGAGTCGATATGAGATATCGAGCTTATTCGTTTATTCTAGTTCTACTTGGGGATCAAGAAATAAAGATTGGATATACGAGTATGACTATTCCATGACTCGTGTTCAATCTAAACACAATGGACAAAGGGATTAAGTTACATGGTTAATATTATCACAAGTTCTAAAGGTTATGTCGAGTCATTGACATTCTTGTAATTTGGGTAGCCTCGATGTGTTGCTAGACACCGCTCTTTGCTTGTAACGTAAAATGAGATTTTATGTCACTGCCAACATTACAAGATCCTATCGGGTAGCACAAAAGATTAAATCGATATAGGGAATTAAATTCATTGGATGAATTAATTAATTAAGAAGAGTCTTAATTAAATAATTGTGAGGATTTAATTAAATCATGGGCTTGAGCCCATGAGGCTTTGTGAAAGCCTTTAATTAAATTGTTTATAATGATAACAAGGTAATTAATTAGATTAATTCATTGCTTGATAACATTTTAGATAATAAAACCTAGCCTCACTCGACAAGCACTCTCTCTCGGCCGCCTCCTTGAAGCCGTGAGCTTCTCCATCGCCGCCGAGTTCTTCTTGGTGGTTCGTGGTGGTCGTTGATCGGTTATTGTAACCGTGAGTCTTGTTTGTTCAAGAATAAGCATAGCAACTTGTTCTTGAACATCCCTTGTTCGTTTAATCGTGTGGATACTGTTGAGGTAAAGCTAGACAAGTTTTGCTAGTGACTCGGAGGAGGCGTTGGACGTGGTGCAGCTCCGTGGAATCGGCTCAAACACGCTACAAGGGTGAGACACTTGTTATTCCTTTATCCGATATGAAATCCTATGTATAGATCTGCTGGTTAGTAATCCATAAAAATTTTATTCCGCTGCGTTGTATGCTCTTGGATTACTTACAGTGGCATCAGAGCCGTGTACAAGGCTCATATCGGATTTATGTGATTAAATTGTGTTAATCATATTAGAGCTTATATGCATGCTATTTAAAACTGTATTTTCATATATGATATGGAATAAATCGAGTTTATGAAAATCATCGTATAATATTATATATGATATAATTGACGGATCGAAATATATGATAATTCGTGATCAAACCGGAACATTGGCTCGTGCAAGGCTCACGGCCGACGCCACCAAAGGGCTAGGGTTTCGAACCCTAGTCACCATGGCTCGGCCGCCGCTTCCAAAAAGGCTAGTGTTTTGAACCCTAGTCACATAAGCCACTAGGCCGCCGCTTGGGCTAGGGTTTTTCGAACCCTTGGCTCGAGATGGTTAAGCCGCCACCGTCATGAACCGTGCATGGTTGGACCGTGGCTCGTGGCTCATGAATTCTGGGGTTTTCGAACTAGGTGGCTCGAAAGAAACCAACATGGTGCAAGGCGGCTAGGGTTTGGAACCCTAGCGGCGCCGCACCCAAGCCATCGGCTCGAACCATGTCGTGGGCTAGGGTTTCGAACCCTAGGCCCATAATTGGTCCAGCCGTGGTGTATGGTTGGTTCGAACCATGGTGGTTCGTAGCTAAGTCGCATTAAGTTCGTGGCATGTGATGTCCCGAGCGTACGATAATTTTTCAAAAATTATTTTACAGTTTTAATTAGAATTAAATTTAAAATGTTTAGAATTTAATTAATTAAATGTTAATGCATGCTTTATGTGTTGTTTGAGCATGGTGCTTGGTTATAGCCCTTTGACCTATTAGATAGGATTTGTGGATGTTTGTAATATATAATACGACATGCGTGTCGTGCCTTCTCTATTTCATTCTAAATGTAATCCCTCCCCTATGTTCCCCTCGAATGTGAATCGAGGAATTCTATATCTTGTAAATAGTGTAGTTTATTTTATTGATGGTGATCAATGAAGATGGAGCATCGTGCCGGGATGAGGAGGCCATTCACAAATTGGAGCCAAAGGAAGGTGCTTGTGAAGTTACCTTAGGTTGACTCTTAGGATTTTCTCATTGGCTTGAGAGAATCGTTAGTAGGGGCTATAACCATGTCACGTTTAATTATGTATGTTGATGCATGATTTATCTTATGTTTTAGTTTGATAATAGTATTACACATATATGTAGATATGTATACAACTATATGTAGTGGACATATTTTAAATTATCAAACTAATCATGAGATCAATAAATCCCTCTAAAATATTAAGTTTTAGATGCCTTCCAAAATTAAAAGTACTCGTCAATAACTTCGATTGTGGGTTTGCCAAAGCAAAGCACCGTGGCAATCTTAGTAAGGCGCGAAAGGATAAATGTGATATCCGTTATACTTAAAATTGGGTATGACTTAACTAAGTTATCTCAATAGGATTGGGAACTTAGAGGCATGGGTTGTATTATAATTCATTTGATGAATTGAACAAAGTGTTGTTCGTCCAACTATCCAAGAATTACATGTGATGTAATTGACAAAGTGTTGTCTACCTAAATAACCGAGTCTTGGGCGATTAGCCAAAGCTAACTCAAGATTAGGCGAAATATGGATCTTGGCCCACTAAAGGTTTCGAGGTTTTATATTTTTTAAACAAAATAGTGGGAGTATCATTTAATATAAGACCATGTTAAATGATTAAATCATAAACTTATTTTGCATATTTATATTGTAGATATCCATGGCAACTAACAACGTTACTAGCACTTTATCACTGCGATCGGTCCTTGAGAAGGACAAATTAAATTGGACGAATTTCCTAGACTGGCATAGGAACTTGAGGATAGTCTTCAAACAAGAAAAGAAACAATATGTCCTAGAGGAACCCTTACCCGCTGAGGAACCTACCCTAACGGCTACAAGAGCTGAAAAAGATGCTTACAAGAAGCATCAAAGTGACGCACTTGATGTTGGGTGCCTTATGCTTGCCACCATGAACTCTGAGCTTCAGAAGCAACATGAGGAAATGGAGGCGTTCGATATGATCAAACACTTAAAGCAATTGTACCAACAGCAAGCAAGACAAGAGAGGTATGACGTCTCTAAGGCGTTATTCCAGTGCACGATGGTAGAGGGAAGCCTAGTTGGAACTCATGTGCTCAAGATGATTAGGTACATTGAGAATCTGGACAAGCTGGGTTTTCCATTGGACCAAGAGTTGGCCACCGATGTGATCTTGCAATCGTTGCCTGAGAGCTTCAGTCAATTTGTAGTAAATTACAATATGACTGACATTGAAAAGACTCTACCACAATTGCTTGGTATGTTGAGAACATATGAAGCAAATACAAAGAAGACTAAGGCCACAAATGTTCTTATTGTGAATAAGGGCAAAGGAAGGGCCAAAGCTAAAAGCAACAAGAAAGCAAAGAAGGTCTTTGTTAAATCTAAGCCAAAGTCTTATGCACTAAAGCCAAAAGGGGGGATAGCGAAGGAAGGGAACTGTTTCCATTGCGGTGAGACCGGCCATTGGAAAAGAAACTGCAAAGTATATCTGGAGGATCTAAAGAAAGGAAGTGTGACTTCCGCTTCAGGTATTTTTGTTATAGAAGTCAATTTATCTACTTCTTCATCATGGGTATTAGATACTGGATGTGGATCTCACATTTGTGTAAATGTGGAGGATCTAAAAAAGAGTAGATTATTGGCGAAAGGCGAAGTTGATCTCCGAGTTGGAAATGGAGCAAGAGTTGCTGCATTAGCAATAGAAGATTATAGTTTAGCTTTACCTTCTGGTTTATCATTGATTTTAAAAGACTGTTATTTTGTGCCATCTATTACTAAAAACATAATTTCTATTTCTTGTTTAGACAAGCATGGTTTTTCATTTATAATAAAGGACAACTGTTGTTCTATTTATTTAAATGATATGTTTTATGCTAGTGCACAAATGGTGAATGGTCTTTATTTATTAAATCTTGATATGCCTATCTATAACATAAATACTAAAAGGATTAAAAATAATGATTGTAATCCGACTTATCTCTGGCACTGTCGCTTGGGCCACATAAACGAGAACCGCATATCTAAACTTCATAAGGATGGAGTATTAGATTCATTTGATTTTGAATCATATGAAACATGCGGATCTTGTTTAATGGGCAAGATGACTAAAGCCCCTTTCAAGGGACATGTTGAAAGGGCAAATGTTTTATTGGGACTAATACATAGTGATGTATGTGGACCAATAAGTACACAAGCTAGAGGTGGTTTTCAATACTTCGTTACATTTACTGATGACCTCAGTAGATATGGGTATGTGTACCTAATGAAGCATAAGCATGAAACCTTTGAAAAGTTCAAATATTTCAAGAATGAAGTACAAAACCAACTTGGCAAAAGTATCAAAATCCTTCGATCAGATTGAGGAGGTGAATACTTAAGCCAAGAGTTTCATGACTATCTAAAGGAGTGTGGGATAGTCCCACAACTCACTCCTCCGTATACTCCACAATGGAATGGTGTATCCGAGAGGAGAAATCAAACCTTGTTGGACATGGTTAGATCAATGATGAGTCATGCAGATCTTCCGATATCATTTTGGGGACACGCTCTAGAAACAACGATTTTCTTACTGAACCGTGTTCCATCTAAATCAGTGGAAAAGACACCATATGAGATATGGACTGGGAAGCGTCCTAGTATGTCTTTTATGATGATTTGGGGTTGTGAGGCTTTCGTTAGACGTCACGCCACTAACAAACTTGGACCCAAATCTGATAAGTGTTTATTTGTGGGGTATCCTAAGGAAACGAAAGGATACTATTTCTATTATCCCACCGAGAACAAAGTAGTTGTTGCTCGGCCTGGTGTATTTCTTGAAAGAGAATTTATTTCTAGAAAAACCAGTGGGAGAAAAATAGAACTTAGTGAAGTTCAACCACAAGAAAACACTGAACCTGAGATTGAGATGGAAACAGAGCAGGCTCCGCAAGCTGTTGTGGAAGAAGCACCTGCTCAAGAGACAAAAGCCCAGCGTAGGTCTGTAAGAGAACACCGGGAGCCACAGAGATATGGATTTCTTGTGACTCAACAAGGTGTTACTTATTGATGAGGATGAGCCGTCATCTTATCAACAAGCTATAATGGGCAATGATTATGAGAAATGGCAATAGGCCATGAAATCTGAGATGGAATCCATGTATGCAAACCAAGTATGGACTTTGGTTGATCCACCTGAAGGGGTACGACCCATAGGGTGCAAATGGATTTTCAAGAAAAAGACCGATATGGATGGTAACGTACAAACCTATAAAGGTCGGCTGGTTGCAAAAGGATTCAAACAAATTCATGGTATTGACTATGATGAAACCTTTTCACCAGTGGCCATGGTTAAATCCATAAGGATCTTACTTGCAATAGCTGCATTTCATCTGGCAGATGGATGTCAAAACAGCTTTCCTTAATGGAAATCTGCTCGAGGATGTGTACATGACACAGCCCGAGGGTTTTGTCGATCCAAAGGATGCTGGAAAGATATGCAAGCTACAACGATCCATTTATGGATTGAAGCAAGCTTCTCGGAGTTGGAATCTTCGTTTTGATGATGCAATCAAAGAGTTTGGTTTTATCAAAAATGAAGATGAACCTTGTGTCTACAAGAAGGTCAGTGGGAGCGTAATCATTTTACTAGTGTTGTATGTAGATGACATACTTCTTATTGGAAATGATATCCCTGCCTTGCAATCTGTAAAGATTTGGCTAGGGAACTGCTTTTCGATGAAAGATTTAGGAGAAGCCACCTATGTATTAGGAATCAAGATCTATAGAGATAGATCAAGAAGGCTTCTTGGTCTAAGTCAAAGTACATACATAGACAAGGTGCTTAAAAGGTTTAGCATGCAAGAATCCAAGAAAGGATTCGTGCCTATGGATTTCTTGGATCTATCATGTATGCCATGATATGTACTCGTCCCGATGTATCGTATGCTTTGAGCATGACGAGCAGATATCAAGTTGATCCAGGTGAAGGTCACTGGATTGCTGTCAAGAACATCCTGAAGTACTTGAGAAGGACTAATGATACATTCTTGATTTATGGAGGTGAGGAAGAGCTCAATGTAATGGGTTACACTGATGCAAGCTTCCAAACTGACAAAGATGCTTTTCGATCGCAATCTGGATATGTGTATTGCCTAAATGGAGGTGCTGTGAGCTGGAAGAGTTCAAAGCAAGAAACAGTAGCTGATTCTACAATGGAAGCTGAGTATATTGCTGCCTCGGATGCAGCAAAGGAAGCTGTTTGGATGAGGAAGTTCTTTCTGAACTTGGAGTGGTGCCTAGCATTAAAGATCCGATAGAACTCTATTGTGACAACAATGTAGCGATCGCATTGGCTAAGGAACCGAGATCTCACCAAAGATCCAAGCACATACTTAGGCGTTTCCATTTCATTCGAGAAATCATTGAAAGGGGAGATGTTAAAATATGCAAAGTACCAACAGATGATAATGTATCTGACCCATTGACGAAGCCACTGTCACAGCAGAAGCATGATCGTCATACTAGATCTCTAGGCATTAGGTATATGTCTGAGTGGTCTTAGTGCAAGTGGGAGATTTGTTGGAATATGCCCTAAGACATATCATTAGATGATTGTTTATGACATACAATGTAATATGATTTTATGAATGGCAATTCATTATTATATATTATTCTTTTAACTGTGCAATGTGAATTAATATATAAGTTAATGTCCTTAGAATAATATTGTATTATTCTTAAAGATGTCCCTAGTCAAGTATTATCATGAAAGGGATAATGATAATACGTAGAGACTAGTATGTGTTGATCGATGAATTGTTCATTGATATGAGATATCAAATCAACATATGGGTACATGTTAGAGAACGATGTACTGGACAGACCCACCATGAGAATGCAACATGGATAGTTATATGATCGTCATATGCAAGTCTCATAGTGATAATAATGTATGTAATCCTTACGACTTGTGATCATCAGAGATCCCAACATAAGGAGTTATGTATTTTGATATCGTCAAACGTTACCCGTAACAGGGTAAACTATAAAGGCGACTATTGGATACACTACGAATTATGTAGAGGGATGTTGACTGATCGAGATAGGATTTGTCCCTCCTATATAACAGGAGATGTGTTTGGCCCTTGATCAAGTGAGAACTAAAATGCATGGCCATGCTCGAATGAGTCGATATGAGATATCGAGCTTATTCGTTTATTCTAGTTCTACTTGGGGATCAAGAAATAAAGATTGGATATACGAGTATGACTATTCCATGACTCGTGTTCAATCTAAACACAATGGACAAAGGGATTAAGTTACATGGTTAATATTATCACAAGTTCTAAGGTTATGTCGAGTCATTGACATTCTTGTAATTTGGGTAGCCTCGATGTGTTGCTAGACACCGCTCTTTGCTTGTAACGTAAAATGAGATTTTATGTCACTGCCAACATTACAAGATCCTATCGGGTCGCACAAAAGATTAAATCGATATAGGGAATTAAATTCATTGGATGAATTAATTAATTAAGAAGAGTCTTAATTAAATAATTGTGAGGATTTAATTAAATCATGGGCTTGAGCCCATGAGGCTTTGTGAAAGCCTTTAATTAAATTGTTTATAATGACAACAAGGTAATTAATTAGATTAATTCATTGCTTGATAACATTTTAGATAATAAAACCAAGCCTCACTCGACAAGCACTCTCTCTCGGCCGCCTCCTTGAAGCCGTGAGCTTCTCCATCGCCGCCGAGTTCTTCTTGGTGGTTCGTGGTGGTCGTTGATCGGTTATTGTAACCGTGAGTCTTGTTTGTTCAAGAATAAGCATAGCAACTTGTTCTTGAACATCCCTTGTTCGTTTAATCGTGTGGATACCGTTGAGGTAAAGCTAGACAAGTTTTGCTAGTGACTCGGAGGAGGCGTTGGACGTGGTGCAGCTCCGTGGAATCGGCTCAAACATGCTACAAGGGTGAGACACTTGTTATTCCTTTATCCGATATGAAATCCTATGTATAGATCTGCTGGTTAGTAATCCATAAAAATTTTATTCCGCTGCGTTGTATGCTCTTGGATTACTTACACTTCTATGGCGATGGTTCATGCCGCCGGGTATATATAGCGAGGGTTCATTCCACTAGTTATTTGTCAATGGTTCATGCCGTCGGGTATATATATAGCGATGGTTCATGATCGCTATTATTTTAAACAGTTATTTCAATGTAGCGATTCTTTACCGCAAGTGCACGGTGTCAAGTTTTAGTATAAAGGTTTAAAAGTAAGGAGTGTCGTACCCACAGGGACTAGTAGTAATTACCACGATCGATTAGAATTACTATATTTAACCTACGATTATGGAATGATTATTAAACTAAATTGACTTAAGCACAAAAATTAACCTACCAGCAGTGATGGATAATTGAAGAGAATTTATAAATGAATTATCAAGACGTCGGTTCACCCATGTAATCCCCCAAAAGTTGTCTATTAATTAAGATTCAATGTTCTATGTTGTAGGGTGACGAGTTTTCCTATTTCATTCGTTATACCTTGGTCCGGTTATCACAAGTCTAGCATTAATCTACAATAAATCACTCCCGTGTCTTTATTGAATGATTAATACCAAAAAACGCTTTGTGAAAACTACTAGTCTTCTATTTTGGTAAATCTATTGCTATCACACGTGTGCTAGATTTTACTTGGTCCGTCTCAACCTAAAACCCACGGCCTAATTTACTACGTCGTATCGTAATCTCCTATGGTCAATTCAATTACGATTACCAATATCATGCAAAAGGTAGCTAATCTTTTACAAGCATTAAAAACATAAATTATGCGCAAAGGTCATAGAAATTCAATCAAAACCGTTAATTAACTCAAGGGTTCAAACATGGGATCCCCTATGTCTTGACAAATAATTTAGCCAACAACCATAATCAAATTATAATGCATAAACATGTCTTTAAACAAATTCAACATCAAAATCCGATATAAAAATTAATAAGTTCAGAAATACTAAGATAACGAGGATGTCGCTCCGTGCGTCGCTCCGTTCTTCCGTTCCTTGCGTTGCTCTTGCTCTTCAATGAATTGTGGTGGTGCTTTGGATGGAGGAGAGGTTGCTAGGTCTGTGTAAAAGTTGGCAAAAGTCCTTTCAAAATCGTCCCTTAGTCTGATATATAGGGTTAACATATGTGGGAAGGAGTCCCCTTTGAACCAAACATGGAAAGTCTTTATTTTTCCAAAAACTCTTATTCCGCGATCGATCTTTGTTATCCCGCGATCGATCTTCATTCTCTACTGGACGTGATAGCCAAAATAAATCAATTCGCGATCGATCTTCGTTCCCTCGTGATCGATCGCGAGTCCTCACTGTATAGTGGCGATCGATCGCGAGTTCTTGCCGATCGATCGCCAATGTCTTCTGTTCAGCATCACTTTTTAAAGCTCGGCGATCGATCGCGATGTCATTGCCGATCGATCGCGAGCTGTACAAAATTCATACTTCGAGATTTCAGTCCATTTTCTCACGTCTTCGCTCGGTTTGGTCCTTCTTCAACATTATTAGCTTATTTCCTCCACTTTTATCCCATTGGACCTAGATTCCTGAAATACACAAAAATATACCAAAAAGCGTAAAATCATCCAGGAATCAATACGAAAATCAATACAAAAACATAGCAAAATAAGTGTAAATTTCACACTTATCAACTCCCCCAAACTTAGACTTGATCGTCCTCGAGCAAGCAATGAAATCAAACTGTAGAGTTTATCTTCAATACTTTAACAGAATTAACTTAACAACTCAAATGTAACAGCTCAGAAATCTCACTAACACATCATCAAGAGTCAATCCAAAAATCAACAAGAAGTGTTTTCTCCTATGCCAAGCAATACCTCGCAAAATTGGAACGTGTGTGTGGGCTATTGTCAATCTTGAGTTTCATATATATTGGTAAGATCAAATTCTGCTAGTAAACTCAAGGGCAAGATTACTATCAAGTACTCCATAAGTCTACTTTTCAAGCACTTCTCCACTAATGTAATTATTCCCTAGACTTGGATCAATAGGTCTTTTTAAGATTGTAGTGTTAGGCCTAGGTGTTGGCTTCAAAGAAAAGATAGGATAGCACAAAGAAGAGAGTATAAGCATGTAATGTTCAAAGTTCTTAGCACAAAAATGAGCTTCTCTTCTTTTTCTTTTAGCCTTGGCCACTTTGGGTCTTATTTAATCACTTTTTCTCAAGGCTTTATCTATCGTTTTCTTTTCTCATTTATCATTTTTTTTTTCAATAATAAGCTCATCCAAATGTAGCAATTCATGTGCATCCAATGAGGATCATTAAACTCTCTTTAGGTAAGGATAATTTTTTTCATTTAGGCTCATAAAAGAGGGTATAATGAGTTTGCCAAAAAATTGTTGAATGGGGGCTAATTTCCATTCTTATTCATTTAAGCTCAAAGGGGGACAATAGTGGTATAATTAGACAAGGTAAGCTCGAAAGGCTCAAACGTTCCAAGGATCGCCTAAATCATATCCAAGTCCAGTTCATAATTATAGAATTTCGCCTCAAAGTGCCCTCAAATAGATTCTAGAGTGCTCTAAGATGCTCAAGACAAATCATAGTTCACAGAATTTTTCACTTTCCTATATAAATTTCACTCAATCATGACTCAGGAGTGCATCAAAATGTTCCTCAATTTTTGACATATTAACTCAACCCAAGATATTCACCAACAAGTCAAAATTTTCAAGACTCTAATTGAGATGGAGATTATTTTCATCATGTATTACAGTTGCAAGTTTCATTCATGTATTTCGTAATGAATAACTCAATTGTCACAAAAAAAAACTTTAATATGCTCAAGAACGACTTCATACCACTTCTAAAATGTAAAAACCTCCCAAACTTAGTATGTGCATTGCCCTCAATGTACAAAAACAATAAGTTCTGTAGCATAACACATACCTCGACGACGATCGTCAGTGATCGTCGTCCTCATCGTCCCGCTCTGGTGGTGGGTCTGGGTAATATGGTTCATGTGGCTGGTGTGGCTCGTATGGCTGGTAATGTTGGTATGGCTGGAATGGCTGGACAGTAGGCTGGGGTGGGAATGGAATGTTCGGGAACCCCTGTGCCAAAGCGGAGTTCCATGCCACCTGATACTGCACGAACTCCATGTTTTGTTGATATAATTGTTGGTGGCCCCATCGGAGTTCATGTCGTATCTCCTGCAACTCATGATGGAGGGATTCCATCGTAATGGAAGTAGGCACTGTAGCAGCAGATGATGATGGTCCAGGAAGGTGGCTGCTGCTAGGTCGTGATTGTGCCATCCGTCTGACTGTGGTTGGTGCAGAATGATCGACCATGAGTGATGCCTTCGGTGGAACGGCCTCTTCTGCGGGGTCCCAGACAACTTATGCATGCTGGCATAAAGTGGTGATCGTGGAGGGGCATGGCATACCAGAAGTGGGAGGGCCTCGAATGTAGTTCCGGATAGCGGCCTCGACAAGACATCAGAGATCGATCGTAAGTCCGGTAACTATGGCGTATACCAGTATAGCTCGGTCCTTTGTGACTTCCGATGTGTGGGTTGATGGCATGACCCGAGCTACTATAAATGAAAACCAAGCCTTGGGCTCCTCCTTCATATCTGATATCAGTACAAGCTGTGGCTTTCCGTCGGCGTTCAGTCGCCACTGTGTTCCCTCTATACATATGGTTGACAAAATCGCATCCAAGTCAACGTGATTCCGGCAATAAATAGTATAGTCATCCTCCGGGATGTTGGGCGTGTTATATAGTGCATTGATAGCCAGTGAATCAAAGAGAACTGGTTGTTGCCGTACTGAGGCAACGTTGGCTTCAATTTGGTGCTGTGCCCGGAGGTTGGAGTAGAACTCCCGGACTAAAGAAACCACCGCATCTTGTGGTTGGCGAACAAAAGAGTACCAATCTCGCCGGAGTGCCTCTTGGATCATAGCACAGCCGAGCTTGCTCGTGTCCATTCCCCGTTCCCGTATCACCTTTTTTCTTCCGGTAGACCGCATAAAACTTTGCAGCTTCATTACTTATGAACTTGGAGGAGTCAAACTTCTCAGGAGCGGGAATTGTCTGCTTTTGCTTGCGCTTCGGTGACATCCCTAGAATCAAAGATACCAACACCACTACCAACCAATACAATAAACAAAGCAAGCACAAATCCTCCAACCACCAATCCAAGTTAGGTTACTAACCCAACCACACAATAATCTACAAGGAGCTCTTCAATTCTCCCCCAAATTTAACAATATCACACAATTACAACTTCACCAACTTACAATTCAAAATATTAAGAATTTGACACCCCAACACTTAATTGTCAATCAATTCATGGATCATGTACAGCAAAGCTAAAATACCTCAACAAATTTAAAAAATTTGTTAGTGATAGTCCTTAGCTTTCCATAGCTTCAAATTAGAGTGGAGGATGCTCAAAAACTCCTTTTCTCTTGCTAATTCTTGTGAAATATGGAGGCTTGATGTTAGAATTGAAGATACGTTTCGAAAATCTTGAAGAAAATTGAAGGATTGAAGATGGATTGGAAAAATTTGGGGAAAATTGGGGAATTTGGGGGAGGGTTTCGAGTTTGAGTGTGTGTAATGTGTGAAAAATGTTGATTCTGATATAAAAAAATGAAATTTGGGACCTCGCGATCGATCTCGAATTCTTGCCGATCGATCGCAAGAGTATTCTGGAATGGGGAGATCGATCGCGAGTTATGGCGATCGACGCCAATTTGAAAATTTTTTTTTTCTTTTTTCTGGACTTGCGATCCATCGCGATGGTATGGCGATCGATCGCCAAAACACATTGCCCGAATTTTATTTTTTTTTTTAATCAACATTCCTGCTCTCGAGATTCGCTCTTCTCCACCCACTCTGCAAAATTGACACACGGAGTCAATCCTTGAAACAAAATTTCAAACCAAACAAATTCTAACTAAAAATAATAAAAACAAGGAAAAGGGAGGAAAATGGTGTTCTTAATTTATAGTCCCAAGCTGGACTTATTACCAACATCAATTTAGGAGTCAAAATGGACAACAGTAGGCGGACTGAAATCATGTCCATGATAGTGCTTCAGCCGCTGTCCATTGACTGTGAATGTGCCTTTTGTTGGATCGTTGATCTCGATCGCTCCGGATGGAAATACCCTTGTGATAGTGAATGGTCCTTGCCATCGAGACTTCAACTTACCTGGAAAGAGTCTCAATCTGGAGTTAAAAAGCAGGACTAAATCATCTTCCTTGAAATCACGCTGGCTAAGCTTAGCATCATGCCATTTTTTTGTTTTATCTTTATAGATCTTGGCATTCTCATAAGCTTGGTTTCTAAACTCATCCATTTCATTTAAGTGTAGGAGTCGTTTTTCACCTGCAACAGTTAAATCAAAATTCAGATTTTTTATTGCCCAGAATGCCTTGTGTTCTAGCTCGACAGGAAGATGACATGCTTTTCCAAAAACTAACCTATATGGTGATGTACCAATAGGTGTTTTAAATGCCGTCCTATATGCCCATAAAGCATCATCTAACCTCAATGACCAATCTTTTCTAGACGTATTGACCGATTTTTCCAAAATCTGTTTCACTTCTCTATTAGAAACCTCTACTTGTCCACATGTTTGTGGGTGGTAAGGTGTTGCAACCTTGTGGGTGACACCATATTTGCTCAAAAGTTTTTCAAAGAGTTTATTGCAAAAGTGTGACCCACCGTCACTAATGATTGCTCGAGGAGTGCCAAATCGAGTAAAAATGTTCTTTTTCAAAAAATTTACTACCACTCTAGCATCATTAGTGCGTGAAGCTTCAGCCTCAACCCATTTTGAAACGTAGTCCACAGCGACAAGTATGTAATAATTAGAACATGAAACTGGAAATGGTCCCATAAAATCTATGCCCCAAACATCAAATAAATCGCATTCAAGCATATTGTTTAAAGGCATTTCATGTCTCCTAGAAATGTTGCCCGTTCTTTAGCATTTATCACAAGTGGATACATACATGTATGAATCTTTAAACAAGGTAGGCCAGTAAAAACCTGATTCAAGTACCTTGGCAGCAGTTTTTGTTGGACCCATGTGGCCTCCTACCTCTCGGTCATGACAGTGGCTCATAATAGATGCCATCTCCTCCTCCGGTACACATCTCCTGATCATGTTGTCTGCACAAACTTTAAACAACAATGGATCCTCCCACATGTAGTGTTTAACATCAGATAAGAATTTCTTCTTCTGATAGAAGGTCATTTGTGGGAGGATACCACTAACCAGATAATTTGCAAAATCGGCATACCATGGTAGTGCAAGAACTTGGAAAAGCTGTTCAGGAAATTTTTCATTGATTTCTTCCAGTTCATTATCATGTTTTTCCACCATATTATCAATCCTCTATAAATGATCCGCTACTACATTCTCAACACCCCTTTTATCTTTAATTTCTAAATCAAATTCTTGCAATAAGAGAATCCATCGGATTAAACGTGGTTTAGCATCTTTTTTAGCAAGAAGATATTTAAGTGCCGAGTGATCAGTGTACACAATTACTTTGGATAGACAGAGATAAGAGTGAAATTTATCAAATGCAAATACTACTGCTAGCAGTTCTTTCTCAGTGGTGGCATAGTTTTGTTGTGCCTCATTTAAAGTTCTACTAGCATAGTAAATAGTATGAAATACCTTATTCCGTCTTTGTCCCAATACTGCTCCGACAGCTGTGTCACTAGCATCACACATCAAATCAAATGGCGTATCCCTATCCGGTGCTACCAACACAGGTGTTGTTATCAACTTCTCCTTTAATGTCTCGAATGCCTTGCATACAATCAGGATTAAAATCAAAAGGTGCATCTTTAGTCAGTAAATGAGAGAGTGGTTTCGAATTTTTTGAAAAATCTTTAATAAATCTCCTATAAAAGCCTGCATGGCCTAGGAAGCTTCGAACCCCCTTCACTGTACTGGTGGAGGTAGTTCCTGTATCACCTGGATCTTTGCTCGGTCCACCTCCATACCCTTGTGGGATATTTTGTGTCCCAAGACTATTCCCTCTTGTACCATGAAGTGGCATTTCTCCCAATTTAGTATCAAATTCGTCTCTTCACACCTTGTCAGTACTAAGTCAAGATTATTTAAGCAAGCATCAAAAGAATTCCCAAAGACAGAAAAGTCATCCATAAAGACCTCTAAGAATTTTTCAACCATATCATGAAAAATAGACATCATACATCTTTGAAACGTTGCAGACGCATTACACAATCCAAATGGCATTCTCCTAAAAGCAAATGTACGATAAGGACAAGTGAAGGTAGTCTTCTCTTGGTCCTCAGGTGCAATAGCTATTTGATTATACCCAGAATAGCCATCTAGAAAACAATAGAAATCATACCCTGCTAGACGCTCTATCATTTGGTCAATGAATGGAAGGGGAAAATGGTCTTTACGGGTGGCGTCATTTAACTTTCTATAATCAATGCAGACGCGCCAACCTGTGACTGTTCTAGTAGGGATCAATTCATTGTTCTCAATTTTAACGACAATCATACCTCCTTTCTTGGGTACACATTGCACAGGACTAACCCATGCACTATCAGAAATGGGATAGATAATACCTGCATCCAGCAGTTTGATGACCTCAGCCTTCACCACTTCTTGCATCTTTGGGTTTAACCTGCGTTGTGGTTGAACCACGGGTTTGTAAGCATCCTCCATCAAGATCTTATGCATACATGTTGATGGGCTTATTCCTCTTATGTCCGCTACTTTCCACCCGAATGCTTTCTTATGCTCCCTCAAAATCCTAAGTAGTTTGTCTTCGTTTATACCTGTTAAAGATGAAGAGACAATTACAGGCAATGACTCACTATAATCTAAATAAACATACTTGAGATGAGGAGGGAGGGTTTTGAGTTCAAGAGTTGGTGGTTCTTCAATGGAGGGCTTTTGTTCCGCACACGCCTATTATGGGGAATATTGGCATTCAAATAAATGACAGTCTCTTTCAACTCGACGGTCTCGCCCAGCTTTTCAATGTCCTCTACCAAGCATGCTTCCAATTCATCCTTGTGTGTTCCCTTAAACACATTAGCAGATAACACATCAATAATATCAACACTAAAACACATATGCTCATCATGTGGGTGTTTTAAAGCTTTAAAAACGTTGAAAGTGACTTGATCCTCCCCTACACGGAGGATCAACTTCCCTTGTTGGACATCTATAAGTGCCTTTCCAGTAGCAAGGAATGGTCTTCCCAAGATCAGTGGCGTGTCAGCATCTTCTTCCATATCCAACACAAGGAAGTCTGCCGGGAAGATGAATTTATCGACCTTCCTAGGACATCCTCTATGATTCCTCGTGGGTATGTCACAGACCTATCTGCCAATTGCAAAGAAACTGTGGTCGGTTTTGGCTCACCAAGTCCCAACTTCCTGAAAATTGACAAAGGCATAAGATTAATACTTGCACCTAAATCACATAAAGATTTTGTAAATGAAATAGACCCAATTGTGCAAGGTATAGAAAAACTCCCTGGATCTTTCAACTTAGGAGGCAGTTTGTTTTGGACAACTGCAGAACACTCCTCAGTTAATTTAATCGTCTCATGCTCACCCAATTTCCTCTTATTCGACAGAATATCTTTCAAAAACTTAGCGTAGCTAGGCATTTGAAGTAAAGCATCAGCAAATGGAATATTTATTTGTAATTTCTTAAAAATTTCTAAGAATTTAGCAAAACTAGCATCTACCTTTGCTCTTTTCAATGCAGTAGGAAATGGGGGAGGGATTTGTACCTTCTTGGGTGGTGCGATAGGTGTAGTGGTAGTAGTAGACTTACCCTTTTCACGTGTCTGAATGTCATTCTCACCTTCCAACTCAACTACGTGCTCATCGTCCCGATCTTCAGTCTGTGATCCAATTTCTTTTCCACTCCTTAATGAGATCGCCTTGGCTTGCTCTCGGGGGTTCTTTTCCGTATCACTTGGTAAGCTTCCTGGAGCTCTTCCCGCTAACATATTTGCCATTTGCCCCATTTGAGTTTCCAAGTTCTTAATTGATGCATCTTGATTTTGCATCATATTCTCCGTCATCGTCATGAACTTAGTTAGCAACTCTTCCATACTCGGCTTTGGTGGATAACCCGGTGGGGGTTGTGGATTCAAGACATTCTTTTGGTTGGACCAAGAGAAGTTCGGATGATTCCTCCATGGTTGGTTATAGTTGTTGGAGTATGAATTACCCTGTGGTGGTCTATTTCCTACAAAATTGGCTTGTTCATTAGATAGCATAAAAGGGTTACCTGCCTGACATTCCGTGCTTGGATGGTTGCCTCCACATAAATTGCACGTGATCACTTGAGCTTGCATGGCTGTCATGCTCAACTGTCCATCTTCTTGTTCAAAGCCTCCAATTGAGCTTGTATTGATGTCACTTCGTCCACTTGATGCATCCCAATTGGTCTTTTGGGCACATTCTTTTCGGACTGCCGCTGGTAACTGTTGGATGCCATCTCTTCCAAGAGTGTGTAAGCTTCCTCAGGTGACTTTCTCATAATGGTACCTCCTGCTGCTGCATCAATCATAGATCTATTAACAGAAAATAAACCATTGTAAAATGTTTGTACTTGAAGCCAAATCGGAAGTCCATGATGTGGGCATCTTCGAAGTAGATCCTTGAAGCGCTCCCAAGCTTCATACAGTGTCTCCGGATCATGTTGCATGAATGTTGTGATATCATTGCGCATCTTAGCTGTCTTGGAAGGGGGAAAGTATTTTGATAGGAATGCTTGAGCCATCCCCTCCCAAGTAGTGATCGATCCTGCAGGCAATGAATTTAACCAACTCTTAGCTTTATCATTTAAAGAAAAGGGAAAGAGTCGTAACCTGATGGCGTCATCGCTGACGCCATTGTGCTTGAATGTGTCGCATATCTCCAAAAAGTTGGAGATATGAGCATTAGAATCATCAGTTTGCGATCCTCCGAATTGCACAGAATGTTGAATCATCTGAATTATGGCAGGCTTGATCTCGAAGTTATTAGCCTGAATCCTTGGTCTAGTTATGCTAGACATGGTGCCTTGAAAAGATGGTTGTGCATAGTCCATCATGGATCTTATAATTGGCACTTCTTCATTGTGTTGCTCACCATTCCCTCGATTATTCTCAGCCATCTCTCTAGTTACTTTCTGAATTCTTCTACATGTTCGCTCAATCTCTAAGTCAAGTGGCTCTAATATAGGTCTGTCACTTCGTAGCATGCACTACAAAGACAACTCCCTGCAAAATTCAACACAACGAAGGAACAACAGTGGTGAAATCGTATAAACCGTAATAAAAGTAAAAATAAAAAAATATGGCTAAATTATAGTCAACTAATCTCCTATGATATTACTTAAACTAGTCCCCGGCAACGGCGCCAAAAATTTGATCGCTATTATTTTAAACAGTTATTTCAATGTAGCGATTCTTTACCGCAAGTGCACGGTGTCAAGTTTTAGTATAAAGGTTTAAAAGTAAGGAGTGTCGTACCCACAGGGACTAGTGGTAATTACCACGATCGATTAGAATTACTATATTTAACCTACGATTATGGAATGATTATTAAACTAAATTGACTTAAGCACAAAAATTAACCTAACCAGCAGTGATGGATAATTGAAGAGAAATTATAAACGAATTATCAAGACGTCGGTTCACCCATGTAATCCCCCAAAAGTTGTCTATTAATTAAGATTCAATGTTCTATGTTCTAGGGTGACGAGTTTTCCTATTTCATTCGTTATACATTGGTCCGGTTATAACAAGTCTAGCATTAATCTACAATAAATCACTCCCGTGTCTTTATTGAATGATTAATACCGAAAAACGCTTTGTGAAAACTACTAGCCTTCGATTTTGGTAAATCTATTGCTATCACACGTGTGATAGATTTTACTTGGTCCGTCTCAACCTAAAACCCACGGCCTAATTTACTACGTCGTATTATAATCTCCTATGGTCAATTCAATTACGATTACCAATATCATGCAAAAGGTAGCTAATCTTTTACAGGCATTAAAAACATAAATTATGCGCAAAGATCATAGAAATTCAATCAAAACCGTTAATTAACTCAAGGGTTCAAACATGGGATCCCCTATGTCTTGACAAATAATTTAGCCAACAACCATAATCAAATTATAATGCATAAACATGTCTTTAAACAAATTCAACATCAAAATCCGATATAAAAATTAATAAGTTCAGAAATACTAAGATAACGAGGATGTCGCTCCGTGCGTCGCTCCGTTCTTCCGTTCCTTGCGTTGCTCTTTCTCTTCGATGAATTGTGGTGGTGCTTTGGATGGAGAAGAGGCTGCTAGGTCTGTGTAAAAGTTGGCAAAAAGTCCTTTCAAAATCGTCCCTTAGTCTGATATATAGGGTTAACATATGTGGGAAGGAGTCCCCTTTGAACCAAACATGGAAAGTCTTTATTTTTCCAAAAACTCTTATTCCGCGATCGATCTTTGTTATCCCGCGATCGATCTTCATTCTCTACTGGACGTGATAGCCAAAATAAACCAATTCGCAATCGATCTTCGTTCCCTCGCGATCGATCGCGAGTCCTCACTGTATAGTGGCGATCGATCGCGAGTTCTTGCCGATCGATCGCCAATGTCTTCTGTTCAGCATCACTTTTTAAAGCTCGGCGATCGATCGCGATGTCATTGCCGATCGATCGCGAGCTGTACAAAATTCATACTTCGAGATTTCAGTCCATTTTCTCACGTCTTCGCTCGGTTTGGTCCTTCTTCAACATTATTAGCTTATTTCCTCCACTTTTATCCCCTTGGACCTAGATTCCTGAAATACACAAAAATATACCAAAAAGCGTAAAATCATCCAGGAATCAATACGAAAATCAATAAAAAAACATAGCAAAATAAGTGTAAAATTCACACTTATCAATGCCGCCGGGTATATAAAGCGAGGGTTCATTCCACTAGTTATATGTCAATGGTTTATGCCGTCGGTATATATATAGCGATGGTTCATTCCGCTACTTCTATGGCGATGGTTCATGCCGCCAGGTATATATAGCGATGGTTCATTCCGCTACTTCTTTGGCGATGTTCATGCCGCCGGGTATATATAACGATGGTTCATTCAGCTAGTTATATGGTGTCATGCCACCGGGTATATATAGCGCAGGTTCAATCCGCTAGTTATATGGCGATGGTTCATGCCGTCGGGTATATATATAGCGATGGTTCATTCCGCTAATTATATGGCGATGGTTTATGCCGCCAGGTATACATAGCGATGGTTAATTCCGCTAGTTATATGGCGATGGTTCATTCCACTTATTCTATAGCGAGGGTCTATGCCACTGATTCTATAGCGATGATCTATTCCGCTGATTCTATAGCGAGGGTTCGTGACGCTGATTGTATAGCGATGTTTTATGCCGCTGATTATATAGCGAGGGATCATGCCGCTGATTTTATAGCGATGGATTGCGTCGCTATGTACGTAGCACAGGATTGTGCCGCCTTCGAGCTATGGGTGCTGATTGCATACCGCTGCTGGGCAATGGGTAAAGGTATGCCGCTATCTTAGTAGTGATGAGTTATGGTAGATTACTATTTTGTTAGCATATTGTGTTTGTCATGTGTTGACATGTACCATCACGGGTTGACGATGACATAGTGGATGTTCTATGTAGACGGGTGTCGTCGTTACGATGAATAATACATTTAGATATATGTATTTAGTCTATGGTTGGAGTGCCAATGGTGGGCACAGGGTAGTGTCTGAGTCACCGGTTGACAAGACCATTATGCCGAGCAAGTTTGCTCGATGAATTATTGGATGCGCCGTACATGTAACTGTTCCACAGTACGTATTTGAGGTAAATACTTTACCAGTAGTGGCGCTTTTGGGTATACTCGTTGGGATGGCTATGGCCAAGTGACTGGTGGTAGGAGTAGTTATTGAGGAAACTACTTGCATATACCGATGTGACGTATGGTGGACATGGTCACACCCACACATGAAGGTGTGGAGTAGGATTGCTTTGTGGTTGAGTAAGGACACCGAGATGTCCTTTATGCATTGATGTTAGAGAAATATTGGGTGATAACCCAATACTCTAATTGATTGTACGGTATGGTGTACCGTGATGGAACGTATGATACGTTGGTAGGTTTGGTATAAACCTAAGGAGGCAGCGATTTGCTAGCCAGGTATTGTTGCAGTGTTATAGTGTTCTTGTGATAGCCATTATACTGCTCGTTGGAACCGAGTTTCGTAAATCGTATGATGATACGATGAGTGTTTATGGTGGACTCTTGTAGTCACTATGTGTAGGGTCTTCCTACCTTAACATCATCTTAATACACAAATTATGGACTAAACACGCATTAATGACATCTTAGGGTTCCGGTTGCAATTTGAGCTAATCAGATTACATGCCAAGAATAAATTTTCAAAAGTTAAATTAATTACATCCTCAAAATGAAGTATATCGATAGAATTATACTACTCCTAGAGTAGAAACTATCCAAAAAGAAATCATGCAATCTATCTTCTTTTATGCTCCTTTAGCTCACTGTCTCAACCCGACCCTTAGTCTTGGTCCAAAAGTGTACCTACAGGAACAACCCATCATGAGCATTTACATCGTTACTTAGCATCATAAGTTAATGGCATATAAATAAATGCATAGAAATAATTGATAACATATACTTCCTGGTTAATCGTATTATTCCTCTTTGGTTGTCCCTGTATCATAGTTATGCATATGATCATTAGTTCTTGACATAAATGATTAAATCATACTTCACATATATGCTCACAACAAACTATATTAATTAGAAATGGGACTGTCCGGGTTCTATTATGATAGCGGCACAATTGGCCCCCTCGCTCGACATAACACATCATATGATACCCATCGCTACGCCTTGATAGCGGATGTATCTCTTTGTTCAGCGGATGATACCCCTCGCTACGCCCTGATAGCGGATGTACCCCCTCGCTTAGCGGATGATACCCCTCGCTACGCCTTGATAGCGGATGTACCCCCTCGCCTAGTTATGTGAGCGGCAAGTACCTTCCTCGCTTGCCCATAGTAGCCACCGGACATTCAACCATTCTAAATAGCATAGTTAAACATACATTATCATCTTGTAAGCATCATCATCTCTTAACGTCATCATCTTATCATAATTTTCATCGTAACCTCATGTCATCTTCATTTATCACAACATCATCATTATAAACTTATTCATCATAATCATCATCATAAATACTTATGCAATCAATGCATAGTCATAGTTTAGGAATATGTTACCGTTTAATGCCCGTACGTTTCTTACGTACCTTTTCAAAATATGGTGAAGTTGTAGCACTTTATCTCCTCGAAGTCGTGGGTACCTGGGATGGTTCTACACAACCATACAAATCAATATTAGGAGCCAATTATGGTCCAATATTCAAAAATCCCACAAAATAATCAAAAAAACATATTTTTACAACTCGCGATCGATCGCCGCCCAGGCCCGATCGATCGCGAGATCATACTGGAAGAGGGTGAAAAATTTCGT
Source organism: Haberlea rhodopensis (assembly GCA_907163345.1). Classification (NCBI taxonomy): domain Eukaryota; kingdom Viridiplantae; phylum Streptophyta; class Magnoliopsida; order Lamiales; family Gesneriaceae; genus Haberlea; species Haberlea rhodopensis. The sequence goes on along the minus strand of CAJQUN010000345.1, from coordinate 355,600 downwards.
CTTCGGCGATCGATCGCCATACTTGGCGCGATCGATCGCCATCATCACCGATCGATCGCCCAAAAGTGGTGATCGATCGCCAAAGGCTTCTGGAGCCTACTCTTGGCTCGCGATCGATCGCCAAAAACGGGCGATCGATCGCCAGCCTCTGCACTTCGAAAATCCACCATTTTTACACATTAAAACTTCACCAACCTCAACCACATTTATTCCAACAACTCAACAACATAAAAACACTCAAAACCTTCCTCAAACATTATTAAACCACCAAAAATCAAACATCCTTTCAAACATCATACCAACCCCAACAAACCCATTTCAAAACCCTTCAAAACCATTCCAAACTCAAATCAAACACTACAAGATCAACAAGGAGTGATATAAATACATCCTAGGCCTTAAATCTTACCAAGAATCACAAGAGTGGAGCTTTTACAAGAACTTCTTGTCCATCTTGAAGGCAAAAACGGGTTTGGGGAAAAGGAGAGGGTTTTGGGAGATGGTTTGGGGATTTGGAGTGTTAAAAGATAAAGTGGAATGAAATGTGGTGGGGTAAGGGTTTAAAGTCCTTTAATTAACTTGTACCCCAAAATATCTCAACATGGTATTTTAAAAGCACTTCGCCACAGTGCTAATTACATCCTCATACAAGATCAATTATTACAAAAAAAACAATCACATGAACATAATTCATGTCTTAAAAGCAATTAATCAATTCGGGGCATTACATTACTCCCCTACTTATAAGATTTCGCCCTCGAAATCGCATGCGCTTACCCAAAAAGGAACTAAACATAAATCATACCAGAGAATAGTTCCGGATAGTGCTGCACCATATGCCGTTCCATCTCCCACGTAGCCTCCTCGACACCACGACGATCCCACTGAACTTTGACCATCGGTATAACTTTGCTTCGTAGCCTGCGATCCTCACGATCCATAATTCTAACCGGTCGTTCAATATAGGATACATCCGAACTCAACTGAACCTTTGAAGGCTGCAATACATGAGACGGATCTGGCTCATACTTCCTCAACATAGAAACGTGAAAGGCATCATGAATACCAGAAAAAGACGATGGTAGGGCCAAACGGTAGGCCAAAGTACCGATGCGCTGCAATATCTCATATGGCCCAACATACCTCGGAGATAACTTTCCCTGCATACCAAACCGGACGACACCCCTGAAGGGTGAGATCTTCAAGAAAACCTTATCTCCTACTTGGAATTCTAGTTGTCGTCGTCGCTTGTTAGCATAGGCTGCTTGCCTATCCTGGGCCGCTTTCATCTTTTGGCGTATCATCTTGATCTTTTCTTCCATATCCTTGATCATATCCGGTCCTCCGACCGCTTTGCTAGTCAAGTCCTCCCAATACAGCGGTGACCTACATCGTCGTCCATATAGAGCTTCAAAAGGAGCCATTTGGATGCTCGCCTGATAACTGTTATTATAGGAGAACTCCACCAGTGGCACTGAATCCTGCCACGGAGTATCAAATTCCAAAACACATGCCCTCAACATGTCCTCGAGCGTCTGAGTCAGTTGTGTCAATGGCTTAGCGATCTTAGAGAATCCCTCGACGAAACGTCGGTAATAACCCGCTAAACCAAGGAAGCTCCGTATCTCGGGCACAGAAGTGGGTGCAGCCCACTCCATAACAGCTTCAATCTTCCTGGGATCCACAGATATCCCACTGCTAGATATAACATGACCCAAGAATACCACACTGTCCAACCAAAACTCGCACTTGCTGAGCTTTGCATATAATTGGTGACTCCTAAGGACCTGGAGTACTGTCCTCAAGTGTTCTACATGTTCTTCTTCAGTCCGGGAGTAGATAAGTATGTCATCAAAGTAGACTATGACGAACTGGTCTAAATATGGCTGGAATACCCTGTTCATCAAACTCATGAAAACAGCTGGGGCATTCGTCACCCCAAAGGGCATGACTAAGAATTCATAGTGCCCATATCTGGTCCTGAAAGCTGTCTTCTGCACATCATCTTCCCTTACTCTAATCTGATGGTACCCCGACCTTAGATCGATCTTACTGTAGAGTCTCGTACCCTGCAACTGGTCAAATAAATCATCGATCCTCGGAAGCCGATACTTGTTCTTCACTGTGGCTTTGTTCAGTTGCCTGTAGTCAATGCATAGACGCATCGATCCATCTTTCTTCTTAACAAATAAAACAGGCGCACCCCAGGGCGATACGCTAGGGCGTATGTAGCCCTTGTCAAGGAGCTCTTGCAACTGAACCTTTAACTCCTTTAGCTCCGTTGGTGCCATCCTATACGGGGCACGAGAAATGGCTAACGTCCCCGGTAGTAATTCGATTCCAAACTCGACCTCTCTCGCCGGTGGTGTAATGCCTCGATTTGTTTTATACACGTGTGATATGATTCTGGTGTAATTATATCAGTTGGGGGTATGCTATTTGGGGTTCGGGTGGAACCAAGAATGAATGAATACATGTATGGAATGATATATGGTAAAGAATGAAACATAGTGGTGTATACCGCAAGTGCACGGTGTCAAGTTTTAGTATAATGAAAATTAAGTACAGGTTGTCGAATCCACAGGGACTAACGTATAAGTACCAAATAAGATCAATCAAATTATATTTAGCCTACGATTAAAGGAGTTTGATAAACTACCACTAAATTAAACTAAAGAACAAAATTAAACGAGAAATAATGACTAGAATGGTTCCGGAAATGCAAAGGTAAGTGACTCGAGAAAATTACCAAGTTCGTCGTTCAGTTAAGTTATCTCTAATGATTCAATGGAATTCTCACCTTATTAACCAATTGATTTTAAAGGTGAAAGGTTTTCATGATTATTCGATACACTCTCTCGAGCTGTAACGAAACTAACAATAAATTAGAACAAGTCACTCTCGTGCACCTATTTACTAATTTAAAGTTGCTTAAATTATCAGAACCTATTAACTCTAAATCTTTCGATTTCAAGTTCTCACGTATGCGATATCATCTCTCGATCTCAATCTTAACATACATCATAAATTAATGGAGCTTGTTACAGCGTTATCTCTCGATCTCGGCTGTAACTCTCAAATTCAATCAAAGCTAGCTAGACTCTGATCTACACATGCAATTAATTTATGAACTTTAAATATCAATGCGCTCGACTATCAATGAATCAATAATATCAAACATAACGAACTAAAACTTCAATAATATAAACCAAATTCAATGCAAATCAATTACAAATGAGTTTTCTTGTCTCTCGACCTTAAAAACAACAAATGCAAATTGAAAATTAAATAAATTAAGTTTAGAAATACGATAAACGATGGATGAATCCGTGCGTTGCACCGTGATTTCTTCTCTTGTTCCTTCCTTGCACTCCGGAACGGATAGGCTCGACTTTGGACGAAGAACGGAGATTGGATCTCCTTCTTCCGGCGTTGGGCGGCGGCTAGGGTGGCTGTTCTTGACCTAAAAAGTCTGATATTTACTCTCCAAAATCGTCCCAGAACTTCTGTCTGATATCTATCCTCACGTTATTCCTCTCAATCTTGCTTCCTGTCACGTGAATATTCTGCTATTTTTTTTGGTCACGTCTCTCTTCTCCTCTTCGCACGTTGCTGCTCTTCTCTTCTCGTCCTCTGTTTCTGTTCGTCTATTCTCCTCCTCACTCACGTAAATTTGCTCTCCTTGGTTCCAACTCCTCTCACGTAAATCTGCTCACTTTTCTGGTCACGTCTCTCTTCTCCTCTTCGCACGTTGCTGCTCTTCTCTTCTCGTCCGTCCGCTTCTTCCCTGATATATGCTCACGGCTCTTTTTTCTTCTCCCAACTCCCGTTTAATTCCCGTGCGCACGTAACTCTTCTTAATATCTTTACGTATCTTTTCCTTGTTGCCGTCTGCCTCTCCCCCCTTTACTAATTTGATATCATGCTTCTTTTTTTATATATATGGTATCTCCCCTCCAATATCTCCGTAAATCTTCTCTGCTGCCCTTAATCCTCGCTCGTATCTATTCACGTCTCTTCTTACCTTTTTTGCTGCACACTCACGTCTCTTGCTCTTTCTTTACCTCCTTTTCTCAATCTGACATCATATATTATATTATAATACCATATATGATAATATAATATTTCATCTATGTTCGATAGTAACCGGTTGTGCTCGATTTGGTCCTTTTTTCATTAATTAAAGCTTAATTCCTCAACTTTTATGCGTTTGGACCTGGATCCCTGAAATAAACAAATATATACCAAAAAGCGTAATATTTTCCAGGAATCACTATAAAAACGTCCCTAATCATATATCAAATTAAGTGTAAAAATCACACTTATCAACTCCCCCAAACTTAAACTTGATCGTCTCGAGCAAGAAATTAAAATCACAAAGTAGAGTTCAATATTGAAGACTCAAATAAACCAATTCGCAGTCAATAATGTATCTCTGACATCTCCCTTACAGACGAACAAGAATAAATCAGAAAGTTTAACAAGTTGTGTTTTCTCCTAGACCAAGCAACATATCTCCAAATCAGAACGTGCGTGTGTGCTATTGTCACTTTCAAGTTTCATGCAATTTTCATAGATCAAATCATGCTAGGTAATGAAAGTTAAGATTATCATTGAACACCTCATAGTCCTATTTTCAAACACTTCTCCACTAATGTAGTCACTCCCTCAACTTGGATCAATAGGTCTTTTAAAGCTTGTAGCGTTGGGCCTAGGTGTTTGGCTTCAAAGAAATGATAGGATAGCACAAAGAAGAGAGTATAAGCATGTAATGTTCATATTGTTAGCACAACTTGAGCTTCTCTTCTTTTTCTCTTTTAGCCTTGGCCACTTTGGTCTTAATTAGATATTTTTTTTTTCAAGGCTTTATCTTCTTTTTCTTTTCTCTCATCAATTTTTTCAATAATAAGCTCATCAAAATATAGCATTTATGTGCATCCAATGAGAATCATTATACTCTCTTAGGGTAAGGATACTATTTTTCAATTTAAGCTCAAATAGGTAGGTATAATGAGTTGCCAAAAAATGTTGAATGGGGGCTAACAGTATGTTAAACATACACCATTCTTTTTCAATTATGCTCAAAATGGGATATTAGAGATTGATATATATAATGGTAAGCTTGAAAGGCTCAAACGGTCCAAAGATCGCCTAGATCATTTCCAAGTCAAGTTCACAACTATAAAATTTCGTCTCAAAGTGTCATCATCAAATAGTTTCTAAGATACTCTAATATGCTCAAAACAATTCATCAAGTTCACAAAGATTATTACTACTCCAAATGCAATTCACAAGATTGTGACTCAAATGTGCTCAATATATTCCTCATCTTTGACATGCTACTCAAAACAAGATATTCACAAACAAGTTTTACAATCATCAAAACTCAAGTTGACATGCAAAGTGAGATTAATATCATCATAGAGTAGAGACAACTACTATGATTTATTCTTATCTTACTAATTGAACTCATAAAATAAAAAAATTTAGCTCATAATAATCGGACGATTCAAGTGTCAATTAAGCACACAACATGTGGATAAACAAGTAAACATGCAAGCCACTCCCCCAAACTTAAATGAAACATTGTCTTCAATGTTTAAAAGAGTCAAAAGGGAAAAAGTAAACTCCTCTGATCAAGACGCTTGCATGAGGGTTGAGGAAGATCGGCCTTTGAAAGCTCCACTGTTGTAGAGTTCATCGCTCCAACTGAGTACCTAGAAAGAGAAGAATGCAAATAAAATAGTCGACACGAGAGATAAACAAACTAAATGCAAAAACTAAAAATAAACAAAACTAAATAGCAAAAGGATACGCTTGGGTTGCCTCCCAAGAAGCGCTGATTTTTAGTCGTCGGCTTGACCATCAGAAGCAACCATCAAAGAGCGGCTGCCGCCCATAGTAAGTATCGTATGATACCACGAATGGGTCTTCACTCAGTATGCCCTCAAGATTGGCATGAATATAACAGTGTAGGATCGTTGCTCCAACAACTTTCTTCATGAAATGGTAGGTATGGGAGAATGATTCTTGACTTGGCTTCATATCTTGGAGGATGTAGTGCGGTGAAGTTGGCATCGATGGAAAATACGGATCCACATATGGCATAGAACATGTCTCCATCGATGGGCTCAAATCGGAATCCTCGAAAGTCTCTTCCTTCTCCAACATCACACTCGACTCATCTTCACATGGGAACTCCTCAGATAATGTCTCTAAAGTAGGCTCAATCTCTTGAAGAGGCTCAAGTTCCCTTAAATCTTCCACAGTAGTAGAACCACTCCCCCAAACTTGGTTGTTTGAGTGATCATCGTCATGAAACCCAACTTGATTCGTCTCCTCTTCCCTAGTAGGTATCGTCTCATTCTCTTGGCAGCTTGCTGATAAGGTTTCCATGAGGCTCACCATTTGCTGCTCCAGATGACGCATTGAGTTGGTCTGACTTTCAATCTTTGTCTCACATGATGCCATAAACCTGAGTAACGTATCCTCTAAATGAGCACTGACTTCCGCAGAATTGTCACTCGTCTCTCCCTGATGTTCAAGTGGTGGGCCTGCAAAATGAGGGTGGTGCGGCATTGGTGGGTATTGGTGGCTCCAACCCTGGAGTGAAGGATTCCAATGCCACTGGTAGTCAAAGTTCGCCATCTCATTAAACAAGTGCAAAACACCATCTTCATCTCTATCAACCAAAGGACTACCAGTTGCCAAAGCTCCGTTGAATATCCATCCTCGTGTGTCCGCATGCAAACCACTGAAGAAATATTGCAGACGAGTGTAGTTTGGAAAGTCATTATACCGATACGTGCTTGCCAAATCGTTGAATCTCTCCCACGCTGCATAGAACGGCTCGGAAGGTTGTTGGGCAAATCTTGTGGATGCTTGTTGATGTAGCATCTCCAAGTACCTCACAAGACAAACAAAACAAAAACCAAAAATAAAATTAAAAAAAAAAACAAATGACTAAACTATAGTCAACTAATCTCGTTTGATATTATTAAAACTAGTCCCCGGCAACGGCGCCAAAAACTTGATCGCTTTTATTTTAAACAATTATTTTCTCAGAGTAGCGATTCTATACCGCAAGTGCACGGTGTCAAGTTTTAGTATAATGAAAATTAAGTACAGGTTGTCGAATCCACAGGGACTAACGTATAAGTACCAAATAAGATCAATCAAATTATATTTAGCCTACGATTAAAGGAGTTTGATAAACTACCACTAAATTAAACTAAAGAACAAAATTAAACGAGAAATAATGACTAGAATGGTTCCGGAAATGCAAAGGTAAGTGACTCGAGAAAATTACCAAGTTCGTCGTTCAGTTAAGTTATCTCTAATGATTCAATGGAATTCTCACCTTATTAACCAATTGATTTTAAAGGTGAAAGGTTTTCATGATTATTCGATACACTCTCTCGAGCTGTAACGAAACTAACAATAAATTAGAACAAGTCACTCTCGTGCACCTATTTACTAATTTAAAGTTGCTTAAATTATCAGAACCTATTAACTCTAAATCTTTCGATTTCAAGTTCTCACGTATGCGATATCATCTCTCGATCTCAATCTTAACATACATCATAAATTAATGGAGCTTGTTACAGCGTTATCTCTCGATCTCGGCTGTAACTCTCAAATTCAATCAAAGCTAGCTAGACTCTGATCTACACATGCAATTAATTTATGAACTTTAAATATCAATGCGCTCGACTATCAATGAATCAATAATATCAAACATAACGAACTAAAACTTCAATAATATAAACCAAATTCAATGCAAATCAATTACAAATGAGTTTTCTTGTCTCTCGACCTTAAAAACAACAAATGCAAATTGAAAATTAAATAAATTAAGTTTAGAAATACGATAAACGATGGATGAATCCGTGCGTTGCACCGTGATTTCTTCTCTTGTTCCTTCCTTGCACTCCGGAACGGATAGGCTCGACTTTGGACGAAGAACGGAGATTGGATCTCCTTCTTCCGGCGTTGGGCGGCGGCTAGGGTGGCTGTTCTTGACCTAAAAAGTCTGATATTTACTCTCCAAAATCGTCCCAGAACTTCTGTCTGATATCTATCCTCACGTTATTCCTCTCAATCTTGCTTCCTGTCACGTGAATATTCTGCTATTTTTTTTGGTCACGTCTCTCTTCTCCTCTTCGCACGTTGCTGCTCTTCTCTTCTCGTCCTCTGTTTCTGTTCGTCTATTCTCCTCCTCACTCACGTAAATTTGCTCTCCTTGGTTCCAACTCCTCTCACGTAAATCTGCACACTTTTCTGGTCACGTCTCTCTTCTCCTCTTCGCACGTTGCTGCTCTTCTCTTCTCGTCCGTCCGCTTCTTCCCTGATATATGCTCACGGCTCTTTTTTCTTCTCCCAACTCCCGTTTAATTCCCGTGCGCACGTAACTCTTCTTAATATCTTTACGTATCTTTTCCTTGTTGCCGTCTGCCTCTCCCCCCTTTACTAATTTGATATCATGCTTCTTTTTTTATATATATGGTATCTCCCCTCCAATATCTCCGTAAATCTTCTCTGCTGCCCTTAATCCTCGCTCGTATCTATTCACGTCTCTTCTTACCTTTTTTGCTGCACACTCACGTCTCTTGCTCTTTCTTTACCTCCTTTTCTCAATCTGACATCATATATTATATTATAATACCATATATGATAATATAATATTTCATCTATGTTCGATAGTAACCGGTTGTGCTCGATTTGGTCCTTTTTTCATTAATTAAAGCTTAATTCCTCAACTTTTATGCGTTTGGACCTGGATCCCTGAAATAAACAAATATATACCAAAAAGCGTAATATTTTCCAGGAATCACTATAAAAACGTCCCTAATCATATATCAAATTAAGTGTAAAAATCACACTTATCAGTAGGCATTTGATCTTGGTATGAGAGTTGTATATACATGTGCATTGTAATTTAATTTACTAGGAATGTCATGTAAATTTCATTTCATATTCAAGTATATAAAGTAAAATCAGCTTTGAAAACACATATTACACATATTTTCACCTAAAAATCTCTACAAGGTGCTCTCCTAAACCCTTACCTTCTTGCTTGGTTCTAGCTTGGGAAGCATAGGGAATTGAATTCAAAGTGAAGTGTGTGGTAAGGATTTGAGGCATGAAAGCTGGTTATATTGCTAGTTGGAAACATTACTTATGGTAGTTTATGTATGGTGAATTATGTGCAATTGTTATAAGTGGATTTTTAGCAAGATGAGATGAATTTCCATTTAAGAAAGTGTAAATGTTATGGAAACATGTTGTTATGTTAGTAGAGAGTGCATGAACCTTGTTTACATGTTGAATTTCGAGTTGTAGGAGAAGAGCTTGTAAGATAAGCTCAAAATCGCCATGGTTTTAAAATTTTGTCTTCGACCGATCGATCGCTAGGATCGTACCGATCGATCGGTAAAACAGGGGAAAAGTAAGGCGGTGTATGTACCGATCGATCGGTGCAATGCCGTAGCATTTTAAAGAAATTCAAACAGTTAAGCGATCGATCGCTAGCTTTTTACCGACCGATCGCTAGGGTTACTTGTTTGGACCGATCGATCGCTAGGGTAACCGATCGATCGGTAGACTTAAAATGTTATATTTTTGAGAATTTGATTTTAATGCCTATGATAACATGATATATTATTGGCATTGTTGTAGCACCATCACAGGGAACAGGACAACGAGGCAATTAGCCAGGGACGACTGATTTATCTCGTCTGTGTCGCTTTCCATGTACGTGTTGACGTACGGAGTATAGATATTGTGTGATGATGTTATGAGATTGATATCATTTGAATTGTGTTATGTTAGTATCATTTGATTGGTAGTATCATATGCCTGTACATTCATGGATATCATGTGTTAGAGATATACGCCTGGTATTGGGTATATGCTCGGTTATGTATTTGAGATATACGCCTGGTATTGGGTATATGCTCGGTTATGTTATAGAGAGATATATGCCTGGTTTGGATATATGCTCGGTTATGTGACAGAGAGATATACGCCTGGTTTGGGTATATGCTCGGTTATGCTATATAGAGATATACGCCGGGTTTTGGGTATATGCTCTGGCTATTATCATTTGAGGACGGTACTATGATATGTGCTGCTAATATGAATATGTGAGGTGGTTCCACTGACATATTGAGCTGAATAGGCATATCATTTTAGTCTCGTGATAATAGGGTATTTGTTGAGACATGTCATGACATGGTGCATTTGTGGATGCATGATACAGAACATTCACATTAGATGATTTATTGTGCTTTATCATTGTTATTGATATTGTGTTTTGATATCGCACTGAGATAGTTGTTTATCTATACACACGTTTTGTGAATGTTTCTGTAGGATTTCATAGACGTGGGAATCGTGAGTCTTATTCAGCTGCGAGGTGAACCACTGCATAGGAGTTATACTGGCTTAGGTTGTTAATTTACATGTAATGTATATGTAGAAAACAAAGTTAGTTGGTTTTTGTACTAGTGGTTTGGTACATCTGTAACAACTTAACTAGTAAGATACTCTTAATCAGTGTATGTTATTACTTAATTCAGACTCACATATGTATGTTAACATGATACATAATGGATTAAGTAAAGAGGACCCCACATTAGTGGTATCAGAGCAGTGGTTCGAGAACGGGGTGAACATGGGTAGAGGAAGTGTATTAAGGAGTTACCTAAACACTTGAAAACATGTTGAGAATGGTACTATCATGTTAGGATTTGGACTATGATGTTATTCTAACATGTTATATAATTGTGAATGTTATTGTTAACCCTTGATGTACAGCTATGACAGACAGAGGGTATCATGAGGATGTTGGGGATGCCATGAGTGGCAATGCGAGTGTGAGGATGGAGCCTGTGCCACCACCACCGATTGAGCAAGGACCAGTGGAACAGGTACTGTTGCCTGGAGAATTGACGTTGACGCAGTTTCTGAGTTATCAGCCACCCAGGTTTGAGGGGACTGAATCAGGGGAACTGTCAGAGGAGTGGCTGGAACGTGTAGAACAGATATTTGTAGCAGCACCGTGTGCCAAGACTGCTTGGTTACGCTTAGCTGAATTCCAGTTAGCTAAGAAAGCTATGATGTGGTGGAAGTCCACAGTGCTTGAGTTGAGGGCTCAAGGACAGACAGTTAACTGTGATGTGTTTAGAACGAAGTTCTTGGAGCATTATTTCTCTGTTACTGCAAGGCAGAGGAAAGAGGATGAATTTACAAATTTGAGACAGGGATTAATGACAGTATCTGATTATGCTGTGCACTATTCTTCTTTGCTCCGGTATGTGCCACATATCGTTGTAAACACAAAAGCAAAGATCAGACAGTTTGTGAAAGGGTTGAGGCCTGAATTATTTGATAGGGTAATGTCCAATAACCCTACATCATATGAAGAAGCATTGACTAGAGCCGAGATGGCTGAGATTGTTGTAGGAGTATATAAAGATGTTAGACAAGCCCAACCACCTACATCTGACAGTATGAGACCTAGAGGAGAACCATTTAAATCATCACGAGGTGGTGCATCTTCATCTAGGTTTAGTGGGAAACGTTTTGGACCACGGAAAGGGGATGACCAAAGAGCAAAGGGACAGTTCCAAGGTAGTAGTAGTGGCAGTGGTGTGCAATGTTTTAAATGTGGTGGACCACATTTGAAACGAGATTGTCCTCAATTGAATCCAGTAGTTTGTTTCCGTTGTGGGAGGCCAGGACATATGATCCGTGATTGTCCTCAAGTGGGTGGACAACAGAGTAGAGGACCCATGTCAGAGAATACATTACAACAGAGACCACAGGGTGTACCACAGTCTGGTGGAGGACAGAGGACAGGACCACCTCAGGCTCAGGTGTATGCACTGAATAGGGAGGAAGCAGAGGCAGCTCCGGATGATGTGATAGCGGGTAAGTGTACTTTGTTTACTTATCCTGCTTTTCTTTTGATTGATACTGGTGCATCACATTCTTTTATTGCACAAGCCTTTATTGATCAGTATCATTTATTCTCGTCTCCACTGTTGATACCTCTTTATGTTTCGACACCCATGGGAACTACTGTGATGACTTGTCAGAGTGTGTCTGATTGTGATATTCAGTTTGAGACTGAGTATGGGCTACAGGCTAATTTGATTGTATTAGACATGATATATTTTGATTGCATTCTTGGAATCGATGTGTTGAGTACATATCAGTCTGTTGTGGATTGTAGTCAGAAGATTGTGAGATTTCAGTCTGATACTGGAAATCAATGGTATTTCTATGGCCAAGGATCGAGGGCAAGGATTCCTTTGATATCAGCAATCCGAATGTCGCGTTTGTTAGAACGTGGACATGCGGGTTATTTGATATATGCCCTTGATATAACTGAACAGAAACGAGAAAGGAAAGTGGAAGAGATACCAGTGGTTGCAGAATATGCGGATGTGTTTCCAGATGAGATACCTGGATTCCCACCGAGTTGAGAAGTGGAATTTGGTATTGATTTGATACCTGGTACTTCTGCAATTTCACGAGCTCCGTATCGGATGGCACCAACTGAATTGAAAGAATTGAAAACTCAATTGCAAGACTTATTGGACAAGGGGTACATACGTCCTAGTGTATCGCCTTGGGGTGCTCCGGTATTGTTTGTTAAGAAGAAGGATGGGACAATGCGACTATGTATTGACTATCGATAATTGAACAAGGTAACAATAAAGAATAAATATCCTCTTCCTCGTATTGATGATTTATTTGATCAGTTGCAAGGATCAAAGATTTATTCTAAGATTGATTTGAGGTCAGGATATCATCAAATACGTGTGAGGGAAGAAGATATACAGAAGACAGCATTCAGAACTTGTTATGAACATTATGAGTTTCGGGTAATGCCATTTGGAGTGACAAATGCTCCAGCTGTCTTTATGAGTTTAATGAATCGGGTTTTTCAGGAATACCTTGATCGATTTGTCATTGTCTTTATCGATGATATACTGATCTATTCGCAGAGTGATGCGGAACATGTTCAACATTTGCATATGGTATTGCAATTGTTAAGAACACATCAGTTGTATGCCAAACTCAGTAAGTGTGAGTTTTGGCTGACTAGTGTCGGCTTTTTGGGACATGTAATTTCAGAAAAAGGTATATCAGTTGATCCAAAGAAAGTGGAAGCAGTGTTGAATTGGTCAGCACCTACTTCTGTGCCAGAGATTCGTAGTTTCTTGGGTTTGGCTGGATATTATAGACGGTTTGTTGAAGGATTTTCAGCGATTACCAAACCATTGACACAATTGACATAGAAGGGAGTATCATTTCAATGGTCAGAGGCCTGTGAGCGTAGTTTTCAGGAATTAAAACATCGATTGACTACAGCTCTAGTTTTGATCATTCCATCTGAGCATGACAGGTTTGCATTAGATACTGATGCATCTTTACTTGGTTTGGGTTGTGTATTGATGCAGGACAAACATGTAGTGGCTTATGCATCACGACAGTTGAAGCCACATGAAATGAGATATCCAGTACACGATCTGGAATTGGCTGCCATTGTCTTTGCATTGAAGATATGGCGACATTATTTATATGGTACGTCTTTTACCATATACACAGATCATAAAAGTTTAAAATTTCTATTCACTCAAGCAGAGTTGAATATGAGACAAAGGAGATGGATGGATCTGTTGAAAGATTATGATTATGAGATTGAATATCATCCAGGAAAGGCTAATCTTACAGCAGATGCTTTAAGTCGAAAGGTACATCATACGGCTGATGAGATGATTCATTTATCCGCATTGATCACATCTTGTTGTACTTTGGGTTATGATTTTGATGTGGAAATAGAGTCAGTACGGGTATCAACATTGTTGGTTGAACCCGACGTTTTTGAAAATTAGAACGGCACAACTGACTGATGATGAAGTACAACAATGGAAGGAAAGGATAAGTCAAGGACAAACATCTCAATTTGCACTTACAAGTGATGGAACTTTGAAGTACAGAAATTGTTGGGTAGTACCTGCTTCGTTGGGACTACGCCAAGAACTACTACAACGTGCTCATTGTAGTAGATACGGTATACATCCTGGAGGGAAGAAAATGTATCATAATTTATGTACACAATTTTGGTGGAAACATATGAAACAGGATGTGTTGAACTTTGTGAAACGGTGTTTGATCTGTCAACAAGTGAAAGCGGAAAGACAAAAACCAGGAGGTGAATTACACAGTTTTGAAATTCCTCAGTGGAAATGGGAACATATCACGATGGATTTTGTGACGCATTTGCCACGGACGTCTTCTGGTTGCGATGCTATTTGGGTGATTGTTGACCGACTCACCAAAGTATCTCATTTTGTGCCATATTGTATGACGTTTACATATCTGAAAATGGCACAGTTGTACATTCAACATGTAGTGAGACTACATGGTATTCCAGTTTCCATTGTATCGGATAGGGATCCGAGATTTACTTCTCATTTTTGGGAAGGGTTACAGACAGCGTTGGGAACTGAAGTACGGTTGAGTACAGCATATCATCCTCAGACAGATGGACAAACAGAGCGTACGATACAGACGCTTGATGATATATTGCGTGCCTGTGTATTAGAGTTTGATAACTCGTGGCAAGAGTCGTTGCCATTAGTGGAATTTTCATATAACAACAGTTATCAATCTAGTATACAGATGGCACCATTTGAGGCTTTGTATGGGCAACGATGTAGATCGCCATTGTATTGGGATGATGTGGATCAGTCTTCCTTACATGGATCGGATATGATTCATGAAATGGAAGAGAAAGTAAAGGTAATTCGATTGAAACTTAAAGCTGCTCAGGACAGACAGGCTGCTTATGCCAATAAGCGACGTAGACCACTTGAGTTTCAAGTTGGTGACCGTGTATTCTTGAAAATTTCACCTTTTAAAGGTGTAGTACGGTTTGGTAAGCATGGAAAATTGTCTCCACGGTATGTTGGTCCATATGAGGTGTTGCAACGTATTGGTACGTTGGCATATCGCTTGGCACTACCGCCGGCCTTGAGTAGTATTCATGATGTCTTTCATGTTTCACTGTTGAGGAAGTATGAACCAGATCCGAGTCATGTATTACAGTTACCTGATGTACAGTTGGATACAGATGTGTCGTATGAGGAACGACCAGTTATGATCTTGGATCGAGCTGAACGCAGGTTGCGTAATAAAGTGATTCCTATGGTTAAGGTACAGTGGGACAGACGGGGTATCAAAGAGGCAACGTGGGAGACGGAGCAGCATATGATGCAACGGTATCCGGATTTATTTTCTGGTATGTTGATATGTTATTTATCTTATGTTGTATATCTCATATGCATGTATTATGTTTGTATATGCAATTTCGAGGACGAAATTCATTTAGTGGGGGAGAATTGTAATGCCTCGATTTGTTTTATACACGTGTGATATGATTCTGGTGTAATTATATCAGTTGGCGGTATGCCATTTGGGGTTCGGGTGGAACCAAGAATGAATGAATACATGTATGGAATGATATATGGTAAAGAATGAAACATAGTGGTGTATACTAATTGGAATAGTAACATATCAAGTAACATGGAATAGTAGGCATTTGATCTTGGTATGAGAGTTGTATATACATGTGCATTGTAATTTAATTTACTAGGAATGTCATGTAAATTTCATTTCATATTCAAGTATATAAAGTGAAAATCAGCTTTGAAAACACATATTACACATATTTTCACCTAAAAATCTCTACAAGGTGCTCTCCTAAACCCTTACCTTCTTGCTTGGTTCTAGCTTAGGAAGCATAGGGAATTGAATTCAAAGTGAAGTGTGTGGTAAGGATTTGAGGCATGAAAGCTGGTTATATTGCTAGTTGGAAACATTACTTATGGTAGTTTATGTATGGTGAATTATGTGCAATTGTTATAAGTGGATTTTTAGCAAGATGAGATGAATTTCCATTTAAGAAAGTGTAAATGTTATGGAAACATGTTGTTATGTTAGTAGAGAGTGCATGAACCTTGTTTACATGTTGAATTTTGAGTTGTAGGAGAAGAGCTTGGAAGATAAGCTCAAAATCGCCATGGTTTTAAAATTTTGTCTTCGACCGATCGATCGCTAGGATCGTACCGATCGATCGGTAAAACAGGGGAAAAGTAAGGCGATGTATGTACCGATCGATCGCTGAAAGCGACCGATCGATCGGTGCAATGCCGTAGCATTTTAAAGAAATTCAAACAGTTAAGCGATCGATCGCTAGCTTTTTCCCGACCGATCGCTAGGGTTACTTGTTTGGACCGATCGATTGCTAGGGTAACCGATCGATCGGTAGACTTAAAATGTTATATTTTTGAGAATTTGATTTTAATGCCTATGATAACATGATATATTATTGGCATTGTTGTAGCACCATCACAGGGAACATGACAACGAGGCAATTAGCCAGGGACGACTGATTTATCTCGTTTGTGTCGCTTTCCAGGTACGTGTTGACGTACGGAGTATAGATATTGTGTGATGATGTTATGAGATTGATATCATATGAATTTTGTTATGTTAGTATCATATGATTGGTAGTATCATATGCCTGTACATTCATGGATATCATGTGTTAGAGATATACGCCTGGTATTGGGTATATGCTCGGTTATGTATTTGAGATATACGCCTGTTATTGGGTATATGCTCGGTTATGTTACAGAGAGATATATGCCTGGTTTGGATATATGCTCGGTTATGTGACAGAGTGATATACGCCTGGTTTGGGTATATGCTCGGTTATGCTATATAGAGATATACGCCGGTTTTTGGGTATATGCTCTGGCTATTATCATTTGAGGACGGTACTATGATATGTGCTGCTAATATGAAGATGTGAGGTGGTTCCACTGACATATTGAGCTGAATAGGCATATCATTTTAGTCTCGTGATAATAGGGTATTTGTTGAGACATGTCATGACATGGCATTTGGGGATGCATGATACAGAACATTCACATTAGATGATTTATTGTGCTTTATCATTGTTATTGATATTGTGTTTTGATATCGCACTGAGATAGTTGTTTATCTATACTCACGTTTTATGAATGTTTCTGTAGGATTTCATAGACGTGGGAATCGTGAGTCTTATTCCGCTGCGAGGTGAACCACTGCATAGGAGTTATACTGGCTTAGGTTGTTAATTTACATGTAATGTATATGTAGAAAACAAAGTTAGTTGGTTTTTGTACTAGTGGTTTGGTACATCTGTAACAACTTAACTAGTAAGATACTCTTAATCAGTGTATGTTATTACTTAATTCAGACTCACATATGTATGTTAACATGATACATAATGGATTAAGTAAAGAGGACCCCACATGGTGGGAATCCGGGAATCTCTTCAGGAAATACATCATGAAACTCCGCCACTACGGGCACATCTTCAACCTTTAATTCTTCCTTCTTTTCAAAAATATCAACAGCATAAATAAGGTATCCTGTATGGCCTCGTTCCAATAATTGTGTCATCTTGACCGCAGATATCAACGGAATCTTTGAACGAGAACCATCCCCATAGAACGTCCACTGAACTCCCATATCAGATCTGAATCGGACAGTCCTCTGCCTGCAGTTCACCACTGCCTGGTACCTGTTCAGAACATCAATACCCATGATACAGTCAAAGTCTGACATTCCCAGAACAATCAAATCCGACCTCAACTTGTTATCCTCAAAATAAATGAGGCCGTCATAGACAATCTGATCAGCAATCAAACTCCTTCCAGCGGGTGTCGAGACTACAAGAGGCGTGGGCGATGGAGAAGTGCATATGTGGTGTCTTTCCACAAAACTCGTCGACACAAAAGAGTGTGACGCACCTGTGTCGATCAATATAAAGGCAGGGTGCGTAAATAAAAGACACGTACCCGCTATAACCTCCTCCGGAGCCGTTGTAGCATGCTCCCTCGTCAATGCATACACCTGTCCCTGAGGTGGCCCCGTAGGCTGACTTCCATACTGCCTCGGTACATATGGGGGTCTGTGCTGTGCTGCTCTGACCGTAGACCTCTCCGTAGAGTTCTGCTGCCTTCCCCTGTTGGGACACTGTCGAGCAAAGTGGCCTCTGTCGCCACAAACATAACATCCTACACAATTCTTCGTCAGATGTGGTTGCCCACAAAGAGAGCATTGGACCTCCCCAACACTACCTCCCCGAGACTGTCCTCCTCTTGGTGGGGCGTCATTCCTGAGGTTTCCTTTCCATCGGTTCTCGGGCCTCCTACCACTGAATCTAGATGCTGAAGTGTTCCCTCTAGGCTTAAACCGATCACCCATTGGCTTCAAATTGTCGGAAGTAGATTTCTGAGGGGGTGCTGGAGGTGGTACAACATCAGGGTATGCACCAACCCCCAGTTCGGCTAACTCAGCCCGTGCAAGTGCATCGTCAAAGCAAGTAGGGACATAAGTGATCACCCTATCATAAAGTTCCGGCCTCAAGCCCTTCATAAAGTTTCTCATTTTTGCTTGAGTGTTGGCGGCGATATAAGGTACATATCTGAGTAGAGAATAGTAGTGGAGGGCATAATCTGACACCGGCATGGTACCTTGCTTCAATTTAGTAAACTCATCCTCTTTAGCCTGACGTGCAGCCGCTGAAAAGTATCGGTCCAGAAATCTAGTTCTAAACAGTTCCAGTTTACTTCCTGACCTTGTGCCTCCTGCTCAATCACGGTGGTCTTCCACCACATCAGTGCCTTCTTGGCTAATTGGAACTCTGCTAGCCTTATCCAGGCCGTCTTTGCACACGGGGCTGCCACAAATATTTGCTCTATTCTTTCTAGCCATTCCTCGGCTCGCTCCCCTGTTTCAGTCCCCTCAAATGTCGGGGCCGATACGCTAGGAATTGAGTCAAACTCAACTCTCCCGGCAATAACTGTTGCTCGGACGGCTCTTCGCCTAGGGCTGGCGGAGGTAGGGGATTTGTGCGTCCCACACTAGCATTAACACTTACCGCGTCGCCAATGTCGATATTTGCTGCCATACTGCAACACAAGGGTTAACAACAAGACCCAAAAGCAGTTCATATATACATCGTTAGAAAGCCATAACA
This sequence comes from Haberlea rhodopensis, assembly GCA_907163345.1. Taxonomy (NCBI): domain Eukaryota; kingdom Viridiplantae; phylum Streptophyta; class Magnoliopsida; order Lamiales; family Gesneriaceae; genus Haberlea; species Haberlea rhodopensis. The sequence goes on along the minus strand of CAJQUN010000345.1, from coordinate 336,492 downwards.
TGTTGTCATAACAGTCATTTACTTCATATGTAACATAACATGTTAAAAGTAAGCACCTAGCCAACCTATTGCTAAGGCTACCCTTCACTCATTCCCGGGTTCTCTAACCACTGCTCTGATACCACTAATGTAGGGTCTTCCTACCTTAACATCATCTTAATACACAAATTATGGACTAAACACGCATTAATGACATCTTAGGGTTCCGGTTGCAATTTGAGCTAATCAGATTACATGCCAAGAATAAATTTTCAAAAGTTAAATTAATTACATCCTCAAAATGAAGTATATCGATAGAATTATACTACTCCTAGAGTAGAAACTATCCAAAAAGAAATCATGCAATCTATCTTCTTTTATGCTCCTTTAGCTCACTGTCTCAACCCGACCCTTAGTCTTGGTCCAAAAGTGTACCTACAGGAACAACCCATCATGACCATGTACATCGTTACTTAGCATCATAAGTTAATGGCATATAAATAAATGCATATAAATAATTGATAACATATACTTCCTGGTTAATCGTATTATTCCTCTTTGGTTGTCCCTGTATCATAGTTATGCATATGATCATTAGTTCTTGACATAAATGATTAAAATCATACTTCACATATATGCTCACAACAAACTATATTAATTAGAAATGGGACTGTCCGGGTTCTATTATGACAGCGGCACAATTGGCCCCCTCGCTCAACATAACACAGCATATGATACCCATCGCTACGCCTTGATAGCGGATGTATCTCTTTGTTCAGCGGATGATACCCCTCGCTACGCCTTGATAGCGGATGTATCCCCTCGCTTAGCGGATGATACCCCTCGCTACGCCTTGATAGCGGATGTACCCCCTCGCCTAGTTATGTGAGCGGCAAGTACCTTCCACGCTTGCCCATAGTAGCCACCGGACATTCAACAATTCTAAATAGCATAGTTAAACATACATTATCATCTTGTAAGCATCATCATCTCTTAACGTCATCATCTTATCATAATTGTCATCGTAACCTCATGTCATCTTCATTTATCACAACATCATCATTATAAACTTATTCATCATAATCATCATCATAAATACTTATGCAATCAATGCATAGTCATAGTTTAGGAATATGTTACCGTTTGATGCCCGTACGTTTCTTACGTACCTTTTCAAAATATGGTGAAGTTGTAGCACTTTATCTCCTCGAAGTCGTGGGTACCTGGGATGGTTCTACACAACCATACAAATCAATATTAGGAGCCAATTATGGTCCAATATTCAAAACTCCCACAAAATAATCAAAAAAAAACATATTTTTACAACTCGCGATCGATCGCCGCCCAGGCCCGATCGATCGCGAGATCATACCGGAAGAGGGTGAAAAATTTCGTCTTCGGCGATCGATCGCCATCATCACCGATCGATCGCCCAAAAGTGGCGATCGATCGCCAAAGGCTTCTGGAGCCTACTGTTGGCTCGCGATCGATCGCCAAAAACGGGCGATCGATCGCCAGCCTCTGCACTTCGAAAATCCACCATTTTTACACATTAAAACTTCACCAACCTCAACCACATTTATTCCAACAACTCAACAACATAAAAACACTCAAAACCTTCCTCAAACATTATTAAACCACCAAAAATCAAACATCCTTTCAAACATCATACCAACCCCAACAAACCCATTTCAAAACCCTTCAAAACCATTCCAACTCAAATCAAACACTACAAGATCAACAAGGAGTGATATATATACATCCTAGGCCTTAAATCTTACCAGAATCACAAGAGTGGAGCTTTTACAAGAACTTCTTGTCCATCTTGAAGGCAAAAACGGGTTTGGGGAAAAGGAGAGGGTTTTGGGAGATGGTTTGGGGATTTGGAGTGTTAAAAGATAAAGTGGAATGAAATGTGGTGGGGTAAGGGTTTAAAGTCCTTTAATTAACTTGTACCCCAAAATATCTCAACATGGTATTTTAAAAGCACTTCGCCACAGTGCTAATTACATCCTCATACAAGATCAATTATTACAAAAAAAACAATCACATGAACATAATTCATGTCTTAAAAGCAATTAATCAATTCGGGGCATTACACTATGTGGCATGAGGATTGAGGCATGGATTTCCTCACGAGAACTTTTATACGTTAAATGTTTTGAGGGACTTGTACTGGCATAGCTCGATTTTGTTGGGGGTACCAACGTGAGTGTCGACAAGTCGTTGTTGGCTCTGGTTGAGAATCATTGCATATGGAATGCATTGGGGGACACAATCAGAATTGTGTGATATAGTTAGTGGGGTGACATTACTATGTTGATTGTATCTCTTGGAGAGATTTGAAACATATTGTCATGGAGACGGCTGGCATTGGTCGATGATTGATTGTGAATTAGCCATGGTAAGCATTACTGGTGTTGGACCGAGTAATGGCTTTATATTTTCGGTGAGACGTACGAGGAGGCGTCTCTAGGAGATGCTCGAGGTTTGTGGAGTACTATGGTATTAGTACAAAGCATCGTTAGATGTGTATACGTTGTGTATACTGGTTTTGATTTGGTAATAGTGACATTGATGCACTATTCTGAACCAGTTGTGTATTTATTGGTTCCGGGATATGTATTGGTATAAAAATATCCAGTTTTCCCGAACGGTGGTTCGAGGTTGGAGGGTCATGGGTTCATGACACTTTCATTGTAAGGAAGGCGGTATTCTTATACCTATTGGGAATCTTTGGAAGATTCGATGAGTGGGTTTGTGTGATGTTGATTTTGGAATCACACCATTGGTCGTTAGTTCGTCAATCATCATACTCCCCTGAGTGAGAATAATTGAGGATTGACAGTTGTTTATGGGGCTTGTGAGTATGATTGGAGATACCCGAGCCGAGTGCAGTGAGTATGCACGTGGTGTTGGTGCTTAGGCATGTATGCCGGTGTGTGTATACGAATGCCAGCATTTTGGTACTTGTCGAGCATCGGGTTAGTATGCTTGGATGGATGAATCTCTGATGAGAGATTGTGGCATCTTGAGATTGGTAATCTCAACGACACGATGTATTCTGAAGAATGATCGTGAAGTCTGGTTGACTCCCTTGAGGAGGGATTGTCGTGTATTGAGTTCGTAGTGATTCATTACTGGGTAAATTGATAGCATCCTTGTGTTAGAATTGTTGAATCCTAGGGTAAACGAAGGATGGCCGGGGTTCAATTTGTTGGGTGTCATTGTTGACACTTGTGGTGAGAATGCAATTGATTTTCTTGCATGTTCTCTATGGAATTTGAGACCTTGTGGAGTCTTGATGGCATGTTTGGACCGAGATATGATTTCTAGGAACACACGGATGTAGGCATCCTTGGAGATATGCTTTGTGTTGAGCAGTGGCCGCGAGTTGCCCGATCCGAATTGCAAAGCGGTGCAACTACTCCTTTGATGGAAATGGATTTCGAAATCGAAAACCGGGTTTAGTATGTATACTGTTGTATATTGGTGGTTTCCTTGGTGATCATGTATGTTTAACATCGTAGGCTAAGTCGTAGTGAGATCATTGAGGCGAATCTATTTGGAAGCATGAATGATTCGGTTGGTTAGCGATTAGGAATTACTGACTGCTTTTGGGTGGTTAGCATTGAGTCATGCTGGTGTCCTTTTGAGACTATGATGGTTTGGGAGGTCTACTCCATTCTAGAGATTTGGTGCGAGGTCGGTGTCCTCCAGCCGATTTGTCGATCATGATGCGCTCATGATTCGACAATGTGGATTAGTTTGGATTGTGCGGTCTTGGCAGAACGTGGGGTACGCCCGTGCAAATTTCGATGACGAAATTTTGCTAGTGGGGGATAATTGTGATGCCCCGGAATTAATGGTGTAAATCCAGGTGTGGTAATGATCCTTAATGGATCTTAATGGTGGCAATTATGAATTAATTACGATTTTGGGACTCCTGAGGATTTTAAATCATGTATTTGAGGTCGTTGGATCCAAGGGTTGAGATTGTATTCTCATCGCGGTGATAAACCTTGGAATTTGGTTTTTGGTGGGATCTGGGGTCCGGGGTGCTTTGAGTTGGGGCTGGTAAAGAAATTTGAGATTGAGAGATAATTATTGAATACAGATGATTTTTAATGACTCATGATGTATTTGTGGAGTACTCGGGATTTTGAGCCTTGGTACTATATATATCAAGTGGACTCGGTGTTCAGGGATTGATTCATTCTCCTCTCTCTCCCCCTCTCTCCTGCGCTTTCATCCCCCATTTCCCAAACCCCCCTATTTCTCCCATGAGCAAATAAATAGATGGAGGATGGGCTAGGGAGCCGGATTTCTTGAAGAAATGTTGGCAATCTTCTTCCCCTCGTCTTTACCTTTGTTTTGATTATGGTATTGTGGATTTTGGTTAAGATTTGTGTTGGGTTTGGAATTTGGGGATTTTTGGTTAAAAATTCAAAGTTATGTCTTTGATGTTTTTATTGGTTTTAAATGGAGTATTTGAGGGGTTGAAGGTGTAGGGGTGTTGATTTTGAGTTTGGGTGTGAAAAACACCATTGAAGATCGAGTTTTTGAAAAATCGCAGGTCGCGCCGATCAATCGCGACGATATTCTGAAATTTGGTGGAGATGTACAGTGCTGGCGACCGATCACGAGTGGTTTGGCGATCAATCGCAGAGACTCGCGATCGATCGCGAGAGGGTTCGCGGGATCGCGGCTCGAAGAAGTGGGTTTTTTCAAAACTTTATTAGAAGTTGGGATTTTGGTAAGGGGGTTTAATTAGCCGATTTTCGGGGCAATGCCTACATTCCAATGGGAATGCTACACTTTTAAAATGGACTACTCAATTGTACTTTTGGCTATCACTAAACTTATAAAATTGTATATTTTGAGTAGTATGCATGCTTCGCTCGGGGTCTTTTAAAATGATAAATCGTCATGGATTGACGATATATTTGGAGGTTGTGAACGTGATTGGGCACGTGGTTCCATGCTTATATTTGATTGTGAGTTATTTTATGTGGTAGCACATAATTCACCGGGTCGCGGGTCTAAGGCAAGGTTAGATTTGGACTACGGAATTATAACGTACGTATAATGTACGAGCATAATCTTATATCTTATTGCAATTGTTAAATGCATGGTATATTGTATTTGCAATAAATGGATATGTGGTATATTGTATTTGCAATAAATGGATATGTATTGAGAATTATATGGGGCCGCCTTTGAGCGAGCAATAATTAGGATGTTGTCGCTATTGAGCGAACATCGGTTATGACGCCTCCGCTGTTGAGCATGTGTGAGATTAAAATGACGCTATTGTGGAGCGAGCGATGAAATAGAACCATGGAACCATTAGTGAGATATATGGGATATCTGTAATCATTGTTTAATGATTTGATTTTATTGTTTATGGTATCGGTATATGGGGAAACAAATTAGTTAATCAATGTAATGATTAACTTGCATTTGGGAATTTGATGGTTTCAGTTATTTTGAGAACAGGAACAGCACAGGGGATCCCGGATGAGGATGATGTCATCCAGGGAGTATCTTTTAAAATTCATGGCATTTACATTGTGTAAATTATGAACTGTTATGTATAGTGATCATTGGATCGGTGGTATTGGTATGCTCACCCCGTGTTGAGGCTGTCTCTGTTGGGGCAGGTGGAACAGGTACAATGATAGCTCCGGAGTTGAGATCGAGCTATGGATTGGAGGCGCTTCCAGGACCGAATTACCTGTGACGGTATTGAGCACAGTATTTTATACATTAGATACACATACATTCATTTGATGCTCGCATGTGAGCATTACTATATGTGTATATGGGTTGTATAAAAAGGCAAGGGCCTTTCTCTTTTCATTCATGTATTGCATGCAATTAATTAAGGAAATTGCTAAATGAATTGAGTATCTGTTAGTGTATTATAAGATGCATACTTAAGGGTTGACTGGTATGGGGGATTTGAACATTATATGAAATAATGTAAATAATTTTATTGTTGGTACATTATGCTATGGTTGCATGTGGTTTTTGTTGGGATATGCCCTAAGACAACTCATTAGATGATTGATTTTGGCATACAATGTAATATGATTTTAATAAAGGCAATTCATTATTACATATTATTCCGGTATCTGTGTAATATGAATATATATATATATATATATGTTAATGTCCTTAGAATAATAATGTATTATTCTTAAAGATTGTCCCTAGTCAAGTATTATCATGAATTAGGATAATGATAATGCATTGAGAGTAGTATGTATTGATTAATGAATTGTTCATGGATATGAGATATCAAAATCAACACATGGGTACATGTTAGAACAATGTACTGGACAGACCCACCATGAGAATGCTACATTGATAGTTATATGAATGCCATAAGCAATTCTCATAGTGATAATAATGTATGTAATCCTTACGACTTGAGATCACCAGAGATCCCAACATAAGGAGTCGTGTATCTTGATATTGTCAAACGTTACCTGTAATAGGGTAAACTATAAAGACAATCATTGGATACAACACAAATTTTGTAGAGGGACATTGAGTGATCAAGATAGGATTTGTCCCTCCTATATAACAGGAGAAGTGTTTGGGCCCTTGATCAAGTGAGACTAAAATGCATGGCCATGCTTGAATGAGTCGATATGTGATATCGAGCTTATTCGTTTATTCTAGTCTACTTGGGATCAAGAAATAAAAGATTGAACTATACGAGTATGACTATTCCATGACTCGTGTTTAATCTAAACACATAGGACAAAGGGATAAGTTACATGGTTAATATTATCACAGGCCATATGTTATGTCGAGTCAATGACATTCTTGTAACTTGGGTAGCCTTGATGTGTTGCTAGATACCGCTCACTGCTTGTGACATAAAATTATATATATATATATATATATAATAGGGTTTGATATAGATAAAAGAGTTTTTGGGCTGAAGGGTTTTAAAAGGCTGAGAATTAAAATGCCACCTCCTTCAGTATATATATATATATATATATATATATATATATATATATATAGTCAATTTCGAACAGAGAAGAACCGCCGTCACCTAGTTTGACATTGGATATTCTTTGTTCCAGTTGTATTATATCGAGTCTAGCAACTCTATAACATAAACACCTTTTCGATTTGATCGTGGATTCCGTAGAGGCAAAGTTGCATAGCTTTGCTCCTGACTCGAGTACGTGCTGCTTCATGGATTCTGCTCAAACACGCGTCAAAGGTATAATTCGATACACCTGATATGAACACCCGTATAGGTCCTTGGTTGGGAATCAAAATTTTTTTTATTCCGCTGCGTATTTGCATGTTGGATTCCTTACAGTGGTATCAGAGCCAGGTTCGAAGCTCATATCGGGGTTATATGATAAATTGTTTTATCAGATTATGAGTTATTGTTACATGCTAATCGAAACTGTAATAACATATTATATATGTTATAATCAACATATGAGATATGTGTATGGAAAGAATCGTAAAATATATATGATATATTAATTATGTATAAGATACATATGTGTGAGCGCGACTGACACTAACAAGGCGGGCGAACGTAGCTCGATAGTCGGGCGAACGTAGCAAGCAAGGCAGGCGACCGTAGCTCGAAAGTCGGGTGGACGATCACAAGGCGGGCGAACGCACCAACGCATGGGCGGACCACCGCCCATGGCTGGGCGGGGGACCGCCCATGTCCAGGCGGGGGACCAACCTGGCTGGGCGGGAGACCAACCTTGGCTGGGCGGGCGACCGACCATGGCTGGGTGGTGTCCGACCCGAGCGTGCAATATTTTTTTTTAATTTTCAAAACTTTATTACAGTTTATGGACATAGAATTAAATTTTAAAATGTTTAGAATTTAATTCATTAATTGTAATGATGTCCTAGTATGTTTTATGTGTTGTTTGAGAATGGTGCATGGTTATAGCCCTATGACCTATTAGATAGGAATTTTGTGAATGATTGTTATTTTAAATACGGCTTGCGAGTCGTGCCTTCTCTATTTTTTTTTCTGAGTGTATTCCCTCCCCTATGCTCCCCCTCGAATGTAACTCGAGGACTTCTCTATATCATGTAATTGTTATATAGTATAGTTAGAGTTGAGATCAATGAGATGGACCATGGTGCCGGGACGAGGAGGCCATTCACAAAAAGGACCAAAGAGGTGCTTGGAGAAGTTACCCTTAGGTTGACCTTTTAGATTTTCTCATTGGCTTGAGAAAATCATTAGTTGGGGCTATAACCATGTCTTTATTTTATGTTGATGTATGTGATGCATGTTTATCATTTTATTTAATATTGATGATTGATATACATATATGTAGATACGTATATATGTATATGTACCAGACATATTTTCAATATTAATTAAATCATGAGATCTTTAAATCCCTCTAATAATATTAAGTCAATCAAGATGCCTTCCAATTAAAAGTACTCGTCAAGACTTCGATTGAACATGTGTGGGTTTGCCAAAGCAAAGCACCGTGACAATCTTAGTAACGCGCGAGAGGATAAAAGTGATATCCGTGTTATTTTAAATTGGGTTCGACTTAACTAGCTTTATCTCAATAGGATTGGGAACCTAGAGGCATGGGGTTGGGTAGACACAAGGTTTATCTACGTTCTTGATGAAACCAAACTCTTTGATTGCATCATCAAAACGAAGATTCCAACTCCGAGAAGCTTGCTTCAATCCATAAATGGATCGTTGTAGCTTGCATATCTTTCCAGCATCCTTTGGATCGACAAAACCCTCGAGTTGTGTCATGTACACATCCTCAAGTAAATTTCCATTAAGGAAAGATGTTTTGACATCCATCTGCTAGATTTCATAATCATGAAATGCAGCTATAGCAAGTAAGATTCTAATGGATTTAACCATGGCAACTGGCGAAAAAGTTTCATCATAATCAATACCATGAATTTGTTTGAAACCTTTAGCAACCAGTCGTCCTTTGTATACTTATGTTAGTTGAGTCGGGATCTGAATCAGATATTAAGGGAATTTATGTCAAAAATTTTATAGTCGTCATGTCAATTGCTTGGTACATGTACGAGAATTCCCTAATGATATAAAAGTATGCACTAAATTATGTGATAATGCACCAATAACGGGTTAAGGATGAGGGGTCCTTACGTTAGTGGTATCAGAGCAGTGGTTTGCTCTTTTGGGTTGTTGAGGGCCAAGGGATGTGTTGATGGAAATGAATAGCACATAGTTTATGCATGATTGTAGTTGGTGTTTGTGTGACATAACAATTCTGCTTATGTGCATAGTATGATATCAGATCATAGATGAAATGTTATTGATAACCATTTTTGTTGAAGGATTGTATGGAACACAATGAACGTAATAATGAGAAATGACCTACCCGTGATGCCAATGAACATACGCACCGAGGGAGGTATACGTATGCATTGAGATTGATTTGTTATCATGATGCATGAATACTTGAAATTGTCATTGTGCGTACAAATATATGAGATTATAGTGCTACTATGGTTATATCAATTAGCGTTGGATCATGATATTTGTCGCTGTCATATCGTAGCACGGGATGCTGATATGTCGAAGCAAGAGGTATCATTGAGCCGCTAATATAATGTAGTAGGAATTGTAGAGATTGTGGGATATTATGTCAATTTGTGTATATTTAGATCATTGCGATGATACTTATATGTTGACCAGCGATGGATCAGAATATTTGTCGATGTCTTATTGAGCGCTGTATCAGGATATTTGCCGAAGTCATATCGTAGTGCTGGTCGCTGATATGTCGAAGCAAGTGATATCATTGAGCCGCTGATAATTCGAAGCGATGGATATTATTGAGCCGCTGATGTACAGAATATTTGCCGCTATCTTATCGAGTGCTGGATCATGATATTTGCCACTGTCATAACGTAGCACGGGTTGTTGATATGTCAAAGCGAGGGATATCATTGTTCCGTTGAAAATTCGAAGCGATGGATATTATTGAGCCGGATGTACATAATATTTTCCTCTATCTTATCGAGCCCTGGATCAGGATATTTGTCGATGTCATATCGTAGCGTGGATCGCTGATATGTCAAAGTGAGGGATATCATTGAGCCGCTGATAATTCAAGGCGAAGGATATTATTATGCATCTGTACACGTAGCGATGGATTATGTCGTTGTATACGTAGCAATGGATTATGCCGTTGTATACGTAGCGATGAGTATTGATTGTGCACCACCGTTGGGTGATGAGTATTGTGTACCGCCGTTGGGCAATGAGTATTGATTGTGTATCGCCGTTGGGCGATGAGTATTATGTACCACCATTGGGCGATGAGTATTGATTGTGTACCACCGTTGGACGATGTGTATTTATTGTGTACCGCCGTTGAGCGACGAGTATTGATTGTGTACCAGCTTGGACGATGAGTATTGTGTACCACTGTGAATGTCACGTACCGTCACGGGTTGACAAGGATATTATGAATGTCACGTGTTGACATGTACCGTCATTGGTTGGCGTGGATATTGTGAATCTCACGTGTTGACATGTACCGTCACGAGTTGACGATGATATTTTAAATGTCATGTGTTGACATGTACTGTCACGGGTTGACGAGGATAATGTGAATGTCACGTGTTGACATGTACCATCACTGATTAACGATGTTATTATGAATATCATGAGTTGACTTATATTGTCATAGCTTGATGAGGTATTTTATGATAATCCGGTATGACGGACGAAGAGTGGCTTTTGTCGTCGTCCCGGTTAATAATACATATATAGAAGTATGTATTGTCTCATATGATTTTGAGTGCCACTGGTTGGTGTAAAGATGGTATTGGTGTGTCACAGGTTGACACGAGACCATTATGCCGATCTAAGGACCCCTTGCCCTTAACCCGCTATTAGTGCATTAACCCATGTATTTAGTGCATACAATAAAGTAATTAGGGGAAAAACCATATGCTACCATAGCATAATATACCAACAATAAAATTTCTTGCATTATTCCATGTAATGTCCAATTTCCCTCAACCAAGTCCACTTACATAGCAGGTACCCTTCTAATACACTAACATGTTCTCAATTCATTTTGCAATTTCTTAATTAATTGCATGCAACACATGAATGAAAAGAGAAAGGTCATTGCCTATTTATACAAATCATATACACATATAGTGGTGCTCACATGCGAGCATCAAATGAGTGAATGTATTTAATGTATAATGTACACTACTCAATACCGGGACTGGTACCTCGATCCTGGAAATACCTCCCATCCATAGCTCGATCTAAACTTCGGAGCTACCGCTGCATCTGTTCCACCTTCCCCAACAGAGACAGCACCCACCCGGGGTGAGTATACCAATACCACCAATCCAATAATCACAATATTGGTGTGCGTTTATCGCGTACGCCCAAATTAACCCTCTCAAGTTAATAACAGTAATGAATGTAGTAGCGTGAGTAGGGATCGATCCCACGAGGAAGGTTATATCTTTGTGTTAACTTATGCAAACTAAAATAAAAAGGGGTTTTTGAAATCAATTGAATAATACTACTACTATGATGCAAAATTAAACTAGATGAATTAACTTATGAGAAAAGAGCGATTCTCGGTTTTTGGTTAACTTTACAATTGGCGTTTACTATCTTGATCATCGATCTTCACATACGATTCAATTCTCATATGAATATTCATCGTGGATGTTTAATCCAATAATCAAAGTCCTATCTCACCTTAAGTTTAGTTAAGTAGCCCAAGCGTTCTAGTTTAACCCTTATCAAACAATCAATCAAAATACAAGCGATTAAGATTTAAATCGATGATAGCATATGAACTAGTGAGATCGATGAAGCTAAACAACATAATCCAAGCGTCTATGTTTAATCTAGTCAATTGTTTTTCCTAAGAATTTAACAAACTCACAAGCGGAATTTAATTAATCTTAGTTGCTTCGTAAATTAGAGGGATCAAACGATTCCGTATTTGATATCTAATTTAGCGTTAAATTGTATGAAAGATAGCTAGGTGATCAATCCAACAATCATGCATAACAATTATGACAATCAAATCAAAAAAACAATTGATACTCAAAGAAAATCAACAATCAAAACTTATCTCACAAGAATCGTAAACATCCAATGTATCGTTTTCCTAAACCGAGAATCACAAAAGTATTTAGCTACTCATAACTAGATTAAAAACAATCAAAATTAATCTAGAAAGCATTAAACTAATAGGAAAAGAAAAAGTTACTAAAAGGAAGCACGATTCCGGCTTGTCGATTCCGTCCTCGTTCTTCAAGCGTTCTTCACAAAAATTCAAAGAAGAAATATCTAAAATCTCCAAATTATTCTAAGGTATGAAATTATCCTTAATATGAGGTAAAAATCGTGTATATGAGGTATGGAGGCTGATGGAGTAGGGTAAAATCCATGTGAGAAGGAAAGAAATCAAGTTTTTACACTTTCCAAAACTCTGCTGGCGTAGCTACGCCTGAAAGTGGCGTAAAGACGCCTGGTGACGTGTCACAAAAATGGCTTTCTGCGTTTCTGGCGTAATTACGCCTCATAATGGCGTAGCTACGCCTGTCCATGCCGTAGCGTTGGCGTAATTACGCCTGTGAATGGCGTAATTACGCATGTCCTCCATTTTTCTGGCGAGTTTCGTATTTTGGCCGTAACTTTCTCGTCCGAACTCCAAATTTGATGAATGAGCTGTCCACGCGAAGATAACTCAAAGTTCTACAACTTTTCTATGGACCACATTTCTAAAAGATGGCTGGAACATATAGAAAGTTGAGGAGAAATGAGCAACATGTGTCTTGGATTCCGGTTTTTTCCTCTTTTCTTCAACTTTATTGCTTCTTTCATCATTTTAGCTTGATTTCTTCACATTTCCCTACATTTACACAAATATACAATTAGGTAGCATATGTATCAATTTATCAATCAAAATATACCAAATCGTAGATAATTAAGCGCAATAGATGTGTCTATTTCTAGTCACATCAAACACCCCCATACTTACTCTTTACTCGACCTCGAGTAAATCAGATAAAACTACAATATTTTTTTCTTGGCTCATAGGTTCATAACAAAGCAACTTGTCCTCACTTTAATGCCTCAACAATTTTAACATGCACAGTAATGAAAGGCGGTGAAAAGTTAACAGTGGAACAAGTTCAATCCCTATACATTTCATACTCAACAAAATAGTGAACGTGTGTGTGTGGTCATAAACAAGTGTTGTGTACAAATTATAGTTCCAAAATATGTAAATCCACAATAGTTCAAGTCATACACTAACACAAGTATAAGCTCACTTGCACACTCTTCTCCACTATCTTAGCTACTTTGCAAACATAAATCAAGTAGGTCTTTATTAGCTTGTAGCTTGGCCTTGGTATTGGCTTATGAAAGAAAGGATAAAGATATATCAAGTAAGAGAGTATGATGATATGCACACTAAAACTTCTCTTCTTGCATGAATTTTTCAAACCTTGTTCATTTTTTTTTTTTCAAGGTTTATTTCAACAATTTTTCAATCTTTTGTGCTTTGGCTCCCCTCGGAGTCATATTTTTATCAAATTTCTCAAGGCATTCCTTTTCTTTCATGTATTTCATTCTTTTGACAATAACGTTCACAAATATAATTCAATGAATTTCCTAGTGCATTTGAATGAAATACATCATACTCCCTTAAAAGGTATGGATTAAAAGCATATTTAGGCTAAAAGGGTAGGATGATAAGCTAGTCAATGAATGTTGAATGGGGGTCTTTTGTATGCTTAGCATACTACCATTCTTTTACATTAAAGCTCAAAAAGGGTACTAGTGATTGATTTTCTTTACATGGTAGGCTTGAAAGGCTCAAACGCATCAAAGATTGCCTATATCACTTTCATGTTCGCAAGTAGTCTAGACATACGCCTCAAAGAGCATGTAGTTAAGTTCTAGCATGTATTAGAGACTTCTTAAGACTATCACAAAGTTCACACAATCTTCACTAAGCTATGCACACTTCACAAGCCATGACAATAATGTGCTCAAAATATTCAACTACTAAGTTAAAGTAAACTTTGCATTAGAGTTCAAAGTGTTCCAAGGTTAACAATTCACCTATGTTCAAAAGCATGCATGATATCAATTAGGTTTCATCATGGGCTAGTGCATCTAAGCATGTGTTCATTACTAACTATGAGCTCAAAATTTCAAATTTTTGATTTTTTTGTATTTTTGTAATAGAAAAACAATAACACACTACTAATCCCTCCCCCATACTTAAATCGTACATTGTCCCCAATGTAAGACAAAAATACAAGAAAAGAGAATCTAACTACTAAAGCAAAAATAAATAAATAAAAGGGAGAAAGGAAACTAACTCCCCTTGGGTTGCCTCCCAAGCAGCGCCTCTGTTTAACGTCGGTGGCCCGACGCCAGTCCTCTATCAAGGTGGGTGATGTGGTGTCGTTCTGTCCTTCCTTAACCACCTCAATATCTTCTTCACTCCTCTGTATTTCGGCTTGTTGCTCTTTGAGTGGTCGTCCCCAGTCTTTGTTACTCCTCCAGCATTTGTTGCTTGCTTTGGTCGATCCGGAGGGTGCTTCTTTTCAATGGTATGATCTTGCAAGTTAGAAAAGAGAGGGTCAGCAGTATCATGAGTAGATAAAGCGGCAACATTATGAACATTATGCACAAAATGAGAATCCATACCTCCGTTGTCATCAAGGCCATCAGTAGCCTTTCTCATCTCCCACAATTCATCATTATCAAAATCAGAATCATATGCATCATTTATATCAATAGCGTAACTAGAATGCTTGTGAGTTTTAATGGGTTCATAGATATTAAATTTTGCAATTTCACCATTAGACTCTATTGTAAACAGGCCGCTATTCACGTCGATCACAGATTTTGATGTTTTCAAGAATGGTCTCCCTAAAAGGATGGGGCTGGATGGATCACCATTTTCCATGTCTAAGACATAGAAATCGGCGTGGAAGACCACGTTCTCTACATGCATAAGTACATCTTCTACTACCCCCCTAGGAATAACCGTGGACCTATCAGCTAATTGAATCACAGTATGGTCTTGTTTCAAAGGGCCGGGTTTCAGTTGAGTGTAGATTGAGTAAGGCATGACATTAATGGACGATCCTAAATCTAGCATTGCCTTATCAATTCTAGTGGTTCCAATCACACAAGGGATATAAAACATACCAGGGTCCTTACACTTTGTGCGAATGCTTCTTTGGATGTCCGCGGAAACATTCTCACCTAACTCAATCTTGGGGTACCCTTTGCCTTCCTTGTTCTTACCCACTTTCCATACCTCCTTCAAAAATCTCGCACATCGAGGTATCTTCATCATGGCTTCATGTAGTGGAGCGTTTGCATCACATCGTCGGAAAGTCTCGTAGAGTTCCTTGATATCCTCATCTTTCCTATTTTCCTTAAAAGCAAGGGGGAATGGGGGTTCAATTTTATATTCAGAAAATTTAGGGAACTTACCCCGTGGTTCCTCCTCTTGTATGGGCTCTTCAACGTCCTTCTCCATCTCCTTCATCTCTTTCGCATCTTCTCTTCCGGGTGGTGTCAGTACCACTTTCTCATCATCTTCATCTTCGCTCATCTTCAAAGTGATGGCACTCACATTCTCCCTTGGGTTCACTACTGGTTGTGACGGGAGAGTGTTTGATCTTTGAGAATCGATGCGATTTATTGCTGTTGCCATCTGACCCATTTGAGTAGTCAAGCTTTGGATGCTTGCTCTTGTCTCCTGTTGAAATTTTAGAGATTCAGTAGCAAGTTCCTTAACAATATTTTCTAAATACTCACCAGGTGTTGGGGTTGGAATGGCTTGTTGTGGCCTTTGGAGTGGTGGCCTATATGGTGGTGGATGTTGTTGCATCTGTGGCTCATTTTGATTCCCATATCTCAAATTTGGATGATCTCGCCACCCCGGGTTGTAAGTGTTAGAATAGGGATCATACTTCCGTTGTAGTTGTCCTGGAAATCCGCCTGCCGCATTTGCTTCCTCAATTGAAGGTTCTTGAAGTGTGGGGCAAGAGTCAGTTGGATGACTCGGTAGTGCACAAATCCCACATACCTTAGCACTTTGTCCAATCCCCATTGCAAGTTGTTTCACGATACCTGTTAAGTCAATCAATTGTTGTTCGAGACTAGAAAATTTACCTCGCCTTGCTTCCTAAGTTTATGGTCCGATCGAGCAGTTCCAAACTGTTGAGAGTTGGCTGCCATGTTCGCAATCAAGTGTCTTGCTTCCGTTGGCGTCTTATCTACAAATGCTCCTCCACTAGCAGCGTCCACCAATTTCCTGTCATTTGGCAAAAGACCCTCATAAAAATATTGAATCAGTAAATGTTCACTTATCTGATGTTGAGGGCAGCTTGCACAAAGCTTCTTGAAGCGCTCCCAATATTCATGCAGTGATTCCTCATGGAGTTGTCTAATGCCGTATATATATTTGCGGATATTCGTCGCTCTTGATGCAGGAAAGTATTTCTCCAAGAAGGTTCTTTTCAGCTCGTTCCATGTAGTGATGGATCCAGAAGGTAAATAGAAGAGCCAATCTTTAGCCGCGTCCTTCAAAGAGAACGGAAAAGCTCATAATTTGATTTGTTCCTCGGTTATTCCAGTCGGCTTCATCGTAGTGCACACTACATGAAATTCCATCAAATGCTTATGCGGATCCTCACCTGCAAGGCCATGAAAAGAAGGTAAAAGATGTATTAGGCCATATTTTAATTCAAAATTTATATTAGTAGCAAGTGTAGGAAAGGTTATGCAGAGAGGCTGCTGATCCAAAGTAGGATTCGCTAGCTGTCGTAGGCTTTGATTCTCTGCCATGATGGTTCTTTCCTCTTCTTCTTTCACTTGTCTTCGATTTTCTCTTCTTAGGTGGTATAAAGTCCTTTCTATCTCGGGATCGTATTGATATTCGTCCTCCTCAAATGAAAAATCGCCTGCGTGCATGAACAAACAGGTAAAAAGCACGGGAAGAAGAATATCAATAAAAATTAACACAAATTAATAAAATTGCCTTCCCCGGCAACGGCGCCAAAATTTGGTGTGCGTTTATCGCGTACGCCCAAATTAACCCTCTCAAGTTAATAACAGTAATGAATGTAGTAGCGTGAGTAGGGATCGATCCCACGAGGAAGGTTATATCTTTGTGTAACTTATGCAAACTAAAATAAAAAGGGGTTTTTGAAATCAATTGAATAATACTACTACTATGAGGTATGAAATTATCCTTAATATGAGGTAAAAATCGTGTATATGAGGTATGGAGGCTGATGGAGTAGGGTAAAATCCATGTGAGAATGAAAGAAATCAAGTTTTTACACTTTCCAAAACTCTGCTGGCGTAGCTACGCCTGAAAGTGGCGTAAAGACGCCTGGTGACGTCTCACAAAATGGCTTTCTGCGTTTCTGGCGTAATTACGCCTCATAATGGCGTAGCTACGCCTGTCTATGCCATAGCGTTGGCGTAATTACGCCTGTGAATGGCGTAATTACGCCTGTCCTCCATTTTTCTGGCGAGTTTCGTATTTTGGCCGTAACTTTCTCGTCCAAACTCCGAATTTGATGAATCAGCTGTCCACGCGAGATAACTCAAAGTTCTACAACTTTTCTATGGACCACATTTCTAAAAGATGGCTAGAACATATAGAAAGTTGAGTAGAAAGGAGCAACATGTGTCTTGGATTCCGATTTTTTCCTCTTTTCTTCAACTTTATTGCTTCTTTCATCATTTTAGCTTGATTTCTTCACATTTCCCTACATTTACACAAATATACGATTAGGTAGCATATGTATCAATTTATCAATCAAAATATACCAAATCGTAGATAATTAAGCGCAATAGATGTGTCTATTTCTAGTCACATCAAATATCACACTACATAATTTACAGAATGTAAATCGGTGAATTTAAAAGACACTCTCTGAATAGTGTCATCCTCACACGGGATCCCCTGTGCTACATGTTCTCACATTAACCAAAACCATCAAATTCCCAAAAGCCAGTTAATCATTTCATTGATTAACTAAATACGTTCACTAATTGTCAATTTCCATAATTAATAAAAAATCTAATCATTTACAATGTTTATAGATATCACACATATCTAAACAATAGTTCCACAATCCTATTTCATCACTTGCTCAGTAGCAGCGGTATTCATAACCGATGTTCGCTACATAGCGACAACATCTCAACTGTTGCTCGCTTCATAGCGGCACCATATAGTTCACAATACATATCCATTTATTGCAATTACAATATACCATACTTTTAACAATTGCGATAAGATATAAGGTTATGCTCGTATGTTATATGTACCTTATAATTTCGTAGTCCGAATCAAACCTTGCCTTAGTCTCGTGACCATATAAATTATGCGCTAACACGTAAAATAACTCACAATTATTTATGAGCATGCAACCATGTGCCCAAACACGTTCACAATCCCCAATTATATCATCAATCCATGACGATTTACCATTTTAAAAGACCCCTGGCGAAGCATACGTTGAAACCACGACATAAAATAATTTTCCAAAACTCCGACCTACCGATCGATCGATAAAAACCCAAAAATTGCATTTTGGCTACGGCATTGCACCGATCGATCGGTAGCCCCTACCGATCGATCGCTCGCCTCTACGGGTCTATCGCTAGGTGCTACCGATCGATCGATAAAACATTTAACCCATCGCTACGCAATTGCACCGATCGATTGGTAAGATGCTACCGATCGATCGGTCCGCTACACAAACCCGAAAACCACCATTTTTAAAAGCTTCCAAACCCTCAAGCAATCCAACCACAACTCCTCCAACTCGATTTTAACACAAACAAACACCCTAGGACACCCAATAAGGTTTAAAACACATTTTAAATCAAGAATAACAAGAATCCAAGATTCTTCAAAATCTCCCAAAATCCAAACCCAACTCTAAACATTCCCAAACTTAGCAATACTACAATCAAAACGACGATAAATGTGAGGGAAGGAAATTACCAAGTTATCTTCACACAATTCCGCTCCCAAGTCGAGCCTTGGTCGATTTTTGCTTCCAAGGAGAAAAAGAGGGGAAAAGGGTTGGGGATTGGAGGAGGGAGAAGTGAGAGAGATAAATGCAAAGCCAAAATGATTGAACACCGAGTCCACTTGGTATATATAATACCAAGGCTCAAAAATCCCGAGTCCTCCACAAATACATCATGACTCAAAAAAAAATCATTTGTGTTCAATAAATACCTCTCAATCTCAAGTTCCATTACCAGTCCTAATACAAAGCACCCAGACCCCAGATCCCACCAAAAACTCAATTCCAAGGTTTAACACCACGATGAGAATACAATCTCAACCCTTGGATCCAACGACCCCAAATACCGGATTTAAAATCCTCGGGAGTCCCAATACTGCAATTAATTCATAATTGCCACAATTAAAATCCATTAAGGATCATTACCACACCGGGATTTACACCATTAATTCCCGGGCATCACAATTATCCCCCACCAATAAAATTTCATCCTCGAAATTTGTACAGGCGTACTCCACATACAACTAAGACCTCTTAATCCAATCAGATCCACAAAATCGATTCATGAATGCATCATGATCGAAACACCAACCGCGAGGACACCGACCTCGCACCAAATCCTGGAATGGAGTATACCTCCCAAACCATTACAATCTTAAAAGACGTCAGCATACCTCGATGCTGACCACCAAAAAGCAGTCAGTCAACCGTAACTGCTAGCTACTCGAATCATCCTTGATTCCAATGTAGATATCACTTCAATGATATCTCCACCACTTAGTCTACGATGTCAAAAACACGTCGTTACGATGGAGACCACTAGTATACCACAGTATACACATATTGAACCCGGTTTCTACTTTCCAAATCCATCTCCGACGGGGGAGTAGTTGCACCATTGCAACTCGGATCGGGCAACTCACGGCCACCGATCAACACAAACATATCTCCAAAGATGTCTACATCCGTGTGTTCCGAGAAATCATATCTCGGTCCAAACACACCATCGAGACTCCACAATGCCTCAAGATTCCATAGAGGGCATGCACGAAAAAATCGATTGCATTCTCGCCACCTGTGTCGACAACGACACCCAATAAATCATGGCCATCCCTCGTTTACCCTAGGATTCAACAATCTTAACACATGGATGCTATCGAATTACCCAGTAATGAACTACCATGATCCCAAAATACGACAATCCCTCCTTAAAGGAAGTCAACCGGACCTCACGGTCATTCTTCAGAATACATCGTGTCATTGAGATTACCAATCTCAAGGTGCCACAATCTCTCACTAGAGATTCATTCATGCAAGCATACTAATCCGATGCTCAACAAGTGCCAAAATACTGGCATTCGTATACACACACCGGTATACATGCCTAAGCACCAACACCACATGCTTACTCAATGCACTCGGCTCGGGTATCTCCAATCATACCCATAAGCCCCAAATACAACTGACAATCCCCAGTTATTCTCACCCCGTGGAGAATATTGATTGACGAACCAACGATTAATGGAGTGATCCCAACATCAACACCATACAAACCGACTCATGGAATCTTCCAAAGATTCCCCATAGGTATATGCATACTGCCTTCCTCACAAGGAAAGTGTCATGAACCCATGACCCTCCAACCTCGAACTACCGTTCGGAAAACCTGGATATATTTATACCAAAATATATCCCGGAACCAATAAATACACAACTGGTTCATATCAGTGCATCCTTGCCACTATTACCAATCTGAAATCCGTATACACAACGTATACCCATTCCAATGATGCGCTGTATTAATACCATAGTACTCCACATTCTTGAGCATCTCCCCAGAGACGTCTTCTTGTACGTCTTACCGAAATACAAAGCTGTTACTCAGTCCAACCCCAGTAATGCCTACCATGGCTGATTCACAATCAACCCTCGACCAATACCAGTTGTCTCCATGACAGTGAGCTCCAAATCTCTCTAAGAGATACAATCAATATAGTAGTGTCACCCCACTAACTATATCTCACAATTACGATTGCATCCCCCATTGCATTCCATATGCAAGGATTCCCAACCAGTGCTAACAACGACTTGTTGACACTCACGTTGGTACTCCCAACAAAATTGAGTTGTCTCGGTACAAGTCCCTCAAAACATTTAACATATAAACGTGTAGGACCCTTCTTGCTATACAAGCATTAGCAGTTAATGAACACCTAAACCAAAATTAGGTAAAGAGGTTTTACAAAAATTTCGGCAGAGTCTCGCCATAAATTGGGCTATCCGGGAATAAAACTAATCTCCAAAAATAATTCCCACCAGGGAAATCACAATACTAAAAGAAATCAAAACAAAATGCAAGTTCCCAGACAGGGAAACGATCTAAACAAAGGAGATAATGTAAAGTTAATACATATAAAAAATAAGGACATCAAAAGGTCCCTATATCTATGCAACTATAACACCTAGTCCATGTTCCTCTAGATATCTTTCTAAGCGTGCCGACTATCTCCCAGATCCTTCAAAAGTTAGCCATGCCTTCTGTTTTCCACGGAAACATCCCCACACGGGGTAAGAACACCACAATAACAAATAACATGAATATACAAGATAAATGTACAGAATGTAATTCTATAAGATAACAGGGTACTTCCTAAGTTTATTATAACAGGGTGGAATCTATATCGTTCATGTTCTCGCACTTATACCATTTAACAAACTCATTATTCCTAGCATTATATTCTAAAACTATCAAAAACACGGCACAATCACATCGCACATTCTAGTGGCGACCCATTATTTAGATAAACACATCACTCGCCACAACGTTGTCTGTACATTCACACACAACTAATACATCACACACTCTAGTGGCGGCCCATTATTTAGATAAACACATCACTCGCCACAGCGGTGTAACTATGTACATTCACACACAACATAATCACATCGTACACTCTAGTGGTGACCCATTATTTAGATAAACACATCACTCTCCACATCGGTGACCCCTCTGTACTAGCACGTCGCTCAATCATAGGAACTACCCTATACCTAAGCGACACTTCGCTTTTCAACAACACAGTGGAAAACATAATTACCCATGCTTGTACGTCACTACGTACCTCAGCGTCAAATGTGAAGATCAAGCATCCTCCTCGCTGTCCAGACGCCCTAGAAGGCTATGAAAGAAATCAACAACTCAAAATAAGAATCGATAGATCAATAAAATGCTACTCAACCCATAAATCATCCCAACTCTTACTACATCAAGTTAGGCTTCCTACAAACTAGACAATTCAAGATATCACCTACACATATAAAGATATACCCAATCTACATAAACATCCCCTAAACAAGTCAAAACAAGGCGGAGTACATTTGAACATACATCAATCTCATAAAAAATCTCATACTAGTTAATGAACCCTCATGCATGAATATAAGTTCACTATACACACACTGTTCATGCACACACACACTCTTTGTACACACACTTCACACGCACACACCCAAAATCTGCACACACAAGAAATTCGAACCCATCACCTCAAATAACATCTCAAAACGCTTCAAAACCAACCACTAAACATCCCCTAAAATTTTCCCAAAGGATGGCTAACATAGCTCAAAGAGAGCCCTAATTTTCGAACACAAAAGGCAAGGAAATCGCCCAAAATGCCACCCCAACAAGGAAGAAATCAAGCTTAAAGTTAAGAATAAAATTACTCAACAATACCTTCAACAAATTCTTGAGTGAAATGCACCATTATAATACACTAACACGTTCTCAATTCATTTTGCAATTCCTTAATTAATTCCATGCAACGCATGAATGAAAAGAGAAAGGCCCTTGCCTTTTTATACAGACCATACACACATATAGTAGTGCTCACATGGGAGCATCAAATGAGTGAATGTATATTTGATTTATAAGGTACCGTACTCAATACTTGTGATATCCCTGAAATAATTATGTGCATTTGAGCCATTAATTATATTTATGTGATAATATGGTGTTAAATTAATTATTGTGGTGAAATGTATCGTTATGTGGTGGGCATGACCTGGTAGTACATTTTAGGGTGCATGTGATGCATGTTGTGGAAATTGAAGTTTTGGCATGGGTTATTTGAGGTGGATGTTAATAATTTAAGAAAGCATGTTTAATTGGGGTCATGGTGCACTATTGGTAAATGCTTTTAAAATATCAAGTATGGATATTTATACATCATGCTAATTAATGGGGTACCATTTTAATTTTTAAACCCACACCTTTATTACCCTCTCACACCTCACCCCCCACCATATCACCCAAACCCTTCCCCCAAACCCACATAAATCAATCAAAAGGAGGAGAAGAGGAGGAGGAATTTCCAACTTTGATTTGCTTGTGTCTTGCTAAGAATTTGAAGCCTAAAGTGGTATGAATCCCTCCTTGTGTTGTTTAATTTTGTTTGGAAGTAATATGGGTTGTGTATTTGGGAAAGAAAAAAAAATGTGTTTGTTTTGTTTGTTGGTGTGGGTTATGGGTTTTGATTTATTATATGTTGGTTTTATGGAGTTTATTATGTGTTGAGTTGATGAGAATTGTTGGTTTGAAGTATTTGTGGGTTTAGCTTGTGGTTTAAGCTAAAAAAATAGTGTTTACTCGCTTATACAGGGCTCGCCGATCGAATTTCACGAATGAGTAGTCGAATGTGAGCAATGAAACAGGGCCCGATCGATCGGTGGAAACTCCCGATCGATCGACACAGCCCCCCGATCGATCGGTGAGGCTACCTCGATCGATCGAGCGAGGCACCGATTTGGTGCCAAAATCTGATTGCCTCGCGATCGATCGCGAGCTTGGGCCGATCGTTCGCGAGGCATGAATAGTGAAAACATTGAATTTTGGTTAAATTAATGGATTTTTGGTGTATTGGATTTCGCTTCTAATATTGGATTGTGTGATTGTGTAGAGCCTTCCTAGGTGGAACCACAACAGATGAGATAAAGTCCTACCATTCCATATTTTGGAAAGGTACGTAGGAAGACGTACGGGCACCAACAGTAACATGTATTTTGTTTACATATTGGATTATGCACTGTGGTTGCATATACATGTTGGATTATGCATTGTGGTTGTATACATATATGTTGAATACTTGGTACGCATCCCATGAGTCATTGTTATATTTGTGTGATTATTTTAAATGCTTTGCCGCTATCATTTGAAACGATGATAGAATATTTACCGCTGTCATATCGTAGCGAGGAAAGAATATTTGTCGCTAAAATGTTGAAGCGATGGTAAATGCCGCATGTCACATTAAAGCGAGGTTATTCGATGCCGCTGATATGTCGAAGATAGGGGTATTAGTGACGCGGTCATGGCAAGCAAGGTGCATTAGAATACACTATTATAACAAGACTAGGGATTGGTTATTGGTATTAATGGAATGAATATATGTCATGACATTTGCGGAACCGTAATATAATCCATTGATTATAAATATGAGTTGTGGTACAGGGACAACCAAATGGAGCGTTTTAAATGCATTGGAATACAGGAAGTGCTTTATATTTACGGTTTATACATTTACTCATTGTAATCATATTGTGATGAATATGGATTATTATATGCTCATGGTTTGGGGTTGTTCCTGTAGGTACATTTTGGCACGGAGGGCTAAGGACCGGGTTGATGCGGTGAGCTTTGTGAGGATTGCTATCGGTATAGCGGGAAATGATTATTTTGTATAGTCTCTATTCTAGGAGTAGTGTAAAGCTATAGTATTAATATTCATTTTGCGGGAATGTAATTAATCCTTTTTGGAATTTTATTTTTGGTACTGTAATTCTTAAACTCAAGGCATCAGCATTAACCTTATACTCTGATCTATGCATGTTTAGCTCTCCTTATGCCTTTTTATCCACACTTAAGGTATCGAGGCCTTACATTAGTAGTATCATAGCAGTGGTTAGAGAATCGGGGTTGAACGAAGGGTAGAATTAGTAAACAATAGGATAGGTGCTCACATTTGAGCATGTTCATGCATTTGGATGCATATTTGAGTATATGTGCATTATACTATCATGCCTGTGACATTGTTTCTGATATTGACTAAGAGAATAGTATATGAATTGTTTCTAGTTTATTGTCATTAACCCCTATATTACAGCATGGCAACCATAAATCTTGGGCACCGATGTAGGGAGTGAAAATGCTGGTATTGCTGAGACTAATGCTTTACCGCCACCGATCGTGGGCATAGAACCTATTGCACAGCCTTTATTGCCTGGTGAAATGAGTCTGACGCAGTTCTTGACCTTCCATCGGCCTCGATTTGAGGGAACTGAGTCTGGGGAGGAAGCAGAAGAATGGCTTGAAAGGTTTGAGCAGATCTTTGTGTCTGCACCCTGTGCTAAGACTGCCTGGTTGAGGCTAACAGAATTTCAGTTGGCCAAGAAATCTTCCATGTGGTGGAAGAAAACTGTTATGGAGTTAAGGGATCAAGGGATATTGGTGGACTGTTGTTTGTTTAGGACCCGGTTTCTGAACCGACTGCTAGGCAGATGAAGGAAGACGAGTTCACCAATTTGAAGCAGGGTAACATGACTGTTTCTGACTATGCTATGCAATATTCATCACTATTGATGTATGTACCTCACATTGCTACAAATGGTCATGCCAAGATGAGACATTTTCTGAAAGGCTTGAGGCCGGAACTGTGAGGGCCCGATCCTAATGTGGTGTTTAATTATCACATAGTGATTAATTTATGTAAACAACGGAAGATTAATTTCAAAGGTCTTGTTAAATGGCCCTAAAAAATTTTCACTTTTAAGTGATACATATATATTGATATCAAAATATATATAATTCCAGTTAGGCCTTTCATTTGCAAATAGTAAAGCAAACATTAACCAGCATTATCACATAGTCTCGAAAATATCATATTCCAAGCACAACATACACGGGGCATACCCCGGTAATATTTTGTTTAAAAAAATCATCTAGTATTACTGGGAATAAGAAACCATACATAACCTGAGCTCGCTCATCATGGAGCTCGGTTATCTCTCGATGCGTCGCTGTAAGCATCGTCACCATGTCCTCCTGTAAAGCTTGTCATGTTCGAACAACAAAAGACATGACAGCCCCCACAAAGGGGGTCAGTACCCCAGTACGAGAAATAAATAAACCATGTCAAATGACAAAGATCATACAATGCATACCATGTATGAATGCGATGTATGAATGGGTACAAGGAATCGAATATCAAGATACCAAAATCGGAGTCCAAAGGAAGGTATCATCAAATAATGTCAGCTCGAGCAGAGGGTGACTACACACACACATTGCGCTAGAGACTCATCCTATGTGCTGTGTTCGTCCATCCCTCGTGTCTAGGTCCGGTGACACAAGCGTGACTACAGTCGCTACCTATACTGCCTGTCATCGTCGTGCTCGTCGTCCCCGACACTCAGAGTGAATCAACTCAGTTATAATCATGGATATCAAAGGAATGATAGAGCAATATGATATGCCCATGAATTATTTATGCATCAAATGACATATGCAACTCAATATATCATGCAATCTCATTTGAAAGTATATACAAATCATGTAATTTCACATATCATGTACTCCAAGACATTCATCATGTCATATAGTCACATAGAATCATATAGTGACAATTAAATCATATAAATCAAGTAATGGCATAACAGGCCATACAGTAGTATCATTACACGCCTTTGTCAGACGTCATGATACAACTCATTTCAGCGTACCTCGACCCAAGCTAATCTACTGAGACTTCTCAGATCAACCGCGGAATCTATTAACCTTGTCATATATACTAAAAATTATCACTAAGTGCTTAAGTAGGCACAATAGCTACAACAAGTTTTAAGGATGGTTCCTACTGATTTTCCTTCAAAATTCAGACTGACCAGTTTTCGTTCAAAATTCATAATAAACTCATATGTTGTCCAAATGACCAAAATCCAGTTCTCAAAGTTCAAACACTCAAAGGAATTCATTTTATTCTCTAATGATGTCGAGCTAATTCCTCCATATAAAGGTAGTAAAAATACTAAAAAACATAGCTTTTGAAATTCTGTTTTCCAGCTCGAGCGGGTTTAGTAAACTCGCCATATCTTTTTCATTTTAACTTCAAACTGGGTGATTCTAGTGGAAAATGACAGAAAACTCAATGTAATAAAATACTTATTTCTGGACATTTTCCGGAATTCCTAGCAAAAAATGCTCAGAAACTCGGATAACACTCTGCATGGGTTTTTCGTCCACATGCAGGACATAGATTGTGCACTTAAAGTATAAAATTCATAACTACTCGAAATAAGTCCGAATTGAGTCCTCTCATTTTTTAAACTCAAGAGAATGAAAAGATCTACACGTTTTATTTGATGACCAAAATCAAATTCGCATGATACTATGCCCAGAAAGTCGAATTACAGTCTGCATGTGACATGCATGGACATGCAGAGTCAAAAATGAGCACTTAAAGTAAAATCGACATAACCTTTATTTCCGAGACCCAAATTGCATGCTTCTTTTTTTCAAATTGCATAACATTGAAAGATCTACAACTTTTGTTTGAGGCTCAAAGTTAGTTTCGGAAGTTAAGAGAATCGAAAATACAGAACAATCTACTGCATGCATCAATAGTTTCTGCTGAAACTTATGACAGCATGTGTTTCACTTCTTATTTCATATCAAAACTCTAAAAATCGACCCAATCAGTATATATTATAAGTTAAATACTTAAAGGTGATGATATACCTCCCAAGCTTTCAATTACACCCAATTCCTTGAAGCTCCTCTTAATTCCTATCCAAATCCAAGCTTGCATGCAAGATTTGAGCAAGTTTTGAAGAAGAAAGAAGGGTGTGTGTTTTGAATTCTTGGAGGGGAGAGAAGAGAAGGAATGGCTTGTTGGAGATGAGAGGGATGAATGGGAAATCATATTGATGAATAATAAGCAACCTCATGCCTTGATAAAGGTGAGGGGTGATGGTAACTATGTTGGGGAATGAAATTTTTAATAAATTTTTGTGCCAACTTTGCTCCATGTGTCAAACATGATGGTTGATGATGTGATATGTCTTGAGTTGGCCGAAATTTGATGCCCATAATATTAATTTTGATGTATTTTATCTTGTTTAAAAATAAGGTGTTGTGATCCGGAACACCTTAATTCGTAGTCAATAATTTTAATTATCCGGGTTTGCTTAATCATCGTTAATCCGGATTAATTAGCATCGGGGCCTTACAGGAAAACGTTTGATCGGGTTATCTGTCACACCCCCAAATCCAACAGCAATATATATTATAAGTTATATATAGCTACGTAAAAATTTCGGCGGCATCTCCTTTATTTGTATAACATCCGGAGACACAACAACAACAATAATATATAAGATTCATATCATCAGAAACACCGTCATACTATTTACATACAATTCTTTACTTTCTCAAAGTAAATTTTCAAAAGATAGTTCCGCAGATTTAAAAGCCTAACGGTAACAAAATAACATAAGAAAATCGTGTGCTTTTCAAAAGATAAATCTGCAGACTCAAAAGGCAAAATAAGATAACCCCATAGCCCAGTCGTCATCCATGTACAACAGATCTCCAAAACCCATAGGAGCGCGTCACCCTGCTCAGTAAGTCCAAATATCAGGCATCGTCATGCTCACCTACAATGCATGAACTACATGAGCTAATGCCCAGTAAATAAAAATCATGCATGCTATGAAAATGACATGAGACATCAATAACATGTATACCAAGATGCATACTCGAAAATACATAACGTTTTATCCAAACTCATATTTTTCCTGGGCCCCTTGACCCACCCTACTATGCACCGGAACAGAGCTCTGAGGAATATCAATAGGCACACAACCAATATAGTGGATTGATACAGTCGAATGGCCCATCCTCCCGTGACTCCAAGAGGCACATCACCGAACAACCTCTGCGGTCACCGAGAAGTGTCCCACCTGCAGCATCAATCAAAAGAAGAATATCAGCAAGTGGTCCATCCCCTCATGATTACGAAGGGTGATCGCTTTTATTTTAAACAATTTTTTCCAATCTAGCGATTTTAGACCGCAAGTGCACGGTGTCAAGTTTTAGTATAGATAGGAAGATACGGATTGTCGAACCCACAAGGACTAACAAGTAAGTACCAAATAAGATGTCTTTTAACTATATTTAACCTACGATAGTAAATTAATTAAACTAAACTAAATTAAGCTACTATAATCCAACCAAAATAGTCAACGATCACGAGAAAAATCCACAAGAAAGTATCAAAACAATTATTCACCTAACCCAACTCTTACAATTCTTTTCTCCACACATCTCTAAGGTGACGGGTTTTCCGAATTTATTCAATATACTCTCTCGAGCTATATTAAGTCTAACATCAAATTGCAACTAGTAACTCTCGTTCACGTAATTAACAATTTAATATTGAATGCGATTTATGAAAACCACTAACTTTAGATTAAACAACCCAAAGCTATCACTCGTGTGTGATTTTATCTCTCGATCTCAATCTTTAACACACGGCATGAATTATTATATCGTATTATAATTTCATCTCTCGATCTCAATTATAATAAAATATCATTCAAAGGTGATCAATCCTTCAAAAGCATTAAAAACAATAACACATGCTCATAGATGATATATGAATTCAATCAATCAAGAATATTAAAGGAAAACAATGTTTAGAATATTTCTCAATCATTCAAAACACAATAAATCCAATAATAATTCTAAACAAATAATAGAAAAGTAATCGCAAACTCCCAAGTCGACTTCGTTCGTTGATTCTCGATCCTTCCTCGCTTCTTTCTCGATCGTGCTCTTTGATTATCTTGTTGGCTTGTTCCAAGACATAGGGTGAAGGGTTGAAGGTTGAATGGTAGAAGGGTGGAGGTTGTGGTGGATGAGGTGTGAAGAAAGATGGACGTGAGGGGAGAAGAAGGTGGAGGCTGTGGTGATTGTGGAATTGAAGGAAGGAGATGTGAGATGAGATGGTGAAGGAAAAGGGGGCTGAGATGGAGGCTATTTTTAGGTTAAAAGTCTGATTTGGGTTGAAATTATGGTGTATAATATATAGGGGAAAGAATTATGGACTTCCCTCTTGCATCCAAACTCTACAAGGAAGGTATTTTAATGAAAATTGCTCATCCCGATCGATCCGAAAGAAGAGCCGATCGATCGAGCCTTCCAGTAAGATTTTCGTGGCTTTTTCTGCCCGTCTCGATCGATCGGAATTTCTACTCGATCGATCGGAAATCACAGTAAGTTTCTTCGCCTTTTTCAGCTTCTGGCGAGTTTCGTATTTTGGCCGTAATTTTCTCATACGAACTCCGAATTTGATGAATCAGCTGTCCACGCGAAGATAAGAGAAAGTTCTACAACTTTTTTATGGACCACATTTCCAAAACATGGCTCGAACATATACTAATTTGAGGAGAAAGGAGCAACATGTGTCTTGGATTCTGGTTTCTTCCTCTTTTCTTCAACTTTATTCATTTTTTGATCATTTTAGCTTGATTTCTTCCCCTTTTATGAATTTCAACATTGATTCCTGAAATATAGAAATATATACCATAAAACGTAAAATAACTCAAGAATCAACACGAAAACATATACATATCAAAGCATAAAAACGCGTAATATTCAACCCTATCAACTCCCCCAAACTTATCACTTAATCGTCCTCGATTAAGCATTAAGATCATAAGGTAGAGTTCATTCTTGATATTTGAAACAATTATTTCATGACTTGCTTATTCTCAGAAATCTCATGCACATATACAAAAGTTGACAATACATGTTTTCTCCTAATTCAAGCAACATATCTCAAAATCGGAACGTGTGTGTGTGCTCTAGTCAATCTCAAGTTTCATGCACATATTCAAGATCAAATCATGCTAATCAACTCAAAGTCGAGATTATCATCAAGCATTACATAGGCCTATTTTCAAACAACTTCTCCACTAATGATAGTTACTCCCTAGACTTGGATCAAAAGGACTTTTTAAGCTTGTAATGTAAGGCCTTTGGTGTTGGCTTCAAAGAAAAGATAGGATAAGCGCAAAGATGAGAGTATAATCATTTACAGTTCAAATTTTTCGTACACATCGAGCTTCTCTTCTTTTTCTTTTATAGCCTTGGCCACTTTGGGTCTTATATGTTTCTTTTTTTTCTTTTCAAGGCTCTTTGTCTATCTTTTTCTTTTCTCATTCATCATTTTTTTCAATAAGCTCATCAAGATATAACAATTCAAGTGCATCGAATGATATTCATTATACTCCCTTAGGGTAAGGATAACTTTTTTCATTTAGGCTCAAGGGTAAGTATAATGAGTTTGCCAAAAATGTCGAATGGGGTCTAATTATATGCAATGCATATACCATTCTTTTTTCAATAAAGCTCAAATGGGACACTAGGGATTGATATGAATCATGGTAAGCTTGAAAGGCTCAAACGTTTCAAAGATCGCCTAGATCATTTCCAAGTCAAGTTTGTAACTATAAAATTTCGCCTCAAAGTGTCATCATCAAATAAGTTCTAGGATAACTCTAAGATGCTCAAGACAAATCATCAAGTTCACAACAATTATCACTATTCAACATGCAATCCACAAGATCATGACTCATTGTGCTCAAAGTATTCCTCATTCTTGACATGCTAACTCAAATTAGGATATTCATGTACAAGTCCAATCACAAATCAAGTTCATATGCATAGTGAGATCAAAATCCTCATTGAATAGTCACTACTATAATTCATTCTTTTCTCAAGTTTGAACTCGTAAAAAAAAAATTTTTTAGCTCATAATAATCGGACGATTCAAGTGTCATTTAAGCACACAACATGTGGTTAAAACAATTAAAGCATGCAAGCTACTACTCCCCCAAACTTAAATCAAACATTGACCTCAATGTTTAAAAGAATCAAAAGGGAAACAGTGAACTCCCCTGATCAAGACGCTTGCATGAGGGTTGAGGAAGATTTGCTTTTGAAAGCTCCACTGTTGTAGGGGTTCATCGCTCCAACCAAGTACCTAGCAAGAGAAGAATGCACATTGTAAAATATTCGACTTGAGAGATAAACAAAACTAAAACAAAAACTTAAATTCAAATAACAAAACTAAATAACAAAAGGATACGCTTGGGTTGCCTCCCAAGAAGCGCTGATTTCTAGTCATCGGCTTGACCATCAGAAGCAACCATCAAATAGCGGCTGCCGCCCATAGTAAGTATCGTATGATACCACTAATGGGTCTTCATTCAGTATGCCCTCAAGATTGGCAAGATTGTAGCAGTGTAAGCTCGTCGCTCCAACAACATTGGTCTTGAAGTGGTAGGCATGGGAGAATGATTCTTGACTTGGCTTCATATCTTGGAGGATATATTGTGGTGATGTTGGCATCCATGGGAAATACGGATCCACATATGGCATATAACATGTCTCCATCGATGGGCTTAAGTCAGAATCTTCGAAGGTCTCTTCCTTTTCCAACATCACTCTCGACTCATCTTCACATTGGAACTCCTCAGATAATGTCTCTAAAGTAGGCTCAATCTCTTGAAGAGGCTCAAGTTCCCTTAAATCTTCCACAGTAGTAGGATCACTGCCCCAAACTTGGTTGTTTGAGTGATCATCGTCATGAAACCCAACTTGATTCGTCTCCTCTTCCCTAGTAGGTATCGTCTCATTCTCTTGGCAGCTTGCTGATAAGGTTTCCATGAGGCTCACCATTTGCTGCTCCAGATGACGCATTGAGTTGGTCTGACTTTCAATCTTTGTCTCACATGATGCCATAAACCTGAGTAACGTATCCTCTAAATGAGCACTGACTTCCGCAGAACTGTCACTTGTCTCTCCCTGATGTCCAAGTGGTGGGTCTGTAAAATGATGGTGGTGCGGCTTTGGTGGGTATTGGTGGCTCCAACCCTGGAGTGAAGGATTCCAATGCCACTGGTAGTCAAAGTTTGCCATCTCATTAAACAAGTGCAAAACACTGTCTTCATCTCTATCAACCAAAGGACTACCAGTTGCCAAAGCTCCGTTGAATATCCATCCTCGTGTGTCCGCATGCAAACCACTGAAGAAATATTGCAGACGAGTGTAGTTTGGAAAGTCATTATACCGATACGTGCTTGCCAAATCGTTGAATCTCTCCCACGCTGCGTAGAACGACTCGGAAGGTTGTTGGGCAAATCTTGTGGATGCTTGTTGATGTAGCATCTCCAAGTACCTCACAAGACAAACAAAACAGAAACCAAAAATAAAAAACAAAAAAAAACAAATGACTAAACTACAGTCAACTAATCTCGTTTGATATTATTAAAACTAGTCCCCGGCAACGGCGCCAAAAACTTGATCTCTTTTATTTTAAACAATTTTTTCCAATCTAGCGATTTTAGACCGCAAGTGCACGGTGTCAAGTTTTAGTATAGATAGGAAGATACGGATTGTCGAACCCACAAGGACTAACAAGTAAGTACCAAATAAGATGTCTTTTAACTATATTTAACCTACGATAGTAAATTAATTAAACTAAACTAAATTAAGCTACTATAATCCAACCAAAATAGTCAACGATCACGAGAAAAATCCACAAGAAAGTATCAAAACAATTATTCACCTAACCCAACTCTTACAATTCTTTTCTCCACACATCTCTAAGGTGACGGGTTTTCCGAATTTATTCAATATACTCTCTCGAGCTATATTAAGTCTAACATCAAATTGCAACTAGTAACTCTCGTTCACGTAATTAACAATTTAATATTGAATGCGATTTATGAAAACCACTAACTTTAGATTAAACAACCCAAAGCTATCACTCGTGTGTGATTTTATCTCTCGATCTCAATCTTTAACACACGGCATGAATTATTATATTGTATTATAATTTCATCTCTCGATCTCAATTATAATAAAATATCATTCAAAGGTGATCAATCCTTCAAAAGCATTAAAAACAATAACACATGCTCATAGATGATATATGAATTCAATCAATCAAGAATATTAAAGGAAAACAATGTTTAGAATATTTCTCAATCATTCAAAACACAATAAATCCAATAATAATTCTAAACAAATAATAGAAAAGTAAACGCAAACTCCCAAGTCGACTTCGTTCGTTGATTCTCGATCCTTCCTCGCTTCTTTCTCGATCGTGCTCTTTGATTATCTTGTTGGCTTGTTCCAAGACATAGGGTGAAGGGTTGAAGGTTGAATGGTAGAAGGGTGGAGGTTGTGGTGGATGAGGTGTGAAGAAAGATGGACGTGAGGGGAGAAGAAGGTGGAGGATGTGGTGATTGTGGAATTGAAGGAAGGAGATGTGAGATGAGATGGTGAAGGAAAAGGGGGCTGAGATGGAGGCTATTTTTAGGTTAAAAGTCTGATTTGGGTTGAAATTATGGTGTATAATATATAGGGGAAAGAATTATGGACTTCCCTCTTGCATCCAAACTCTACAAGGAAGGTATTTTAATGAAAATTGCTCATCCCGATCGATCCGAAAGAAGAGCCGATCGATCGAGCCTTCCAGTAAGATTTTCGTGGCTTTTTCTGCCCGTCTCGATCGATCGGAAATTCTACTCGATCGATCGGAAATCACAGTAAGTTTCTTCGCCTTTTTCAGCTTCTGGCGAGTTTCGTATTTTGGCCGTAACTTTCTCATACGAACTCCGAATTTGATGAATCAGCTGTCCACGCGAAGATAAGAGAAAGTTCT
Organism: Haberlea rhodopensis; assembly: GCA_907163345.1. NCBI lineage: Eukaryota > Viridiplantae > Streptophyta > Magnoliopsida > Lamiales > Gesneriaceae > Haberlea > Haberlea rhodopensis. Next base: position 301,630 of record CAJQUN010000345.1, on the reverse strand, counting down.
ACAACTTTTTTATGGACCACATTTCCAAAACATGGCTCGAACATATACTAATTTGAGGAGAAAGGAGCAACATGTGTCTTGGATTCTGGTTTCTTCCTCTTTTCTTCAACTTTATTCATTTTTTGATCATTTTAGCTTGATTTCTTCCCCTTTTATGAATTTCAACATTGATTCCTGAAATATAGAAATATATACCATAAAACGTAAAATAACTCAAGAATCAACACGAAAACATATACATATCAAAGCATAAAAACGCGTAATATTCAACCCTATCAAAGGGCACATCTCGAACAACCCTTTTAATCCTCTGAGGAGTATCCCACCGTTGTACTCAACATATCATATAAGTCTGCCTCGCAAACCTCGGTGCCATAGCAGTGGTCAACAAAATATTTCATTTTTCTCAAAATAATGTTGTGCATGCCAGACATCAAATATGATCATGTTTTATGCATGCACGTGTCTATGCAGATGAATAATCAATTCAGTTACAACATATCAAATAAAGCATAACATCTCCAATATCACATTTATTCAACCATCCATATCACAATTAATACGACAAATAATACTATGTTCAAGCATTGTAGTTGCAGATGGATTTTTACTTACCTTTCACCAGTTGATATTGCTCGATTCCTAGGTAATAGACAGTCAATCTACACAATTCAAATATTTATTTTAACAAATAATTCATCAAAGTTCATTTATGATCAACTATCTAAATTTAGTAATTCATTTACACAATTTATTTCATCATATCGCTATTAGCATACTTATCTCATTATTTAAAATTCTAGTAACTCGTTTTATACACCAATTTATTGAACATTAAATTTTAACATTAAAATTTCTATAAACTTGAAATTACAACATAATCTCAAAATTCTTGTCAAATATTGTTTATCATCGTCTAATCTATCACCTACAATAATTTCATAATTTTCTAGCAATTCTAGAAATTTAGGCTTTTAATAAATGCAAGAAAATCCAAGAAAAAATTACCTCAAATTGAAGATGATAACTCGAGGATTCCGAATATGTAATTTATTTGACATTTCGACGGCGTTACAGAGTCCGAAAATTGACAAAACCACGATATCCCTATCTTTCTCTACTATGTTATCGTCTACTGTACGTTATGTGTGTGAAAGTGTGTGTGCGTGCGTTTGTCTGAGCAATCCATACAAATATCACCAATTACAAATTTAAGTCGGTTAACATTTTAATTTTTATTATCGGGCTCGTCCCCGCTCCACTTGATTGAGTTTGCATGCATTTCATTAGCAAAGTTTTTTATTCGATAATCTCTTATTTACAGTTTCTCGATTCACTTTCCCAACAATGAATGAATTTCATCAATTTACCATTTTTATTTTATAAAAAAAAAGCAGTTTAATTTCCTTCCAAAAAAATTATTATTATATATTTTGTTACTAACCATTTTAATACAAATTTAGTTCAATATAATCCTTTTCCTTAAAAAAATTGGATAAGCATCCGCGACAAATTTTTATTGTCCGTAAAACAAATGATTTCTCAACATGAAACAATACTGATTTACTATTCCTTTCCTTTTATTATTATTTGAATCATAAACACATACTTCTTTGGACATGAATTTGGTTACTGGAATGACCGAGTTAGCCACTTTGGTCTGAAGGAAAGTTATATATTTATGTCTTATCTTTCATTTGGCTTTAGAATAACTTGATTCTGATGTCGGACGAGAAAATATACACTTCAAAATTAATTTTCCCCTTCCTCCGGTAGTTCTCGGCAAAAACTCAAAACATGAAAGTGGTAGCCCTACGAGTTATCTTTTTAATGAAATTGATCTCGGCGTATTTCGGCGAATTCGGCGAAGATTTAAGCCGTTATACCAAAATTTGTGACGGTCTAACACATTTGTCAAACATAGACTCAAGTATTATACTCGGGTATTTTATGAGACTCGGGTATTACCTTATCTCCAACAACCCTAGCTCCTTTGATGATTCTCTTATAAGAGCAGAACTAACAGAGATTGGAGTTGGTGCTTGCACAGATGTTGTACCCCCGCAAGTTCCATCACAGAGACCTGTATTTGATAGCCTGAGGCCATGAGGAGAATCATTTAAACCTCGTGGAGCTTCTTCTTCTTCTTCTTCTTCTTCTTCTTCTTCTTCTTCTCGGTTTAGTGGGAAGCGGTCTAATAACCAAAGCCGGGAGATCGAAGGAGCAATGCATCGACCAACCGAGGGCCAACACAAGTGAGTAAAACTAGGGAATAAGATGCAATAATTGTGGAGGACTGCACTTGTCATGTGACTGCTCGGCTTGTTACAACTGTGGCAAGATGGGCCACATTGCTCAGTATTGCCCCAACTGTCAAGGACAGTCAGACTTCAGGACGAACAGACCGAGATTCGATGATAGCATAGTGCATCCGAGGAAACAGATTATGCCTCGGCCATCGGGAGGTCAGATAATGGGACAACCTCAGGGGCAAGTGTATGCTTTGACTAGGGAGCATGCCGAGCAGCTTCAGAGGAGGTGATTGCTGGTACGTATCATTTATTTATATCCCGCTCTTTTATTTTGATAGACACAGGTGCCTCACACTCCTTTGTGTCTGCGAATTTTGTGGAGAGACATCTTATGTGCCCGTCTTCGTCGCCCACGCCTCTTATGGTCTCGACACCCACTAGGAAGACTGTGATTGCTGACAAGTTACTTTCTGACTGCCTCATTTTTTTTAGGGCAATGAGCTGAAGACAGATTTGATTGTTCTGGGTATGTCAGATTTCGACTGCATTGTAGGCATCGATGTACTGAACATATATCAGGCAATGGTTGATTGCCGGCTGAGAACGGTTCGTTTTCGATCTGATCAGGGGATTCAGTGGATATTTTATGGGAACGGTTCTCGTCCGAAGATTCCGTTGGTATCGACTATTAAAATGTCACGGTTATTGGAACGTGGACATTCAGGTTATCTTAATTATGTTGTTGATATGGCCGAAAAGAAGAAAGAATTTGTAAGGCTCCAATGCTAATTAATGTTTTAGTGCATGAGCATGTGCATGATAACATGGCACTTGGAAAACACATGCCACTAATTAATTTAACTCATGCTTAATACATGATTTTGGACCATTAATCTTGCGAGAGGGTGATGTATTGACACATGGATTCCACAATACATCAATGAAATAAAAACCATGCATTTAAGCATTGAATCCCACGCCTTGTCCATAGATTTCAGATATGAGTTTCATTTTTTAGCCACCATCTTCTCTCTCTTCAACCTCTCAATTTCTCTTCCTTCTCTCCTCTTTCTCCCACCTTATGTTTCGAAAATTCTAGCCTATATTTAGCACAAATTTCTCTTCCAATTGCTAATGCATGTTACATGCAATTAGTGATTTAGAAAACCCAAGGCAAGAGTGTTGGTTAGGTACAAGAATTGTGAATTTTGAAGCAAGTTTGGAGGAGTTCAAACTAGGAAGGAGCCATGGTAAAACACTTTTGGGTCTACAAGGGTATGGACTTGTTCTTATTTATTTTCAGTTGGATTTATTGAATTTGGGTCGATTTTTAGAGTTTTGTTATGAAATAAGAAGTGAAACTCATGTTGTCATCAGTTTCAGCAGAAACTATGGTTGCATGCAGTAGATTGTTCTGTATTTTTGATTTCTTTAACATCTGAATCTGACTTTGAGCCTTAAACAAAAGTTGTAGATATATGTGTTGTCGTCCTGTGGTTAACATTTGAGACCATTTGGACTTTAAATGAGTGAGATATACTTATTTTACTAAGAGGCGCCATATTCGACTTTGCATGTGCTGAAAATGTACATGCAGTGTAGAATTCGGAACTTTTGACAAACTTAATTTTCGATGTTGATGTTGGTCTTCAAATAAAAATTGTAGGTCTTTGAATTCTCTTGAATTTTTTTTAAAAAATACTCAATTCAGACTTAGTTTCGATTAGTTATGAATTTTATACTTTAAGTGTTCAATCTATGTCTTGCATGTGGGCGAAAATCCCATGCAGTGTGTTATCTGTGTTCCTGAGCATTTTTGGCTACGAATTCCAGAAAATGTCAAGAAATACATATTTGATTACTTTGAGTTGGCTTTCATTTGCCGGTGAGTCACCCAATTTGAAGTTAAAATGAAAAAGATATGGCGATGTTACTAAAACTGCTCGAGCTGAAAAACAGAATTTCAAAAGCTACATTTTTAGTGTTTTTACTACTTTTAAATGGAGGAATTGGCTCGACATCATTAGATAACAAAATGAAGTCCTTTGAGTTTTTGAACTTTGAGAACTTGATTTGGGTCATTTGGACATCATATGAATTTTGAACGAAAACTGGTCAGTCTGAATTTTGAAGGAAAATCAGTATGAACCATCCTTATAACTTGTTGTAGCTATTGTGCCTACTTAAGCACTTAGTGATATTTTTAAGTATATATGACCAGGTTAATAGATTCCGGTGTTGACTCGAGAAGTCTCGGTGGATTAGCTTGGGTCGAGGTACGTTGAAATGAGTTATATCATGACGTCTGACGAAGACGTGTAATGATGCTATTGTATGATCTTATATGTCATTATTTGATTGATATGATTTAATTGTCACTAAATGATTCTTGTGTGACTATATGATAAATTGAGATGCATAGAATTTCATGATATGTGAATTACATGATATGTATATATTTTTCACATGAGATTTCATGACATGTTGAGTTGCATATATCATATGATGCATAAATAAATTCATGGGCATTTCATATTGATTCATCCAATCCTTTGATATCCTTGTTGATGATTGAGTTGATTTACATCCAATTCGGGGACGACGAGCATGGCGATGACAGGCAGTATAGGTAGCGACTGTAGTCACGCGCGTGTCACCGGACCTAGACACGAGGGATGGACGAACACAGCACACATGATGAGTCTCCTGACATTATTTGATGATACCTTCATTTGGACTCCGATATTTGGTATCTTGAGATTCGATTCTTTATACCCATTCATACATAACATTCATACATGGTATGCATTGCATGATACTTTGTCATACTTGACATGATCTATTTATTTCTCGTACTGGGTTCTGACCCGTAGTGGGGGCTGTCATGTCTTTGCTGTATGGGCATGACAGGTTGTACAGGTAGATGTACTACGGATGCTCGAGGTGAAGCATCGAATACCGGAGCTCCTTGAGAGCGAGCTCAGGTTTATGTATTATGTTTTGAGTCCCAGTAGTTGTTAGATTATTTTGACTTATGTTTTAAATTTACCGGGGTATGCCCGGAGTATCTGTATTTTAATTATTCTACTACCGGTTGAAGTTATACTTTATAATTATGTTGTGATCAACATGTTGAATTGGAAACTGTAATTACATATTTTAAGTATCATATATATGTATCTCCTAAAAGTGAAAAAATTTTAGGGCGTTTGATAAGACCTTTGAAATAAATCTTCCGCTTCACTATGTATTAATTAAACACCACAATAGGATCGGGCCCTCACATGATGGTATCAGAGCATATATCTGGGATATGCTCGAACTAGAGTTATGATACTGAGAATAGACACAAATGAATTGTTTGTGCATGTGTCTGACAATGTGATTTTATATGCTCTTGCCTGCTATGTTTACATGTTCGATAATGAGATTTTATACATGTAATAGATTATTACGCAGGGATAATTAGAGGTCATATCTCTGAGTATTTTAACATGCTGGATTGCGTAGAATCTAGAAAATTTGAATGCTGAGTTGCATATATTCTAGAGAATTTGAGAATTTTATCTGTTAGCACTGATAGTTGCTGACCGGATGATGATGTAGAATAAGTGATGAGAACATCTCTGACTTGAGATTTATATATGATGCTTTGATTTTATGATGGACAGTTAGTGTTTGGACAGGTAGCAGTGTTGTAAACTTTAATTAGCTATCCATCATACCTATAAGCACTGTAAACTATTAATTGAATTATAACTTAGGGATATGCATCCATTATTGGGAATTTTATTTATCACTTTGGGACTTAATCCTTGTGAATAGTGGGATGACACAAAAGAACTAATGTAAGGACCCCCGTGCCCTTAACCCGTTATTAGTGTATTAATCCATGCCATTAGTGCATACAATCATACATGCAGGGGAAAGACCGCTTATCATCATAGCCAATCATGCATATAATAAAATTCTTTACATTATTCCATTTGATGTCTAGTTTTCCCCCAACCAAGCCCACATACATCTCATGCACCAATGTAATACACTAACATGTCCTCAGTTCATTTAGCAATTCAATAAATAATTGTATGCCACTCATAAATGAAGAGAGAAAGGCCCTTGCCTTTTTATACATGCCATATACACATAATAGTGCTCACACACGAGCATCAAATAGGTATGTGTGTATTAAATGTATAAAACACGGTGCTCAATACCGTCACTGGTACTTCTATCCCTGGTAGCACCTCCAATCCATAGCTCGAGCTCATCTCCAAAGCCATCGATGTACCTAGTCACCTACCCCAACAGAGACAGCCCCCACACGGGGTGAGCATATCTATATCCCAAATCCAATGATCGCAATAATACAATTCATAATTTACAACAATGTAAATGCTATGAAATACAAAATATACTCCCTGGATGGTATCATCCTCATCCGGGATTCCCTGTACTGTCCCTGTTCTCAAAACAACTGAAACCATCAAATTCCCAAATGCCAGTTAATAATTACATTGATTAACACATCCATTTGCCATATACCGATATCATAATCAATAATATCAAATCATTAAACAATAATTACAATTATTCCATATATCTCATTTATGGTTCCATAGTTCTATTTCATTGCTCGCTCTACAATAGCGGCATTTCATTCTCACGCATGCTCAACACAGTGGCGTCATAACTGATATTCGCTCAAAGGCGAACACATCCAATCATTGCTCGCTCAAAGGCGACACCATATAATTGTAGGGTCTTCCTACCTTAACATCATTATAATAACGTATTATGGTCTAAACATGCATTAATAACATCTTAGGGTTCCGGTTGTAGCCTTGAGCTAGTAGGATTACAGGCCAAAAATAAAATTCCAAAAGCTAATTAATTACATTCTCGATAATGAATGTTAAAGCTATAGATTTACACTACTCCTAGAGTAGAGACTATTCAAAAATCCTGTATCTTAAATTCTTGCATGCTCCTCGTAGCTCACTGCCTCAACCCGACCCTTAGCCCTTTCAGTCCAAAAGTGTACCTACAGGAACAACCCATCATGAGCATGATCATTACTTAACATCATAAGATAATGACATATAAATAAATGCATGGAAATAATCGTTAACATATACTTCCTGGTTAATCGCATTAACCCACTTTTGTTGTCCCTGTTTCATAGTCATGCATGTAATCATTAGTCTTGACATAAATGATCAAAATCATACTTCACATAAATGCTCATAATCAACAATGTAAATTAGAAATGTGACTGTTCTGGTTGTGCTATGACAGCGGCACAATTGGCCCCCTCGCTTAGACATATAGCGGTACTGTGATATCCCTCGCTACACCTTGATAGCGGATATATCTCCTCGCTAGCTATGTCAGCGGTAAGTACCTTCCTCGCTTGCCCATAACAACCACCGGAACATTCTAACATTTCTAATAACATATTTTAACATACATCATAAACATCATAGCATCTTTACTCATCATAGACATCATCGTCACTTATCTTAAACATCATCGTAAACATCATAAATACTTATGAAATCATTGCATAGTCATAGTATATGAGTGTGTTTTACCGTCCGATGCCCATACGTCTCTTACGTACCTTAATTTCAAAAGTGGAGAAGTTGGAGAACTTTATCTCCTTGAAGTTGTGGGTACCTAGGATGGTTCTACACAACCATACAAATCGATATTAGAAGCCAATTATAGTCCAATATCCAAAAATCCCACAAAATAACCAAAAACACACATTTATGTGTCTCGCGATCGATCGCCGAGATGTCCCGATCGATCTCGAGATCACACTGCTCGTTGCCAAATTTTTGTGTCTTCGGCGATCGATCGCCACTTTTGGCGCGATCGATCGCCCAAAAGTGGCGATCGATCGCCACTTTTGGCGCGATCGATCGCCCAAAAGTGGCGATCGATCGCCAAATGGTTCTGGAGCCTACTGCTGGCTCGCGATCGATCGCCAGAAACGGGCGATCGATCGCCGATCCCTGCACATAAAAAAATCACCATTTTTGAGCATTTTTCAAGCTCTACCTCATACCCTTCAAACCCAAACATAGCAACAACTCAAACATCATCATAACTCACTAAAACCCACATAAAACACTTCAAAAATCATACCCCAACCACATTCAACACATACCCAAAACAAACCCACATAAAAACTCAAAATGCTAACCCATTTCTAAACCAAACATCATTAAAACTTTAGGAAGGGTTTCATACCTCTTGAGGACTCCAAATCTTAACAAAAATCCCACAAACAAAAGTTTTGTGAAGATTTCTCCTTCCTTCCTTGCCAAATTTCGAAAATATGAGATGGGTTAGGGTTGGGGATGAATTTGGGGATTTAAAAGTGAGGGTTAAAAGTGAATAAAGTGGGGGTATAGTGGGGTATGGGTTTTAAAGGTTAATAAAAATTGTACCCCATCAAATAAGATGATGTATAAAATACCCCAACATGATATTTTAAAAGCATTTACAAAAATGCACCAAACTTCCACTAAATCCATATTTTCCTCATAATTAACAACCAATACAATTAAATTATGTTAACACCTCATTTCCCAACATGCATAACATGCACCCTGAAATGTAAACCCCAGGTCACGCCTACCATGCGACTAAGCATTTCAACAAGATAATTAATTTCAACACATAAATCAATTATCACCATAATTAATCATATAAACATCATTAATGCCCAAATTGCATATAATTAATTTCGGGGCATCACAATAATTCTCAATGTATATTTGTCCATTCGTAGTGATTACCATAAACCATGCAAATCAATATACATTTATTGCAATATAGTGTACCATGGACGCAACAATTGCAATTATAATAAAGGGCTATGCTCGTACGTCATACGTACCTTATATTCCCGTAGTTCGAATCCAATCTTGTCTTGGTCACGTGACCGAAGAATTATGTGCTTATTATCTTCGAGAAATTCGGCTCCTAAGTTGATCAACCATCGGGAGAAAAGAGGGGAAACATGGGTGGGGAAGGAGGCGTAGGAGAGGGGAGAGAAGGAGGAGATTCCGTGTAATGACGGAACACCGAGTCTATTTGGTATATATAGCTCCAAAGCTCCAAAATACCAACTCCTCCACAAATACATCATGATTCATTAAATATCATATGTTTTCAATAATTATCTCTCCAACTCAAATTTCATTACCAGCCCCAGTACAAAGTACTCCGGACCCCAGATCCCACCAAAAACCAAATTCCAAGGTTATCACCATGATGAGAATACAATCTCATCCCTTGGATCCAACGACTCTAAAAAAACGGATTTAAAATCCCGAGAGTCCCGAAACCGCAATTAATTCATAATTGCCACAATTAAAATCATTTAAGGATTATTACCACATCGGGATTAACACCATAAATCCCCGTGCATAACAATTAATTAAAACGCATTTTGTCGATTGACATCAGGAATTTGAGTCTGAAAGATCAGGGTAATACGTATGAGTTTACGTCAAAAACTGTGCATGTCGAGATGATGATTTAGAACTTGAGGATATTGAAAATAGTGATATTCAATTGAAGAATAGAATATAGTTGTTGTAAGAAACAACTAGAATTGGTATGAATGGGGACTTGGATATGGGGACTGTCGTAATTCAGTTCCAGTTTATATGTCCAAATTATGAATAAAAACTACAATACGAACTCTTCTAGATGAGAGTATCTACAGAAATTATGGTGATGAAATACGAGTTTTCCCTCTTGTTGACACGAGAAAGAATGTTTACGAGAAAGTCATGCTGATTACATGAAAAATGATAATCGATTATCATGGACTTGAGAAATGGAAATATCTGCTTAATCTCAATAGCTATTCACTAGTGAAGAGATTAGATATCGACTGAAGAATAAGACATCGATGTGGTGTGAAGTAGTTAAAACTGGATTACAGATTAATGAAGTGACTATCATTGGAATAATCCAAGTAGTCCTAGAAAAGTTTCAAAAGTATCACTCCAATTTATCCAGCTCTAGTAGTTCTAGAGGTACTATGAGATTGTAGAATACCAAATCTTTTCGAGGTCACCGTGGATGCAAATATCTACAGATCCATTTGAAAGAATAATAGGAACTGATATTGATGGTGGTCAGTCAGAGCATGTGCATTACATGTGTGGGGTCCTCGTTACTTAATCCATTATGTATTCAATTAACATACATATGTGAGTCTGAATTAAGTAATAACATGCACTAATTAAGAGTATCTTACTAGTTAAGTTGTTACAAGGTTTACAAAAACCTAACCAACTATATATCAAATGTACAAGTAACAACCTAATCTAAGATAACCCCTATGCAGTGGTTCCACTCGCAGCGGAAATCAGGACTCACGCTCCCCACGTTTATGAGTTCCTACAGAAACATTCACACAATGAGTATAGATAACAAATATCTCAGTGCAATATCAAACCACAATATCAATATCAATGATAAAGCACAAATAAATCATCAATACGTGAATGTTCTGTATCATGCATCCACAAATGCACTATGTCATGACATGTCTCAACACATACCCTATTATCATGAGACTAAAATGATATGCCTATTCAGCTCAATATGTCAGTGGAACCACTTCACATCTTCATATTAGCAGCACATATCATAGTACCGTCCTCAAATGATAATAGCCATAGCATATATCCAAAAACCGGCATATATCGCTATATAGCATAATCGAGCATATAACCAAACCAGGCGTATATCTCTCTGTCACATAACCGAGCATATATCCAAACCAGGCATATATCTCTATGTCACATAACCCAGCATATATCCAAACCAGGCATATATCTCAAATACATATCCGAGCATATACCCAAACCAGGCGTATATCTCACATACATATGATATCCATGAATGTACAGGCATATGATACTACCAATCATATGATAATAACACAACACAATTCATATGATATCAACCTCATAACATCATCATACAATATCTATACTCCGTACGTCAACACGTACCTGTACTGCGACACAAACGAGATAAATTAGGCGTCACTGGCTAAGTGTCTCGTTGTCCTGTCCCCTGAGATGATGCTACAACAATGCCAACAATATATCATGTTATCATAGGCATTAAAATCAAATTCTACAAAATATAAAATTTTTTCAACATTTGAACTCTGGCGATCGATCGCACATTTCACCGATCGATCGCCAAACTGTTCTGCCTCCCTCGCGATCGATCGCCAAACCTCGCGATCGATCGCCAAAGTGTTCTGTTGCTCGCAATCGATCGCCACATTTTCACCGATCGATCGCCACATGATTTAACCGCCTTAAAATTTACTCTGTCTCGGTGATCGATCGCCACAAAGCTCGCGATCGATCGCCGATGTCCAGAAAGTTCAGAACATGGCGATTTTGAGCTTATCCTCCTAGCTCTTCTCCTACAACTCGAATTTTAACATGTAAACATGTTTCATGCACTATCTAGGAACATCTTCACATGATTCTAACATCATAGATTCCAATTCCTAGCATATAAACATGTTATGATTGTACACATGAACACTTGATATGCTATGTCTCATACATCAACACCAATGACAAAATCATGTATACAACTATGAATTTCTTACCAAGATGGTACAATTCCACTTCACACACCCTCCTAGCTCAAGTTACAATTGAAACCCAAGCTCAAACCAACAAAACCTTGGAAAGAAATGGAGAGGAGCTTGGTAGAGATTTGTAGGTGTAAAATGGTGTAGTATGTGATTCCACCTCCCTAATCCACTTGATATAGATCCTTAATCCCCTAATTTACTTGCTATCATGTCATTTAAAGTTAATTACATGTTAAGTAACATGTACATGAAATGAACTCCAAATTCAAATTCCAATTGCAAGTAAATTCACATGCACATGTAATTCCCTTCAAACTCATATCACACATCTTATGGAATGTAACTCACATGTACATTCTAATGCACCTTCAAATGCATGCTACATGTACACCAATGTTATATTCTACTATACATGTATTAAATCATTCTTAGTTCCACCCGAACCTTCAATATCATACCGCCACGTGATATAATTACACCATAATCATATCACACGTATATAACATAAATCGAGGCATTACAATTCTCCCCCACTCATTGAATTTCGTCCTCGAAATTGTATATACAAAACATGCATATCATGATACACAACTCAATCATCCTACTATAAAAAGATAGGAAACATAATCATGTCTGCAACAGTACAATATGTATATACCAACAGTATCATAAAACTGTAAAATCATACCAGAAAACAAATCCGGATACCGTTGCATCATATGCTGCTCCGTCTCCCACATTGCCTCTTCGACACCCCGTCTGTCCCACTTTACCTTAACCATAGGAATCACCTTATTACGCAACCTGCGTTCAGCTCGATCCAAGATCATAACCGGTCGTTCCTCATACGACACATATGTATCCAACTGTATATCAGGTAACTATAATATGTGACTCGAATCTGGTTCATACTTCCTCAACAGTGAAACAAGAAAAACATCATGAATACTACTCAAGGCCGGTGGTAGTGCCAAGCGATATGCCAACGTACCAATACGTTGCAACACCTCATATGGACCAACATACCGTGGAGACAATTTCCATGCTTACCAAACCGTACTACACCTTTAAAAGGTGAGATTTTCAAGAACACACGGTCACCAATTTGAAATTCAAGTGGTCTACGTCGCTTATTGGCATACGCAGCCTGTCTATCCTGAGCAGTTTTAAGTTTCAATCGAATGACCTTTACTTTCTCTTCCATTTCATGAATCATATCCGTCCATGTAAGGAAGATTGATCCACATCATCCCAATACAATGGCGATCTACATCGTCGCCCATACAAAGCCTCAAATGGTGCCATCTGTATACTAGATTGATAACTGTTGTTATATGAAAATTCCACTAATGGCAATGACTCTTGCCAAGAAGTATCAAACTCTAATACACAGGCACGCAACATATCCTCAAGCGTCTGTATCGTACGCTCTGTTTGTCCATCTGTCTGAGGATGATATGCTGTACTCAACCGCACTTCAGTTCCCAACGCTGTCTGTAACCCTTCCCAGAAATGAGAAGTAAATCTTGGATCCCTATCCGATACAATGGAAACTGGAATACCATGTAGTCTCACTACATGTTGAATGTATAACTGTGCCATTCTCAGAGATGTAAACGTCATACAATATGGCACAAAATGAGATACTTTGGTGAGTCGGTCAACAATCACCCAAATAGCATCGCAACCAGAAGACGTCCGTGGCAAATGAGTCACAAAGTCCATCGTGATATGTTCACATTTCCACTGAGGAATTTCCAAACTATGTAATTCACCTCCTGGTCTCTGTCTTTCCGCTTTCACTTGTTGACAGATCAAACACCATTTCACAAAGCTCAATACATCCTGTTTCATACGTTTCCACCAAAATTGTGTACGTAGATCATGATACATTTTCTTCCCTCCAGGATGTATACTGTATCTACTACAATGAGCACGTTGTAGTAGTTCTTGGCGTAGTCCTAATGAAGCAGGTACTACCCAACAATTTCGGTATTTCAAAGTTCCATCACTTGTAAGTACAAAGTGAGATGTTTGTCCTTGACTTATCCTTTCCTTCCATTGTTGCACTTCATCATCAGTCAGTTGTGCCGTTCTGATTTTCTCACAAATGTCAGGTTCAACCAATAATGTTGATACCCGTAGTGGCACTATTTCCATATCAAAAGCATAACCAAAGTACAACAAGAAGTCATCAAGGCAGATAAATGAATCATCTCATCAGCCGTATGATGTACCTTTCGACTCAGAGCATCTGCTGTAAGATTAGCCTTTCCTGGATGATATTCAATCTCACAATCATAATCTTTCAACAGATCCATCCATCTCCTTTGTCTCATATTTAACTCTGCTTGAGTGAATAGAAATTTTAAACTCTTATGATCTGTGTATATGGTAAACGACGTACCATATAAATAATGTCGCCATATCTTCAATGCAAAGACAATGGCAGCCAATTCCAGATCATGCACTGGATATCTCAGTTCATGTGGCTTCAACTGTCGTGATGCATAAGCCACTACATGTTTGTCCTGCATCAATACACAACCCAAACCAAGTAAAGATGCATCAGTATATACTGCAAACCTGTCATGCTCAGATGGAATGATCAAGACTGGAGCTGTAGTCAATCGATGTTTTAATTCTTGAAAACTACGCTCACAAGCCTCTGACCATTGAAATGATACTCCCTTCTGTGTCAAATGTGTCAATGGTTTGGCGATCCCTGAAAATCCTTCAACGAACCGTCTATAATAACTAGCCAAACCTAAGAAACTACGAATCTCTGGCACAGAAATAGGTGCTGACCAATTCAACACTGCTTCCACTCTCTTTGGATCGAATGATATACCTTCTTCTGAAATAACATGTCCTAAAAAGCCGACACTAGTCAACCAAAACTCACACTTACTGAGTTTGGCATACAATTGATGTGTCCTCAACAATTGCAATACCATATGCAAATGTTGAACATGTTCGTCATCACTCCGTGAATAGATCAGTATATCATCGATAAAGACAATGACAAATCGATCAAGGTATTCTTGAAAAACCCGATTCATTAAACTCATAAAGACAGCAGGAGCATTTGTCACTCCAAATGGCATTACCAGAAACTCATAATGTCCATAACGAGTTCTGAATGCTGTCTTCTGTACATCTCCTTCTCCCACACGTATTTGATGATATCCGGACCTCAAATCGATCTTAGAATAAATTCTAGATCCCTGCAATTGATCAAACAAATCATCAATACGCGGAAGAGGATATTTATTCTTTATGGTTACCTTGTTCAACTGTCTATAATCAATACACAATCTCATTGTCCCATCCTTCTTCTTCACAAATAGCACCGGAGCACCCCAAGGCGATACACTAGGACGTATGTACCCCTTGTCCAATAAATCTTGCAATTGAGTTTTCAACTCTTTCAATTCAGTTGGTGCCATCCGATAAGGAGCCCGTGAAATTGCAGAAGTACCATGTATCAAATCAATACCAAATTCCACTTCTCGACTCGGTGGGAATCCAGGTTCTCATCTGGAAACACATCCGTATATTCTGCAACCACTGGTATCTCCTCCACTTTCCTTTCTAGTTTCTGTTCAGTGATATCAAGGGCATAAATCAAATAACCCGCATGTCCACGCTCTAACAAACACGACATTCGGATTGCTGATATCAAAGGAATCCTTGCCCTCGATCCCTGGCCATAGAATAACCATTGATTGCCAGTATCAGACTGAAATCTCACTATCTTCTGACTACAATCCACAACAGATTGATATTTACTCAATACATCAATTCCAAGGATGCAATCAAAATCTGACATATCTAATACAATCAAATCAGCTTGAAAGCCATAGTCAGACTCAAACTGAAAAGCACAATCAGACACACTCTGACAAGTCATCACAGTAGTTCCCATGGGTGTCGAAACATAAAGAGGCATCAACAGTGGAGACGAGCATATATGATACTGATCAATAAAATCTTGTGCAATAAAAGAATGTGATGCACCAGTATCAATCAACAGTAAAGCAGGATAAGTAAACAAAGTACACTTACCCGCTATCACAGTATCAGGAGCTTCCTCTGCTTCCTCCCTATTCAGTGCATACACCTGAGCCTGAGGTGTTCCTGCCCTCTGTCCTCCACCAGACTGTGGTACACCCTGTGGTCTCTGCTGCACTGTATTCTCTGACACTGGTCCTCTCCTCTGTTGTCCACCCACTTGCGGACAATCACGGATCACATGTCCCGGTTTCCCACAACGGAAACAAACCACCGTATCAAACTGTGGACAATTTCTTTGATAATGTGGCCCTCCACATTTAAAACAATGTAGTCCTCGTCCACTACTACTACTACTTCCTTGGGACTGTCCTTTCGCTTTTCGGTCATCCCCTTTTCGTGCTCCAAACGTTTCCCACTAAACCTAGATGAAGATGCACCACCTCGTGGTGATTTAAATGATTCCCCTCTAGGTCTCATACTGTCAGATGTAGGTGGTTGGGCTTGTCCAACATCTGTATATACCCCTACAGCAATCTCAGCCATCTCGGCTCTAGTCAACGCTTCTTCATATGATGTAGGGTTATTGGACATTACCCTATCAAACAATTCAGGCCTCAACCCTTTCGCAAACTGTCTGATCTTTGCCTTGGTGTTAACAGCTATATGTGGCACATACCGGAGCAAAGAAGAATAATGCACAGCATAGTCAGATACTGTCATTGCTCCCTGTCTCAAGTTTGTAAATTCATCATCTTTCCTCTGCCTTGCAGCAACAGAGAAATAATGTTCCAGAAACTTTGTTCTAAACACATCACAGTTCACTGTATGTCCTTGAGCCCTCAACTCAAGTACTGTGGACTTCCACCACATCATAGCTTTCTTGGCTAACTGGAATTCAGCTAAACGTAACCAAGCAGTCTTGGCACACGGTGCTGACAAAAAGATCTGTTCCACACGTTCCAGCCACTCCTCTGCCAGTTCTCCTGATTCAGTCCCCTCAAACCTGGGTGGCTGATAACTCAGAAACTGCGTCAATGTCAATTCTCCAGGCAACAGTACCTGTTCCACTGGTCCTTGCTCAATCGGTGGTGGTGGCACAGGCGCCATCCGCACACTAGCATTACCACTCAGGGCATCCCCAACATCCTCATGATACCCTCTGTCTGTCATAACTGTATAACAAGGGTTAACAATAACATTTACAAGTATATACCATGTTAGAATAACATCATATTCCCAATCCTAACATGATATTACCATTCTCAACATGTTTTCAAGTGTTTAGGTAACTCCCTAATACACTTCCTCTACCCATGTTCACCCCGTTCTCGAACCACTTCTCTGATACCACTAATGTGGGGTCCTCGTTACTTAATCCATTATGTATTCAATTAACATACATATGTGAGTCTGAATTAAGTAATAACATGCACTAATTAAGAGTATCTTACTAGTTAAGTTGTTACAAGGTTTACAAAAACCTAACCAACTATACATCAAATGTACAAGTAACAACCTAATCTAAGATAACCCCTATGCAGTGGTTCCACTCGCAACGGAAATCAGGACTCACGCTCCCCACGTTTATGAGTTCCTACAGAAACATTCACACAATGAGTATAGATAACAAATATCTCAGTGCAATATCAAACCACAATATCAATATCAATGATAAAGCACAAATAAATCATCAATACGTGAATGTTCTGTATCATGCATCCACAAATGCACTATGTCATGACATGTCTCAACACATACCCTATTATCATGAGACTAAAATGATATGCCTATTCAGCTCAATATGTCAGTGGAACCACTTCACATCTTCATATTAGCAGCACATATCATAGTACCGTCCTCAAATGATAATAGCCATAGCATATATCCAAAAACCGGCATATATCGCTATATAGCATAATCGAGCATATACCCAAACCAGGCGTATATCTCTCTGTCACATAACCGAGCATATATCCAAACCAGGCATATATCTCTATGTCACATAACCGAGCATATATCCAAACCAGGCATATATCTCAAATACATATCCGAGCATATACCCAAACCAGGCGTATATCTCACATACATATGATATCCATGAATGTACAGGCATATGATACTACCAATCATATGATAATAACACAACACAATTCATATGATATCAATCTCATAACATCATCATACAATATCTATACTCCGTACGTCAACACGTACATGTACTGCGACACAAACGAGATAAATTAGGCGTCACTGGCTAAGTGCCTCGTTGTCCTGTCCCCTGAGATGATGCTACAACAATGCCAACAATATATCATGTTATCATAGGCATTAAAATCAAATTCTACAAAATATAATTTTTTTTCAACATTTGAACTCTGGCGATCGATCGCACATTTCACCGATCGATCGCCAAACTGTTCTGCCTCCCTCGCGATCGATCGCCAAACCTCACGATCGATCGCCAAAGTGTTCTGTTGCTCGCGATCGATCGCCACATTTTCACCGATCGATCGCCACATGATTTAACCGCCTTAAAATTTACTCTGTCTCGGCGATCGATCGCCACAAAGCTCGCGATCGATCGCCGATGTCCAGAAAGTTCAGAACATGGCGATTTTGAGCTTATCCTCCTAGCTCTTCTCCTACAACTCGAATTTTAACATGTAAACATGTTTCATGCACTATCTAGGAACATCTTCACATGATTCTAACATCATAGATTCCAATTCCTAGCATATAAACATGTTATGATTGTACACATGAACACTTGATATGCTATGTCTCATACATCAACACCAATGACAAAATCATGTATACAACTATGAATTTCTTACCAAGATGGTACAATTCCACTTCACACACCCTCCTAGCTCAAGTTACAATTGAAACCCAAGCTCAAACCAACAAACCTTGGAAAGAAATGGAGAGGAGCTTGGTAGAGATTTGTAGGTGTAAAATGGTGTAGTATGTGATTCCACCTCCCTAATCCACTTGATATAGATCCTTAATCCCCTAATTTACTTGCTATCATGTCATTTAAAGTTAATTACATGTTAAGTAACATGTACATGAAATGAACTCCAAATTCAAATTCCAATTGCAAGTAAATTCACATGCACATGTAATTCCCTTCAAACTCATATCACACATCTTATGGAATGTAACTCACATGTACATTCTAATGCACCTTCAAATGCATGCTACATGTACACCAATGTTATATTCTACTATACATGTATTAATTCATTCTTAGTTCCACCCGAACCCCCAATATCATACCGCCACGTGATATAATTACACCATAATCATATCACACGTATATAACATAAATCGAGGCATTACAACATGCTCAGGAACAGATGCAACCATAACAACAAATACCATGAGGTAGGGGTAGATATCAGAGTGGTTATTCTTTTCGATCACTCAGTTCCAGCAGCATTTAATTACCTGCTGACCAGAGAGTATACCTTGGCAGAGGATAAGATTAGAGATGCTTCAGTAGTAGTGACCGCAGATACATTTTGTGTATTTGATCACACTGCACGAGTTTGTTTTGAGACAAAAACATTGTTTTCATACATTGCATCAAATGTGCATTGATATTGATGATTTGGAAAATACATCAGCAGTACTAATTATACTATCCACACTTGTAATAGTGAACTGTAGCTTACAGTTTAATGATAGTGATGTGGATTTGAATTCAATGGTGTTGCACATATATGGTTTTGATTGTATCAAGGGCATGGATACTCTGAAAAATATTGAGATATTGTAAGTTGATTTCAGGGTAATGAATTTTTAACCGTATTGTGGCTCCAAAGGAAATATTTATAGCCACGAATAGCAAGCTAAGATACCGATAGTATCAACTATGAAAATATTGCGGTTGCGATATTTGGAAAATGAAGGATATTTGATAATAAACAGTTAATGCTCACAAGGAAGAGTCGAGGTTGACTGATATCCTAGTATTAAGAAATTTACAGAGATTTTCCTGAGGAAATAATAAAAATTTTCACTAGAAAGGGAAATCGATTTTTACTTTTTGTTGATGCCAGTGAATAGATTCGATATCTGTAAGGACCCTAGTTCCTTAAGTGTGGATTTAAGGCATAATTAGAGCTAACATGCATTATCAGAGTATAAAAGTTCGTGTTGAGACTTTGAGCTTTAAAAATTACATGCCAAGTTAAGGACTTTCAAATGGATTAATTACATTCCCTAACAAATGAATGTTATTCACTATAGCTTTACACTACTCCTAGAGTAGACACTAACAAAAATAATCATGTCCTTCCTTATCAAAAGCGTTCTTCAAAAGCTCACCGCCTCAACCCGCCTTAGACCCTTTTTCATGCCAAAATGTACCTACAAGGACAACCCCCAAAACATGAGCATATAATAATCCATATTCAACACAATATGAATATAAGGCGTAATGCATAAACCGTAATAAAACACTTCCTGTTTTTCCAATGCATTTAAACGCTCCCTTTTTGGTTGTCCCTGTACCATAACTCATGAGTATAATCAATAGATTTTTAATGGTTCTACACATGTCATGACATAACACCATTTCATTATCACCAATCACCAGTCCCTAGTCTGTTATAATAGTGTATTTTAATGCACCTCGCTTGTCATGACAGCGGCACTAATACCCCTCGCTTCGACATATTAGCGGCATCGAATAACCTCGCACAAATGCGACATCCGGCAATACCCTCACTTCAACATTTGGCGGCAAATATTCTTTCCTTGCTACAATATGGCAGCGGCAAGTGTTCTATCATCGCTTCAAGTGACAGTGGCAAAGTATTAAAATCATCACTCTATATAACCATGACTCATGGGATGTGCACCAAACAATCATCATATACATATGCAATCATAATGCATAACTCAACATGTATTTGCATCCGCAATGCACAATTCCATATATACTCGCATCCACAATGCATATTCAATGAGTATAATAGATACATGTACCGTTGGGTGCCCGTACATCTCTTTACGTACCTTTCCAAAAGTAGGATTTGCTATGACTTCACTTCCTTGGTTGTGTCGCCACCTGGGAGGGTTCTACACAATCACACAAACCAATATTAGGAGCCAATAATAGTCCAATACCAAAAATCCCACAAAATAATTAAAAACACCCTTTTTGGTGTCTCGCTGTCGATTGCCGCAAGGCCTCGATCGATCGCGAGATCACACTGCCCGAGTGTGAATTTTTCTGCACTCGGTGATCGATTGCCACACTTGGCGCGATCGATCGCCAACCTCGCAGATCGATGCCCAAATGTGACGATCGATCGTCAAGCACTACTGGAGCGCACTGGTTGCGCGTGATCGATCGCTCGCTTCTGGCGATCGATCGCCGCTGCCTGGGCTTCGAAAATCTCCATTTTTGCACCATATTTTCTTCCCCAACTTCACCAACACATATACCAACAAACCAATAACATAAAAACACCATAAACCTTTGACATACACCTTTAAACAACCAAAAATCTAACACCCAACCAAAACCAATACCAACCCAAAACAAACCCATTTCAAAACAACCAAAACCATTTCAAATCCAAACCAAACACCATAAAAACATCAAGGAGGTATCCATACCTCTTATGGACTCCAAATCCCACCAATAATCTCACAAACAAAGCTTTTGCAAGGATTTCCCCTCCACTTTTAAGCCAAAATCGAAAATGGTGAAAGGGGTTAGGGTTGGGAGAGCAATTGGGGATTGTAAAAAGTGATAGGGAAAGTGGGGTAGTGGGGTATAAGTGTTATAATTAAAACATGTACCCCAAAATTTAGCATGATGAATAAAATATCCCAACATGATATTTTAAAAGTATTTTACCAAAATGCACCAAAACCTCAATTAAATCCATGCTTTCCAAACAATTAACAACCAAGACAAATAAACCATGTTAATACCAAATTTCCCAACATGTACATCATGCACCCTGAAATGCATTACCAAGTCAAACCCACCATATGACTAAGCATTTCATCATTATAATTAATTCCAACACATTAAATTTATTAACACCATAAATAATCACATAATCATAATTAATGCCCAAATTGCAATTAATTATTTCGGGGATATCACAATATCGAAAGCAATGTACGGAGTGGCATCAACAGAGTTGTCATATTTATAAGAATAATTACTGAATATCCTCG
The DNA here is from genome assembly GCA_907163345.1 of Haberlea rhodopensis. NCBI lineage: Eukaryota > Viridiplantae > Streptophyta > Magnoliopsida > Lamiales > Gesneriaceae > Haberlea > Haberlea rhodopensis. Next base: position 279,502 of record CAJQUN010000345.1, on the reverse strand, counting down.
ATAAGGGTACATATGTCTGAGTATGTCACTTTGGGGAAACATCAGTGATGTTCGTGAAGAAGAAATTTGTATTATGAAGATGTGTATCGACTGAAGGCAATTGAACTAGGCTACTGTCAAGAATAAAATACCCATTGCCTAAGATCGAGAAGTATTTGATCAGTTATAAGGAACTTCGATGTATCAGAAGAATGATTTTAAGCTGGTTACCATTAGTTTGAGTCAGAAGAGAAATGTTCTCTCGGCAATTGGTCAAACAAGATATAGGCATTTTGAATTTTTGGTAAAGCTGTGTGGTCTGACAACTATACCAGTAGAGTTATGAATTTGATGAATAAAATATTCCCTAATTTTTTTTGGGCGGAATTGTACTCATTCATCACTGGTATACTAGTGTCTACGAGATCCAGAAGGACCACACAGAACATCTACGATTGGTTATTCAGAGGCTTCGGGAAGCTCAAATTGTTTACCACGTTATTGAAATGTAAATCTTGGTTGAATCGAGTGTTGTTTTGGGATCGGTGATATCAACTCACCGGATACTTGTTGATCCCAGTAAAATAAAGGTAATACTAATTTGGCCAATACCAACCAGAGTACTCAAGATACAAAGGGTTATGAGTTTGGCCAGATATTACAGGCTTTTATGGAAGGATGAACTAATTGACCAAGTAGAAACTTGCGTTTCGTTTGGTCAGAGGAATGAGAAAGCAAGTTTTATAAACTGAAATAAACGTGATACATTTTGATGCACCATGAGGAGATGATTGCATATGCACCATCAGGTAAATCTGAAGATATTACCTTTACGATGATCGATTGATTCGTTGAGTGAGGTACGATGTTGCCTCGATATTTTGAACCTTGTAGAATCATAGAGAAGTTTGGTTCAGTGGTATATCGTTGACACTACCATAGCAGCTGTCATTGATACATGATGATTCTTTTGTATCTATGAATGACTTTGAGACATCTCATATGAATTAATTTTTATACTCAGTTGCGATTTCGAGGATGAAATCTTTTTAAGAGGGGAAGAAGTGTAAGACCCTGATGCTAATTAATCCGGATTAAGGATGATTAAGCAAACCTGAGTGATTAAAAGCGAAGAACTCGAATTGAGGTGTTCCGGACCACGATGAGTCAACCAACTAATGGAACATGTTTAGTGCATGAGCATGTGCATGATCACATGGCACTTGGAAAACAAATGTCACTAATTAATTTAACTCATGTTTAATACATGATTTTGGACCATTAATCTTGCAAGAGGGTGATGTATTGACACATGGATTCCACAATACATCAATTAAATAAAAACCATGCATTTAAGCATTGAATCTCACGCCTTGTCCATAGATTTCAGATTTGAGTTTCATTTTTTAGCCACCATCTTCCCTCTCTTCAACCCCTTAATTTCTCTTCCTTCTCTCCTCTTTCTCCCACCTTATGTTTCGGAAAATTCCAGCCTATATTTAGCACAAATTTCTCTTCCAATTGCTAATGCATGTTACATGCAATTAGTGATTTAGAAAACCCAAGGCAAGAGTGTTGGTAAGGTACAAGAATTGTGAATTTTGAAGCAAGTTTGGAGGAGTTCAAGCTAGGAAGGAGCCATGGTGGAAAACTTTTGGGTCTACAAGGGTATGGACTTGTTCTTATTTATTTTTGGTTGGCTTGAGGGAATTTGGGTCGATTTTTAGAGTTTTGTTATGAAATAAGAAGTGAAACTCATGCTGTCATCAGTTTCAGCAGAAACTATTGTTGCATGCAGTAGATTTTTCTGTATTTTCGATTTCCTTAACATCTGAATCTGACTTTGAGACTCAAACAAAAGTTGTAGATATATGTGTTGTCGTCCTGTGGTTAACATTTGAGACCATTTGGACTTGAAATGAGTGAGATATACTTATTTTACTAAGAGGCGCCAGATTCGACTATGCATGTGCTGAAAATGCACATGCAGTGTAGAATTCGGAACTTTTGACAAACTTAATGTTCGATGTTGATGTCGGTCTTCAAATAAAAATTGTAGGTCTTTGAATTATCTTGAATTTAAAAAAAAAAGACTCAATTCGGACTTAGTTTCGATTAGTTATTAATTTTATACTTTAAGTGTTCAATCTATGTCCTGCATGTGGGCGAAAACTCCATGCAATGTGTTATTTGAGTTCCTGAGCATTTTTGGCTAGGAATTCCGGAAACTGTCCAGATATAAGTATTTTAATACTTTTAGTTGGCTGTCATTTGCCACTAGAATCACCCAATTTGAAGTTAAAATGAAAAAGATATGGCGATGTTACTAAACCTGCTCGAGCTGGAAAATAGAATTTCAAAAGCTACGTTTTTAGTGTTTTTACTTCTTTTAAATGGAGGAATTAGTTTGACATCATTAGATAACAAAATGAATCCTTTGAGTTTTTGAACTTTGAGAACTGGATTTGGGTCATTTGGACATCATATGAATTTATTATGAATTTTGAAAGAAAACTGGTCAGTCTGAAATTTGAAGGAAAATCAGTAGGAACCATCCTTATAACTTGTTGTAGCTATTGTGCCTACTTAGTGATAATTTTTAGTATATATGACCATGTTAATAGATTCCGGTGTTGACTCGAGAAGTCTCGGTACGTTGAAATGAGTTGTATCATGACGTCTGACGAAGACGTGTAATGATGCTATTGTATGATCTTATATGTCATTATTTGATTGATATGATTTAACTGTCACTAAATGATTCTTGTGTGATGATAAATTGAGATGTATAGAATTTCATGATATGTGAATTACATGATATGTATATATTTTTCACATGAGATTTCATGACATGTTGAGTTGCATATGTCATATGATGCATAAATAAATTCATGGGCATATCATATTGATTCATCCAAATCTTTTGATATCCTTGTTGATGATTGAGTTGATTTACTCTGAGTGTCGGGGACGACGAGCACGGCGATGACAGGCAGTGTAGGTAGCGACTGTAGTCACGCGCGTGTCACCGGACCTAGACACGAGGGATGGACCAACATAGCAGACATGATGAGTCTCCTAGCGCAATGTGCGTGTGTTGTCACCCTCTGCTCGAGCTGACATTATTTGATGATACCTTCCTTTGGACTCCGATATTGGTATCTTGAGATTCGGTTCTTTATACCCATTCATACATGGTATGCATTGCATGATACTTTGTCATACTTGACATGATCTATTATTTCTCGTACTGGGTTCTGACCCCCTAGTGGGGGCTGTCATGTCTTTGTTGTATGGGCATGACAGGTGGTACAGGTAGACTTACTGTGGATGCTCGAGGTGAAGCATCGATGAATACCGGAGCTCCTTGAGAGCGAACTCAGGTTTATGTATTATGTTTTGAGTCACAGTAGTTGTTAGAGTATTTTGACTTATGTTTTAAATTTACCGGGGTATGCCCCGAGTATCTGTATTTTAATTATTCTACTACCGGTTGATGTTATACTTTGTAATTACGATATGATCAACATGTTGAATTGGAAACTGGAATTACATATTTTAAGTATCAGTATATATGTATCACCTAAAAGCGAAAAAAATTTAGGGCCGTTTGATAAGACCTTTGAAATAAATCTTCCGCTGTTTACGCAAATTAATCATTATGTGTTAATTAAACACCACATTAGGATCGGGCCCTCACAGAATTGAGGATTGAGGAGATACCCGTAGTTGCGGAATTTGCCGATGTTTTTCCAGAGGAAATTCCAAGTTTTCCGCAGAGCAGAGAGGTCGAGTTTGGAATTGAGTTGTTACCAGGAACGTCCGCTATTTCTCGTGCCTCTTATAGAATGGCACCGGCGGAGTTAAGGGAACTGAAGGTTCAGTTACAGGAACTTATCGACAAGGGATACATACGCCCTAACGTATCACCTTGGAGTGCACCGGTTATGTTCGTAAAGATGAAAGATGGTTCGATGCGTTTGTGCATCGATTATAGGCAATTGAATAAAGCGATGGTTGTGATGCCCGGGGATTAATGTTGTTAATCCCGGTGTGGTAATAATCCTTAATGGATTTTATTTGTGGCAATTGTGTATTAATTGCGGTTTTGGGACTCTCGGGGATTTTAAATCCGATATTTGGAGTCATTGGACCCAAGGGGTGAGATTGTATTCTCATCGTGGTGATAACCTTGGAATTTGGTCTTTGGTGCGATTTGGGGTCCGGAGTACTTGGTACTGGGGCTGTTTATGGAAATAGAGTTTGGGAGGTATTTATTGAAAACAGATGATTTTTAATGAGTCGTGATGTATTTGTGAAGGGATTGGTATTTTCGAGTTTTGGTACTATATATACCAAGTGGACTTGGTATTCCGTCATTTTGGCACGGAACCCTTCCCTCTCTTCCCTCTCCCTTCGCTCAAGCCCTTCCCCCATTTCACCTCTTCTTCCCTTGGAAGAGAAATCGTTGGTAGCTTGGCTCGGGAGCCGGTTTTCTCAAAGATAATCAGGTATTAATCTTCCCCTCGTCATTGTCTTCGATTTGGTAGTAGTATTGTTGATTTTGGTTGAGTATTAATGTTAGATTTGGGTTTGTGAATTTTGGGTAAAAATCTTAAAGTTTGTTGTTGGAGTTTTTATTGAGTTTTAAGGGTGTATTTGGGGTGTGGAAGGTGTATGGGGTGTTGGTTTTGAGTTTGGATGTGAAAAACACCATGGAAGCTAAAATTTTTTGGTAATTCGCAGGTGGCGATCGATCGCCGAGGTGGGGCGATCGATCGCGACGGGCAGCTCAATTTTTGGTGACGATGAATAGTGCTGGCGATCGATCGCGTGGTCTCGGCGATCGATCGCGAGCGGGTTGGCCATCGATCGTGAGGATGCACTGGTTTGGCCATTGGACTGTGGCGATCAATCGTGATAAAGGTGGCGATCAATCGCCACCTGATGGATTTTGTTTTTTTTTTTTTTTGAAATTTTTTGCAAAATGTCGTGATTTTGGAATCGAGGTTTAAAGGGGCCGCTTCCGGGGCAATATCTACATTCCATTGGGAATGCTATACTTTTAAGATGGATTGGTTGGAGCCAAAGTTTAATAAAACGGGGTTGTCGGTTGAGTTTTTGGCTATCTTTTAAACTTGTAAAATGGTATATTTTGGGTATTATGCATGCTTATCCGGGGGGCATTTATTTTTGGTAATCGTCATGGATAGAAGATAGGTTTAGAAATTGTGAACGTGCTTGGGCACGTGATTGCATGCCTATGTTTAATTGAGAGTTATTTGTGTGTTAGCACATAACTCATCGTACATGGAACTTAGGCAATGTTGGACTCAAACTACGAGATTATAAGGCACGTATGACGTACGAGCATAGCCTATTATAACGTTGCAACTGTAAAATGCATGGTATGTGGTAATTGCAATAAATGGACATTGAAATGCATGGTATGGGTGTTTGCCATAACTGGATATTGAAATGCATGGTATATGGTACTTGCTATAAATGGATAGTGATATGCATGGTAGATGGTAATTGCATTAATTGGACATACATTGGGAACCATACGGTGCCGCTTTTGAGCGAGCAATGATTGAGATGTTGTCGCCGTTGAGCGACCATCGGTAATGACGCCACTATTGTTGAGCGTGCGAGGGGTTTGAAATGCCGCTATTGTGGAGCGAGCAATGAAATAGGAACATGTAATCATTGGTTAGATATATGTGATATCTACGGCCTTTTATATAATGATTTTTTCCATATTGATCATGGAACTGGCATAATAGAAATGGTATTAGTTAATCTATGTGGCGATTAACTGGCTTTGGGAATTTGATGAGTTTGATTATTTTGAGAATAGGGACAACACAGGTGTAAGACCCCGTTGCAATTAAATCGGTTATTTAGCGATTAAGCAAACCCGGATGATTTTAAGTTGGGTTTTCGAGTTGAGGTGTTCCGGATCACAACACCTTATTTATAATCAAGATAAAATACATCAAATTATCTATTTTGGCATGTTAAATTTCGGCCAAAACCATGTCCAAGTTACCAATTACACATCATGGTGGACACTTGGACTTAGTGGAGTAGGATATTATTAAATTTGTCATGTTATGCCTAGTAACCCACGCCTCTTGTCTTTATTTATGCCTTGGGGTTGGTTATTCTTGTTCAATCTGATTTAGACCATCATCTTCCTCACTCCAACAAGCAACCATCTTCTCTCCTTTCCCTCCATTAAAATCGAGAGCTTCACCCCCCTTTCCTTCACCAACTCTTGCTCAAATCTTGCATGCAAGCTTGGTTTTGTAAAGGAATTGAGAAGAGCTTCAAGGTTTTGGGTGTTTTTAAAAGCTTGGGAGGTATATCATTCCCTTTATATTGTTAATCTTCAATTTTAAGCTGGTTGGGTCGATTTTTTTAGAGTTTTAAATTGAAATAAGAAGTGAAATTCATGCTGTCATAAGATTCATTTGAAATGATGTTGCATGCAGTATCTATTGTTGCATTTTCGCTTTTCTTAACGACTGAATATGACTTAGAGTTCTATACAAAAGTTGTAGATATATGAGTTGTTGTTTTGTGGCTGAAATTTGGGCCCATTTGGAATTGATATGAGTGAGATACTCTCATTTTACTAAAGTATGCCAGATTCAACTCTGCATGTGCTGGAATGCACATGCAGTGTAGAATTTCGAACTTTTGACAAAGTTTAATTTCCATTTTGTTGTAGATTTTTATATGACCTTGTATATCTTTTCATTCCCTGAATTTAAAAAAAATAATGACTTATTTTGGACTTATTTTCAATTAATTATGAATTTTATACTTTAAGTGTACAAACCATGTTCTGCATGTGGGCGAAAATGCCATGCAGAGTGTTGTCCGAGTTCCTGAGCATTTTGGGCTAGAAATTTTGAAAGCTCTCCAGAAATAAGTATTTTAGTGCTTTGAGGTTTCCGTCTTTTGCCACTGGAGTTACCCATTTTGGTTTTAAAATGAAAAGGTTATGGCAATTTTACAAAAACTGCTCGAGCTGAAAAACAGAATTTCAAAAGCTACGTATTTAGTGTTTAAATTACTTTTAATGGAAGAATTATCTCAACATCATTAGATAAGAAAATGAATTCCTTTGAGTTTTTGCTCTTCGAGCACTAGAATCGGGTCATTTGGAAGTTATATGATTTTATTGTGAATTTTCTACTAAAATTGGTCAGTCTGAAATTGAGGAGAAATCAGTAGGAACCACCCTTAAAACTTGTTTTAGCTTTTGTGCCTACTTAAGCACTTAGTGATAATTTTGTAGTATATATGACCAGGTTAAATAATTTTGGGACTATTGTGGAGCACTCGGTAAAATTATTACTGGTCCGAGGTACGTAGAAAACGGGTTTTATCACAATGTCTGGCAAAGACATTTGATGTTCCCGGGTATGATTTATTTGTCATTACTTGCTCCTTATGTGACTATGTGATAAGTTGATCTGCAGTATGTGAATTATATGGTACATTGACTGCATGATATATGATGACATGAGATTTGAGATGCATCACATGAGATTATGATATTGCATGATGCATTGACACGCATGGACATTGAGCATGTCATGTTGATCCTATCGATTCGTTTCTTGGTACCTATATCTTTTCTTTGGTATCTGTGATGCGTGTCTGGGGATGATGGGCACGCCGATGGCTCGGCGGAGAGAATGAGCTGAGTGATGCCGTAGCGACGAGCGTGCCGACGTCGCCCAGACACGAGATGATGGACCGCCGATGGCTCGACTGAGAGATAGATCGGAGCGCGGAGCGTGTCGACATCCTGCTCGAGCACTGATGAGTTGATTGATGATCTTTTCTTTGGACTCCTGAGATATGGATATTCGAGATTTGATACCCTTCATATGCTGCATTCATGCACGGCATGCATCGCATGTTATTTGTCATGCACTATGATTTTATCTGTTTCTCGTACTGGGGTTCTGACCCCCTTCGCGGGGGGCTGTCATGTCTTTGTTGGATGGACATGGCAGGTATTGCAGGTGGACTAATGCCGGATGCTCAAGAGGAAGCATCCAGGAGTGCTAGGGCTCCGTGAGCACGAGTTCTTGTCCTTTTGGTTAAGTCCTTTTCCCAGTATGGTATTGACGAATTTTAAAAACTATATTATTCTCCGGGGGATGCCCCAAGTATTTTGTATCCTAACGTATTTTCGTACTTTCTAAACTTTATTAATGGTTGTGTGTGAGATGCGAATTAGAAATGCATATTTTGAGTATTTACTTACTATATGTATCAAAGAAAAAAAAAATTTGGGCCACGTTTTGATAACTTAAATAATCTTCCGCTGTGTACATAAAACTAATCCTTGTGTGATAATTAAACGTATGATTAGGATCGGGCCCTCACAGTTGGTATCAGAGCATAATCTGGGATATGCTCGCATTAGAGTTAGGACACTGAGTCTAGACACAAATAAATTGTTGCGTATGTGTTTGACTACATGTCTTAACTGCTATTGCCTGCTATATTTTGTGTTGCTATTATACATGGGAATATCAGGCAGGATTACACGTTTGAATATAAAACGATATCTGTACATTTTTTTTCCATGTTGGATTGACTTTAATCTGAAAATATTTAGAAATTATATTTCCTCTCAGAAATTTTTCCGTACTTCCTTTAGAATGGCACCTACAAATCGTGGTCGTAAAGGCAAGGGAGTTGTGCAAGAAGCTGCGTCAGAGCAGAACGCAAGCCATGATGACAATGTAGAGGAACTGGTGCAGCGAGTTGAGAAACTAGATATGGGAGAAGTTGTGGCAAGATTTCAGAGTATGCGGCCACCAAAGTTTCATGGTACTGATACTGGGGAACGAGCCGAATCATGGATCAGAGAGATTGAATATCTATTCGATCTAGTTGACTATGCACCTACCGTGAGATTGAAACTAGCGATTTTTCAGCTTAAGGATAGAGCACAGCTTTGGTGGGAAGCAATCAGAACAGGATTGCGCAAATCAAGAATAATTATCACATGGGATATTTTCAAGACCCAATTCCTGGAAAACTACTCACCTCCATCTTACTACATTGCTAAGGAAACTGAATTCAACAATCTAGTGCAAGGGAGTATGACTGTTACCGAATATGCATCCCAATTTTTAGCACTTTTGAGTTATGTTCCCTACATAGCTGCGAATTCTAAAGCACAATACACTCGATTTGTGAATGGTTTGCACCCATCTATTTCACTCTTGTTATCTCTGGGGATGCCACTTCTGTCATTGAAGCAATTGAGAGAGCTAAGCGGGCTGAGGCCGGATTGATGAGGGCTGGTGTTCAGTTTGCCCCACAAAGTGCTCCATATCCTTTTATGGGAACTAATCAACAAGTGCAACCTCAATAGCATCCGCGCAAAGGCCCCAACAATTTTTGAATTCACAAAGATTTAAACCGAAGGGCAGGAAGTTCAAGAGAAGTCAGTCTGGGTCATCCAGCTCAAGTGGTTCCAGGGGTTCTATAGGAGGACCATTCGTCAAAGCTTGCGCACATTGTGGAGGTAAACACCCTACAGAGCAATGTGGAGGAGTGTCAGGGAATTGTTTTAATTGTGGTCAGACAGGGCACTATGCAAGAGCATGTCCATCTCGTGCCCAAGGATTCATGCAATCTCAGAAGCCTCGATTCATGCTAAGGGTTGTTTTCAGGGAGGTCATCAGACTCGACCTACTCAATCCCAGCAGCAATCGAACTACCCACAGATCATAGGGAACACTCCGCAGTCCTATCCTGGACCACAGCAGGCTAGGGTGTACACACTGACCGAAGATCAAGCACGGGAGGCCCCAGGTAGTGTGAATCGCAGGTACATGTCTTATTTTTTGTCACACTGCACGAGTATTATTTGATACAGGAGCATCTCATTCATTCATTGCATCCAATTTTGTTGATGAGTATGAGTTAGAGTCGATGTCTCTTCAGGCGACTTCTGCAGTATCCACTCCAGCTGGTAGAATCATTTTAGCCAGTTGTATCGGACTAAATTGTATACTACAATTGATGATAGTATCATGATCACAAACTTAATGGTTTTGTCAATGTATGATTTTGATTGCATTGTGGGCATGGATACTCTGACAAATTACCGAGCTACAGTGGATTGTTTCCATGGTATTGTCCGATTCAGACCACATTATGGTCCTAAATGGAATTTCTATGGCAGAGGGTCTCTTGAAAAAATCCCTTTAGTATCTGCAATGGAGATGTTTCAACTTCTATCCTTAGGAAATGAGGGATACCTGATCTATGCGGTGGACGCCACAAAGAAAGGGCCGGAATTGTCCAACATTCCAGTCGTGAAAGATTTTGCAGATGTATTTCCGGAAGAAATCCCAGGGTTTCCGCCTAATCGTGAGATCGATTTAATATTGAATTGATGCCAGATACAACACCGATTTCTAAAGCTCCGTATCAAATGGCACCAGCAGAATTGAAGGAATTGAAAGGACAGTTACAGGATCTTCTTGAAAAAGGCCATATACATCCTTGTATGTCACCTTGGGGTGCGCCGGTACTGTTCGTGAAAAAGAAAGATGGCACAATGAGAATGTGCATTGACTACAGGCAACTCAGTCGAGTCAATGTGAAGAACAAATACCCATTGCATAGGATCGATGATCTATTCGATCAACTCCAAGGAACATCGGTTTATTCAAAAATTGATCTTCGCTCAGGCTACCATCAGCTCCGAGTTAGGGAAAGTGATGTTCCAAAGACAGCTTTCAGGACCAGATATGGCCATTTTGAATTCTTGGTGATGCCTTTTGGACTGACTAATGCACCAGCAGTGTTCATGGACTTAATGAATAGAGTGTTCAGAAAGTTTCTGGACAAATTTGTGATAGTATTCATTGACGATATTCTGGTGTACTCGAGGTCCCGGAAGGATCACAAGGAGCATTTACGATTGGTATTACAGACTCTTTGGGAGGCTCAATTGTATGCGAAGTTATCTAAATGTGAATTCTGGTTGGACTGAGTAATGTTCTTGGGTCATGTCATATCAGCACAAGGGATAGCTGTGGATCTCAGTAAAGTGGAAGCAGTAATCAATTGGCCTAGACCAACTAACGTACATGAAGTTCGGAGTTTTATGGGTTTGGCCGGCTATTACAGGCAATTTATTGAAGGTTTATCTCTGATAGCCCGACCCATCACACAACTGACCAAGAAGAACCAGAGTTTTATTTGGTCAGACGATTGTGACGATAGTTTTCAAGAGTTGAAAAAGAGATTAACCACGGCCCCAGTTTTAGCTCTACCATCTGGATCAGGAGGATTTGTGGTATGTGCTAATGCGTCAGCCAGAGGATTGGGATGTGTTCTTATGCAGCATGGAAAGGTCATTGCTTATGCTTCGAGACAACTTAAGCCTCATGAGTCTTGATACCCCGTCCATGACCTTGAATTAGCAGCCATTGTTTTTGCTCTGAAAATATGGAGGCACTACCTCTATGGTGCAATTCATTATTTACTCCGATCATAAGAGTTTGAAGTACTTGTTCACTCAGTCAGAACTGAACATGAGACAACGACGATGGATGGATTTACTGAAGGATTTCCACTGTGAAATCCAATACCAACCAGGGAAGGTGAACTTGGTAGCCGATGCTCTGAGCCGGAAGGTTCAAGATGCCGTAGTAGCATCGATTCATGTCTGGCAGAATTACGATGAGCTGTGCACTGCTGGGTGGACTTACCAGCCGCATGGAAAATGTTTCCTTGTCTCCGCGATACAATTCGAGCCACAGATTATCTCGTCAATCAAAAAGGCTCAAGAAACGGATCCATACATTCACGAGTTGAAAAAGACAATTTTTGCTGACCACCCACCCCGATTCAATGTATCCCCTGATGGTTGGTTGCAGATGAATGGCAGATTGGTGGTACCAAATCTTATAAACTTAAACGAAGCATTATTTCAGGAGGCGCACTGCAGTCGCCATAGTGTTCATCCAGGGAGTCGGAGGATGTACCTTACGTTGAAACCCCACTTCTGGTGGGAAGGGGTGAAGAAAGACATTGCTGAATTCGTGGCAAGATGTTTGACTTGCCAACTGGTTAATGCTGAAAGAATGAGACCGGGAGGTATGCTACAGAGTTTAGAAGTGCCACAGTGGAACTGGGAGCACATTGCTATGGATTTTGTGACACATTTGCCCAGATCAAATAGAGGTTGTGATGCAATCTGGGTCATAGTGGATCGATTATCCAAGTCAGCACATTTTATACCGTATAAGCGTACTTACTCGTACAAGAAGATGGAACGATTGTATGTGGATAATGTAGTTCGGATGCATGGAGTGCCAGTTTCTATTGTCTCCGACAGGGATCCGAGATTTACTTCAAAGTTTTGGAGTAGCTTTCAGAATGCCATGGGTACAAAATTAGCAATGAGTACCGCCTACCACCCACAAACAGATGGACAAACAGAGAGAACCATCCAAACACTTGAGGACATGTTACGGTTGGTAGTGATGGATTTTGGAGGAAATTGGCAAGAGTCATTATCATTGGTCGAATTCTCGTATAACAATAGTTTCCAAACTACTATCGGGATGAAACCATTCGAGGCCTTATATGGAAAGAAATGTCAATCCCCGGTATGCTGGAACGAGATTGGTGAAAAGCAGCTGACCCGACCTGAGTTTGTAGAAGAAATGCAAGGAAAGGTTGAACTAATACGAAAAAGAATGAAAGCAGCTCAGGACAGGCAGGCCAGTTATGCGAATAAGAGGAGAAGACCGTTGTAATTCCAAGTTGAGGATAGAGTATTCTTGAAAGTATCACCTTTCCGAGGGACGATGCGTTTTGGGGGCCGAGGTAAGTTATCACCTTGTTACATAGGCCCCTACCAAATCGTGGAAAAGTTGGAGCAGTGGCATATCGTTTAACTTTGCCACCACAGTTGTCGCTGATACATGATGTCTTTCATGTATCCATGTTGAGAAAGTATGAACCGAACCCATCTCATGTCTTACAACCTGAAGAAATTGAGGTAGACAGTTCTTTGTCGTATGTGGAATACCCGATCAGGGTATTGGATAGAAAAGAGAGTATTGAGGAACAAGACTATTCCCTTAGTACTAATACAGTGGAGTAGACATGACACAGAAGAATCTACGTGGGAATTAGAGGCCAAAATGCGACAAGAATGGCCACACTTATTTGAGGATATTTCTTGTTATTTTCTCTGCCCATTGCTTATGATTACCCAATGTATTTGTGAACGGAATTATCAAAATTGATGTTTTAAATTCTTAATCTTTTGGATTTCGAGGACGAAATCTTTTTAAGGGGGAGGTAAATGTAAGACCCCGTTGCAATTAAATCAGTTATTTAGCGATTAAGCAAACCCGGATGATTTTAAGTTGGGTTTTTGAGTTGAGGTGTTCCGGATCACAACACCTTATTTATAATCAAGATAAAATACATCAAATTATCTATTTTGGCATGTTAATTTTCGGTGGCCACCATGTCCAAGTTACCAATTACACATCATGGTGGACACTTGGACTTAGTGGAGTAGGATATTATTAAATTTGTCATGTTATGCCTAGTAACCCACGCCTCTTGTCTTTATTTATGCCTTGGGGTTGCTTATTCTTGTTCAATCTGATTTAGACCATCATCTTCCTCACTCCAACAAGCAACCATCTTCTCTCCCCCTCCAATAAAATCGAGAGCTTCACCCCCCTTTCCTTCACCAACTTTGCTCAAATCTTGCATGCAAGCTTGGTTTTGGATAGGAATTGAGAAGAGCTTCAAGGTTTTGGGTGTTTTTAAAATCTTGGGAGGTATATCATTCCCTTTATATTATTAATCTTCGATTTTAAGCTGGTTGGGTCGATTTTTTTAGAGTTTTAAATTGAAATAAGAAGTGAAACTCATGATGTCATAAGATTAAGCTGAAATGATGTTGCATGCAGTATCTAGTGTTGCATTTTCGGTTTTCTTAACGACTGAATCTGACTTAAAGTTCTATACAAAAGTTGTAGATATATGAGTTGTTGTTCTGTGGCTGAAATATGGGACCATTTAGAATTGATATGAGTGAGATACTCTCATGTTACTAAAGTATGCCAGATTCAACTCTGCATGTGCTGGAAATGCACATGCAGTGTAGAATTTCGAACTTTTGACAAAGTTTAATTTCGATTTTGTTGTAGATTTTTATATGACCTTTGTAGATCTTTTCATTCCATTGAATTTAAAAAAACGAATGACTTATTTTGGACTTATTTTCAATTAATTATGAATTTTATACTTTAAGTGTGCAAACCATGTTCTGCATGTGGGCGAAAATGCCATGCAGAGTGTTGTCCGAGTTCCTGAGCATTTTGGGCTAGGAATTTCGAAACCTCTCCAGAAATAAGTATTTTAGTACTTTGCGTTTTCTGTCTTTTGCCACTGGAATTACCCATTTTGGTTTTAAAATGAAAAGGTTATGGCAATTTTACAAAACCTGCTCGAGCTGGAAAACAGAATTTCAAAAGCTACGTATTTAGTGTTTAAACTACTTTTAATGGAAAAATTAGCTCGAATATAGTTTATGGTGATGTTTATGCTTGACTGGCTAGCATAGCATGTATTATTGACTCATGTCACTTTATTGAGTTACTAATCTTAGTAGTGAGTTCTAAATCAAGAATTTTGGAATCCAATACATCTTTAATTTGTTAAAGTTGAATTTAAACAAATAAATGACTTTATGTTGGGATTAAGGGAATTAGATTTAAATGGTAGAATCTCTTATCTACATGGATCCTTTCCTTCATGCCTTGGTTTGAATCACTTCGGCGTTGGTTTGGATGTTTGGAACATGTTAATTGGCTAAATTGAGTTTTGTTGTTGGGAGGTTGGATTATGTGATATTATGGGCATAACTTTATGAATTAATATGAGATTTTGTGCATCAAATATTGGTTATGAGGTAACCCTTATATCTTTGAGTTCATGTAGAGCCTTCTTGAGCTATCGGACAACAAGGAGGGTGTAAGACCCCGACTCTTAATGACGACATTTAGGCATTTATGACGTCGTATGTATATGAAAAATTTCATTCTTTAAAAGAATCAGTACTTGCTTCTCATATATCTTATGACTTTTATACAAATTTGGGCAGAGTCTTCCCCATAATGAGGACTACCAAGAAAATACAAATCACATATGCACCATAATCAACTTCTCAGGAAATCATATAATAAATTCCCCTCAATACTCAACTCGAAAACACATGTTCCTCAAAATAAAATGCACATCAATCAACTATAAAAGAAGGGAACTTCAACACTCTTATACAGTCCATATACATGTATCCATGTGCTCACACACGAGCAACGAATAATTGAATTAATTCTCAATGCAGAACTAGGATGTGCCATCAATCAATACTTGTACCGTAATCATGTGAGCACTATTTTCCATGGGCTTAAGCTTTCTTCCTGAGACAACGTCGTACCTGTTATACCTGTTTCAACAGAAACAGCCCCCACATAGGGTGAGCATACTCCAACTCAATAATCATTCACGCATCAATATACAAAATTGTAATGCAACAATTAAGGTTAGTGAAAATCTATAAAATATACTCCCTGTACAATTCTGAACCGGCATAGCCATCACGAACTGTTCCTATTTCAATCCTATACACTTCATAAACATCAAGTTCAGTATGATTATTCAAAACATGATACCCATCAATGCAATAAATTCAATATAATCACAATTCATCCTTTATGCTCAATCATAACGAATATCATATCGAAGGCAACTCTGCCTATCAATTAATCTCTTTCTCAACCATTTCTCATATCGATCATGCCAAAGGCATCAATATTCAACTCGTATACCAGGATCACGTACATCTACGTATCCACCATTCCGCGTGTATTAAACTCAATTCTCATGCTCAAATACTTAATCTTAAACATCACATTCAACAATACATGTATTCGTGAATATATAAGTACTTGGTGTACCTGCTCGTACGTCACCACGTACCTTATAGTCGAAAAACCAAGTCAAGTTACTCCCTTTGTCAAGATGTCTTTGAAGCATCTAGATCCATTCAACAACTCATCACCAATAAATATCAAAATTCAAAATTCAATGGAGTGACATATTAATTAAATTAAATAAATCTAACAATAGAATTGTTTTATCATGCCATTATGAGTCCAATCCCCATAAATTTATTCAACGTTCTATTCATTTAGAAATTAATTTCCACTCCAATATGAAATCCTTAACTCACATATGTAGCAATAAAACACACATACACCTCCTTCAAGCACACTACACCAGTCCACAAATACTAAGCCAATAACTTTGAAAATGGGCGCAAGGAAGAAAGCATCGAACAAGCTATTTCTATTAGCCCTATACAAGGTTGGAGCAACAATTAGACATATTACAATTTAAGAGCAAAGTAACCAAGACCCAATAAAAATTAATCCATCGCACGCATTGACAAATTTCATGTAAAGAATAGCTGCTAAATGTTTGATGCAACAGCAAAGGAAAGGGGCACACAAGCTATGGCGAATTCATAAATAACCAATTAATTATCAACTTAGCTAAAACATGCACAATGCAATAAATGGCCAAGCAAGAAATGGAAGTCCCCAAATAGCAACTCAAGGATCGACATTCATGTTTTCTCCCATAACAGTAGCATGAAATTCCATCCAATAGAGTAAAAATTCAAGGAAGAGGAACGACCAAGGCACGATACAAGATTATATCACTAACCAAAAGTAAATATTCTTGAACAATAAACCAACATTGAATATCAATTTTCCCCAAAATAAAAACCCGTAATAACCCAAGAACAAAATGGAATTGAAAAATTTATAAAAATTCTCCAACTAACAATTTAATCAAGTGAGAACACAACCCATGAAGTAAAAACAGATTAACAATGACTAAACATCTCCTGGCTACAACACATAAAGCCGGTCGCAACCCACCTTCCCAAAACCATGACAAAATCGAACGAGAAACCAACAATATTCAACGGAATGAACAATCGAGGAAAAAGTGGAGAGAATCGTGCACAAACCTTGGGCAAAATCACAACAAGAATTTTCTGAAATCGTTCGTTCTCCTTGTTGCTCTATCGGTCAAAGGAAAAGAAATGGGAGAATGTGATTTTATTTTGAACCGATGGAATGTAAAATAACACCTAAATTAATCTCACCCACTAGTAAAATATCTCAAACCCATCTTCATTATATTATTATTTATTTATAAAATAAAATACATTATTGTACAAATGTTCCTCTTTAAGTAAGTTGCACACACTTAAACCCAAGCTAATTTTATTCCAACATCAAACCCAATAATTTAAGAATCTCCTTGAATTTAATTAACCGTATAAATTCAATCCCGGAATTAATTATCCCAACTCCGGTCCAAACTCTGATATCCAAGAATTAAATCTCGGCACACCATATAAACATCATAATTAAATCCATTTGAATTAATAATTATTCTGGATATCACAATTTTCCCCACCTAATAAAATTTCGACCTCGAAATTAAAATGCACGCTTACCATAAAAGCCAACAGTAAAATTCACATACAAGTATCATTCATCTCAATTAAGATTAGTCCAACATACTAACAATTATCAAGAGCCATGTCAACATTTCAGTAGCCTAGATGTATGTATGATGATTACGCTCCACAATTAGGTGCTGCCTATGAGAATCCCACATCATGCGCACAACGGTTATCTCAGACATCAAACAGTATCAAGGTAATACTAACCTCATCTCATTTCGATCGAAATCATTTACCGCAACATTAATCATGCTCAATTTATCACCGATTATGTCATGAACTTTAATATCTTTTGTTACCGAACATACATATATTCTATTACGCAGTCCCAATAATCATTTATGTTCATTTCATAACATGACAATTAATATTGCAATAACCTCATACTTGCCCGGTTCAAGTTTAGTTAAATTTCAGAAGCTTCTTCCTATGAATAACTTATCGGGAGAATTATAAACAATTCATAAAAGCCAATACTTGCAGTCTTTAACCATCACAGTTTACTTCCATCACAACAAACATTATTCAATTACTAAATCATGCATTTCTTGCACATCATGTGTATATCAGACATATAATGATGCATCAATGTTGTTATCGTGTAAATAACTTCATACCTGTATAGTTGCAAAAGTATGCAATTTACACCAACATCGTCATATCGCACACCATCTTGTCCGTATGAAATAGTGGTACCCTCGAGCCCTTACACATCAACCTTCATATATCACCTTCTGGCTATTATCTGGCGCAACGTGTTACTAGACAACCCATTAGTAATTCTCATAAACGTATATCAACATTATATGCACCAACAGCAACATATCATCAATATCAAATCATAACGAATGATCTAACACGAATATTCTTACGTCGCGATTATACACACATTAGCATCATAATATTGGTCATTCCTCAAATTTATCTTATAACCCGTCATTTATTCTTATCTACGTGGATAAGTTATCTTGTAATATCCCTTGCTTCTTACAAATCACTTGTATATGTTTATTTAACACAAGGCATCAACATCAACATCGAATACCTAATCTCATAACTTTGCAGGTGAATTTATCTACAATATACAGTAGCATCGTAGTATCATGCTCATCACAGTACTCACATGCTCTTAAGCATCAAACTTTCCGCATTTCATCACCCAACTATCATCTGCCATGGAACAAGTACTAAAAATAAACTCATAAATATTTCTCAAATACATAGCATAACCACATACCTTGTCATTTACGCATTATTGATATTCATAATGTTTCCGTCATCAAACATTAATATCCCTGCGTCAAAGTTTCTCACGCAATCCTGTTCACATCAAGCTATAACATACTATCACATATCTGTGTGATGAAATTCAATATAAGAATCAATTTCATGCATTAATGACGTAGTTCCTTTCGATCCTTTATTCAACAAAGTACTATTTCATAAATGAATAACATATCATAGTGTAGTATGTATTCATGATTTCTCATACATCAGTCGCATCACATATATCATCATTTATATGCCTCCCAGTTTCTAACACAATATCAAGATGATCAATCATTTAAAGTGAATGCTCCTATATCCCATGTATTCTCATTATGACATCATTATATTGTCTATCACATCATGTCTAACTCAGCATTAATCACTTTATGATTATTTATCAGTGTTGTCATTATATACCAGAGAATAACATTATAATTTCGTACTTACTATGTCGACCCGCACGTTCACAATGATCACACGTCCACACAGGACAATCGTAGCTATCTCACGTCATCCCGTGACGTTCCATGTCATCTCATGACCTCGATTCCTCGTTCCCCTGGAACATTCAAATATCATCTTGGCCTACATCTCATGTATCCAAGGAACCACAATAACACAACGTTCATTGCCATCTGCAATAAACACATCATCCATATACATTGCTAACACACTAGCAGTATAACAATATTCATTTCACTACTATCTGCAATCAACAAATCATTAAGATTCATCGCTAACACAATAGCGGTACAACACTAACACAATAGCAATATATCAATACCCATCGTCAACACTGGCATGCATCATCGCATCGCCACTACTGGCATCCATATAATATCCATAATCATAATGAATAAAATTACATTCTTAAAACAATAAGATGTAATAACACTTACTGTACACGGTGGATCCACACTCGATCCTTAAACTGCCCCTGTTCTCAACATAAATATTCCACAAAATATAATTTCATATCAATACAAAATTGATATACTCATCAACTCGCCAATAGATGTCATCAATATATCGGTATCAATCACGCCCCGCTATTTCATCCACTGCAATAAAAATGAAAGAAAACAATAATGTATCTTCATCCACTCTCTCCATGATCACTTTCACCTGTACATTTGATTATCACAATACGTCAAATCAACAAGGTCAATTTAAATCAACGTATATTCATCACCCTCCCTCTATAGTGGAGGCACATAAAATACATTGCACACTCTCAATAGTGTCGATCCCGACAATAATCACATCGCATGCTCTCCCTAGAACCGACTCATATCAATATACACGTCACATGCTCTCTCTAGCATTGACCCTGAAATATACACGTCGCTCGCTTGCCAGCGGCTACCACATCACTCACTCGTCAGTGGTGACCCAATATCACATCGCTCACTCATCAGTGGCGACCCATATCACATCGCTCGCTCGTCAGCGGCGACCACATCACTCACTCGTCAGTGGTGACCCAATATCACATCGCTCACTCATCAGTGGCGACCCATATATCGTATTAATACATCACACGCACCAAAGGCGGCCCACAAATCATATATACACATCACTCGCCTCAGCGGTGACCCCACTCTACATTCACACAACATGATCACATCGTACACTCTAGTGGCGACCTCTAAATAAACACATCACTCGCCTCAGCGGTGACCCTGTCACATCACTCAATCATAAATCACCATCCACAAGGATCACCAATCATCAACACATTATACAATAAACAGGAACGATTGAATCAGCGCTAATACATTGTCACATACCTATGTCATCCTGTAAATGACATACACATACCCGATTGTCACATCATCTGTTGTCATATTCCAACAGCACGGTACTGTCTACCATTTCCTGTCCTCAGATATCATGTCTCATTTTCTCATTTCTCCTGCAATTTATGTTTATTCAGTACTGTATACAGATATGGCGTGCATACACTTCAATCTACACATATACAACATCAAATTATTAACAACATAGTTTATCATTTTGTCGCTCACCCAACGACACAATATCAAAATCACCAACTCAAATCAGTAATATATAGTACCACTTATGTTACCGGTCTCTTGTATTCCACAAAAATACTACATCAAGTGCGTACATTCATTGGCATCACCGGTTATTCTCACTATCACATTCATCGTATGCCATACGTCCCTGTAACCACATTGGTTAGCAATAATAACAATTTCCATCATTTCATATCATACTATGCACATAAGCATATACATATCTTGTCATACTGACACAAAATCGCAATCATGCATAAATCATGTGCTATATATGTCTATCAACACATCCCTAGACCCTTAAACATTCCAAAGAGCTAACCACTTCTCTGATACCACTAATGTAAGACCCCGACTCTTAATGACGACATTTAGGCATTTATGACGTCGTATGTATATGAAAAATTTCATTCTTTAAAAGAATCATTACATGTTTCTCATATACCTTATGACTTTTATACAAATTTGGGCAGAGTCTCCCCATAATGAGGACTACCAAGAAAATACAAATCACATATGCACCATAATCAACTTCTCAGGAAATCATATAATAAATTCCCCTCAATACTCAACTCGAAAACACATGTTCCTCAAAATAAAATGCACATCAATCAACTATAAAAGAAGGGAACTTCAACACTCGTATACAGTCCATTAAACAACTCATCACCAATAAATATCAAAATTCAATGATTCAATGGAGTGACATATTAATTAAATTAAATAAATCTAACCATAGAATTGTTTATCATGCCATTATGAGTCCAATCCCCATAAATTTATTCAACGTTCTATTCATTTAGAAATTAATTTCCATTCCAATATGAAATCCTTAACTCACATATGTAGCAATAAAACACACATACACCTCCTTCAAGCACACTACACCAGTCCACAAATACTAAGCCAATAACTTTGAAAATGGGCGCAAGGAAGAAAGCATCGAACAAGCTATTTCTATTAGCCCTATACAAGGTTGGAGCAACAATTAGACATATTACAATTTAAGAGCAAAGTAACCAAGACCCAATAAAAATTAATCCATCGCACACATTGACAAATTTCATGTAAAGAATAGCTGCTAAATGTTTGATGCAACAGCAAAGGAAAGGGGCACACAAGCTATGGCGAATTCATAAATAACCAATTAATTATCAACTTAGCTAAAACATGCACAATGCAATAAATGGCCAAGCAAGAAATGGAAGTCCCCAAATAGCAACTCAAGGATCGACATTCATGTTTTCTCCCATAACAGTAGCAAGAAATTCCATCCAATAGAGTAAAAATTCAAGGAAGAGGAACGACCAAGGCACGATACAAGATTATATCACTAACCAAAAGTAAATATTCTTGAACAATAAACCAACATTGAATATCAATTTTCCCCAAAATAAAAACCCGTAATAACCCAAGCACAAAATGGAATTGAAAAATTTATAAAAATTCTCCAACTAACAATTTAATCAAGTGAGAACACAACCCATGAAGTAAAAACAGATTAACATGACTAAACATCTCCTGGCTACAACACATAAAGCCAGTCGCAACCCACCTTCCCAAAACCATGACAAAATCGAACGAGAAACCCACAATATTCAACGAAATGAACAATCGAGGAAAAAGTGGAGAGAATCGTGCACAAACCTTGGGCAAAATCACAACAAGAATTTTCTGAAATCGTTCGTTCTCCTTGTTGCTCTATCGGTCAAAGGAAAAGAAATGGGAAAATGTGATTTTATTTTGAACCGATGGAATGTAAAATAACACCTAAATTAATCTCACCCACTAGTAAAATATCTCAAACCCATCTTCATTATATTATTATTTATTTATAAAATAAAATACATTAT
The DNA here is from genome assembly GCA_907163345.1 of Haberlea rhodopensis. NCBI lineage: Eukaryota > Viridiplantae > Streptophyta > Magnoliopsida > Lamiales > Gesneriaceae > Haberlea > Haberlea rhodopensis. The sequence continues at coordinate 256,730 of CAJQUN010000345.1, read as the reverse complement.
TGTACAAATGTTCCTCTTTAAGTAAGTTGCACACACTTAAACCCAAGCTAATTTTATTCCAACATCAAACCCAATAATTTAAGAATCTCCTTGAATTTAATTAACCGTATAAATTCAATCCCGGAATTAATTATCCCAACTCCGGTCCAAACTCTGATATCCAAGAATTAAATCTCGGCACACCATATAAACATCATAATTAAATCCATTTGACAATTAATAATTATTCTGGATATCACAGAGGGTGACTTGACGGACACGTATTATAAGGTACGTGGTGACGTACGAACATGTATACCCAGTATTTATACATTCATGTATACATGTATTTTGAATGTGATGTTTAAGGCTAAGTGATTGAGTTTGGTAATTGAGTTTAATATACGTGGAATGGTGGATACGTAGATGTACGTGATCCAGGTATACGAGTTGAAAATTGATGCATTTGGCATGATCAATATGAGAAATGGTTGAGAATGAGATTAATTGATAGGCATAGTTGCCTTGGATATGAGATTCGTTGTGATTGAGCATAAAATGTTGAATTGTGATTATATTGAATTTATTGCATTGATGAGTACCATATTTTGAATAATGATACTGAACTTGATGTTTATGAAAGTGTATAAGATTGAACAGGAACAGTTCGTGATAGCTATGCCGGTTTGGAATTATACAGGGAGTATATTTTATAGATTTTCAATAACCTTAATTGTTGCCTTACAATTTCGTATATTGATGTGTGTGATTTTTGAGTTGGAGTATGCTCACCCTGCGTGGGGGCTGTTTCTGTTGAAACAGGTACAACAGGTACTAAACTACTTTGGGATAATTGGTTCGAGCTTTGTTGGATCATGCCGCTTCCAGAAGCGTATATGAGTGTTGGTAAATAGGATATGCTATTTATTCAGTTAGATTTGTATTCATTTATTTGTTGCTCGTATGTGAGCAACTAGAAGCATGTATATGGACTGTATAAGGGTGTTGAAGCCCACTTTTGATGTCTTCTTAGTATGGTGTTTTCCCTGGCTGGGAACTTATTTAGGGTTTTGTTTTGTTTAAGTGTTGTGTTTTTCCCTGGCTGGGAGTTACTTTGGTGATGTGATTTATTTTGGGATAGCTCAATTTATGGGGAGACTCTGCCCAAATTTTTATAAAAAAAAAAGCCCAAAATGTAAAAGTGGTGCAATGGTGATGATAATGGGGGAACTTTGAGTTTTATTGTTGGTAGAAGTGATCATTCCATGCTGAGTATTAATAAGTCATGGAGAATATGCGAAGTATGTAGTGATTCTTTTAAAGATTGAAATTTTTCACATACACAAATGACGTCATAATTGCACTAATGACGAGTTAAGGGGTTGGGGCCTTACATTAGTGGTATCAGAGCAGTGGTTAGCTCTTTGGGGCTGTTGAGGGCCTGAAACATGCTGATAGAAATGGGTAGCACATATTTATGCATAATAGTAGTTAGTGTTGCGTGAAACAATTGTGTTTATGATATGTGATCATAGTGGAACAATTATATGTCATGACATCTATGGAATCATAATATAACCTGTTGATTATGATTGTGAGTTGTGGCACAGGAACAACCAAAGGGAGCATTTTGAAATGCATTGGGATACAGGAAGTACTTTGTACTCATAGTTTATGCATTTACTCGTTATAATCATATTGTGGTGAATATGGATTATTATATGCTCATGGTTTGGGATTGTTCCTGTAGGGACACTATGACACGAAGGGCTAAGGCCAGGGTTGAAAGACATGAAATGGTAACCTACGTTTTATATACATCAAGGATTATGCATTAATGTGCACAATGGAGTGATGATTTTAATGCTTTGCCGCCAAATGTTGAAGCGAGGGTGTTGCCGCATCTCGCATTTGAGCGAGGTGCATTAAAATACACTCATTGTGGTTGTATATATATTGGAGTGATGATTTTAATGCTTTGCCGCCAAATGTTGAAGCGAGGGTGTTGCCGCATGTCGCATTTGAGCGAGGTGCATTAAAATACACTCATGGTGATGTATATTGGATATGGTCTATGCATTGTATTATAGGTATAGATGGAATGCTTGGTGAATATCCCATGAGTCGTTGTTATGGATGAGTGATGATTTTAAATGCTTGCCGCTATTTATTTTGTGCCGCTAAATGTGAAGCGAGGGGTGGGAGTACCGCATGTCACATTGAAGCAAGGTTATCATATGAAGCGAGGAAAGAATATTTGCCACTACAATGTGAAGCGAGGGGTGGGAGTACCGCATGTCCATTGAAGCGAGGTTATTCTATGCCGCTTACATGTGAAGCGAGGTGCATTAAAATACACTACCGTAACAAGACTAGGGATCCGCTATTCTATTGGCGATGGTTCATGCCGCCGGGTATCTATATAGCGATGGTTCATTCTTCTATTCTATTAGCGATGATTTATGTCACTGGGTATTCATAGCGATGGTTCATTCCGCTATTCTATTGGCGATGATTTATCCCGCTGGGTATTCATAGAGATGGTTCATTCCGCTATTCTATTGGCGATGATTTATGCCGCAGGGTATTCATAGCGATGGTTCATTCCGCTATTCTGTTGGCGATGGTTCATGCCGCCGTGTATTTTATTGGCGACGGTTCATGCCGCCGGGTATTCTGTTGGCGATGGTTCATGCCGCCGGATATTACATAGCGACGGGTCATTCCGCTACATTTATGGCGATGGTTCATACCCCCGGATATCTATAACGATGTTTTATGCCGCCGAATCTATGACGAGAGATCATACCGCTGATTCTATAGCGATGGGTTATACTGCTATGTGCGTAGCACCGGATTATGCCGCCTACGAGCGATGAGTGCTGCTTGTGTACCGCTGTTGGGCGACGGAGACAGGTATGCCGCTATCTTGTTAGCGATGAGGTATGGCATGTTACTGTTTATTTAGCGTTATTGTGGATATCATGCGTTGTTTTACTTATGCCGTCATGTGTTTGACGATGAGACTATGGATGTTGTGTATCGACATATACCGTCACGAGTTGACGATGTTGTTTTGAATATCATATGTTGACAGGTACCGTCACGTGATGACGATGACATAGTGGATGCCAGTGTTAGCAATGAGTATTGATATATTGCTATTGTGTTAGCAATAAATATTGTTGTACCGCTATTGTGTTAGCGATGAATATTAATGATATGTTGATTGCAGATAGCAGTGAACGTTGTGTTATACAAATCATATTATTGTTTCTTGGATACATGAGATGTAAGCTCAAAAGAATATTGGAATGTTCTAGAGGAATAAGGAGTTGAGGTAAACCATTGCGTTTGGTTTGGCATGTGAATATATGATACGATACGTTGATATATTTTGATTACATTATATCAGTTGAATTATATCGATTTTTGAGAATCGAGTGTATAAGGGAAAATGGAGAATGAAACTAAAAATGAAACATATTATTGAGATGTTCATTTTGATATTGTGTTAGAAATTGGAAGGCATATAAATGATGATATATGCGATGAGACTGATGTATGAGAAATCATGAATACATACTACACTATGATATGTTATTCATTTATGAAATAGTACTTTGTTGAATAAATGAATTACGTCATTGAGGCATTGAAGTGATTCTTACGTTAAATTTCAATCACACAGATATGCAATAGTATGTTATAGCTTGATATGTACATGATTGCGTGAAACATTGACACAGGGATATTAAGGTTTGATGACGGAAACATTATGAATATCAATAATGCGTAAATGATAAGGTACGTTGTTATGCTATGAGTATTTGAGAAATACTAATGAGTTTCTGTCTAATACTTCATACCAGATGATGGCTGGGTGCTGAAATATGGAAACGTCGATGTTCGAAAGCATGTGAGTACTGTGATGAGCATGATATCATGATGTTATTGTACATATAGGTGACTTACTCTACAAAGGTTTAAGATTAATCATTCAACGTTAATGTTGATGCATTGTTTTAAATTGTTTATATGAAGTGATTAGTAAGGAACGATGAACAATACAAGATAACTTATCCAAGTAGATAAGAATTAATGAGGGGTTATGAGCTAAATTTGAGGGATGAATGATATTATGATGCTATGTGCATATAATCGTGATGTAAGAATATTCGTGTTAGACCATTCATCATGATTTGATATTGATGATATGTGGTTGTTGTGCGTATAATTTTGATATACGTATGAGAATTACTAATGGGCTTTCTAGTAATTGCATTACGCCAGATAATAACCAGAAGATGATATATGAGAAGTTGATGTTTAAGGGCTCAAGAGTACCATTATTTCATACGGATAAGGGTGGTGTACGATATGACGAGGCGGGTATAAATTGCATAATTTTGCAACCTCACAGGTATGAGGTACTTTATGCGATAAAATGTTGGTGTATCGTCATACATTCTGATATACACATGATTTACATGGATTGCATGATTTAGCAATTATATGATGTGCACTATGATGAAAGTAAACTATTACTGAGACGGGTTAACAGAATACATGTAACATAGTGGAGTGAAAGAAATGACTTGAACTAAAAATCTGTATGCTACAGAAAATTTAAGTGATGAGATAGGCAAACAAACGTGAAAAAGGGGATTGCTTATTCTAGTTCTTGAGATCTATTGTTGCTTAGATGTTACAGAGGAACATAATCAAATCTTTTCAATACTTTATGAACAGCTAGTAGTGAGAGAGAATGTATGAAATATTCAATACATGGTATGTATGTAAATATGATGATGATTAATCTTGTATAATCTACATGTCAGTGGTATTAATATATGTTAGCTCATTAAATGTTAATATTTGGATAGAGTAAAGTGATGTGATTTGCAGTCTTGAAATTGTTGGTGTAATGTGGCATATGTGTTAGCCATGATGATTGAATGATGTCGTCCTACAGATTGACCTGTATAATGGTACGTAAATTTTACTGTTGGCTTTTATGGTAAGCATGCATTTTAATTTCGAGGGCGAAATTTTATTAGTTGGGGAGAATTGTGATGTCCGGGAATAATTAATAATTTTTATTGGATTTAATTATGATGTTTAAATGATATGTCGGGATATAATATTTTGAGTATTGAATTTTGGAACGGAGAAAGGGATAAATTATGTTAGTGGATGAAATAAAACCTAGATTCACCTCTCCAAAATTCACTTACTCATCGGCTCAAACTCTTTCTACCCTCTCGCTCTCTCTCGGCTACGAAGAACAGAGGCGGACAGAACCACGATTTCCGAAAATCTTCATAACAATTTCATGAAGGTTTGTTTGTGTAATCTTATGTTACTCTAATTGTTCATTCCCTTGAAGAATACCGATTTTAGTTCGAAGTTCATTCCTCTGATTTGGGGATTTTGTGATCGGTTTTCGTGGTCACTACCCAGGAAGTTTTTATACCCTTGTTAATCGATTTACATATCATGTAATTTGTTTTAGTTCAGTTAAACTCGAATTAGATAGTGGCAGTTGTTTCCATCGCATCCCTTTCCTTTTTCCTATCATGTTCGATCGAAATGGTGTTGTTGAAGGGAAATGATGCTGTCTTGTTTTTTTTGTGTGTTGATGCTCGATCTTTACTCCCTGTTTAGTTGATATTTTCATTGATTGTTTAGTTTATAACATGATTGAATATGAGTTAGAGGGAGACACAAATTCCTCACTGTAAATTCAATTTTCCCTGCTACTGTAATGGGAAGAGTTGCTGCCTCTTATATTTCGAAAATTGTTGTATTTTGGTTCAAAAATCCTGCTATATTAGGGTCCGAAAATTGATGTTGTGTGGTTCGAGAACTTTGCCGATTTGAGTTCGAAATCTGCTGATGTTTTGGGAGTATAGTGCTACCCGGGAATCGTTACGTCTTGTTTAATCGCCTTTGTTATGAAGATATTAGATGAAAGTTTCAATACTTGTTCTAATCTTATCATAGATGTTAAAATTGATAAAAATGTGATTTTATTGATGTTAAACTTGATACTATATATTTTAGTTTGTGGGGGTGTCTATGACTCGATTTTGGGGCTGTCTTGGTTGATTATAAAAGCCAACTTCAACTTGAAAAACTTGCTCATAAGGTGTTTGATAATATGTTTAAGTTGTGTTCAAGTGTTGGCCAAAAGCAGTACTATTTGTGTAGTAAGAAAGTCTACTCTTATGGCTTACATCATGGTAGTGTTTTGGTGGGTATTGGGCTATGGTATGAGATGTGTTACATTTGGAAGCATGTGTAGTGCGTAAATACATGGGTTAGATACATGCTAGTATGTGTTATAACATGGAATAGAGTTTATGGTGATGTTTGTGCTTGACTGGATAGCATAGCATGTATTATTGACTCATGTCACTTTATTGAGTTACTAATCTTAGTAGTGAGTTCTAAATCAAGAATTTTGAAATCCAATACATCTTTAATTTGTTAAAGTTGAATTTAAACAAATAAATGACTTTATGTTGGGATTAAGGGAATTAGATTTAAATGGTAGAATATCTTATCTACATGGATCCTTTCCTTCATGTCTTGGTTTGAATCACTTCGGCGTTGGTTTGGATGTTTGGAACATGTTGGCTAAATTGAGTTTTGTTGTTGGGAGGTTGGATTATGTGATATTATGGGCATAACTTTATGAATTACTATGAGATTTGTGCATCAAATATTGGTTATGAGGTAACCCTTATATCTTTGAGTTCATGTAGAGCCTTCTTGAGCTCTCGGACAACAAGGAGGGTGACTTGACGGTAAACACAGATTATAAGGTACGTGGTGACGTACGAACAGGTATACCCAGTATTTATACAATCATGTATACATGTATTTTGAATGTGATGTTTAAGGCTAAGTGATTGAGTTTGGTAATTGAGTTTAATATACGTGGAATGGTGGATACGTAGATGTAGACCCGACCAAGGGTCATCATCGACCCTGAACCGGCCCGTGGTCAACGGGCCGGTTAACCGGGTCAACGGTTTGAAGGGTTGGAACCGTAACCGGCCCGTCTATAGAAGGGCCGGTTAAGGGTCATGATTTTGCTAACCCGTGAACCGGCGGTTCAAGGGTTTATTTTATTTTTTTTTACATTTTTAAATTTAAAATATATGTTATGGTGTATATTTGAACTAATGACCTCCAACTTTAATAATTAACTTCAACCACTAAGCTATAAGAGCGTTGTTGATCTAAATATAGTATAAATCAACCAAACAAATATATCTACACATTTTGATTATCTTGGCTTGAATTTATTTCATGTTATTTTATGTTTAATCCATGGATGAAAACACATTCATACACTTTTTACACTTTATTTCAAATTTTAATAATATTTTTAATTTTTTTTTAAAAAATAAGGGTCAAACCGTAACCGTAACCGTAACCGTAACCGGAACCGTAACCGGCGGTTCATGAACCGTAACCGTAACCGTCAAGGAAGGTTAAGTTTAAGGGTCGATGTTTTTTGAACCGTCGAACCGGCGGTTCTGAACCGTGGTCGGGTCTACGTAGATGTACGTGATCCAGGTACACGAGTTGAATATTGATGCATTTGGCATGATCAATATGAGAAATGGTTGAGAATGAGATTAATTGATAGGCATAGTTGCCTTGGATATGAGATTCGTTGGATTGAGCATAAAATGTTGAATTGTGATTATATTGAATTGCATTGATGAGTACCATATTTTGAATAATGATACTGAACTTGATGTTTATGAAAGTGTATAAGATTGAACAGGAACAGTTCGTGATAGCTATGCCGGTTTGGAATTGTACAGGGAGTATATTTTATAGATTTTCAATAACCTTAATTGTTGCCTTACAATTTCGTATATTGATGTTTGTGATTTTTGAGTTGGAGTATGCTCACCCTGCGTGGGGGCTGTTTCTGTTGAAACAGGTACAACAGGTACTAAACTACTTTGGGATAATTGGTTCGAGCTTTGTTGGATCATGCCGCTTCCAGAAGCGTATATGAGTGTGGGTAAATAGGATATGTTATTTATTCAGTTAGATTGGTATTCATTTATTTGTTGCTCGTATGTGAGCAACTAGAAGCATGTATATGGACTGTATAAGGGTGTTGAATCCCACTTTTGATGTCTTCTTAGTATGGTGTTTTCCCTGGCTGGGAACTTATTTAGGGTTTTGTTTTGTTTTAAGTGTTGTGTTTTTCACTGGCTGGGAGTTACTTTGGTGATGTGATTTATTTTGGGATAGCTCAATTTATGGGGAGACTCTGCACAAATTTTTATAAAAAAAAAAACCCACAATGTAAAAGTGGTGCAATGGTGATGATAATGGGGGAACTTTGAGTTCTATTGTTGGTAGAAGTGATCATTCCATGCTGAGTATTAATTAGTCATGGAGGTATGTAGTGATTCTTTTAAAGATTGATATTTTTCACATACACAAATGACGTCATAATTGCACTAATGACGAGTTAAGGGGTTGGGTCCTTACATGTAGGACTTTATCTCCTTTGTTGTGGTGCCACCTGGGAAGGCTCACTTTAGGCTTCAAATTCTTAGCAAGACACAAGCAAATCAAAGTTGGAAATTCCTCCTCCTCTTCTCCTCCTTTTGATCGATAAATGTGGGTTTGGGGGAAGGGTTTGGGTGATATAGTGGGGAGTGAGGTGTGAGAGGGTAATAAAGGCGTGGGTTTAAAAATTCAAACAGTGTCCAATTAATTAGCATGATGTAGTAAAATATCTCAACATGATATTTTAAAGCATTTTTTTCAAAAATGCACCATAACTCCAATTAAACATGCTTTCCAAAATAATTAACATCCACCTCAAATAAACCATGCCAAAACTCAATTTCCACAACATGCATAACATGCACCCCGAAATGTACTACCAGGACATGTCCACGGCATAATTATACATTTCACCACCATAATTGTAATGCCCCAACTCTTAAAGACGACTTTTAAGCATTTATGACATCGTATGAGTATAAAAAAAATTCATTCTTTAAAAGAATTATTACATGCTTCGCATAATCTCCATGACATAAATAATAATCAGCATGAAATGATCACTTTTACCAGCAATAAGACTCAAGGTTCAGCCTTTATCATCACCATTGCACCACTTTTACATTGTGGGTTTTTATAAAAAATTGGGCAGAGTCTCCCCATAAATTGGGTTATCCGAAAATAAAACACATCACCAAAATAATTCCCAGCCAAGGAAAAAACACGATACTAAAAGAAATCAAAATCATAACTAAGTTCCCAGCCAGGGAAGTCACCATACTAAGAAGATATAAAAGTGGGCTTCAACACCCTTATACAGTCCATATACATGCATCGATGTGCTCACACACGAGCAACGAATAATTGAATTTGTTCTCAATGCATAAGTAGGATGTGTCATCAATCAATACTTGTACCATAATCCTACGAGCGCTATTTTCCATGAGCTTAAGCTTTCTTCCCGAGACAACGTCGTACCTGTTATACCTGTTTCAACAGAAACAGCCCCCACACAGGGTGAGAATACCAACATCACACTACTCATATCATAACAATTCATAAAGATAATGATATCACGATTAAGAGTATCGAAAATCAGTAAAATGTACTCCATGTGAAGTTCTGAATCTGTATAGCTTCCATACAATGTTCCTGTTTCAAGCTTACACGCTTTCATAATATCAAGTTTAGTATCAGTATCCAAAACATGATACTCATCAATGCAATAAATTCATTAAAATCACAATTCATCAATTGTGCTCAATCATAATGAATCTCATATAGAAGGCAACTCGGCCTATCAGTTAACCTCAGTCTCAATCGTTTCTCATATCGATCATGCCAAAGGCATCCATACCCAACACCATATCTGAACCACGTACATTTACGTGTCCACTATACCACATATATCAAACTCAATTCACATATTCATTTCCTTATATTCAGTCATCACAATTCAACAATACATGAATATTGGAATATGAAATAATTCATTTTATACCTGCTCGTACGTCCCTACGTACCTTAAAGTCTGTGTTTTTACCGGCAAGTCACCCTCAATGTCCGGAGGCTAGTGGAGTATCTATATTGAATATCCATTCAATATTAGCTTATTCCTCAAAGCAATCAATATCATTAAACACTTCTCGTTATCGTAATGAACAATAAAATCAGCTAACATATAGATTCGTCATGTTCTTCACTAAAACAATCACAAATTCAATATAATTTCATCATTATAACCAACTTCATTTTCATGTTTCATAATTTACACAAACAAGCCAATAATCCTCCATTTAATCAAGTTATCTTCCAACTCAACTATAAAGTAGGTAAATCCACATTGTTTGATAAACACAAGTTTATTTCATCTTTCAAGAAATCCCCAAAATATTCATAACCATCATATAATTGTTGTACCAAATAACTCAATCTACACTTGAACCATTAAGGAAGCAAGCAGATAGACCATACAAAAAATCCCCAAACACAGCAACAAGCTTGATCGATTAGCAAGAATTTCAAGCCAAAAAACATCAGGTAGGTTTTCATCAACACGACATCAAGGTTTTGATTCGTAACATGCAGTAGATCGATCAATAATAGCAGCAATGTTCGATCCAAACAACAGCCTAATACTCAAGCAATTTGGTAGATAGGTTTCACCTAACAGTAGGTAAGATTTGAACCAAACACAGCTGTGGAATTAACACCATAATTTTGTCCTACAGCAGGGAGGCCAAAACCGAAGAAAAATCCCATTGTAGCATTAAGTTCTATCGGCTAGTAGCAGGGAAAACAAGACCCAAATGTAACAGCATTCATGTGAGGCAGTAGTGGCAGGGAAAATGTGGTGCAAAGTTGTCTATGTACAATCCTTAAGCTAGTGACCAAATTACAATAAACACTGCCCCAATCAACATATATATTAATCCAACAAGGATTAACAATTCTTGGACAGAAAGCAACCATGCGACATTAATATATCCCCCCAACAACAGAAGAAATCGAAACCAATAAAGAAATGGGAATGAAAAACTCATACAACCCTCCACCATATGATTAATCAAGCTAGCTAACACACTACCCATGAAGCATACATTGATTAAATACAACCCATGAAATTACGAGCAGCATAGTACGAAACCAGACTGTAATTCTTCAAAAATCGAAGCATTAAATCGAGCTCAACAAGTGAGATGTACAAGGAGATGAATAACTACGGGAAAGAGAGAAAATCATCTACAAACCTTGAGCAAAATCGCACAAAAATTTTCGGAAAACATCGCCTCTGCTGCATGAAGTCGCGTGGAAGAGAAGAGGGAAAAGATGGGTTTTGTCGATTTAGAGTGAGAGAGAGAAGAGAAAATGTGTCCAATTTAATCCCATCCACACATACAATATCTCTCCCCCAATTTTTATTATTTTCAAATTAAATCAATTATTTTATTATTGACAGAAAACCCATCTTAAATTTCATTTACATCACAAGTTCAATACACAGTTATTTCTTCCAACTCTGGACGAAAATACGATTCCCAAATATTCAAGAATCTCATTGAATTTAATTAACATTATAAATCCAATCCCGAAGTCATTTATCTCAACTCCGGTCCAAAGTTCGACACCCAAAATTTAAATCCCGACATATCATATAAACCCTATAATTAAATCCAATGAACGATTATTAATTATTCCGGACATCACAATTCTCCCCAACTAATAAAATTTCGTCCTCGAAATTTAAATACATGCTTACCATAAAAGCCAGCAGTAAAATTTACGTACCGTTATACATCTCAAGATAGTGTTGTAACATATCTGTAGTACGACACCAACATTCGAATCATCATGGTTCGTAAACCTGGCATACTACACCAACAATCTTAAGACTGCAAGTCATATCACTTTACTCTATCCCAACATTAGTATTTAATAATCTAACATATAATTTCCTCTATTCATGTAAATCAATACGAGGTTAACATCATACTTGCCCTGTTCAATTTTGTTTACATTTCAAAAGCTCATTCCTATAGTTAACTTATCAAGAAAATTGCTAACAGTTCATAAAAGCCAACACTTACAGTGTTTAGCAATCAAGCATTTCTTGTCATACTTCAGTACCTGTGTACTCGCATCGGTACAATTTCCTTGCACAAAATCTAAATCCGTCACAGTTTACTTTCATCATAGTACACATCATAAAATCGCTAAATCATGCAATCTATGCATATCATGTATATATAAGAATGTATGACAATACACCAACCTTTATCGTATAAATAACTTCATACTTGTGTTGTTGCAAATGTATGCAACTTATACCAACATCACCACCATCGTCCGTATGAAGTAGCGGTACTCTTGAGCCTTTACGCATCAACATCTCATATATTATCTCCTGGTTATTATCTGGTGCAAAGTAATTACTAGGAAACCCATTAGTAATTCTCACATACATATATCCACATTATACACACCAACAACCACAGATCATCAATATCAAATTATGATGAATGGCCTAACATCAATATTCCTATGTCACGATTATACTCCATCTAAAACAAGGCATCAGCATCAATATCGAATAATTCGTGTCATACCTTTGTAGATGGAATCATCTACAATACACAATAGGATCATAGTATCATGCTCATCACAGTACTCACATGCACTTAAGTATCAACCTTTCCACATTACATCACCCAACTATCATCTGCCATGGGACAAGTACAAAATAAACTCATTAGTATTTCTCAAATACTCATAACATAACCACGTACCTTGTCATTTATGCATTTTGATATTCATAATGTTTCCATCATCAAACATCAATTCCCTGCGTCAAAAGTTTCACGCAATCCTATAACAACATGCTACAGCACACTATGACATATCTAGATAATTGAAATTTAACATAAGAATCAATTGCATGCCTCAATGACGCAATTCATTTCAATCTTTAACTCATCCTCGAGACATATTAATTTGTTAACCATGAATGTTCACAAAGATCATATGTCTATACATGACATTCATAGTAATCCCGCGTCATCCCGTGACGTACCCGTTAATCTCATGTCAACATGATCACGTTCACCTACTACTCCTACAATATATCAATCTAGCATGCTTTGCACAGTAATAAATACAATCTCAAGCGATTATCATTTCCTGTTATTCCATATGTACAATCGATTCTCATAATTAATATAACTCACTGAGATAATGCAATCAGCATCTATCAACATATATAACATATATTACATGCCAAACCAGACGTAATAGTTTACCTCAACTCTTTGTTCCTCTGGAACATTTCAATATCCTCTTGGGCCTACATTTCATGTACCCAAGGAACAACAATAACACAATGCCCACAACTATCTGAAATTAACACATCACAATATACATTGCTAGCACAATAACAGTACACTAATACTAAGGACCCCCGTGCCCTTAACTCACAATTAGTGCATTAAGCCATGCATTTGGTGCATTCAATCACGTGTAAAGGGAAACTACATGTAAACGTGGCACATAATACCACCTATAAAATTTTCTTGCTTCATCTATTCCATTCCATGCAATATCCAATTTCCAAAATTAAGACCATTTAACACATCATGCACCTATGTAATATACTAATCACAATCTCAATTCATCTTTAACTAGTGACGGTACATGCCAAAACATATGATACTCAACACAATAATAAAGGACATTAATATGCCTCCATTCTTTGCTAACAGAGTAGCGGTCTACCTATCTCTGTCGCTCAATAGCAATATGCAATCAGCACCCGTCGCTCGAAGACGGCATAATCCTGTGTTGTACACCTAGCGGCATAATCCATCGCTACAAAATTGACGGCATGATCCCTCGTCACACAGTCAGCAGCATAAGCCTTGCTATGCACATCCGGGCACGAATCATCATCAACTGAATAGCGGAATGAGACATCGGTATATATATAATTGGCGGTAAGAACTATCACCATGAAATCAGCGGAACGTACCATTGCTAAACACATGTCCGGCGGCATGAACCATCGCTAATAACATAGCGGAAAAGACATCGTCATACACGACCTGGCGGAATAACCATCGTCAATATTATAGCAGCTTGAACCATCGCTCGATATACCTGGCGGCATGAATCATCGCCAATGACATAGCGGAAAGAGGCATCACTATACACGCACCTGGCGGAATAACCATCGTCAATATTATAGCGTCATGAACCATCGCTCGATATACCTGGCCGCATGAATCATCGCCAATGACATAGCGGAAAGAGGCATCGCTATACACGCACCTGGCGGAATAATCATCACCCCCAACATAGCGGCATGAACCATCGCTTGATATACCTGGCGGCATGAACCATCGCCAATAATATAGCGGAATGAGGCATCGCTACACATGTACCCGGTGGCATGAACCATCGCCAATCAATATAGCGGAATGAGACATCGCTATCAATATACCTGGCGGCATGAACCATCGCCAACTGAATCAGCGGAACAGATCCAGGACTCAAGAGGTACTCACATGCATGTAGCACTTTGTTCCTTTCGGACCCAAGAGGTGGCTCACATTACACGCAGCACTTTGTTCCTGATCGCGTCGCTCAAATATCGATAGTGTGGCTGTTCCGGTCTTGTTATAACAGCGGAATTTAAGGACCCATCGCTTCGACATATAGCGGCATTGGTAGCGTTTATCGCGTACGCCCAAATTAACCCTCTCAAGTTAATAACAGTAATGAATGTAGTAGCGTGAGTAGGGATCGATCCCACGAGGAAGGTTATATCTTTGTGTTAACTTATGCAAACGAAAATAAAAAGGGGTTTTGAAGTCAAAGTAATAATACTACGATGCAAAATTAAACTAATATGCAAAATTATCTAGATGAATTGACTTATGAGAAAAGTGCGATTCTCGGTTTTCGGTTAACTTTACAATTGGCGTTTACTATCTCGATCATCGATCTTCGCAAATGGTTCAATTTCCATATGAATATTCATCGTGGACGTTTAATCCAATAATCAAAGTCCTATCTCACCTTAAGTTTAGTTAAGTAGCCCAAGCGTTCTAGTTTAACCCTTATCACACAATCAATCAAAATACAAGCGATTAAGATTTAAATCGATGATAGCATATGAACTAGTGAGATCGATGAAGCTAAACAACATAATCCAAGCGTCTATGTTTAATCTAGTCAATTGTTTACCCAAAGAATTTAACAAACTCACAAACGGAATTTAATCAATCTTAGTTGCTTCGTAAATTAGAGGGATCAAAAGATTCCGTATTTGATATCTAATTTAGCTTTAAATTGTATGAACAATAGCTAGGTGATCAGTCCAAGTGAGCTTATACTTGTGTTAGTGTATGACTTGAACTATTGTGGATTTTGACAGCCACTGAGCATGTGAATGCAGCGGGAGGATTCCCAGGGCCACCACAAAGGGGCTATGACAATCCCTCGAGCAATTACAATCAATGGTGGAGGGACCATCCAAACCAAGGATATGGGAACCCACAGATGCACCAACCTCCACCCTACAGACCGCCATATCAGCGACCTCCACCACCTCCAGTGCAACCTCCTTCTGACAGGTTAGAAAATATTATTAAAGTTATTGCTGAAATAGCTTACAATTTCAACAGGAGACGAGGGCGAGCATCCAAAGTTTGACTACGCAAATGGGACAATTGGCGACTTCGCTAAACAAGCTTGAAACGAGCATGTCAAATGGACTACCGTCACAGCCGGAGGTGAACCCAAGGGAGAATGTGAGCGCCATCACTTTGAAGATGAGCGAAGATGAAGATGATGAGAAAGTGGTACTGACACCACCCGGAAGAGAAGAAGCGAAAGAGATGAAGTAGACGGAGAAGGACGTTGAAGAGCCCATACAAGAGGAGGAACCACGGGGTAAGTTCCCTAAATTTTCTGAATATAAAAGTGAACCCCCATTCCCCCTTGCTTTTAAGGAAAATAGGAAAGATGAGGGTATCAAGGAACTCTACGAGACTTTCCGACGATGTGAGGCAAACGCTCCACTACATGATGCCATGATAAAGATACCTCGATGTGCGAGATTTTTGAAGGAAGTTTGGAAAGCGGGTAAGAACAAGGAACACAAAGGGTGCCCCAAGATCGAACTAGGTGAGAATGTTTCGGCGGTCACCCAAAGAAACATTCCCACAAAATGCAAGGACCCTGGTATGTTTTCTATCCCATGCGTGATTAGGACCATTAGGATTGAGAAGACAATGCTATATTTAGGATCTTCCATTAATGTCATGCCTTACTCAACCTATACTCAACTGAAACCTGGACCTTTGAAAAGAAATAACAATGTGATTCAATTAGCTGATAAGTCCACGGTTATACCTAGGGGGATAGTAGAGGACGTACTTGTGCATGTAGAGAATTTGGTCTTCCCCGCCGATTTCTATGTCTTAGACATGGAAAATGGTGATCCATCTAGCCCCATTCTTTTAGGGAGACCATTCTTGAAGACATCAAAATCTATGATAGATGTGCATAGCGGCATGTTAACAATGGAGTTTAATGGCGAGGTTGCAAAATTCAATATTTATGAACCCTTTAACACTCATGAGCATTCTAGTTACGCTATTGAAATAAATGATGAATATGATTCTGATTTTGATAATGATGAATTATGGGAGATGGGAAAGGCTACTGATGGCCTTGATGACAACGGAGGTATGGATTCTCATTTTGTGCATAATGTTCATAATGTTGCCGCTTTATCTACTCATGATACTGCGGACCCTCTCTTTTCTAACTTGCAGGATCATACCATTGAAAAGAAGCACCCTCCGGACAGACCACAACAAGCCACATATGTTGAAGGAGGAAAAAGGACTGAGGACGCCCACTCAAAGGCAAACATACCAAAGTTCAAGAGACTTAAGAAGATATTGAGGTGGAAGAAGAAGGATAGCGCGACATCGCATCACCCACCTTGATAGAGGACTGGCGTCGGGCCACCGACGTTAAACAGATGCGCTGCTTGGGAGGCAACCCAAGGGGAGTTAGTTTCTTTTCTCCCTTTTATTTTTTAATTTTTGCTTTAGTAGTTAGACTTTTCTTTTTTCTTGTATTTTTGCCTTACATTTGGGACAATGTAAGATTTAAGTATGGGGGGGGGGGGGGGGGGGGATTAGTAGTGTGTTATTGTTGTTCTTATTCAAAAATACAAAAAAATCGAAAAATTTGAAAATTTTGAGCTCATAGTTAGTAATGAACACATGCTTAGAATCACTAGCCCATGATGAAACCTAATTGATATCATGCATGCTTTTGAACATAGGTGAATTGTTAACCTTGGAACACTTTGAACTCTAATGCAAAGTGTACTTTAACTTAGTAAGTTGAATATTTTGAGCACATTAATGTCATGACTTGTGAAGTATGCATAACTTAGTGAAGATTGTGTGAACTTTGTGATAGTCTTAAGAAGTCTCTAATACATGCTAGAACTTAACTACATGCTCTTTGAGGCGTATGTCTAGACTACTTGCAAACATGAAAGTGATATAGGCAATCTTTGATGCGTTTGAGCCTTTCCATTCTCGCTAAAGGATGCTGCAAAGGATTGGTTATTCTACTTATCCTCCGGATCAATCACCACGTGGACTGACTTGCAAAGAATCTTCCTAGAGAAGTACTTTCCAGCTTCAAGGGCAACTAACATAAGGAAGGAGATCTATGGGGTGAAGAAATACCAAGAGGAGTCATTGCATGAGTACTGGGAACGGTTTAAGAAGTTGTGTGCAAGCTGCCCACAACATCAGATAAGTGAACACTTGTTAATTCAATATTTCTATGAAGGTTTGCTTTCTGGTGACAGGAACTTAGTGGATGCGGCAAGCGGAGGAGCTTTCATTGACAAGACAGCGGAGGAGGCAAGGAACTTAATAGCTAACATGGCGGCCAACTCCCAACAATTTGGACATGTTCGCCATGGACAACCGCCAAGAAAAGAGGTAAATGTATCCAATCTGGAACAACAACTGATAGACTTAACTTTTCTTGTGCGTAATCTTGCAGGTGGCAATGTGGGGAAGATGAAGCCGTGCGGAATCTGTCTAGCTGCAAACCATCCCACCGATGCATGTCGCTAACTACAAGAGACAGCCACTGAGCATGTGAATGCAGCGGGAGGATTCCCAGGGCCACCACAAAGGGGCTATGACAATCCCTCGAGCAATTACAATCAAGGGTGGAGGGACCATCCAAACCAAGGATATGGGAACCCACAGATGCACCAACCTCCACCCTACAGACCGCCATATCAGCGACCTCCACCACCTACAGTGCAACCTCCTTCTGACAGGTTAGAAAATATTATTAAAGTTATTGCTGAAAATAGCTTACAATTTCAAGAGGAGACGAGAGCGAGCATCCAAAGTTTGACTACGCAAATGGGACAATTGGCGACTTCGCTCAACAAGCTTGAAACGAGCATGTCAAATGGACTATCGTCACAGCCGGAGGTGAACCCAAGGGAGAATGTGAGCGCCATCACTTTGAAGATGAGCAAAGATGAAGATGATGAGAAAGTGGTACTGACACCACCCGGAAGAGAAGAAGCGAAAGAGATGAAGGAGACGGAGAAGGACGTTGAAGAGCCCATACAAGAGGAGGAACCACGGGGTAAGTTCCCTAAATTTTCTGAATATAAAAGTGAACCCCCATTCCCCCTTGCTTTTAAGGAAAATAGGAAAGATGAGGATATCAAGGAAATCTACGAGACTTTCCGACGATGTGAGGCAAACGCTCCACTACATGATGCCTTGATGAAGATACCTCGATGTGCGAGATTTTTGAAGGAAGTTTGGAAAGCGGGTAAGAACAAGGAACACAAAGGGTGCCCCAAGATCGAACTAGGTGAGAATGTTTCGACGGTCACCCAAAGAAACATTCCCACAAAATGCAAGGACCCTGGTATGTTTTCTATCCCATGCGTGATTAGGACCATTAGGATTGAGGCAATGCTCGATTTAGGATCTTCCATTAATGTCATGCCTTACTCAACCTATACTCAACTGAAACCTGGACCTTTGAAAAGAAATAACAATGTGATTCAATTAGCTGATAAGTCCACGGTTATACCTAGGGGGATAGTAGATGACATACTTGTGCATGTAGAGAATTTGGTCTTCCCCGCCGATTTCTATGTCTTAGACATGGAAAATGGTGATCCATCTAGCCCCATTCTTTTAGGGAGACCATTCTTGAAGACATCAAAATCTATGATAGATGTGCATAGCGGCATGTTAACAATGGAGTTTAATGGCGAGGTTGCAAAATTCAATATTTATGAACCCTTTAAAACTCATGAGCATTCTAGTTACGCTATTGATATAAATGATGAATATGATTCTGATTTTGATAATGATGAATTATGGGAGATGGGAAAGGCTACTGATGGCCTTGATGACAACGGAGGTATGGATTCTCATTTTGTGCATAATGTTCATAATGTTGCCGCTTTATCTACTCATGATACTGCTGACCCTCTCTTTTCTAACTTGCAGGATCATACCATTGAAAAGAAGCACCCTCCGGACAGACCACAACAAGCCACATATGTTGAAGGAGGAAAAAGGACTGAGGACGCCCACTCAAAGGCAAACAAACCAAAGTTCAAGAGACTTAAGAAGATATTGAGGTGGAAGAAGAAGGATAGCGCGACATCGCATCACCCACCTTGATAGAGGACTGGCGTCGGGCCACCGACGTTAAACAGAGGCGCTGCTTGGGAGGCAACCCAAGAGGAGTTAGTTTCTTTTCTCCCTTTTATTTTTTAATTTTTGCTTTAGTAGTTAGACTTTTCTCTTTTCTTGTATTTTTGCCTTACATTGGGACAATGTAAGATTTAAGTATGGGGGAGGGATTAGTAGTGTGTTATTGTTGTTCTTATTCAAAAATACAAAAAAATCAAAAAATTTGAAAATTTTGAGCTCATAGTTAGTAATGAACACATGCTTAGAATCACTAGCCCATGATGAAACCTAATTGATATCATGCATGCTTTTGACCATAGGTGAATTGTTAACTTTGGAACACTTTGAACTCTAATGCAAAGTGTACTTTAACTTAGTAAGTTGAATATTTTGAGCACATTAATGTCATGACTTGTGAAGTATGCATAACTTAGTGAAGATTGTGTGAACTTTGTGATAGTCTGAAGAAGTCTCTAATACATGCTAGAACTTAACTACATGCTCTTTGAGGCGTATGTCTAGACTACTTGCAAACATGACAATGATATAGGCAATCTTTGATGCGTTTGAGCCTTATTTCCGGACTCCTCGGCGATCGATCGCCTTGAATGTGGCGATCGATCGCTGCATTATTTTTTTCGGAAAAACCCTTGAGGCGATCGATCGCTATAAAGTGGCGATCGATCGCCGAGCTCCAGTAGACTTTGGCGATCGATCGCCCCTTCTTCGCGATCGATCGCTGGTTCGTGAATTTTGTTGATTAAGTTTCTATCCATAGGCGATCGATCTCCTCTTCCAAGCGATCGATTGCCACCTCCAAAATTAAATTTTTGCCCTTTTCTTGATCAACTTTGAGTCCTTGTCATGTCCATGTCTCTAAAAATTTGGTAGCGTTTATCGCGTACGCCCAAATTAACCCTCTCAAGTTAATAACAGTAATGAATGTAGTAGCGTGAGTTGGGATCGATCCCACGAGGAAGGTTATATCTTTGTGTTAACTTATGCAAACGAAAATAAAAAGGGGTTTTGAAGTCAAAGTAATAATACTACGATGCAAAATTAAACTAATATGCAAAACTATCTAGATGAATTGACTTATGAGAAAAGTGCGATTCTCGGTTTTCGGTTAACTTTACAATTGGCGTTTACTATCTCGATCATCGATCTTCACAAATGGTTCAATTTCCATATGAATATTCATCGTGGACGTTTAATCCAATAATCAAAGTCCTATCTCACCTTAAGTTTAGTTAAGTAGCCCAAGCGTTCTAGTTTAACCCTTATCACACAATCAATCAAAATACAAGCGATTAAGATTTAAATCGATGATAGCATATGAACTAGTGAGATCGATGAAGCTAAACAACATAATCCAAGCGTCTATGTTTAATCTAGTCAATTGTTTACCCTAAGAATTTAACAAACTCACAAACGGAATTTAATCAATCTTAGTTGCTTCGTAAATTAGAGGGATCAAACGATTCTGTATTTGATATCTAATTTAGCTTTAAATTGTATGAACAATAGCTAGGTGATCAGTCCAACCAATCATGCATAACAATCATGACAATCAAATCAGAAAAACAATTGATACTCAATGCAAATCAACAATCAAAACTTATCTCACAAGAATCGTAAACATCCAATGTATCGTTTTCCTTAACCGAGAATCACAAAAGTATTTAGTACTCATAACTAGATTAACAACAATCAAAATTAATCTAAAAAACATCAAACTAATAAGAGAAGAAAGAGTTACTAAAAGGAATCACGATTCCGGCTTGTCGATTCCGGTTCCGTTCTTCGTTGTTCTTGAAGAAAACTTGAAAGAAAATTATTCTCAAAACCTAAAAATATTCTAAAATCTGGAATAATATGCCCTAGAACTCAATAATTTCGAGTTATGGGGGTTGGTGGCTGATAAATAGGTTACAACCTTTTAAACATGGTAAAAGACCTAATTTCCTTATTTCCGGACTCCTCGGCGATCGATCGCCTTGAATGTGGCGATCGATCGCTGCATTATTTTTTTCGGAAAAACCCTTGAGGCGATCGATCGCTATAAAGTGGCGATCGATCGCCGAGCTCCAGTAGACTTTGGCGATCGATCGCCCCTTCTTCACGATCGATCGCTGGTTCGTGAATTTTGTTGATTAAGTTTCTGTACATAGGCAATCGATCTCCTCTTCCGGGCGATCGATTGCCACCTCCAAAATTACATTTTTGCCCTTTTCTTGATCAACTTTGAGTCCTTGTCATGTCCATGTCTCTTCTTGATCTTTACACATCATTTTTAGCTCGTTTTCTTCGATTGTACCTACAATTACACAAATATACGATTAGGTAGCATACGTATCAAATTATCTATCAAAACCTACCAAATCGTAGACAATTAAGCACTAAAGATGTGTCTATTTCTAGTCACATCAAAGTCCCCCATACTTACTCTTTACTCGACCTCGAGTAAACAATTAAAACTACAATACTTTTGGTTGGCTCATAGGTTCATAACAAAGTAACTTGTCCTCACTTTAATGCCTCAACAATTTTAACATGCATAATAATGAAAGGCGGTGAAAAGTTAATAATGGAACAAGTTCAATCCCTAGACATTTCATACCCAACAAAGTAGTGAACGTGTGTGTGTGGTCATAAACTAGTGTTGCATACAAGTTATAGATCCAAAAGATGCAAATCCACAATAGTTCAAGTCATACACTAACACAAGTATAAGCTCACTTGCACACTCTTCTCCACTATCTTAGCCACTTTTCAAACACAAATCAAGTAGGTCTTTATTAGCTTGTAGCTTGGCCTAGGTATTGGCTTATGAAAGAAAGGGTAAGGATATTCAAACAAGAGAGTATGATGAAATGCACCTTAAAACTTCTCTTCTTGCATGAATTTTTCAAACCTTGTTCATTTTTTCAAGGTTTATTTCAACATTTTTCTTCTTTTGTGCCTTGGCTCCCCTTGGAGTCATATTTTTATCTATTTTTTTCAAGGCATTTCTTTTTCTTTCATGCATTCCATTCTTTTGACAATTGAGCTCACAAATACACTTCAAGGATTCCCAAGTGCATTTGAATGAAATACATCATACTCCCTTAAAAGGTATGGACTGAAATCATATTTAGGCTAAAAGGGTAGGATGATAAGCTAGTCAAGGAATGTTGAATGGGGGTCTTTAGTATGCTTAGCATACTCCCATTCTTTTACATTAAGGCTCAAAAAGGGTACTAGAGATTGATTTTGTTTATATGGTAGGCTTGAAAGGCTCAAACGCATCAAAGATTGCCTATATCACTTTCATGTTTGCAAGTAGTCTAGACATACGCCTCAAAGAGCATGTAGTTAAGTTCTAGCATGTATTAGAGATTTCTTAAGACTATCACAAAGTTTACACAATCTTCACTAGGTTATGCATACTTCACAAGCCATGACAATAATGTGCTCAAGATATTCACTTACTATGTTAAAGTAAACTTTGCATTAGAGTTCAAAGTGTTCCAAGGTTAACAATTCACCTATGTTCAAAAGCATGCATGATATCAATTAGGTTTCATCATGGGCTAGTGATTCTAAGCATGTGTTCATTACTAACTATGAGCTCAAAATTTTCAGATTTTTCGATTTTTTTGTATTTTTGAATAAGAACAACAATAACACACTACTAATCCCTCCCCCATACTTAAATCTTACATTGTCCCCAATGTAAGGCCAAAATACAAGAAAAGAGAAAAGTCTAACTACTAAAGCAAAAATTAAAAAAAATAAAAGGGAAAAAGAAACTAACTCCCCTTGGGTTGCCTCCCAAGCAGCGCCTCTGTTTAACGTCGGTGGCCCGACGCCAGTCCTCTATCAAGGTTGGTGATGCGATGTCGCTCTATCCTTCTTCTTCCACCTCAATATCTTCTTAAGTCTCTTGAACTTTGGTTTGTTTGCCTTTGAGTGGGCGTCCTCAGTCCTTTTTCCTCCTTCAACATATGTGGCTTGTTGTGGTATGTCCGGAGGGTGCTTCTTTTCAATGGTATGATCCTGCAAGTTAGAAAAGAGAGGGTCAGCAGTATCATGAGTAGATAAAGCGGCAACATTATGAACATTATGCACAAAATGAGAATCCATACCTCCGTTGTCATCAAGGCCATCAGTAGCCTTTCCCATCTCCCATAATTCATCATTATCAAAATCAGAATCATATTCATCATTTATATCAATAGCCTAACTAGAATGCTCATGAGTTTTAAAGGGTTCATAAATATTGAATTTTGCAACCTCGCCATTAAACTCCATTGTTAACATGCCGCTATGCACATCTATCATAGATTTTGATGTCTTCAAGAATGGTCTCCCTAAAAGAATGGGGCTAGATGGATCACCATTTTCCATGTCTAAGACATAGAAATCGGCGGGGAAGACCAAATTCTCTACATGCACAAGTACGTCCTCTACTATCCCCCTAGGTATAACCGTGGACTTATCAGCTAATTGAATCACATTGTTATTTCTTTTCAAAGGTCCAGGTTTCAGTTGAGTATAGGTTGAGTAAGGCATGACATTAATGGAAGATCCTAAATCGAGCATTGCCATCTCAATCCTAATGGTCCTAATCACGCATGGGATAGAAAACATACCAGTGTCCTTGCATTTTGTGGGAATGTTTCTTTGGGTGACCGCCGAAACATTCTCACCTAGTTCGATCTTGGGGCACCCTTTGTGTTCCTTGTTCTTACCCGCTTTCCAAACTTCCTTCAAAAATCTAGCACATCGAGGTATCTTCATCATGGCATCATGTAGTGGAGCGTTTGCCTCATATCGTCGGAAAGTCTCGTAGAGTTCCTTGATATCCTCATCTTTCCTATTTTCCTTAAAAGCAAGGGGGAATGGGGGTTCAATTTTATATTCAAAAAATTTAGGGAATTTACCCCGTGGTCCTCCTCTTGTATGGGTTCTTCAACGTCCTTCTCCGTCTCCTTCATCTCTTTCGCTTCTTCTCTTCCGGGTGGTGTCAGTACCACTTTCTCATCATCTTCATCTTCGCTCATCTTCAAAGTGATGGCGCTCACATTCTCCCTTGGGTTCACCTCCGGCTGTGACGGTAGTCCATTTGACATGCTCGTTTCAAGCTTGTTGAGCGAAGTCGCCAATTGTCCCATTTGCGTAGTCAAACTTTGGATGCTCGCCCTCGTCTCCTGTTGAAATTGTAAGCTATTTTTAGCAATAACTTTAATAATATTTTCTAACCTGTCAGAAGGAGGTTGCACTGGAGGTGGTGGAGGTCGCTGATATGGCGGTCTGTAGGGTGGAGGTTGGTGCATCTGTGGGTTCCCATATCCTTGGTTTCGATGGTCCCTCCACCCTTGATTGTAATTGCTCGAGGGATTGTCATAGCCCCTTTGTGGTGGCCCTGGGAATCCTCCCGCTGCATTCACATGCTCAGTGGCTATCTCTTGTTGTGAGGGACATGCATCGGTGGGATGGTTCGCAGCTAGACAGATTCCGCACGGCTTCATCTTCCCCACATTTCCACCTGCAAGATTACGCACAAGAAAAGTTAAGTCTATCAGTTGTTGTTCCATATTGGATACATTTACCTCTTTTCTTGGCGGTTGTCCATGGCGAACATGTCCAAATTGTTGGGAGTTGGCCGCCATGTTAGCTATTAAGTTCCTTGCCTCCTCCGCTGTCTTGTCAATGAAAGCTCCTCCGCTTGCCGCATCCACTAGGTTCCTGTCACCAGAAAGCAAACCTTCATAGAAATATTGAATTAACAAGTGTTCACTTATCTGATGTTGTGGGCAGCTTGCACACAACTTCTTAAACAGTTCCCAGTACTCATGCAATGACTCCTCTTGGTATTGCTTCACCCCATAGATCTCCTTCCTTATGTTAGTTGCCCTTGAAGCTGGAAAGTACTTCTCTAGGAAGATTCTTTGCAAGTCAGTCCATGTGGTGATTGATTCGGAGGATAAGTAGAATAACCAATCCTTTGCAGCATCCTTTAGCGAGAATGGAAAGGCTCGCAGTTTTATTTGCTCCTCCGTCACGCCAGCTGGCTTCATAGTAGTGCATACTACGTGGAATTCCATCAAGTGCTTGTGCGGGTTCTCACCTGCAAGACCATGAAAAGATGGCAATAAATGAATCAAACCAGATTTGAGTTCGAAATTTACGTTGTTTGCGAGAGCAGGGAAAGTGATGCAGAGAGGTTGTTGATCCAAGTTCGGATTCACCAACTGCCTCAAACTTTGATTCGCAGCCATCATGTTCCTCTCTTCTTCTTCCTCAAGTAACCTTGCTTATCTTCTTCTCTGATGTAGTGTCCTCTCGATCTCAGGATCGTAGTAAAAATTCTCTTCGTGATCAGAGGGTTCACCTGTACTCATCAACAAACAACAGTAGTATAAAACGAAATAAATAAAACGACGTTAACACAAAAGTAATTGCCTTCCCCGGCAACGCCGCCATTTGAAATCCTTGCTTCGATCTTGCTGATTGAAGTTGCCAATTGTCCCATCTGCATCGTCAAGTTCTGGATACTTGCCCTCGTCTCCTGTTGAAATTGTAAGCTATTCTCAGCAATAATTTTAATGCTATGTTCTAACCTGTCAGAAGGAGGGTGCACTGGCGGTGGTGGAGGTCTCTGATATGGCGGTCTGTAAGGTGGAGGTTGGTTCATCTGTTGATTACCATAGCCTTGGTTCGGATGATCTCTCCACCCTTGATTGTAGTTGTTTGGTGGATGGTCATAACTCCTTTGTGAGGGACCAGGGAATCCTCCTGCAGCATTCACGTTCTCCGTGGTTGTCTCTTGTAGTGAGGGGCATGCGTCTGTGGAATGGTTCGCAGCCAAACAGATTCCACACGGCTTTGTCTTTCCTACATTTCCACCTGCCATACCACACACAAGAAAAGTGAGGTCTATCAGTTGTTGTTCTAAGTTTGATACGTTTACCTCTTTTCTTTGCGGTTGTCCATGGCGCACAGATCCGAATTGTTGGGAGTTGGCCGCCATGTTAGCTATCAACCTTCTAGCTTCCTCCGCTGTTTTATCTATAAATAATCCTCCGCTTGCCGCATCCACTAAGTTCCTGTCAGAAGAAAGTAAACCTTCACAAAAGTATTGAATGAGAAGGTGTTCACTTATCTGGTGTTGTGGACAACTTGCGCACAACTTCTTGAATCTCTCCCAGTACTCGTGTAGTGATTCCTCTTAGAGCTGCTTCACACCATATATCTCTTTCCTCAAGTTCGTTGCCCTTGAAGCTGGGAAGTACTTTTCTAGGAATACTCTTTGTAAGTCAGTCCACGTGGTGATCGATCCGGATGGTAAGTAGAAGAGCCAGTCTTTTGCAGCGTCCTTTAAAGAAAAAGGGAAAGCCCTTAACTTGATCTGATCTTCAGTAATTCCCGTCGGTTTCATAGTGGTGCAAACCACATGGAACTCCATCAGATGCTTATGTGGGTTTTCTCCTGCAAGACCATGAAAAGTTGGCAATAAGTGAATTAAACCAGATTTAAGTTCGAAGTTTACGTTATTGGCCAGAGCAGGGAAACTGATGTAGAGCGGTTGTTGATCCAAGTTAGGATTCGCCAACTGCCTCAAGCTTTGATTTGCAGCCATGTTGTTCCTTTCCTCCTCTTCTTGTTCTAAAATTCTTCGTGCGTCTCGTCTCCTCTGATGTAGCGTCCTCTCAATCTCAGGATCGTAGTGAAAGTTATCTCCGTGATTGAACGATCCACCTGTACTCATTAACAAACCAAAGTAGTAATGCAGGATAAAAATAAAAAAATCGACACAAAATAAACGTTGCCCTCCCTGGCAACGGCGCCAAAATTTGGTAGCGTTTATCATGTACGCCCAAATTAACCCTCTCAAGTTAATAACAGTAATGAATGTAGTAGCGTGAGTAGGGATCGATCCCACGAGGAAGGTTATATCTTTGTGTTAACTTATGCAAACGAAAATAAAAAGGGGTTTTGAAGTCAAAGTAATAATACTACGATGCAAAATTAAACTAATATGCAAAATTATCTAGATGAATTGACTTATGAGAAAAGTGCGATTCTCGGTTTTCGGTTAACTTTACAATTGGCGTTTACTATCTCGATCATCGATCTTCACAAATGGTTCAATTTCCATATGAATATTCATCGTGGACGTTTAATCCAATAATCAAAGTCCTATCTCACCTTAAGTTTAGTTAAGTAGCCCAAGCGTTCTAGTTTAACCCTGATCACACAATCAATCAAAATACAAGCGATTAAGATTTAAATCGATGATATATGAACTAGTGAGATCGATGAAGCTAAACAACATAATCCAAGCGTCTATGTTTAATCTAGTCAATTGTTTACCCTAAGAATTTAACAAACTCACAAACGGAATTTAATCAATCTTAGTTGCTTCGTAAATTAGAGGGATCAAACGATTCCGTATTTGATATCTAAGTTAGCTTTAAATTGTATGAACAATAGCTAGGTGATCAGTCCAACAATCATGCATAACAATCATGACAATCAAATCAGAAAAACAATTGATACTCAATGCAAATCAACAATCAAAACTTATCTCACAAGAATCGTAAACATCCAATGTATCGTTTTCCTTAACCGAGAATCACAAAAGTATTTAGCTACTCATAACTAGATTAACAACAATCAAAATTAATCTAAAAAACATCAAACTAATAAGAGAAGAAAGAGTTACTAAAAGGAATCACGATTCCGTCTTGTCGATTCCGGTTCCGTTCTTCGTTGTTCTTGAAGAAAACTTGAAAGAAAATTATTCTCAAAACCTAAAAATATTCTAAAGTCCGGAATAATATGCCTAAGAACTCAATAATTTCGAGTTATGGGGGTTGGTGGCTGATAAAATAGGTTACAACCTTTTAAACATGGTAAAAGACATAATTTCCTTATTTCCGGACTCCTCGGCGATCGATCGCCTTGAATGTGGCGATCGATCGCTGCATTATTTTTTTCGGAAAAACCCTTGAGGCGATCGATCGCTATAAAGTGGCGATCGATCGCCGAGCTCCAGTAGACTTTGGCGATCGATCGCCCCTTCTTCGTGATCGATCGCTGGTTCGTGAATTTTGTTGATTAAGTTTCTGTCCATAGGCGATCGATCTCCTCTTCCGGGCGATCGATTGCCACCTCCAAAATTACATTTTTTGCCCTTTTCTTGATCAACTTTGAGTCCTTGTCATGTCCATGTCTCTTCTTGATCTTTACACATTATTTTTAGCTCGTTTTCTTCGATTGTACCTACAATTACACAAATATACGATTAGGTAGCATACGTATCAAATTATCTATCAAAACCTACCAAATCGTAGACAATTAAGCACTAAAGATGTGTCTATTTCTAGTCACATCAAACTCCCCCATACTTACTCTTTACTCGACCTCGAGTAAACAATTAAAACTACAATACTTGGTTGGCTCATAGGTTCATAACAAAGTAACTTGTCCTCACTTTAATGCCTCAACAATTTTAACATGCATAATAATGAAAGGCGGTGAAAAGTTAATAATGGAACAAGTCAATCCCTAGACATTTCATACCCAACAAAGTAGTGAACGTGTGTGTGTGGTCATAAACTAGTGTTGCATACAAGTTATAGATCCAAAAGATGCAAATCCACAATAGTTCAAGTCATACCCTAACACAAGTATAAGCTCACTTGCACACTCTTCTCCACTATCTTAGCCACTTTGCAAACACAAATCAAGTAGGTCTTTATTAGCTTGTAGCTTGGCCTAGGTATTGGCTTATGAAAGAAAGGGTAAGGATATTCAAACAAGAGAGTATGATGAAATGCACATTAAAACTTCTCTTCTTGCATGAATTTTTCAAACCTTTCATTTTTTCAAGGTTTATTTCAACATTTTTCTTCTTTTGTGCCTTGGCTCCCCTTGGAGTCATATTTTTATCTATTTTTTTCAAGGCATTTGGCGCCGTTGCCGGGGAAGGCAATTTTATTAGTTTGTGTTAACTTTTATTGATATTCTTCTTCTCGTGCTTTTTACCTGTTTGTTCATGCACGCAGGCGATTTTTCATTTGAGGAGGACGAACATCAATACGATCCCGAGATAGAAAGGACTTTACAACACCTAAGAAGAGAAAATCGAAGACAAGTGAAAGAAGAAGAGGAAAGGACCATCATGACAGAGAATCAAAGCCTACGACAGCTAGCGAATCCTACTTTGGATCAGCAGCCTCTCTGCATAACCTTTCCTACACTTGCTACTAATATAAATTTTGAATTAAAATCTGGCCTAATCCATGTTTTACCTTCTTTTCATGGCCTTGCAGGTGAGGATCCGCATAAGCATTTGATGGAATTCCATGTAGTGTGCACTACAATGAAGCCGACTGGAATAACCGAGGAACAAATCAAATTACGTGCTTTTCCGTTCTCTTTGAAGGACGCGGCTAAAGATTGGCTCTTCTATTTACCTTCTGGATCCATCACTACATGGAACGAGCTGAAAAGAACCTTCTTGGAGAAATACTTTCCTGCATCAAGAGCGACGAATATCCGCAAAGATATATACGGCATTAGACAACTCCAAGAGGAATCATTGCATGAATATTGGGAGCGCTTCAAAAAGCTTTGTGCAAGCTGCCCTCAACATCAGATAAGTGAACATTTACTGATTCAATATTTTTATGAGGGTCTTTTGCCAAATGACAGGAATTTGGTGGACGCTGCTAGTGGAGGAGCATTTGTAGATAAGACGCCAACGGAAGCAAGACACTTGATTGCGAACATGGCAGCCAACTCTCAACAGTTTGGAACTGCTCGATCGGACCATAAACTTAGGAAGCAAGGCGAGGTGAATGTTTCTAGCCTCGAACAACAATTGATTGATTTAACAGGTATTGTGAAACAACTTGCGATCGGAATGGGACAAAGTGCTAAGGTATGTGGAATTTGTGCACTACCGAGTCATCCAACTGACGCTTGCCCCAAACTTCAAGAACCTTCATTTGAGGAAGCAAATGCGGCAGGCGGATTTCCGGGACAACCACAACGGAAGTATGATCCCTATTCTAGCACTTACAACCCAGGATGGCGATATCATCCAAATTTGAGATATGGGAATCAAAATGAGCCACAGATGCAACAACACCCACCACCATATAGGCCACCATTCCAAAGGCCACAACAAGCCATTCCAACCCCAACACCTGGTGAGTATTTAGAAAATATTGTTAAGGAACTTGCTAATGGATCTCTAAAATTTCAACAGGAGACAAGAGCAATCATCCAAAGCTTGACTACTCAAATGGGTCAGATGGCAACAGCAATAAATCGCATTGATTCTCAAAGATCAAACACTCTCCCGTCACAACCAGTAGTGAATCCAAGGGAGAATGCAAGCGCAATTAAACTAAGGAGTGGGAAAGAACTCGAAAAAGAAGATGAAGAGAAAGAGATCAAGCCTACGGGAAACAATTCCATGCAAGAAGAAGAACCAAAAGGTGAGTCTCCTCCACTCCGTGAGTATAAGATTGAACCCCCTTTCCCTCTCGCATATCAGGAAGATAGGAGGAATGAAAACATCAAGGACCTATACGAAGCATTTCGAAGATGTGAGGTGAACATTCCACTGTTGGATGCGATAAAGCAAGTGCCGCGCTATGCAAAGTTCTTAAAGGAGTTGTGCACCGCCAAAAGGAAACAAAGGCTTAAAGGATGCCACAAGGTTGAGTTGGGGGAGAACATCTCAGCAGTCATCCAAAGGAAAATCCCTACCAAGTGCAAGGACCCATGTATGTTCACCATTCCATGCACAATTGGCACAACACGTCTTGAAAAAGCTATGCTAGATCTAGGAGCATCGATAAATGTCATGCCATACTCTCTCTATGCTTCTTTGAATCTAGGACCTTTAAGTGAAACAAGGGTAGTTGTTCAGTTAGCAGATAGATCTAATGCATACCCTAGGGGAATTTTAGAAGATGTCTTAGTACAGGTAAATGAGTTGGTATTTCCCGCTGATTTTTATGTGCTTGATATGGCAAAGGGGACAATAATAGCCCTATATTGTTAGGGAGACCCTTCTTGAAAACATCCAAGACTAAGATAGATGTTCATAGTGGCACACTTACGATGGAGTTTGATGGTGAGGTCGTTAAATTCAATATACATGATGCCATGAAATATCCTTGTGATGATGATGATACTGTTTACTCTATCGATATTATTGATTACTTGTCCCAAGGGATCTTTGAGACTACAGGTAAAGATGAGTCGGAGATAGCCCTCACCATCCCTCTAGATCATTTTGAGGACGAGTTGCCACTTAGAAATGAAGTGGAACACAACATCACTGCGTTGGATACCACGCCCGAGATACAAGGTAATATTTCATTTGTGTCATTGCCTATTCTTAACTCTAGACCTCTCCCTTCTGTATCGCAGGCACCCACTATTGCGTTGAAGCCATTACCAAGTCACCTAAAGTATGTGTTCCTTGGAGAAGGAAACACATTACCGGTGATAATCTCAAGCAAGTTGGGAGATAGCCAAGAGAAGGAGCTCATTCAGGTGCTAGAGGAGCACAAGACCGCGATAGGATGGACTATTGCTGACATCAAAGGAATAAGACCCTCGACATGCATGCATAGGATTCTACTTGAAGAAGGATCAAAACCTACACGCCAACCGCAAAGGAAACTCAACCCACCGATGATGGAAGTAGTGAAAGAGGAAATCTTAAAGCTTCTTGCAGTTGGAATGATATACCCTATTTCTGATAGCCAGTGGGTCAGCCCTGTCCAAGTAGTTGCAAAGAAGACTGGCATTACAGTGGTGAGGAACAAAGACGATGAATTAGTGACCACCCGCATTCAGAATGGGTGGAGTGCATTGACTACCGCAAATTGAACACCGTGACCCGCAAGGACCATTTTCCATTGCCCTTCATTGATCAAATGCTTGAAAGGTTAGCATGTCATTCTTATTACTGTTTTCTTGATGGATATTCCGGTTATTTCCAGATTGCAATTGCTCCGGAAGATCAAGAAAAGACCACGTTCACATGCCCCTTTGGAACCGTCGCTTATAGGCGCATGCCCTTTGGACTTTGCAACGCACCGGCCACATTTCAACGGTGTATGGTTAGTATATTTTCTGAGTTCACTGAGCACATATTAGAGGTATTCATGGATGACTTTACTGTTTATGGTGACTCATTCAATGCTTGTCTAACTAACCTTACCCTTGTCCTAAAGCGTTGCATAGAAACAAACCTTGTGCTAAATTCTGAAAATGCCACTTTATGGTAGAGCAAGGTATTGTTTTGGGTCATGTGGTCTCATCAAAGGGTATAGAGGTAGATAAAGCAAAAATTGATATTATTCAGTCTCTACCTTATCCTATTTTGTGCGGGATGTGCGTTCCTTTCTTGGCCATGCAGGTTTCTATCGGAGATATATCAAGGACTTCGCCAAGATAGCATCACCATTGTGCAAATTATTACAAAAGGATATGGTATTCGAATTTGATGAGGCATGCAAGACCGCATTTGATACATTAAAGACATCCTTGACATCCACACCCATTATCCAACCTCCTGACTGGAGTAAGCCATTTGAGATCATGTGTGATGCAAGCGACTATGCAGTGGGCGCCGTTTTGGGCCAAAAGATTGGGAAGATTTCTCATGCCATCTACTATGCTTCCATGACCTTGAATGATGCTCAGCGGCACTATTCCACTACTGAAAAGGAGCTATTAGCTGTTGTGTTTTCTTTAGAATAATTTCGATCTTATTTGCTCGGGGCTAAAGTTGTCATTTATTCTGATCATGCAGCCTTGCGGTACTTGATGACAAAGAAGGAAGCAAAGCCGAGACTAATAAGATGGATCTTACTGTTGAGTGAATTTGATGTCGAAATCAAAGATAAGAGAGGCGCAGAAAATAAAGTGGCCGACCACCTAAGTCGTTTGGTTAATGTGAATGATACACCGTGTCTAAAAGAAGAATTCCCGGATGAACGACTATTTGCTATACACGACATTTTACCATGGTATGCAGGTATTGCTAATTTTTTGGCCACTAACACTTTTCCTAATGGATTGAATAGGAATCAACGCGGGAAAATTCGAAGCGACGCCAAGTATTATGTTTGGGATGAGCCATACCTATGGAAACATTGTACGGATCAAGTCATCAGGCTTTGCATTCCGGACAATGAGGTATCTTCTATACTCCGTTTTTGTCATTCCCATGAGGTTGGTGGCCACTTTGGAGCCAAAAGAACGGCACACAAGGTATTAGAATGTGGATTCTTTTGGCCAACTTTATTTCATGATGCATATAATTTCTCCAAATCGTGCCATGAGTGTCAAAAGACAGGCAACATATCTCAACGAAATGAGATGCCCCAACAATCCATACTTTATTGTGAAATCTTTGATGTATGGGGCATCGACTTCATGGGACCATTTCCACAATATTTTGGCCACATTTACATTTTACTTGCTGTGGATTATGTGTCGAAATGGGTGGAAGCTTTAGCCACCCGTACTGATGATTCGAAAGTGGTTGCAGGTTTTATAAAGCAAAACATTTTCTCTAGGTTCGGGACTCCAAGAGCAATCATAAGTGATCGAGGCGCCCATTTTTGCAACAGGACGGTGGAGAGTCTATTAAAGAAGTACCATGTGACACACAAGGTGTCCACCGCCTACCATCCGCAAACAAATGGACAAGCTGAAGTTTCAAATCGAGAAATCAAATCTATCTTGGAAAAGACTGTGAATCCCACTAGAAAGGATTGGAGCTTGAGACTAGACGATGCACTATGGGCTTATCGAACGGCATTCAAAACGCCAATAGGTATGTCTCATTATAGACTAATCTTTGGTAAACCCTGTCATTTGCCTGTAGAGTTGGAGCATCGAGCATTTTGGGCCATAAAACACTTAAACATGGCTATGGACAAGAGCGGGGAACATAGAAAGCTGCAATTGAAAGAATTAGAAGAGATCCGCAATGATGCGTATGAAAGTGCAAAGCGTTACAAAGAAAAAACGAAGACATTTCATGACAAGATAATCTCGAGGAAGGAATTTGTCGTTGGTCAAAAAGTCCTCCTCTACCTTTCCCGCCTTCGTCTCTTTCCAGGTAAATTACGTTCTCGATGGGTTGGACCTTTTATAGTAACTGCTGTTTTTCCACATGGTGCAGTTGAGGTCCAAAGCCTAGCAAAGGATAAAACATTCAAGGTGAACGGACATAGACTGAAACCATACTATGAAGGTTTCCATGCAGCTAAAGAAGGAGAAATGGATCTAGAAGATCCACCAAGTATCACGTGATCAATGAACTGGCGTCGGGCCACCGACGTTAAACAGAAGCGCTGCTTGGGAGGCAACCCAAGGGGAGTTAGTTTCTTTTCTCCCTTTTATTTTTTTAATTTTTGCTTTAGTAGTTAGACTTTTCTCTTTTCTTGTATTTTGGCCTTACATTGTGGACAATCTAAGATTTAAGTATGGGGGAGGGATTAGTAGTGTGTTATTGTTGTTCTTATTCAAAAATACAAAAAAATCGAAAAATTTGAAAATTTTGAGCCCATAGTTAGTAATGAACACATGCTTAGAATCACTAGCCCATGATGAAACCTAATTGATATCATGCATGCTTTTGAACATAGGTGAATTGTTAACCTTGGAACACTTTGAACTCTAATGCAAAATTTTACTTCAACTTAGTAAGTTGAATATTTTGAGCACGATTTTGTCATGACTTGTGAAGTGTGCATAGCTTAGTGAAGATTGTGTGAATTTTGTGATAGTCTTAAGAAGTCTCTAATACATGCTAGAACTTAACTACATGCTCTTTGAGGCGTATGTCTAGACTACTTGCAAACATGAAAGTGATATAGGCAATCTTTGCTGCGTTTGAGCCTTTCAAGCCTACCATGTAAACAAAATCAATCTCTAGTACCCTTTTTGAGCCTTAATGTAAAAGAATGGGAGTATGCTAAGCATACTAAAGACCCACATTCAACATTCCTTGACTAGCTTATCATCCTACCCTTTTAGCCTAAATATGATTTCAATCCATACCTTTTAAGGGAGTATGATGTATTTCATTCAAATGCACTTGGGAATCATTGAAGTATATTTGTGAGCTCAATTGTCAAAAGAATGGAATACATGAAAGAAAAAGGAATGCCTTGAAAAAAATAGATAAAAATATGACTCCAAGGGGAGCCAAGGCACAAAAGAAGAAAAATGTTGAAATAAACCTTCAAAAAATGAACAAGGTTTGAAAAATTCATGCAAGAAGAGACGTTTTAATGTGTATTTCATCATACTCTCTTGTTTGAATATCCTTACCCTTTCTTTCATAAGCCAATACCTAGGCCAAGCTACAAGCTAATAAAGACCTACTTGATTTGTGTTTGCAAAGTGGCTAAGATAGTGGAGAAGAGTGTGCAAGTGAGCTTATACTTGTGTTAGTGTATGACTTGAACTATTGTGGATTTGCATCTTTTGGATCTATAACTTGTATACAACACTTGTTTATGACCACACACACACGTTCACTACTTCGTTGGGTACGAAATGTTTAGGGATTGAACTTGTTCCATTATTAACTTTTCACCGCCTTTCATTATTATGCATGTTAAAATTGTTGAGGCATTAAAGTGAGGACAAGTTGCTTTGTTATGAACCTATGAGCCAACCAAAAGTATTGTAGTTTTAATTGTTTACTCGAGGTCGAGTAAAGAGTATGTATGGGGGAGTTTGATGTGACTAGAAATAGACACATCTTTAGTGCTTAATTATCTACGATTTGGTAGGTTTTGATAGATAATTTGATACGTATGCTACCTAATCGTATATTTGTGTAATTGTAGGTACAATCGAAGAAAACGAGCTAAAAATGATGTGTAAAGACCAAGAAGAGACATGGACATGACAAGGACTCAAAGTTGATCAAGAAAAGGGCAAAAATTTAATTTTGGAGGTGGCAATCGATCGTCCGGAAGAGGAGATCGATCACCTATGGACAGAAACTTAATCAACAAAATTCACGAACCAGCGATCGATCGCGAAGAAGGGGCGATCGATCGCCAAAGTCTACTGGAGCTCGGCGATCGATCGCCACTTTATAGCGATCGATCGCCTCAAGGGTTTTTCCGAAAAAAAATAATGCAGCGATCGATCGCCACATTCAAGGTGATCGATCGCCGAGGAGTCCGGAAATAAGGAAATTAGGTCTTTTACCATGTTTAAAAGGTTGTAACCTATTTTATCAGCCACCAACCCCCATAACTCGAAATTATTGAGTTCTTAGGCATATTATTCCAGACTTTAGAATATTTTTAGGTTTGGAGAATAATTTTCTTTCAAGTTTTCTTCAAAAACAACGAAGAACGGAACCGGAATCGACAAGCCGGAATCGTGATTCCTTTTAGTAACTCTTTCTTCTCTTATTAGTTTGATGTTTTTTAGATTAATTTTGATTGTTGTTAATCTAGTTATGAGTAGCTAAATACTTTTGTGATTCTCGGTTAAGGAAAACGATACATTGGATGTTTACGATTCTTGTGAGATAAGTTTTGATTGTTGATTTGCATTGAGTATCAATTGTTTTTCTGATTTGATTGTCATGATTGTTATGCATGATTGTTGGACTGATCACCTAGCTATTGTTCATACAATTTAAAGCTAAATTAGATATCAAATACGGAATCTTTTGATCCCTCTAATTTACGAAGCAACTAAGATTGATTAAATTCCGTTTGTGAGTTTGTTAAATTCTTAGGGTAAACAATTGACTAGATTAAACATAGACGCTTGGATTATGTTGTTTAGCTTCATCGATCTCACTAGTTCATATGCTATCATCGATTTAAATCTTAATCGCTTGTATTTTGATTGATTGTGTGATAAGGGTTAAACTAGAACGCTTGGGCTACTTAACTAAACTTAAGGTGAGATAGGACTTTGATTATTGGATTAAACGTCCACGATGAATATTCATATGGACATTGAACCATTTGTGAAGATCGATGATCGAGATAGTAAACGCCAATTGTAAAGTTAACCGAAAACCGAGAATCGCAGTTTTCTCATAAGTCAATTCATCTAGATAATTTTGCATATTAGTTTAATTTTGCATCGTAGTATTATTACTTTGACTTCAAAACCCCTTTTTATTTTCGTTTGCATAAGTTAACACAAAGATATAACCTTCCTCGTGGGATCGATCCCTACTCACGCTACTACATTCATTACTGTTATTAACTTGAGAGGGTTAATTTGGGCGTACGCGATAAACTCTACCAAATTTTGGCGCCGTTGCCGGGGAAGGCAATTACTTTTGTGTTAACGTCGTTTTATTTATTTCGTTTTATACTACTGTGGTTTGTTGATGAGTACATGTGAAGCCTCTGATCACGAAGAGAATTTTTACTACGATCCATAGATCGAGAGGACACTACATCAGAGAAGAAGAGAAGCAAGGTTACTTGAGGAAGAAGAAGAGAGGAACATGATGGCTGCGAATCAAAGTTTGAGGCAGTTGGCGAATCCTAACTTGGATCAACAACCTCTCTGCATCACTTTCCCTGCTCTCGCAAACAACGTAAATTTCGAACTCAAATCTGGTTTGATTCATTTATTGCCATCTTTTCATGGTCTTGCAGGTGAGAACCCGCACAAGCACTTGATGGAATTCCACGTAGTATGCACTACTATGAAGCCAGCTGGCGTGACGGAGGAGCAAATAAAACTGTGAGCCTTTCCATTCTCGCTAAAGGATGCTGCAAAGGATTGGTTATTCTACTTATCCTCCGGATCAATCACCACGTGGACTTGCAAAGAATCTTCCTAGAGAAGTACTTTCCAGCTTCAAGGGCAACTAACATAAGGAAGGAGATCTATGGGGTGAAGCAATACCAAGAGGAGTCATTGCATGAGTACTGGGAACGGTTTAAGAAGTTGTGTGCAAGCTGCCCACAACATCAGATAAGTGAACACTTGTTAATTCAATATTTCTATGAAGGTTTGCTTTCTGGTGACAGGAACTTAGTGGATGCGGCAAGCGGAGGAGCTTTCATTGACAAGACAGCGGAGGAGGCAAGGAACTTAATAGCTAACATGGCGGCCAACTCCCAACAATTTGGACATGTTCGCCATGGACAACCGCCAAGAAAAGAGGTAAATGTATCCAATCTGGAACAACAACTGATAGACTTAACTTTTCTTGTGCGTAATCTTGCAGGTGGCAATGTGGGGAAGATGAAGCCGTGCGGAATCTGTCTAGCTGCGAACCATCCCACCGATGCATGTCCCTCACTACAAGAGACAGCCACTGAGCATGCGAATGCAGCGGGAGGATTCCCAGGGCCACCACAAAGGGGCTATGACAATCCCTCGAGCAATTACAATCAAGGGTGGAGGGACCATCCAAACCAAGGATATGGGAACCCACAAATGCACCAACCTCCACCCTACAGACCGCCATATCAGCGACCTCCACCACCTCCAGTGCAACCTCCTTCTGACAAGTTAGAAAATATTATTAAAGTTATTGCTGAAAATAGCTTACAATTTCAACAGGAGACGAGGGCGAGCATCCAAAGTTTGACTACGCAAATGGGACAATTGGCGACTTCGCTCAACAAGCTTGAAACGAGCATGTCAAATGGACTACCGTCACAGCCGGAGGTGAACCCAAGG
Organism: Haberlea rhodopensis; assembly: GCA_907163345.1. Classification (NCBI taxonomy): domain Eukaryota; kingdom Viridiplantae; phylum Streptophyta; class Magnoliopsida; order Lamiales; family Gesneriaceae; genus Haberlea; species Haberlea rhodopensis. Next base: position 217,209 of record CAJQUN010000345.1, on the reverse strand, counting down.
GAGAATGTGAGCGCCATCACTTTGAAGATGAGCGAAGATGAAGATGATGAGAAAGTGGTACTGACACCACCCGGAAGAGAAGAAGCGAAAGAGATGAAGGAGACGGAGAAGGACGTTGAAGAGCCCATACAAGAGGAGGAACCACGGGGTAAGTTCCCTAAATTTTCTGAATATAAAATTGAACCCCCATTCCCCCTGCTTTTAAGGAAAATAGGAAAGATGAGGATATCAAGGAACTCTACGAGACTTTCCGACGATGTGAGGCAAACGCTCCACTACATGATGCCATGATGAAGATACCTCGATGTGCGAGATTTTTGAAGGAAGTTTGGAAAGCAGGTAAGAACAAGGAACACAAAGGGTGCCCCAAGATCGAACTAGGTGAGAATGTTTCGGCCGTCACCCAAAGAAACATTCCCACAAAATGCAAGGACCCTGGTATGTTTTCTATCCCATGCGTGATTAGGACCATTAGGATTGAGATGGCAATGCTCGATTTAGGATCTTCCATTAATGTCATGCCTTACTCAACCTATACTCAACTGAAACCTGGACCTTTGAAAAGAAATAACAATGTGATTCAATTAGCTGATAAGTCCACGGTTATACCTAGGGGGATAGTAGAGGACGTACTTGTGCATGTAGAGAATTTGGTCTTCCCCGCCGATTTCTATGTCTTAGACATGGAAAATGGTGATAGCCCCATTCTTTTAGGGAGACCATTCTTGAAGACATTAAAATCTATGATAGATGTGCATAGCGGCATGTTAACAATTGAGTTTAATGGCGAGGTTGCAAAATTCAATATTTATGAACCCTTTAAAACTCATGAGCATTCTAGTTACGCTATTGATATAAATGATGAATATGATTCTGATTTTGATAATGATGAATTATGGGAGATGGGAAAGGCTACTGATGGCCTTGATGACAACGGAGGTCTGGATTCTCATTTTGTGCATAATGTTCATAATGTTGCCACTTTATCTACTCATGATACTGCTGACCCTCTCTTTTCTAACTTGCAGGATCATACCATTGAAAAGAAGCACCCTCCGGACAGACCACAACAAGCCACATATGTTGAAGGAGGAAAAAGGACTGGGGACGCCCACTCAAAGGCAAACAAACCAAAGTTCAAGAGACTTAAGAAGATATTGAGGTGGAAGAAGAAGGATAGAGCGACATCGCATCACCCACCTTGATAGAGGACTGGCGTCGGGCCACCGATGTTAAACAGAGGCGCTGCTTGGGAGGCAACCCAAGGGGAGTTAGTTTCTTTTCTCCCTTTTATTTTTTTTAATTTATGCTTTAGTAGTTAGACTTTTCTCTTTTCTTGTATTTTGGCCTTACATTGGGGATAATGTAAGATTTAAGTATGGGGGAGGGATTAGTAGTGTGTTATTGTTGTTCTTATTCAAAAATACAAAAAAATTGAAAAATTTGAAAATTTTGAGCTCATAGTTAGTAATGAACACATGCTTAGAATCACTAGCCCATGATGAAACCTAATTGATATCATGCATGCTTTTGAACATAGGTGAATTGTTAACCTTGGAACACTTTGAACTCTAATGCAAAGTTTACTTTAACTTAGTAAGTGAATATCTTGAGCACATTATTGTCATGGCTTGTGAAGTATGCATAACCTAGTGAAGATTGTGTAAACTTTGTGATAGTCTTAAGAAATCTCTAATACATGCTAGAACTTAACTACATGCTCTTTGAGGCGTATGTCTAGACTACATGCAAACATGAAAGTGATATAGGCAATCTTTGATGCGTTTGAGCCTTTCAAGCCTACCATATAAACAAAATCAATCTCTAGTACCCTTTTTGAGCCTTAATGTAAAAGAATGGGAGTATGTAAGCATACTAAAGACCCCCATTCAACATTCCTTGACTAGCCTATCATCCTACCCTTTTAGCCTAAATATGATTTCAGTCCATACCTTTTAAGGGAGTATGATGTATTTCATTCAAATGCACTTGGGAATCATTGAAGTATATTTGTGAGCTCAATTGTCAAAAGAATGGAATGCATGAAAGAAAAAGGAATGCCTTGAAAAAAATAGATAAAAATATGACTCCAAGGGGAGCCAAGGCACAAAAGAAGAAAAATGTTGAAATAAACCTTGAAAAAATGTACAAGGTTTGAAAAATTCATGCAAGAAGAGAAGTTTTAATGTGCATTTCATCATACTCTCTTGTTTGAATATCCTTACCCTTTCTTTCATAAGCCAATACATAGGCCAAGCTACAAGCTAATAAAGACCTACTTGATTTGTGTTTGCAAAGTGGCTAAGATAGTGGAGAAGAGTGTGCAAGTGAGCTTATACTTGTGTTAGTGTATGACTTGAACTATTGTGGATTTGCATCTTTTGGATCTATAACTTGTATGCAACACTAGTTTATGACCACACACACACGTTCACTACTTTGTTGGGTATGAAATGTCTAGGGATTGAACTTGTTCCATTATTAAATTTTCACCGCCTTTCATTATTATGCATGTTAAAATTGTTGAGGCATTCAAGTGAGGACAAGTTACTTTGTTATGAACCTATGAGCCAACCAAAAGTATTGTAGTTTTAATTGTTTACTCGAGGTCGAGTAAAGAGTAAGTATGGGGGAGTTTGATGTGACTAGAAATACACATCTTTAGTGCTTAATTGTCTACGATTTGGTAGGTTTTGATAGATAATTTGATACGTATGCTACCTAATCGTATATTTGTGTAATTGTAGGTACAATCGAAGAAAACGAGCTAAAAATGATGTGTAAAGACCAAGAAGAGACATGGACATGACAATGACTCAAAGTTGATCAAGAAAAGGGCAAAAATATAATTTTGGAGGTGGCAATCGATCGCCCGGAAGAGGAGATCGATCGCCTATGGACAGAAACTTAATCAACAAAATTCACGAACCAGCGATCGATCGCGAAGAAGGGGCGATCGATCGCCAAAGTCTACTAGAGCTTGGCGATCGATCGCCACTTTATAGCGATCGATCGCCTCAAGGGTTTTTCCGAAAAAAATAATGCAGCGATCGATCGCCACATTCAAGGCGATCGATCGCCGAGGAGTCCGGAAATAAGGACATTAGGTCTTTTACCATGTTTAAAAGGTTGTAACCTATTTTATCAGCCACCAACCCCCATAACTCTAAATTATTGAGTTCTTAGGCATATTATTCCAGACTTTAGAATATTTTTAGGTTTTGAGAATAATTTTCTTTCAAGTTTTCTTCAAGAACAACGAAGAGCGGAACCGGAATCGACAAGCCGGAATCGTGATTCCTTTTAGTAACTCTTTCTTCTCTTATTAGTTTGATGTTTTTTAGATTAATTTTGATTGTTGTTAATCTAGTTATGAGTAGCTAAATACTTTTGTGATTCTCGGTTAAGGAAAACGATACATTGGATGTTTACGATTCTTGTGAGATAAGTTTTGATTGTTGATTTGCATTGAGTATCAATTGTTTTTCTGATTTGATTGTCATGATTGTTATGCATGATTGTTGGACTGCTCACCTAGCTATTGTTCATACAATTTAAAGCTAAATTAGATATCAAATACGGAATCGTTTGATCCCTCTAATTTACGAAGCAACTAAGATTGATTAAATTCCGTTTGTGAGTTTGTTAAATTCTTAGGGTAAACAATTGACTAGATTAAACATAGACGCTTGGATTATGTTGTTTAGCTTCATTGATCTCACTAGTTCATATGCTATCATCGATTTAAATCTTAATCGCTTGTATTTTGATTGATTGTGTGATAAGGGTTAAACTAGAACGCTTGGGCTACTTAACTAAACTTAAGGTGAGATAGGACTTTGATTATTGGATTAAACGTCCACGATGAATATTCATATGGAAATTGAACCATTTGTGAAGATCGATGATCGAGATAGTAAACGCCAATTGTAAAGTTAACCGAAAACCGAGAATCACAGTTTTCTCAAAAGTCAATTCATCTAGATAATTTTGCATATTAGTTTAATTTTGCATCGTAGTATTATTACTTTGACTTCAAAACCCCTTTTTATTTTCGTTTGCATAAGTTAACACAAAGATATAACCTTCCTCGTGGGATCGATCCCTACTCACGCTACTACATTCATTACTGTTATTAACTTGAGAGGGTTAATTTGGGCGTACGCGATAAACGCTACCAAATTTTGGCGCCGTTGGCGAATCCTAACTTGGATCAACAACCTCTCTGCATCACTTTCCCTGCTCTAGCAAACAACGTAAATTTCGAACTCAAATCTGGTTTGATTCATTTATTGCCATCTTTTCATGGTCTTGCAGGTGAGAACCCGCACAAGCACTTGATGGAATTCCACGTAGTATGCACTACTATGAAGCCAGCTGGCGTGACGGAGGAGCAAATAAAACTGCGAACCTTTCCATTCTCGCTAAAGGATGCTGCAAAGGATTGGTAATTCTACTTATCCTCCGGATCAATCACCACGTGGACTGACTTGCAAAGAATCTTCCTAGAGAAGTACTTTCCAGCTTCAAGGGCAACTAACATAAGGAAGGAGATCTATGGGGTGAAGCAATACCAAGAGGAGTCATTGCATGAGTACTGGGAACGGTTTAAGAAGTTGTGTGCAAGCTGCCCACAACATCAGATAAGTGAACACTTGTTAATTCAATATTTCTATGAAGGTTTGCTTTCTGGTGACAGGAACTTAGCGGATGCGGCAAGCGGAGGAGCTTTCATTGACAAGACAGCGGAGGAGGCAAGGAACTTAATAGCTAACATGGCGGCCAACTCCCAACAATTTGGACATGTTCGCCATGGACAACCGCCAAGAAAAGAGGTAAATGTATCCAATCTGGAACAACAACTGATAGACTTAACTTTTCTTGTGCGTAATCTTGCAGGTGGCAATGTGGGGAAGATGAAGCCGTGCGGAATCTATCTAGCTGCGAGCCATCCCACCGATGCATGTCCCTCACTACAAGAGACAGCCACTGAGCATGTGAATGCAGCGGGTGGATTCCCAGGGCCACCACAAAGGGGCTATGACAATCCCTCGAGCAATTATAATCAAGGGTGTAGGGACCATCCAAACCAAGGATATGGGAACCCACAGATGCACCAACCTCCACCCTACAGACCGCCATATCAGCGACCTCCACCACCTCCAGTGCAACCTCCTTCTGACAGGTTAGAAAATATTATTAAAGTTATTGCTAAAAATAGCTTACAATTTCAACAGGAGACGACGGCGAACATCCAAAGTTTGACTACGCAAATGGGACAATTGGCGACTTCGCTCAACAAGCTTGAAACGAGCATGTCAAATGGACTACTGTCACAGCCGGAGGTGAACCCAAGGGAGAATGTGAGCGCCATCACTTTGAAGATGAGCGAAGATGAAGATGATGAGAAAGTGGTACTGACACCACCCGGAAGAGAAGACGCGAAAGAGATGAAGGAGACGGAGAAGGACGTTGAAGAGCCCATACAAGAGGAGGAACCACGGGGTAAGTTCCCTAAATTTTCTGAATATAAAATTGAACCCCCATTCCCCCTTGCTTTTAAGGAAAATAGGAAAGATGAGGATATCAAGGCACTCTACGAGACTTTCCGACGATGTGAGGCAAACGCTCCACTACATGGTGCCATGATGAAGATACCTCGATGTGCGAGATTTTTGAAGGAAGTTTGGAAAGCGGGTAAGAACAAGGAACACAAAGGGTGCCCCAAGATCGAACTAGGTGAGAATGTTTCGGCGGTCACCCAAAGAAACATTCCCACAAAATGCAAGGACCCTGGTATGTTTTCTATCCCATGAGTGATTAGGACCATTAGGATTGAGATGGCAATGCTCGATTTAGGATCTTCCATTAATGTCATGCCTTACTCAACCTATACTCAACTGAAACCTGGACCTTTGAAAAGAAATAACAATGTGATTCACTTAGCTGATAAGTCCACGGTTATAACTAGGGGGATAGTAGAGGACGTACTTGTGCATGTAGAGAATTTGGTCTTCCCCGCCGATTTCTATGTCTTAGACATGGAAAATGGTGATCCATCTAGCCCCATTCTTTTAGGGAGACCATTCTTGAAGACATCAAAATCTATGATAGATGTGCATAGCGGCATGTTAACAATGGAGTTTAATGCGAAGTTGCAAAATTCAATATTTATGAACCCTTTAAAACTCATGAGCATTCTAGTTACGCTATTGATATAAATGATGAATATGATTCTGATTTTGATAATGATGAATTATGGGAGATGGGAAAGGCTACTGATGGCCTTGATGACAACGGAGGTATGTATTCTCATTTTGTGCATAATGTTCATAATGTTGCCGCTTTATCTACTCATGATACTGCTGACCCTCTCTTTTCTAACTTGCAGGATCATACCATTGAAAAGAAGCACCCTCCGGACAGACCACAACAAGCCACATATGTTGAAGGAGGAAAAAGGACTGAGGACGCCCACTCAAAGGCAAACAAACCAAAGTTCAAGAGACTTAAGAAGATATTGAGGTGGAAGAAGAAGGATAGAGCGACATCGCATCACCCACCTTGATAGAGGACTGGCGTCGGGCCACCGACGTTAAACAGAGGCGCTGCTTGGGAGGCAACCCAAGGGGAGTTAGTTTCTTTTCTCCCTTTTATTTTTTTAAATTTTTGCTTTAGTAGTTAGCCTTTTCTCTTTTCTTGTATTTTGGCCTTACATTGGGGACAATGTAAGATTTAAGTATGGGGGAGGGATTAGTAGTGTGTTATTGTTGTTCTTATTCAAAAATACAAAAAAATCAAAAAATATGAAAATTTTGAGCTCATAGTTAGTAATGAAGACATGCTTAGAATCACTAGCCCATGATGAAACCAAATTGATATCATGCATGCTTTTGAACATAGGTGAATTGTTAACCTTGGAACACTTTGAACTCTAATGCAAAGTTTACTTTAACTTAGTAAGTGAATATCTTGAGCACATTATTGTCATGGCTTGTGAAGTATGCATAACCTAGTGAAGATTGTGTAAACTTTGTGATAGTCTTAAGAAATCTCTAATACATGCTAGAACTTAACTACATGCTCTTTGAGGCGTATGTCTAGACTACTTGCAAACATGAAAGTGATATAGGCAATCTTTGATGCGTTTGAGCCTTTCAAGCCTACCATATAAACAAAATCAATCTCTAGTACCCTTTTTTAGCCTTAATGTAAAAGAATGGGAGTATGCTAAGCATACTAAAGACCCCCATTCAACATTCCTTGACTAGCTTATCATCCTACCCTTTTAGCCTAAATATGATTTCAGTACATACCTTTTAAGGGAGTATGATGTATTTCATTCAAATGCACTTGGGAATCATTGAAGTATATTTGTGAGCTCAATTGTCAAAAGAATGGAATGCATGAAAGAAAAAGGAATGCCTTGAAAAAAATAGATAAAAATATGACTCCAAGGGGAGCCAAGGCACAAAAGAAGAAAAATGTTGAAATAAACCTTGAAAAAATGAACAAGGTTTGAAAAATTCATGCAAGAAGAGAAGTTTTAATGTGCATTTCATCATACTCTCTTGTTTGAATATCCTTACCCTTTCTTTCATAAGCCAATACCTAGGCCAAGCTACAAGCTAATAAAGACCTACTTGATTTGTGTTTGCAAAGTGGCTAAGATAGTGGAGAAGAGTGTGCAAGTGAGCTTATACTTGTGTTAGTGTATGACTTGAACTATTGTGGATTTGCATCTTTTGGATCTATAACTTGTATGCAACACTAGTTTATGACCACACACACACGTTCACTACTTTGTTGGGTATGAAATGTCTAGGGATTGAACTTGTTCCATTATTAACTTTTCACCGCCTTTCATTATTATGCATGTTAAAATTGTTGAGGCATAAAAGTGAGGAGAAGTTACTTTGTTATGAACCTATGAGCCAACCAAAAGTATTGTAGTTTTAATTGTTTACTCGAGGTCGAGTAAAGAGTAAGTATGGGGAGTTTGATGTGACTAGAAATAGACAAATCTTTAGTGCTTAATTGTCTACGATTTGGTAGGTTTTGATAGATAATTTGATACGTATGCTACCTAATCGTATATTTGTGTAATTGTAGGTACAATCAAAGAAGACGAGCTAAAAATGATGTGTAAAGATCAAGAAGAGACATGGACATGACAAGGACTCAAAGTTGATCAAGAAAAGGGCAAAAATATAATTTTGGAGGTGGCAATCGATCGCCCGGAAGAGGAGATCGATCGCCTATGGACAGAAACTTAATCAACAAAATTAACGAACCAGCGATCGATCGCGAAGAAGGGGCGATCGATCGCCAAAGTCTACTGGAGCTCGGCGATCGATCGCCACTTTATAGCGATCGATCGCCTCAAGGGTTTTTCCGAAAAAAATAATGCAGCGATCGATCGCCACATTCAAGGCGATCGATCGCCGAGGAGTCCGGAAATAAGGAAATTCGGTCTTTTACCATGTTTAAAAGGTTGTAACCTATTTTATCAGCCACCAACCCCCATAACTCGAAATTATTGAGTTCTTAGGCATATTATTCCAGACTTTAGAATATTTTTAGGTTTGGAGAATAATTTTCTTTCAAGTTTTCTTCAAGAACAACGAAGAACGGAACCGGAATCGACAAGCCGGAATCGTGATTCCTTTTAGTAACTCTTTCTTCTCTTATTAGTTTGATGTTTTTTAGATTAATTTTGATTGTTGTTAATCTAGTTATGAGTAGCTAAATACTTTTGTGATTCTCGGTTAAGGAAAACGATACATTGGATGTTTACGATTCTTGTGAGATAAGTTTTGATTGTTGATTTGCATTGAGTATCAATTGTTTTTCTGATTTGATTGTCATGATTGTTATGCATGATTGGTTGGACTGATCACCTAGCTATTGTTCATACAATTTAAAGCTAAATTAGATATCAAATACAGAATCGTTTGATCCCTCTAATTTACGAAGCAACTAAGATTGATTAAATTCCGTTTGTGAGTTTGTTAAATTCTTAGGGTAAACAATTGACTAGATTAAACATAGACGCTTGGATTATGTTGTTTAGCTTCATCGATCTCACTAGTTCATATGCTATCATCGATTTAAATCTTAATCGCTTGTATTTTGATTGATTGTGTGATAAGGGTTAAACTAGAACGCTTGGGCTACTTAACTAAACTTAAGGTGAGATAGGACTTTGATTATTGGATTAAACGTCCACGATGAATATTCATATGGAAATTGAACCATTTGTGAAGATCGATGATCGAGATAGTAAACGCCAATTGTAAAGTTAACCGAAAACCGAGAATCGCACTTTTCTCATAAGTCAATTCATCTAGATAGTTTTGCATATTAGTTTAATTTTGCATCGTAGTATTATTACTTTGACTTCAAAACCCCTTTTTATTTTCGTTTGCATAAGTTAACACAAAGATATAACCTTCCTCGTGGGATCGACCCTACTCACGCTACTACATTCATTACTGTTATTAACTTGAGAGGGTTAATTTGGGCATACGCGATAAACGCTACCAAATTTTGGCGCCGTTGCCGGGGAAGGCAATTTTATTAATTTGTGTTAACTTTTATTGATATTCTTCTTCCCGTGCTTTTTACCTGTTTGTTCATGCACGCAGGCGATTTTTCATTTGAGGAGGACGAACATCAATACGATCCCGAGATAGAAAGGACTTTACACCACCTAAGAAGAGAAAATCGAAGACAAGTGAAAGAAGAAGAGGAAAGGACCATCATGGCAGAGAATCAAAGCCTACGACAGCTAGCGAATCCTACATTGGATCAGCAGCCTCTCTGCATAACCTTTCCTACACTTGCTACTAATATAAATTTTGAATTAAAATCTGGCCTAATCCATGTTTTACCTTCTTTTCATGGCCTTGCAGGTGAGGATCTGCATAAGCATTTGATGGAATTCCATGTAGTGTGCACTACAATGAAGCCGACTGGAATAACCGAGGAACAAATCAAATTACGTGCTTTTCCGTTCTCTTTGAAGGACTCGGCTAAAGATTGGCTCTTCTATTTACCTTCTGGATCCATCACTACATGGAACGAGCTGAAAAGAACCTTCTTGGAGAAATACTTTCCTGCATCAAGAGCGACGAATATCCGCAAAGATATATACGGCATTAGACAACTCCAAGAGGAATCATTGCATGAATATTGGGAGCGCTTCAAAAAGCTTTGTGCAAGCTGCCCTCAACATCAGATAAGTGAACATTTACTGATTCAATATTTTTATGAGGGTCTTTTGCCAAATGACAGGAATTTGGTGGACGCTGCTAGTGGAGGAGCATTTGTAGATAAGACGCCAACGGAAGCAAGACACTTGATTGCGAACATGGCAGCCAACTCTCAACAGTTTGGAACTGCTCGATCGGACCATAAACTTAGGAAGCAAGGCGAGGTGAATGTTTCTAGCCTCGAACAACAATTGATTGATTTAACAGGTATTGTGAAACAACTTGCGATCGGAATGGGACAAAGTGCTAAGGTATGTGGAATTTGTGCACTACCGAGTCATCCAACTGACGCTTGCCCCAAACTTCAAGAACCTTCATTTGAGGAAGCAAATGCGGCAGGCGGATTTCCGGGACAACCACAACGGAAGTATGATCCCTATTCTAGCACTTACAACCCAGGATGGCGAGATCATCCAAATTTGAGATATGGGAATCAAAATGAGCCACAGATGCAACAACACCCACCACCATATAGGCCACCATTCCAAAGGCCACAACAAGCCATTCCAACCCCAACACCTGGTGAGTATTTAGAAAATATTGTTAAGGAACTTGCTAATGGATCTCTAAAATTTCAACAGGAGACAAGAGCAAGCATCCAAAGATTGACTACTCAAATGGGTCAGATGGCAACAGCAATAAATCGCATTGATTCTCAAAGATCAAACACTCTCCCATCACAACCAGTAGTGAATCCAAGGGAGAATGCAAGCGCAATTAAACTAAGGAGTGGGAAAGAACTCGAAAAAGAAGATGAAGAGAAAGAGATCAACTATGTTACTAGAAATGGTAGAATGTTCGGTAGTTATTATGGGCAAGTGAGGAAGGTACTTGCCGCTGACATAACTAGCAAGTAGATACATCCGCTATCAAGGCGTAGCGAGGGGTATCACAATTCCACTTTATGTCGAGCAAGGGGAGCTGCTGTCATAATAGAACCAGGACAATTCCATTTCTAATTAACATTGTTGATTATGAGCATATATGTGAAGTATGATTTTAATCATTTATGTCAAGAACTAATGATTATATGCATGACTATGAAACATGGACAACCAAAGAGGGTTAATGCGATTAACCAGGAAGTATACGTTACCAATTACTTTCATGCATTTATTTTTTTATGCCATTACCCTATGATGTTAAGTGATGATGTACATGCTCATGATGGGTTGTTCCTGTAGGTACACTTTTGGACCGAAGGGCTAAGGGTCGGGTTGAGGCAGTGAGCTAAAAGGAGCATGAAAGAAGATATGATACAAGACTTTTGGGATAGTCTCTACTCTAGGAGTAGTATAATTCTATCACTTTAACATTCATTTTGAGAATGTAATTAATTAAGTTTTGAAATTTCATTTTTGGCCTGTAATCTTAATAGCTCAAACTACAACCGGAACCTTAAGACGTTATTAATGCATGTTTAGTCCATTATATGTGTTTAAGATGATGTTAAGGTAGGAAGACCCTACATTAGTGGTATCAGAGCAGTGGTTAGAGAACCCGGGAATGAGTGAAGGGTAGCCTTAGCAATAAGTTGGCTAGGTGCTTACTTTTAAACATGTTTTGTGCATATGTTGCATATGAAGTATATGATGTTGTACTAACATGTTTTGTTTCTCTAACGATGTATTATATGAACTGATTTTGGGTATTGTTGTTAACCCTTGTGTTACAGCATGTCAGCAAATGTCGACAAGTTTTGTGGAAATGCACCACATATGCACTTCTCCGTCGCCCATGCCTCTTGTAGTCTCGACACCCGCTGGAAGAAGTTTGATAACTGATCAGATTGTTTATGACGGCCTCATTTATTTTGAGGGTAACGAGCTAAGGACAAACTTGATTGTTCTGGGAATGTCAGACTTCGATTGCATTGTGGACATCGATGTGCTGAACAAGTATCAGACAGTTGTGGACTGCAGACAAGGACTGTCCGATTCAGGTCTGATATGGGAGTCCAATGGACATTCTATGGGGATGGTTCCCGTTCAAGGATTCCGTGAATATCTGCTGTCAAGATGGCACAGTTATTGGAACGAGGCCATACATGATATCTCATCTATGTTGTTGACATTACTGGAAAGAGGAAAGAATTAAAGGTCGAGGATGTGCCCGTAGTGGCGGAGTTTCCTGATGTCTTTCCGGAAGAGATTCCCGGATTCCCACCGATGAGAGAGGTCGAGTTTGTGATTGAGTCACTACCAGGGACGTTTGCCATTTCTCGTGCCCCGTATAGGAGGGTACCAGCGGAGCTAAGGGAGTTAAAGGTTCTGTTGCAAGAGCTCCTTGATAAGGGTTTCATACGTCCTAGCGCATCGCCCTGGGGTGCACCAGTTTTACTTATCAAAAAAAAGAAGAAGGATGGTTCGATGCGTCTGTGCATCGATTACAGACAACTGAACAAAGCCACAGTGAAGAATAAGTATCCACCTCCGAGGATCGATGATTTAGTTGACCAGTTGCAGGGTACGAGGCTCTACAGTAAGATCGATCTGAGATCGGGATATCATCAGATTCAAGTTCGAGAGGATGATGTACAGAAGACAGCTTTCAGGACTAGGTATGGGCACTATGAATTCCTAGTCATGCCTTTTGGGGTGACGAATACCCCAGCTGTTTTTGTGAGCCTGATGAACAGGGTGTTCCAACCGTATTTGGATCAGTTCGTCATTGTTTTCATTGATTTGGAGGCATTACTTGTATGGTATGACGTTTACTATCTTTCGGACCATAAGAGCCTGGAGTTCTATTCACACAGGCTGAGTTGAAAATGCGCCAAAGAAGACGGATGGATTTACTCAAGGATTATGACTGTGAGATTGAGTACCATCCTGATAAAGCAAATTTGATAGCAGACGCCTTAAGTCGGAAGGTGAAAGAGTACTGCTGAGGATGTCATGAGTTTATCAACTATGATGACTTCTTATTGCCATCTGGGCTATGATTTCGATGTGAACACGTCGCCGGTGCGAGTGTCGACCTTATTGGCTGAGCCAGACATATTTGAGGCTATCAGGAAAGCCCAGAGGTCGGATGATGAGGTTCAGAGATGGTCGTCACTAGTACTTCGAAGTCAGCCATCAAAGTTCAGAGTGGCTGAGGATGATTCCTTGAGACTGGGCAACCGTTGGGTAGTCCCAGATATGCCGGAGTTGCGTAGAGGAATATTGGAGCGAACTCACAGTAGCCGGTTCAGTATCCACCCAGGAGGAAGAAAGATGTATAAGGACCTAAGTGGTCAGTTCTGGTGGAGACGCATGAAGCGTGATGTTATGACCTTTGTCAAGATGTTTGATCTGCCAGCAGGTAAAGGCAGAAAGGCAGAGGCCTGGTGGCGAGCTGAAGAGCTTGGAGGTACCTAAGTGGGAGTGGGAGCACATATCTATGGATTACGCGACCCACTAGCTAAGGACGGCCTCGGGATTCGATGCGATTTGGGTGATCGTAGATAGGCTGACGAAGTGGCTCACTTCATCCCTTATCGTGTGTCTTTCACATACCTAAAGATGGCCCAATTATATGTGTGGGATGTGGTGAGGTTGCATGGGGTTCTAGTCTCGATTGTGTCTGACAGAGACCCAAGGTTTACTCCACATTTCTGTGAGGGTCTTCAGACAGCTTTGGGCACAGAGGTGAGACCAAGTACAACTTATCACCCTCAGTCAGACGGCCAGATAGAGCGTACCCTTCAGACGCTCGAGGACATGTTGAGGGCATGTGTTTTGGAGTTGGATACTCCGTGGCAAGATTCAGTGCCACTGGTGGAGTTCTCCTATATTAACAGCTATCAGACGAGCATTCAAATGGCTCCTTTTGAAGCTCTTTACGGGCGACGATGTAGGTCACAGCTGTATTGGGAGGACTTGACTAGTAAAGCGGTCGGAGGACCGGATATGATCAGGGATATGGAAGAAAAGATTAAGTTGATACGCCAAAAGATGAAAGCGGCCCAGGATAGGCAAGCAGTCTATGCCAATAAGCGGCGACGACCGCTAGAATCCCAGTCAGGAGACAAGGTCTTCTTGAAGATCACACCCTTTAGGGGTGTGGTTCAATTTGATATGCGGAAGAAGTTATCTCCGAGGTATGTTGGGCCGTATGAGGTGTTGCAGCGTATCGGTACTTTGGCTTACCGCTTGGCTCTACCGCCGTCATTGTCTGGTATACATGATGTCTTCCATGTCTCTATGTTGAGGAAGTATGAGCCAGATCCGTCTCATTTTTATAGCCTTCGGAGGCTCAGTTGCGTTTAGATGTATCTTATGTTGAACGACCGGTCAGAATTCTGGATCGAGAGGATCGCAGACTTCGAAGCAAGGTTATACCGTTGGTCAAGGTTCAGTGGGATAGTCGGGGTGTCGAAGAGGCCACGTGGGAGACGAGCGGCATATGGTACAGCACTACCCGGAACTATTCTCTGGTATGTGATTTATGTTTAGTTTCTTTTGGGGTAAGTGCATGCGATTTCGAGGACGAAATCTTATAAGTAGGGGAGTAATGTGATGTCCCCGAAATGATTAATTGCAATTAAGGCATTAATTATGTTTATATGGTTAATTATATGGATAATTGATTTACGTGTTGAAATTAATTATCACGATGAGATGCTTAGTCACATGATAGGCATGACGGGGTTACGTTTCAATGTGCATGTTATGTATGATAGGAAATGGGATGTTAACATGATTTAATTGTGTTGATTGTTAATTATGAGGAAAGTATGGATTTAATGAAGTTGGTTGCATTTTTGTAAAATGCTTTTAAAATACCATGTTGGGGTATTTTATACATCATGTTAATTTTTGGGTATAAATTAATTAACCCATATACCCCACTATACCCTCTTTCCCCTCACGTTACCCTTTTCACTCTTAAATCCCCAAATTCATCCCAACCCTATCATTTCATCCCATTTTCGTCCAAGCCAAGGAGGAGGAGGAGAAATCCTTGCACACTCTCCATTTGTTGAAATCTTAGTAAGATTTTGGATCCTCAAGAGGTATGGAACCAATCCTAAAGTTTTTATGATGTTTGGTTTTGAAATGGGATGATTTTGAAGTGATTTATGTGGGTTTGTTTGAGTATGTGTTGTATGTTATTGGGGTATGATTTTTGAAGTGTTTTATGTTGGTTTTAGTGAGTTATGATGATGTTAGTGTTGTTGGAAAGTTTGGGTTTGTATGGTATGGGATTGAGCTTGGAAGATGCTCAAAAAAATGGTGGAAATCGCGCACCAGCAGGTGGTGATTGATCGCCATAAATGAGGCGATCGATCGCCGAAGGCCAGTAGCCATTTTACGCAGCAGGCGATCGATCGCCTCAAATGAAGCGATCGATTGCCGCAAGGCAAAAGTGAGGCGATCGATCCCCTCGTGCAGCGATCGATCGCCGTTGTTTAAAACATGGCAAATGATGATTTTTGATGATTTTTTGGTATTTGGCTATTATTTGGCTTCTAATATTGATTTGTATGGTTGTGTGGAACCATCCCAGGTGCCAACAACATCAAGAAGATAGAGTTCTTCAATTTCTCCACTTTTGGAATTAAGGTACGTAAGAGACGTACGAGCATCAGACGGTAAACCATACTCCTATACTATGATAATGCTATAATTGCATAAGTATTTACGATGTTTATGATAAGTAAGTTTATGATGATGATTTCTATGATGAATAAAGATGACAAGATGTTTACGATGATGTTATGATAAATGAAGATGATTTCTATGATGAATAAAGATGACAAGATGTTTACGATGATGTTATGATAAGTAAGTTTATGATGATGATGTTTTTGATGAGTAAAGAGGATACGATGTCTATGAGGACGATTATGATAAGTAATGACGATGTTAATATGATGTTTATAGAATGATACGATGTTTATGATATGATAAGATGCCATACGGTGTTTATGATATGGTAAGATGCCATACGATATGGTAAGATGCCCATATGGTAAGATGCCATACGATAGGGTAAGATGCCCATATGGTAAGATGACATACGATAGGGTAAGATGCCCATATGGTAAGATGTCATACGATAGGGTAAGATGCCCATATGGTAAGATGCCATACGATGTTTATGATATGGTAAGATGCCATACGATAGGGTAAGATGCCCATATGGTAAGATGCCATACGATAGAGTAAGATGCCCATATGGTAAGATGCCATACGATGTTTATGATATGGTAAGATGCCATACGATAGGGTAAGATGCCCATATGGTAAGATGCAATACGATGTCTACGATATGGTAAGATGCCATGCGATAGGGTAAGATGCCCACATGGTAAGATGCCAAGCGATGTTTATGATATGATAAGATGTCATACGATAGGGTAAGATGCCCATATGCATGAATGTGAATCAGGGTCAACAAAAAGAAGTTAGCGAATAACCAAAAAGTTTACTTAACTAAGATTTCGTGCATTTACTGTTATATTTGGTTATGATGTTATAAGATGATGATGCTTATATGATGATGATGTTTACAAGATGATGATGTTATATGATGATGATGTTTATAAGATGATGATATTATATGATGATGATGTTTACAAGATTATTATGTCTATAAGATGCTATGATGTTTCTGATGAATATTAAACTATGTTACTAGAAATGGTAGAATGTTCGGTGGTTATTATGGGCAAGCGAGGAAGGTACTTGCCGCTGACATAACTAGCAAGTAGATACATCCGCTATCAAGGCGTAGCGAGGGGTATCACAATTCCGCTTAATGTCGAGCAAGGGGACCAATTGTGTTGCTGTCATAATAGAACCAGGACAGTCCCATTTCTAATTAACATTGTTGATTATGAGCATATATGTGAAGTATGATTTTAATCATTTATGTCAAGAACTAATGATTATATGCATGACTATGAAACAGGGACAACCAAAGAGGGTTAATGCGATTAACCAGGAAGTATACGTTACCAATTACTTTCATGCATTTATTTTTTATGCCACTACCCTATGATGTTAAGTGATGATGTACATGTTCATGATGTGTTGTTCCTGTAGGTACACTTTTGGACCGAAGGGCTAAGGGTCGGGTTGAGGCAGTGAGCTAAAAGGAGCATGAAAGAAGATAGGATACATGACTTTTGGGATAGTCTCTACTCTAGGAGTAGTATAATTCTATCGCTTTAACATTCATTTTGAGAATGTAATTAATTAAGTTTTGAAATTTCATTTTTGGCCTGTAATCTTAATAGCTCAAACTACAACCAGAACCTTAAGACGTTATTAATGCATGTTTAGTCCATTATATGTGTTTAAGATGATGTTAAGGTAGGAAGACCCTACACGTTTTGCCTTGCGGCGATCGATCGCTAAAAATATGGCGATCGATCACCTGTAGTGATTTTTGCTACTGGCCTTCGTCGATCGATCGCCACCTGCTGGTGCGCGATTTTTCACCATTCCTTATCATTTTTCAAGCTCGAACTTATACCTTTCAAATCCAAACTTTCCTACAACATCAACATCATCAAAACTCACTAAAACCCACATAAAACACTTCAAAAATCATACCCCAACAACATACAACACATACCCAAAACAAACCCACATAAATCACTTCAAAATCACCCCATTTCAAAACCAAACATCATAAAAACTTTAGGAAGGGTTCCATACCTCTTGAAGACTCCAAATCTTATCAAAGATCACTCAAACAAAAGTTTTGTGGAGCTTCCTCCTTCCTCCTTTGAAGAATTTCGAAAATGGGGGTAAAGGTTAGGGTTTGAGAGTGATTTGGGGATTTTAAGTGTAGAGGGTAAAGTGAGTTGGGTAAAGTGGGGAAAGGGTTAATTTAATTTAACTTGTACCCATTAATTAACATGATGTATAAAATACCCCAACATGGTATTTTAAAAGCATTTTACAAAAATGCAACAAACTTCCTCTAACTTCATATCTTCCTCATAATTGACAATCAATTCAATTAAATCATTTTAACACTTCATTACCCATCACATAAATCAATTACCATGATAAATAATCACATAACCATCATTAATACCCAAATTGCATATAATTAATTTCGGGGCATCACACCGAGCGTACTATCCAAACGCTCGAGGACATGTTGAGGGCTGTGTATTGGAATTTGATGCTTCTTGGCAGGATTCAGTGGCCTTGGTAGAGTTTTCTTATAACAATAGCTACCAGGCGAGCATTCAGATGGCTCCTTTTGAGGTCCTTTATGGTAGACGATGTAGATCACCCTTGTGTTGGGATGACTTGGATCGCAAATCGGTCGGGGGACCGGAACTGGTTAGGGAAATGAAAGAAAAGATAAAGGTGATAAGGCAGAAAATGAAAGCAGCCCAGGACAGACAGGCAGCATATGCAAATAAACGGCGGCGACCATTAGAATTTCAGTTGGGAGATAAGGTCTTTTTGAAGATCACACCTTTCAGAGGTGTTGTGCGATATGCGCTGGAAGCTGTCTCCGAGGTATGTCGGGCCGTACGAGATCTTGCAGTGTATTGGCACCTTAGCTTACCGAGTGGCCTTGCCACCTTCGTTGTCTGGTATACACGATGTGTTCCACGTGTCTATGTTGCGGAAGTATGAGCCGCATCCGTCGCATGTATTGCAGCCTTCCGATGTTAAGTTAGAATCCAATGTATGTTATGTGGAAAGGCCTGTTAAAATTCTGGATCGAGCAGACCGTAGACTTTGGAACAAAGTGATACCTATGATCAAGCTTCAGTGGGATCGCAGGGGTGTCGAAGAGGCTACGTGGGAGACGGAGCGGCATATGGTGCAGCACTACCCGGAACTGTTTTCTGGTATGTGATTTATGTTTCGTTTCATTTTGGGGTAAGTGCATGCGATTTTGAGGACGAAATCTTATAAGTAGGGGAGTATTGTGATATCCCTGAAATAATTAATTGCAATTTGGGCATTAATTATGTTTATATGATTAATTATGGTGATAGTTGATATATGTGTTGGAATTAATTATCTTGTTGAAATGCTTAGTCACATGGTAGGCGTGACCCGGTGGTGCATTTCAGGGTGCATGTTGTGCATGTTGGGAAATTGGGTGTTAGCATGATTTAATTGTAATGGTTGGCAATTATTTTGGAAAACATGAATTTATTGGGAGTTTGGTGCATTTTTGTAAAATGCTTTTAAAATACCATGTTGGAGTATTTTATACATCATGTTAATTAATGGGGTACAAATTTAATTATAACCCCACTATACCCACCTCACTTTATCCTTCACTTTTCAATCCCCAATTTCACTCCCAACCCTAAACCCTCACCCCATTTTCGAAACTTGCCAAAGGAGGAAGGATAAATCTTCACAAAATCTTTGTTTGTGAGATTATTGGTAGGATTTGGAGTTCATAAGAGGTATGGAACCCTCCTTGAAGTTTTTATGGTGTTTGGTTTGGTTTTGAAATGGTTTTTGATTGTTTGAAATGCGTTTATTTTGGGTTGGTGTTATTTTTGGTTGGGGGTTGGGTTTATGGTTGTATGAAGGTGTTTATTTAAGGTTTTTAGTGTTTTTGTATTGTTGATGTGTTGGTGTTTGAGTTGGGATGGTTTGGAAAAGATTTGAGGTGAAAAAATGGAGAAATCGCGCACACAACAGGTGGCGATCGATCTCTACAAACGCAGCGATCGATCGTCGAAGTGCAGTGGCAAAATGTGATGCAGGCGATCGATCGCCGCGAGCCAGTGAAGTCTGGCGATCGATCGCCATGTCAAGGCGATCGATCGGTAAGGCTCGCGATCGATCGCCAGCAGCTGAATAGTGGGAAATGTAATTTTTTTTGATGGATTTTTTGTATTTGGCTATTATTTGGCTTCTAATATTGGGTTGTGTGATTGTGTAGAACCATCCTAGGTGGCGACGCAACCAAGGAAGTAAAGTCATACCAAATCCCACTTTTGGAAAGGTACGTAGAAGACGTACGGGCACCCAACGGTACATGTATCTATTATACTCCTTGATTATGCATTGTGGATGCGAGTATATATGGAATTGTGCATTGTGGATGCAAATACATGTTGAATTATGCATGATGATTGTATATGCATATGATGATTGTTGGTGCACATCCCATGAGTCATGGTTATAATGGTGATGATTTAAATGCTTTATCGCTGTCACTTGAAACGATGATAGAATACTTGCCGCTGTCATATTGTAGCGAGGAAAGAATATTTGCCGCCAAATGTTGAAGCGAGGGTGTTGCCGCATGTCGCATTTGCGCGAGGTTATTCAATGCCACTAATATGTCGAAGCGAGGGGTATTAATGCCGTTGTCATGACAAGCGAGGTGCATTAAAATACACTATTATAACAGACTAGGGATTGGTAATTGGTGATAATGGAGTGGTGTTATGTCATGACATGTGTGAACCATTAAATAATCTATTGATTATACTCATGAGTTATGGTATAGGGACAACAAAAAAGGGAGCGTTTAAAATGCATGGGAAAAACAGGAAGTGTTTTATTACGTTTTATGCATTTACGCCTTATATTCATATTGTGTTGGATATGAATTATTATATCCTCATGTTTTGGGGGTTGTCCTTGTAGGTACATTTTGGCATGATAAAGGGGCTAAGGCGGGTTGAGGCGGTGAGCTCGTGAAGAACGCTTTTGATAGATGAAGGACATGATTATTTTGTATAGTGTCTACTCTAGGAGTAGTGTAAAACTATAGTAAATAACAATCATTTGTTTGAGAATGTAACTAATCCCTTTGATAGTCCTTAACTTGGCATGTAATTCTTAATGCTCAAAGTCTCAACACCAACCTTTAAACTCTGATAATGCATGTTAGCTCTAATTATGCCTTTAATCCGCACTTAAGGAACTAGGGTCCTTACAGATACAATTGTGATCTACCTTTAATATCATGAAGTCGGTGGGCGCACGTCCGGGGTTATCATGAGCTAGTTGGACTCCAAGCCCACAAAGAAAATCTGATTTTCAGTTCATTTGTCATGAGGGTGATGAATTCGAAAAATTTAGTGGGAGCATTCAATAACTAAAGTCCATAGTTTTTGAATTAATTAATAATCAAACGGTTTGCTTACATTTTCTGTTTATTCTCAGTATTGTGATTGCCGTGAATCCGATTACATAAAGTCACGATATAAACAAATTAACCACCAAAGTATTCTGTTTGGCTATTAATTTTAAAATAGTGCTTGCTTCTAAAAGGCTATATACCCTTGGTGGGAGCCTCCTATTGAAGTGTCTCCCGGTTCATCTCATGAAGAGATCACCACACTTGAGAAGTGGTGGGATGATGATCTCTCGGCTAGGTGATATATGATAGCATCAATGTCACCAATGAGTTTCAACACAGATATGAGAAACTCGCTCACATTGCTGATATTTTCCAACACCTACAAATGTTGTTTGGTGAACGGACGTGATTACTGAGACTCAAGACTTCAAAAGAGCTATTTTCATTTCACATGCAAGATGGGGCTTCGATCTATGAGCATGGTGTAAGAAAAATATCTCTTGTTGAGAAATTGAAAAATATGAATTTGACAATACCTCATTAACTTGCTGTAGATTTGATCTTATAGTCAAAATGTTGGAAACTCATGTATCCTTGATTCAAAGGAGAAATGTGTTCTTCTTGTTGAATCTTCTACAATTGGTAGGAAGGATTCAAGGATAAAGTAGAGGAAGAGAAATGTTTCCCGAACTCAAAAGACGAAATGTATATAGTAGCAACTAAAAAGGAAAGTCAACTATGTTTTCACTGCTGGTCACTAGCGTAAAATTTCAAGGAATACCTAAACTAGAAAGGTTCTAGAAAGGGTGTTGTGATATCCCCGAAATAATTAATTGCAATTTGGGCGTTAATTATGATTATGTGATTATTTATGGTGTTAATTAATTTAGTGTTGGAATTAATTAAAATGGCGAAATGCTAATGCATTTCAGGGTGCACGTAATGCATGTTGGAAATTTGAGTGCTAGCATGATTTAATTTTGATGGTTGATAATTACTTGGAAAGCATGTATTTTAATTGAGATTTTGGTGCATTTTGGGGAAATGCTTTTAAAATACCATGTTGGTGTATTTTATACATCATGCTAATTTTTGGGGTATATGTTTGTAATTAACCCCCACCTTTATACCCCACTACCCCCACTTTACCTTTCACTTTACCAATCCCCAAATCACTCTTCCAAAACCCTATCCCCAACCCATTTTCGTTTTTGCCTAAAGGAGGAAGGAGAAATCTTCACAAAAGCTTGGTTTGTGAGATTCTTGGTGAGATTTAGAGTCCATAAGAGGTATGGACCCATCCTTGATATTTTTATGGTGTTTGGGTTGATTTTGAAATGGTATTTTGAGTTTTGAAATGGGTTTATTTTGGGTTGGTATGGTTTTGTTTGGGTGTTGGATTTTTTAGTAGTATTGTGGTGTATGTTGAAGGTTTATGATGTTTTTATGTTGTGAGGTTGATGGTATATGTGTTGGTGAAGTTGGGGAAGAAAATATGGTGCAAAAATGGTGAATTTTTGATGTACAGACAACGACGATCGATCGCCCAAAATGGCGATCGATCGGACGTGGGCAGTACGCAATCGCTGTGTCGAGCGATTGATCGCCATGATGGGGCGATCGATCGGTGAGGCGAGTGATCGATCGCCCCAAATATGGCGATCGATCACCTAACGCCAGAATTTGGCAATCAAGGCTGCTGGACCTCGCGATCGATCGGGATTCCACAACGATCGATCGCGAGATGCCAGAATGGTATGTTTTGATTATTTTGTGGGATTTTTGGTATTGGACTATTATTTGGCTTCTAATATTGGTTTGTGTGATTGTGTAGAACCATCCCAGGTGGCGACACAGCCAAGGAAGTGAGTCACACCAAATCCTACTTTTGGAAAGGTACGTAGAGAGACGTACGGGAACCCAATGGTACATGCATCTTATATACTCATTTTAATGTGCATTGTGGATGCAAGTATATATGGAATTGTGCATTGTGGATGCAAATACATGTTGAATTATGCATTATGATTGCATATGTATATGATGATTGTTTGGTGCACATCCCATGAGTCATGGTTATATGGAGTGATGATTTTAATGCTTTGCCGCTGTCACTTGAAGCGATGATAGAATACTTGCAGCCGTCATATTGTAGCGAGCCAAATGTTGAAGCGAGGGTATTGTCGCATGTCGCATTTGCGCGAGGTTATTCGATGCCGCTAATATGTCGAAGCGAGGGGTATTAGTGCCGCTGTCAAGACAAGCGAGGTGCTTTAAAATACACTATTATAACAGACTAGGGATTGGTGATTGGTGATAATGAAATGGTGTTATGTCATGACATGTGTAGAACCATTAAATAATCTATTGATTATACTCATGAGTTATGGTACAGGGACAACAAAAAAGGGAGCGTTTAAAATGCATGGGAAAAACAGGAAGTGTTTTATTACGGTTTATGCATTTACGCCTTATATTCAATACCGATTATTATATGCTCATGTTTTGGGGGTTGTCCTTGTAGGTACAATTTGGCATGAAGGGGGCTAAGTACGAGTTGAGGCGGTGAGCTTGTTAAGAGCGCTTTTGATAAGGAAGGACATGATTATTTTGTATAGTGTCTACTCTAGGAGTAGTGTAAAGCTGTAGTGAATAATATTCATTTGTTAGAGAATGTAATTAATCCATTTGAAAGTCCTTAACTTGGCATGTAATTCTTAAGGCTCAAAGTCTCAACACGAACTCTTATACTCTGATAATGCATGTTAGCTCTAATTATGCCTTTAATCCGCACTTAAGGAACCATGGTCCTTACAAGTGTGATGCCCGGTAATTAATGGTGTTAATTCCGGGGTGGTATTGATCCTTAATGGATTTTGATTGTGGCAATTAAGAATTAATTGTGGTATTGGGACTCCCGGGGATATTAAATCCGGTATTTGGAGTCGTTGGATCCAAGGGATGAGAATGTATTCTCATCGTGGTGAAAAACCTTGGAATTTGGTTTTGGTGGGATTTGGGGTCCGGAGTACTTTGTACTGGGGCTGGTAATGGAAATAGAGATTGGGAGGTAATTTTTTTGAAAACAGATGATATTTAATGAGTCATGATGTATTTGTGAAGGGATTGGTATTTTGGAGTTTTGGTACTATATATACCAAGTAGACTCGATATTCCGTCATTGCACGGATTCCCTCTCTCTCCCCTCTCTCTGCATGCCCAACCCTTCCCCCATTTCCCTCTTTTCTCCATTTGAGAAAAAAACGTTGGTAGCTTGGCTTAGGAGCCGAATTTCTCAAAAATAATAAGGTATTATCCACCCCCTCGCATTTATCTTCGATTTGATAGCTTTATTGTGGTGTTTGGGAATGATTTGAGTTGAATTAAGAAATTGGTTTTTAAAGATTTTTGGGTTGTTGTGTTTTGGGGTTGATTTATAGCCCCTTGTTAAGGATTTATGTTGTATGGGGTGTAAGGATTGTTATTGGGGAAAATTTTGCAAGAAAGCGCCATTTTTTTGGCTGATACAGGTTGAGGCGATCGATCCCTAGGGCGGGGTGATTGATCGCCGTGACGTTGTTGAAATTTTAAGGAAGATGAACAGTGAGGCGAACGACCGCCTCAAAGGAAGCGATCGATTGCCATGAGGCAGTAGCCAAATACACTGAGAGGCGACCGATTGCCTGGAATGAAGCGATCGATCGCCCATGCCTATTTTTGAGAGGCGATCGATCGCCTGGGATGATGCGATCGATCGCCAGTGCCTGTTTTTGGGGAATTATTTCGTGTTGAGTTTTCGATGCATGCTTCACCCGAGGTCTTTTAAAATGGTTAATCGTCATGGATGACGATATAATTGGGGAATGTGAACGTGCTTGGGCGCATGGTTGCATGCTTGATTTTTAATTGTGAGTATTTATGTGTTAGCACATAATTCATCGGGTCGTGGGACTCAGGCAAGGTTGGACTCAAACTACGGAATTAGAAGGTACGTATAACGTATGAGCATAGCCCTTTTTGTAATTGCAATTGTTGAATGCATGGTACATTATATTGCAATAAATGGATAGACATTGGGAATTATATGGTGCCGCTTTTGAGCGAGCAATGATTGGGATGTTGTCGCCTTAGAGCGAACATCGGCTATTACGCCACTGCTGTTGAGCATGCGTGAGAATAAAATGCCGCTATTGTAGAACGAGCGATGAAATAGAACTATGAAAATATAAGTGAGATATATGGAATATCTATAATCATTGTTTAATGATTTGATATTATTGATTTTGGTATCGGTACGTGGCAAACGGATTTGTTAATCAATGTAACGATTAACTGGCATTTGGGAATTTGATGGTTTCAGTTATTTTGAGAACAGGGACAGCACAGGGGATCCCGGATGAGGATGATGTCATCCAGGGAGTGTCTTTTAATATTCATAGCATTTACTTGTGTAAATTATAAATTGTAATATTGTGCTTATTGGATTTGGGGTATTGGTATGCTCACCCCGTGTGGGGGCTGTCTCTGTTGGGGCAGGTGATTAGGTACATCGATGGCTTTGGAGTTGAGCTCGAGCTATGGATTGGAGGTGCTTCCAGGATCAAAGTACCAGTGACGGTATTGAGCACCGTGTTTTATACATTTGATACACACATATTTATTCGATGCTCACATGTGAGCACTATTATATGTATATGGTATGTATAAAAAAGGCAAGGGCCTTTCTCTCTTCATTTATGAGTTGCATGCGATTATTTATTGAATTGCTAAATGAACTGAGAACATGTTAGTGTATTATAATGGTGCATGATATGTATGTGGACTTGGTTGTGGAAAATTAGACATTATATGGAATAATGTAAAGAATTTTATTATTGGCATGATTTGCTATGATGATACGTGGTTTTTCCCCTACATGTATGATTACATGCATTAAATGCTTGGATTAATACACTAATAACGAGTTAAGGGCACGGGGGTCCTTACATTAGTGGTATCAGAGCAGTGGTTTGCTCTTTGGGGCTGTTGAGGGCCTATGAACACGTTGATGGAAATTGGTAGCACATAATGATGCATGATGGTAGTTAGTGTTGTGTGACACAACTATTTTGCTTATGTGTGTTTATGATGTGTGGTCATAAATGGAATGGTATATGTCATGACACTTATGTGACCGTAATATAACCCATTGTTTATGATTATGAGTGTAGTACATGGACAACCAAGGGGAGCATCTTTAAATGCATTGAAATACAGGAAGTACTTTGTACTCATGGTTTACGCATTTACTCAATATAATCATATTGTGGTGAATATGGATTATTATATGCTCATGGTTTGGGATTGTTCCTGTAGGGACGCTATGGCATGAATGGCTAAGGCCAGGGTTGAAAGACACGAAACGGTAACCTGTATTTTATATACATCATGGATTATGCATTGTGGTTGCATATATATTGTAGTGATGATTTTAATGCCTTGCCGCTAAATGTTGAAGCGATGGTAAAATTCCGCATGTCACATTTGAAGCGAGGTGCATTAAAATACACTCATGGCGATGTATATTGGATTATGGATTGTGCATTGTGGTTGCACGTATATTGGAGTGATGATTTTAATGCTTTGCCGCTAAATGTTGAAGCGAGGGTATTGCCGCATGTCACATTTGAAGCGAGGTGCATTAAAAATACACTCATTGTGGTTGCATATATATATTGGAGTGATGATTTTAATGCTTTGCCGCTAAATGTTGAAGCGAGGGTATTGCCGCATGTCACATTTGAAGCGAGGTGCATTAAAATACACTCATTGTGGTTGCATATATATTGGAGTGATGATTTTAATGCTTTGCCGCTAAATGTTGAAGCGAGGGTATTGCCGCATGTCACATTTGAAGCGAGGTGCATTAAAATACACTCATTGTGGTTGCATATATATTGGAGTGATGATTTTAATGCTTTATCACTAAATGTTGAAGCGATGGTATTGCCGCATGTCACATTTGATGCGAGGTGCATTAAAATACACTCATAGTGATGTATACTGTGATATAGATTATGCATTGGGTTGCAAGTATAGATTGGATGCTTGGTGAACATCCCATGAGTCGTTGTTATGGACGAGTGATGATTTTAAATGCTTTGCCGCTATCACTTGACGCGATGATAGAATGCTTGCCGCTGTCATAATGTAGCGAGGAAAGAATATTTGCAGCCAAATGTTGAAGCAAGGGTATTGCCGCATGTCGCATTTGAGCGAGGTTATTCAATGCCGCTGATATGTCGAAGCAAGGGGTATTAGTGCCGCGGTCATGACATGCGAGGTGCATTAAAATACACGCTATAACAAGGCTAGGGATTGGCTATTCTATTGGCGATGGTTCATGCCGCCGGGTATCTATATAGTGATGGTTTACTCCGCTATTCTATTGGCGATGGTTCATGCCGCCGGATATCTATATAGCGATGGTTCATTCCGCTATTCTATTGGTTATGGTTTATGCTGCCGGGTATTCATAGCGACGGTTCATTCCGCTATTCTATTGGTGATAGTTTATGCCGCCGGGTATTCATAGCGATGCTTCATTCTGCTACATCTATGGCGATGGTTTACACCGACGGGTATCTATATAGCGATGGTACATTCCGCTAATCCTATGGCAATGATTCATACCGCCGGATATCTATAGCGATGATTTATACCGCTATGTACGTAGCACGGGATCACGCCGCCTTCGAGCGATGAGTGCTGCTTGCGTACCACTGTTGGGCGATGGATACATGTATACCGCTATCTTGATAGCGATGAGGTATGGTGTATTACTGTTTTATTAGCATTATTGTGGATGTCATGCGTTGATATACATATACCGTCACGTGTTTGACGATGAGATTATGGATGTCGTGTATCGACATGTACCGTCACGGGATGACGATGACATAGTGGATGTTCTATGTAGACGTGTAGCATCGTTTCGATCAATAATACATTTAGGTATATGTATTTAGTCGTATGGTTTGAGTTCCAATGGTGAGCACAGGGTAGTGTCTGGGTCACTAGTTGACGAGACCATTATACCGAGCAGGTTGCTCGATGAATTATTGGGTGCGCCGTACAGGAAGTGTACCACAACACATATTTGAGGTAAATATTTTACGAGTAGTGGTACCTTTGGGTATACTCGTTGGGATGACTAAGGCCAAGTGATTGGTGGTAAGAGTAGTTATTGAGGAAATTACTCGCTTTTGTTGTTGTGACGTGGGGTAGACATGGTCACACCCACCCTGAGGGTGTGGAATAAGTCCTAATGGATTACGATTGCATCGTGGTTGAGCATGGACGCCGGGATGTCCATTATGCTTTGGTGTTTTAGAGAACTATTGGGTGATGACCCACTACTCTAATGGTTTGTAAGGTATGGAATACCGGGATGGAACGTATGGCATGTTGGTAGGTTTGGTATAAGCCTATGGAGGCAGCGATTTGCTAGCCAGGTATTGTTGCAGTGATATAGTGTGCTTGTTGTAGCCATTATACTGTTCGCTGGAACCGAATTTGGTGAATCGTAATAGTGGACTCTTGTAGTCACTTTGTGGCTTAAGGTTTGAGGCAGGAAATATCTCACGGGGACATTTATACGTCAAATGTTTCGAGGGACTTGCACCGGGACAACTCAATTTTTGTTATGGATACCAACGTGAGTGTCGACAAGTCGTTGTTAGCTTTGGTTGAGCATATTTGCATATGGAATGCAACGGGAGTCACAATTGGAATTGTGGGATATAGTTAGTAGGGTAACACTATGTTGAGCCTTAAACGCATGGTTGTGTTTAATGCTTTAATTTATCTCCGGATTATTTTTGAGTTTTGATGATCAACAAAACTTGTGTTTGTTATACTAATGTGTTTACTTAGTGTACAGGTTTAATGGTTAAAAAATGGATTGATTGAAGAAAATCAATTGTGCAAATTTTGGTCTAGATCACCCCAGACGATGGCAGCCAGGAGGGGCATCGCCACGCACATCAACAGAGGCGACGCCGAGGCTCGTGCGCAGGGGGAGTTCGCCCAAGGCGATGGCCTGATTGCCTGAGACGATGGCCTGAACGCCTGAGGCGATCAATGCTTCGCCTGAGGCGATGGAAGATTTTGAGCAGCTGAGGCTACGACATTGATTTATGGAATTGATCGCCTGAGGCTATCGGTACATCGCCTGAGGAGATGCGTGCATTATGGTGACCGTTGGGGCGCGGAGATGGTGATCGCCCGAGGCGATGTCCGAGGCGATCGAGGAGTGATTTCAGCCTTATGTGTAGCAATGGCTAGTAGGAGCCTTGGGAACCTCCTACACTATAAATATGGATGCTTTGGAGCATTTTGAAGACAAGAAACAAGCCTACAAACTTCAACAAAGCTTTGCTTATTCAAATTTCATATAACATTGCAATCTCCATACATTTGTGTTGTATTGGAGTTGTGATTCTTTTCTTTTGAGAGAGTCTTGTTTTCTTCGTGTTGTTACACCGTGAAGGTGTTGTTGATTTAATTGTAAGGTCCTCCAACACCGACGCAAGTTGGAAATTGTAAAGTCATCAACAAGTAAAGTTGGTGCATGTGTTGTGGCTATCCTTGGAGCCCTTAAGGCCAAGAAGACTCGTGAAGAGTGTTGGTAACTCGGGAAGAGTTTTGTGTGGCTCTGCTTGGAGCCCTTAAGGCCAAGAAGACTCGTGAAGAGTGTGGTGCTCATGAAGAGCTTTGTGTACTCGGGAAGAGTTGTATTGTGGCTAACTTGGAGCCCTCAAGGCCAAGATCATTCGTTCTAGTGGAACCTCGGTTGGAAGTTATCTAGCCAGGAAGAGGAGTTGTAGGTGATTCATCGCCGAACTTCTATAACAAATCTTTGTGTCTTTTACCGCTTTATTTCATTACACATTTATTTACTTATTCATTTCTTTTATTTATCGATTGACTCAAGTCTTCTGCAGCGCAAACTCATTATTTTTGCAATCTCATTTTAAAAAGCTAAAGTAGCCAAGGAACCTCATTCACCACCCCTCTTCGGTTCCAACAAGTGGTATCAGAGCCATTTGATTTTTGTATTAAATCAAATTTTTTTATATGGCTAATCCAGCAAATGAGTTTGCTCAAGGTCAATCGACAAATCGCCATCCGCTCTTCACGGGTGATAATTACGGCTATTGGAAAAATAGAATATCTCTATACATCCAATCCGTAGATTATGACCTATGGAAGATCATTGTGAAAGGTCCACATATTCCTTTGAAGGAAGTTGGGGGAATAAGTATTCCCAAAGAAATGGACGACTTCACAAGAGCGGACATGATTTTAATTTCCCAAAATGCTAAAGCTATTAATATTTTGCATTGTGCTTTATATATGAAGGAGTACAACCGGATCTCGATGTGCTCAACCTCAAAGGAGATATGTGACAAATTGCAAATTTGTCATGAGGGCAAAAATCAAGTGAAGGAGACAAAGATATACTTATTGCAACTCAAATATGAGACATTGAGATGGAGTCCGGAGAAGAGGTTGACTCGATGTTTAGAAGGCTCACCCAAATAATAAACGAGCTTGCCCAACTTGGAGAGAAGTACCCTCCAAAGCAAATATGGAGAAGAGCTCTAAGAGCCTTGTCAAAAGAATGGAATGCAAAGAAGACGGCCATCATCGAATCCAATAAAGGAGAAAGTGCATCTTATGACCTTGATGAACTTCATGGCACATTGGTGACCCATGAGCTTTAAGTGTCAACAAGGAAGGGAATAAAGGAGGATGAGAGATCCATAAGAAAGGGGATCACCTTGATCGGTTGGAAGGATCAATCCGAGGATGAAGTAGATGTTGGGATATGCCCTAAGACATGTCATTAGATGATTATTTATGACATACAATGTATTATGATTTTTATAAATGGCAAATCATTATTATATATTATTCGAATAACTGTGCAGTATGAATTGATATATAAGTTAATGTCCTTAGAATAATATTGTATTATTCTTAAAGATTGTCCCTAGTCAAGTATTATCATAAATCGGGATAATGATAATACAATGAGACTAGTATGTTTTGATTGATGAATTAATTCATGGATATGAGATATCAAATCAACACATGGGTACATGTTAGAGAACAATGTACTGAACAGACCCACCATGAGAATGCTACATGGATAGTTATATGAGTGTCATAATAATGTATGTAATCTTTTAGACTTGAGATCATCAGAGATCCCAACATAAGGAGTTATGTATCTTGATATTGTCAAATGTTACCTGTAACATGGTAAACTATAAAGGCAACTATTGGATACACTACGAATTATGTAGAGGAATGTTGATTGATCAAGATAGGATTTGTCCCTCCTATATAACAGGAGAAGTGTTTGGGCTCTTGATCAAATAAGACTAAAATGCATGGCCGTGCTCGAATGAGTCGATATGTGATATCGAGCTTATTCGTTTATTCTAGTTCTACTTGTGGATCAAGAAATAGAGATTGAATATACGAGTGTGACTATTCCATGACTCGTGTTCAATCTAAACACATGGACAAAGGGATTAAGTTACATGGTTAATATTATCACAAGTTCTAAAGTTATGTCGAGTCAAAGACATTCTTGTAATTTGGGTAGCCTTGATGTGTTGCTAGACACCGCTCTTTGCTTGTGACGTAAAATGTGATTTTATGTCACTGCCAACATTACAAGATCCTATCGGGTCGCACAAAAGATTAAATCGATAAAGGGAATTAAATTCATTGGATGAATTAATTAATTAAGAAGAGTCTTAATTAAATGATTATAAGGATTTAATTAAATCATGGGTTTGGGCCCATGAGGCTTTGTGAAAGCCTTTAATTAAATCATATATAATTTGATAACAAAGTGATTAATTGAGATTAACACAACATATCATATAACCTAGCCACCCAAGAGGAAGCTCTCGGCCACCATAAAAAACCGTGACCTCTCGGCCGCCGCCATCTTGGTCCCCTTTTGTTTTTCCGGCCATCCTCTTCGATTTAGAATCGTGTGTGGTTATTGTCTCGGTTTAAGAACGAGTCTAGCAACTTGTTCTTAAATCCCCTTTTCGATTTGATCGTGTGGATACCGTAGAGGCAAGACCTTGGAGGTGTTGCTTGTGACTCGGAATTCGTTGGACGTGGTGCTTCGTGGATTCTGCTCAAACACGCTACAAGGGTGAGACTCTTATTATCTCTAATCCGATATGACCACTTTGTATAGATCCGCGGTTCTAGTAATCCAAAATTTTAAATTCCGCTGCGTTGTATGCTTGTTGGATTACTTACAGAAGATGATGATGAAGAGATGATCTTGTTTACTAAAAAGTTCAAGAAGTTCTTCAACAAACACAACAAGCCAAAGACCTCTAGTGCTACCAAACATGATTCCAAACAAGAGGTAACTTGTTACAATTGTCAAGAAAATAGGCATTATGCTAACAAATGTCCTAGGGAGAAGAATGAGGACAAAGGGAAGAAGAAAGCCCTTATAGCCACATGGAGTGATAGTGACTCCGATGAAGAAGGAACTAACCTTTATCTCATGGCCAAAGATGACGCAAATGATGAAGGAGATGAAAGAGACGATGATGTACCATCTTTTGATGAACTATTAGATTCTTATCATGAGCTTATAGACGTCATTGGCAAAACCAAGATGAGTAACAAATTACTCAAACTTGAGGTAGCCAAGAAGGATGAAGAAAACAATTCATTGAAAAATGAATTAAGTTCTTTGAAGAAATCTTTTTGCAAATTTAGTGAGAGTAGTCTAAAGATGAATGAATTGCTTGGCTTGCAACGTTGTAGCTTCGATAAAGCCAGACTAGGCTTCTCAAGCAAATCTAAAATATTTTCAAGCTTGTTAGCTAAAGCCAAGCATAATTCTCCTACTTTCACTTATTGTTGCAAAGATGGTCATTCTAAGAATAAATGTAGGTTTGCTAAAATCCAATATCAACCTAACAAAAGGTGGAAATGGATTCCAAAGGCAACGATGAAAGCTAACTCGCAAGGACCCAAAAATCAAATGGGTACCAAAGTCCCTCCAATTGTTAATTTGTTTTGTAGGGACAACAATGGGATGGAGGATGGAGGATGAAGGCACAAGCAACTCAAGGGAGGAGTTTATTTCATTCACCACCATAGAAAGCACGAGGCATATGACCAATGACAAGGACGTACTCTTGTCATCGAAGGTAAATTTATTTTGTGCATTTCAAAAGAGCAATTCAAAATTTCATTGGCACAAATTAATTGTGAGACCAATAAATAATGAAGCTCAATATTCATTGGTGGTAAAATGCATTACCCCTTAGCATATTCACATATAAATTATTTTGATGCATGATGTATGCGTATCCTTTTATAGTAAGTATCTTGATATGTCTTGAATTCAAATTTAAATATGCAATGTGGAAATGTGCAATTATGTGATTAATAATTTTATTAACTTATCAAATGATGCTTTGAGAATTTTAATGTCTAGTAGGCAAAAGTGCATGAAACTCTTGGTAGAACATATGCACACTTTGCAACATTTAGAATTCATTGTTGAATGCCTTAAACGCATGTTTGTTGTTCCTCTCAATGATTTTATCTTAGGCTTGTTATGCTTATTACATGCTTGATGAGGAACATATGTAAATTGTTAAAATATGGCTATGTGTCAACATATAATTATGCTATGATTATTTAAATTTTGTACTTTTTGATTATCACAAAAATGGGGAGAATTTTGTGATAAACTTGAAGGTTAATTCATGCATGGTTTGAGGGGGAGAGTTGTTTGCTTTATGCTTTACTTGGTAATTGTGTATGTGCTATGCAATTGTTAAGGGGGAGTCATGTTTACTCACATTTCATGCATATTACATATTCAAGTTTATCAAGTTTTGTGATCATCAAAAAGGGGGATATTGTTGAGCCTTAAACGCATGGTTGTGTTTAATGCTTTAATTTATCTCCGGATTATTTTTGAGTTTTGATGATCAACAAAACTTGAGTTTGTTATACTAATGTGTTTACTTAGTATACAAGTTTAATGGTTAAAAAGTGGATTGATTGAAGAAAATCAATTGTGCAAATTATGGTCTGGATCGCACTAGGCGATGGCAGCCAGGAGGGGCATCGCCACGCACATCGATAGAGGCGACGCCGAGGCTCGCGCGCAGGGGGAGTTCGCCTGAGGCGATGGCCTGAACGCCTGAGGCGATGGAAGATTTTGAGCAGCTGAGGCTACGACATTGATTTATGGAATTGATCGCCTGAGGCGATGCGTGCATTATGGTGATGGGGCGCGGCGATGGTGATCGCCCGAGGCGATGTCCGAGGCGATCGAGGAGTGATTTCAGCCTTATGTGTAGCAACGGCTAGTAGGAGTCTTGGGGGTCTCCTACACTATAAATATGGATGCTTTGGAGCATTTTGAAGACAAGAAACAAGCCTACTAACTTCAACAAAGCTTTGCTTATTCAAATTTCATATAGCATTGCAATCTCCATACATTTGTGTTGTATTGGAGTTTGTGATTCTTTTCTTTTGAGAGAGTCTTGTTTTCTTCATGTTGTTACACCGTGAAGGTGTTGCTGATTTAATTGTAAGGTCCTCCAACACCAACGCAAGTTGGAAATTGTAAAGTCATCAACAAGTAAAGTTGGTGCATGTGTTGTGGCTATCCTTGGAACCCTTAAGGCCAAGAAGACTCGTGAAGAGTGTTGGTAACTCGGGAAGAGTTTTGTGTGGCTATCCTTGGGGCCCTTAAGGCCAAGAAGACTCGTGAAGAGTGTGGTGCTCGTGAAGAGCTTTGTGTACTCAGGAAGAGTTGTATTGTGGCTAACTTGGAGCCCTCAAGGCCAAGATCATTCGTTCTAGTGGAACCTCGGTTGGAAGTTATCTAGCCGGGAAGAGGAGACATAGGCGCTTCATCGTCGAACTTCTATAACAAATCTTTGTGTCTTTTACCGCGTTATTTCATTACGCATTTATTTACTTCTTCATTTCTTTTATTTATCGATCGACTTAAGTCTTCCGCAGCGCAAACTCATTATTTTTGCAAACTCATTTTAAAAAGCTAAAGTAGCCAAGGAACCTCATTCACCCCCCCCCCCCCT
Organism: Haberlea rhodopensis; assembly: GCA_907163345.1. Lineage (NCBI taxonomy): Eukaryota > Viridiplantae > Streptophyta > Magnoliopsida > Lamiales > Gesneriaceae > Haberlea > Haberlea rhodopensis. The sequence goes on along the minus strand of CAJQUN010000345.1, from coordinate 181,754 downwards.
CTTCGGTTCCAACACACTACTATATTGATTTTATCTCTTGGAGAGATTTGGATTGTACTGTCATGGAGACAGCTAATATTGGTTGAGGGTTGATTGTGAATCAACCAGGGTAAGCACTACTAGTGTTGGACTAGGTGATGACCTTATATTTCCGGCAAGACGTTCGAGGAGGCGTCTCTGGAGAGATGCTCAAGGTTTGTAGAGTACTATGGCATTAGTACAGTGCATCATTAGATGTGTATACGTCGTGTATAAGGATTTCGATTTGGAAATAGTGGCTTTGAGGCACTATTCTGAACCTATTTATGTATTTGTTGGTTCCGGGATATATTTTGGTATAAATATATCCAGTTTCCGAACGGTGGTTCGAGGTTGGAAGGTCATGGCACATGACATTTTCCTTGAGAGAAAGGCGGTATCGATATACCTATCTTTTGGGAATCTTTGTAGACTCGATGAGTCGGTTGGCGCGGTGTTGATGTTGGAACCACACCTTTGATCATTGGTTTGTCAATCATCATCCTCCACGATGTGAGGATAACTGGGGATTGACAGTTGTTTTTGGGGCTTTGGGTATGATTGGTGAATGCTAACATTATAGGTTTACACTACTCCTAGAGTAGAGATTATCCAAAATCCTGTATCCTATATTCTTTCATGCTCCTTTTAGCTCACTGCCTCAACCCGACCCTTAGCCCTTCAGTCCAAAAGTGTACCTACAGGAACAACCCATCATGAGCATGTACATCATTACTTAACATCATAAGGTAATGGCATATAAATAAATGCATGAAAATAATCGTAACATATACTTCCTGGTTAATCGCATTAACCCAATTTGGTTGTCTCTGTTTCATAGTCATGCAAATAATCATTAGTTCTTGACATAAATGATTAAAATCATACTTCATATATATACTCATAATCAACAATGTTATTTAGAAATGGGGATGTTTCTGGCCTTGTTATGTCAGCGGAACAATTGGCCCCCTCGCTTCGACATATAGCGGTACTGTGATACCCCTCGCTACACCTTGATAGCGGATGTATCTCCTCGCTAGCTATGTAAGCGGTAAGTACCTTCCTCGCTTTCCCATAACAACTACCAGAACACTCTACCATTCTCAATAACATAGTTAAACATACATTATCATCATCATATCATAAACATCATCATCTTATAAACATCATCATCTTGTAAACATCATCATCTTGTAAACATCATCATCTTATAAACATCATCATCTTATAAACATCGTCATCTTATCATAAACGTCCTCATAAACATCATATCATCTTTACTCATCATAAACTTACTTATCATAATAATCATCATAAACATCGTAAATACTTATGCAATCATTGCGTAGTCATAGTATAGGAATGTGTTTTACCGTCCGATGCCCGTACGTTTCTTACGTACCTTAATTCCCAAAAGTGGAGAAGTTGGAGAACTTTATCTCCTTGATGTTGTTGGTACCTGGGATGGTTCTACACAACCATACAAATCAATATTAGAAGCTAAATAATAGCCAAATACCAAAAATTCAACAAAAAACATCATTTGCCATTTTTAAGCTGCTGGCGATCGATCGCTGCATAGAGGCGATCGATCTCCTGACTTTTTGCCTCGCGGCGATCGATCGCTTCATTTGAGGCGATTGATCACCTGCTGTGCAAATCGCTACTGGCCTTCGGCGATCGATCGCCTCATACATGGCGATCGATCGCCACCTGCTGGTGCGCGATTCTTCACCATTTTTGAGCATTTTTTCAAGCTCAATCTCATACCCTTCAAACCCAAACTTTCCAACATAACAAATATCATCATAACTCACTAAAACCCACATAAAACACTTCAAAAATCATACCCCAACTACATTCAACACATACCCAAAACAAACCCACATAAAACACTTCAAAAATCATCCATTTCAAAACCAAACATCATTAAAAATTTAGAAAGGGTTTCATACCTCTTGAGGACTCCAAATCCTACAACAAATCTCACAAACAAGACTTTTGTGAAGATTCCTCCTTCCTCCTTTGCCAAATTTTGAAAAATGGGAAGTGGTAGGGTTTGAGAGTGAATTTGGGGATTTTAGAGTGATGGGGAAAAGTGAGGTAAAAAAGGAGGGTATAGTGGGGTTAAAAGGGGTTATGAAGATTAATTAAAATTGTACCCCAACAATTAACATGATGTATAAAATACCCCAACATGGTATTTTAAAAGCATTTTACAAAAATGCAACAAACTTCCACTAAATTCATATCTTCCTCATAATTAACAACCAATACAAATAAATCATGTTAACACCCCATTTTCTAACATGCATAACATGCACCCTGAAATGCAACCCCGGGTCACGCCTACCATGTGACTAAGCATTTCAACAAGATAATTAATTTCAACACATAAATCAATTATCACCATAATTAATCATATAAACATCATTAATGCCCAAATTGCATATAATTAATTTCGGGGCATCACAATACTCCCCTACTTATAAGATTTCGTCCTCGAAATCACATGCACTTACCCAAAATGAAACTAACATAAATCATACCAGAAAATAGTTCCGGGTAATGCTGCACCATATGCCGTTCCGTCTCCCACATAGCCTCCTCGACACCCAGACGATCCCACTGAACTTTGACCATCGGTATAACCTTGCTTCGTAATTTGTGTGGGGTCCTCGTTACTTAATCCATTATGTATCATGTTAACATACATATGTGAGTCTGAATTAAGTAATAACATGCACTGATTAAGAGTATCTTACTAGTTAAGTTGTTACAGGGTTTATAAAAACCTATCACCTACACATCATATGTACAAACAACAACCTACTACAAGATAACTCCTAGGCAGTGGTTCAGCTCGCAGCGGAAAATGACTCACATCCCGTCCTCCCACGTCTATGAGTCCCTACTGAAACATTCACACAATGTGAGTATAGATAATAACTATTTCAGTGCGATATCAAAACACAATATCAATATCAATGATAAAGCACAATAAATCATCTAATGTGAATGTTCTGTATCATGCATCAACAAATGCACCATGTCATGACATGTCTCAACAATTACCATATTATCACAAGACCAATATGATATGCCTATTCAGCTCAATATGTCAGTGGAACCACCTCACATCTTCATATTAGCAGCACATATCATAGTACCGTCCTCAAATGATAATAGCCAGAGTATATACCCAAAAACCGGCGTATATCTCTATATAGCATAACCGAGCATATACCCAAACCAGGCGTATATGTCTATGTAACATAACCGAGCATATACCCAAACCAGGCGTATATCTCTATGTAACATAACCGAGCATATACCCAAACCAGGCGTATATCTCAAACACATGATATCCATGAATGTACATGCATATGATACTACCAATCATATGATACTAACATAACACAATTCATATGATAGCAATCTCATAACATCATCACACAATATCTATACTCCGTACGTCAACACGTACATGTACTGCGACACAAACGATTTAAATTAGGCGTCACTGGCTAATTGCCTCGTTGTCCCGTCCCTTGAGATGATGCTACAACAATGCCAACAATATATCATGTTATCATAGGCATTAAAATCAAATTCTATAAAAATATAACATTTTTCAACATTCTGGCTCTGGCGATGGATCGCTACTTCTCACCGATCGATCGCCATACTGTTCTGCCCCCTCGCGATCGATCGCCATTCCTCGCGATCGATCGCCAAAGTGTTCTGTTTCTGGCGATCGATCGCCACATTTTTACCGATCGATCGCCACATACATTAACCGCCTTCTGGTCGCGGCGATCGATCGCCACAAAGCTAGCGATCGATCGCCGATGTCCAGAAACCTTTGAACATGGCGATTTTGAGCTTATCTTCCTAGCTTTTCTCCTATAACTCGAATTTAACCATTTCAACATGTTTCTTGCAATCTCTAGGACCATATGAACATGTTTCTATCATCATAGAATCCAATTAATAGCATATAAACATGATATGATTCTTCACATGCACATGTGATATTCCACCTCACATACGTCAACACCAAGTACATAATTCAAGTGTAAAACCATGAATTCCTTACCAAGATATTAAGAAATCACTTCACACAACTTCCTAGCTCAATTCACAAGTGAATCCCAAGCTCAAACCACAAAGAACTTGAAAGAGATGGAGAGGAGTTTGTGTAGTGTTTTTTTAGGTGAAAGATGAGAAACTATGTGATTCTCCTCCCTAAATCACTTGATATAAGGTCATTAGTTCCCTAAATCACTTGCTATCATATCATTTGGAGTTAATGACATGTTAAGTAACATGTACATGAAGATGAGAAATTGCATATACAAACATAATACATGCATATGAGATATACAACATAAGAAACATGTAGAAATAACATATCAACATACCAGAAAACAAATCCGGATACCGTTGCATCATATGCTGCTCCATCTCCCACGTTGCCTCTTCGACACACCTTATGTCCCACTGTACCTTAACCATAGGAATCAATTTATTACGCAACCTGCGTTCAGCTCGATCCAAGATCATAACCGCTCGTTCCTCATACGACACATCTGTATCCAACTGTACCTTAGGTAACTGTAATACATGACCCCGATCTGGTTCATACTTCCTCAACAGTGAAACATGAAAGACATCATGAATACTACTCAAGGCCGGTGGTAGTGCCAATCGATATGCCAACGTACCAATACGTTGCAATACCTCATACGGACCAACATACCGTGGAGACAATTTTCTACGTTTACCAAACCGTACTACACCTTTAAAAGGTGAGATTTTCAAGAACACACGGTCACCAACTTGAAATTCAAGTGGTCTACGACGTTTATTGGCATAAGCAGTCTGTCTGTCCTGAGCAGCTTTAAGTTTCAATCGAATTAACTTTACTTTTTCTTCCATTTCATGAATCATATCTGGTCCATGTAAGAAAGACTGATCCACATCATCCCAATATAATGGCGATCTACATCGTCGCCCATACAAAGCCTCAAATGGTGTCATCTGTATACTAGACTGATAACTGTTGTTATATGAAAATTCCACTAATGGCAATGACTCTTGCCACGAGTTATCAAACTCTAATACACAGGCACGCAACATATCCTCAAGTGTCTGTATCGTACGCTCTGTTTGTCCATCTGTCTGAGGATGATATGCTGTACTCAACCGCACTTCAGTTCCCAACGCTGTCTGTAACCCTTCCCAAAAATGAGAAGTAAATCTCGGATCCCTATCCGATACAATGGAAACTGGGATACCATGTAGCCTTACTACATGTTGAATGTACAACTGTGCCATTCTCAGATATGTAAATGTCATACAATATGGCACGAAATGAGATACTTTGGTGAGTCGGTCAACGATCACCCAAATAGCATCGCAACCAGAAGACGTCCGTGGCAAATGAGTCACAAAGTCCATCGTGATATGTTCCCATTTCCACTGAGGAATTTCCAAACTGTGTAATTCACCTCCTTGTTTCTGTCTTTCCGCTTTCACTTGTTGACAGATCAAACACCGTTTCACAAAGCTCAACACATCCTGTTTCATACGTTTCCACCAAAATTGGGTACGTAAATCATTATACATTTTCTTTCCTCCAGGATGTATACTGTATCTACTACAATGAGCACGTTGTAGTAGTTCTTGGCGTAGTCCTAATATCGCAGGTACTACCCAACAAGTCCTGTATTTCAGAATTCCATCATTTGCAAGTACAAACTGCGATGTTTGTCCTTGACTTATTATTTCTTTCCAATGTTGTACCTCATCATCAGTCATTTGTGCCTTTCTGATTTTGTCAAAAATGTCAGGTTCAACCAATAATGTTGATACCCGTACTGACACTGTTTCCACATCAAAATCATAACCCAAAGTACAACAAGAAGTCATCAAGGCAGATAAATGAATCATCTCATCAGCCGTATGATGTACTTTTCGACTCAAGGCATCTGCTGTAAGATTAGCCTTTCCTGGATGATATTCAATCTCACAATCATAATCTTTCAACAGATCCATCCATCTTCTTTGTCTCATATTCAACTCTGCTTGAGTGAATAAAAACTTTAAACTCTTATGATCTGTGTATATGGTAAACGAAGTACCATATAAATAATGTCGCCATATCTTCAAGGCAAAGACAATGGCAGCCAATTCCAAATCATGCACTGGATATCGCATTTCATGTGGCTTCAACTGTCGTGATGCATAAGCCACAACATGTTTATCCCGCATCAATACACAACCCAAACCTAGAAATGATGCATCAGTATATAAGGCAAACCTGTCATGCTCCGATGGAATAATCAAAACTGGAGCTGTAGTTAATCGATGTTTCAATTCCTGAAAACTACGCTCACATGCCTCCGACCATCGAAACGGTACTCCTTTCTGTGTCAATTGTGTCAATGGTTTGGCAATTGCTGAAAATCCTTCAACAAACCGTCTATAATAGCCAGCCAAACCCAAGAAACTACGAATCTCTGGCACAAAAGTAGGTGCTGACCAATTCAACACTGCTTCGATTTTCTTCGGATCAACTGATATACCTTCTTCTGAAATTACATGCCCCAAAAAGCCGACACTAGTCAACCAAAACTCCCACTTACTGAGTTTGGCATATAACTGATGTGTCCTCAACAATTGCAATACCATATGCAAATGTTGAACATGTTCTGCATCATATGCGAATAGATTAGTATATCATCGATAAAGACAATGACAAAAAGATCAAGGTATTCCTGGAACACACGATTCATTAGACTCATAAAGACAGCGGGAGCATTTGTCACTCCAAATGGCATCACCAGAAACTCATAATGTCCATAACGAGTTCTGAATGCTGTCTTCTGTATATCTCCTTCCCTCACACGTATTTGATGATATCCTGACCTCAAATCAATCTTAGAATAAATCCTTGATCCCTGCAACTGATCAAACAAATTATCCATACGAGGAAGAGGATATTTATTCTTTATCGTTACCTTGTTCAATTGTCTATAGTCAATACATAGTCGCATTGTCCCATCCTTCTTCTTAACAACTAAAACCGGAGCACCCCAAGGCGATACACTAGGACGTATGTACCCCTTGTCCAATAAGTCTTGCAATTGAGTTTTCAATTCTTTCAATTCAGTTGGTGCCATCCGATAAGGAGCTCTTGAAATTGCAGAAATACCAGGTATCAAATCAATACCAAATTCCACTTCTCGACTCGGTGGGAATCCAGGTATCTCATCTGGAAACACATCCGCATATTCTGCAACCACTGGTATCTCCTCCACTTTCATTTCTCTTTTCTGTTCAGTTACATCCAGGGCATAAATCAAATAACCCGCATGTCCACGTTCTAACAAACGCGACATTCGGATTGCTGATATCAAAGGAATCCTTGCCCTCGATCCCTGACCATAAAAATACCATTGATTTCCAGTATCAGACTGAAATCTCACAATCTTCTGACAACAATCCACAACAGACTGATATTTACTCAACACATCGATTCCAAGGATGCAATCAAAATCTGTCATGTCTAACACAATCAAATCAGCCTATAGTCCATCCTCAGTCTCAAACTGAATATCACAATCAGACACACTCTAACAAGTCATCACAGTAGTTCCCATGGGTGTCGAAACATAAAGAGGTATCAACAGTGGAGAAGAGCATATATGATACTGATCAATAAAAGCTTGTGCCATAAAAGAATGTGATGCACCAGTATCAATCAAAAGTAAAGCTGGATAAGTAAACAAAGTACACTTACCCGCTATCACATCATCAGGAACTGCCTCTGCTTCCTCTCTGTTCAGTGCATACACCTGAGCCTGAGGTGGTCCTGTCCTCTGTCCTCCACCAGACTGTGGTACACCCTGTGGTCTCTGCTGCACTGTATTTTCTGACATTGGTCCTCTCCTCTGTTGTCCACCCACTTGAGGACAATCACGAATCACATGTCCTGGTCTCCCACAACGGAAACAAACTATTGGATTCAATTGAGGACAATCTCGTTTCAAATGTGGTCCACCACATTTAAAGCATTGCACACCACTGCCACTACTACTACCTTGGAACTGTCCCTTAACTCTTCTGTCATCCCCTTTCCGTGGTCCAAAACGTTTCCCACTAAACCTAGATGAAGATGCGCCACCTCGTGGTGATTTAAATGGTTCTCCTCTAGGTCTCATACTTTCGATGTAGGTGGTTGGGCTTGTCCAACATCTTTGTATACCCCTACAACAATCTCAGCCATCTCAGCCCTAATCAATGCTTCTTCATATGATGTAGGGTTATTGGACATGACCCTATCAAACAATTCAGGCCTCAAACCTTTCACAAATTGTCTGATCTTTGCCTTTGTGTTTACTGCAATATGTGGCACATATCGGAGCAAAGAAGAATATTGTACAGCATAGTCCGATACAGTCATTGATCCCTGTCTCAAGTTTGTAAATTCATCCTCTTTCCTCTGCCTTGCAGCAACAGAGAAATAATGCTCAAGGAACTTCGTTCTAAACACATCTCAGTTAATTGTCTGCCCTTGAGCCCTCAGCTCAAGCACTGTAGATTTCCACCACATCATAGCTTTCTTAGCTAACTGGAATTCAGCTAAACGTAACCAAGCAGTCTTGGCACACGGTGCTGATACAAATATCTGTTCCACACGTTCTAGCCACTCCTCTGCTAGTTCCCCTGATTCAGTACCCTCAAACCTGGGTGGTTGATAACTCAGAAATTGCGTCAAAGTCAATTCTCCAGGTAACAGTACCTGTTCCACTGGCCCTTGCTCAATCGGTGGTGGTGGCACATGCGCCATCCTCACACTAGCATTGCCACTCATGGCATCCCCAACATCCTCATGATACCCTCTGTCTGTCATAATTGTATATCAAGGGTTAACAATAACATTCAAAAATAGATAACATAACATCATATTCCAAATCCTAACATGATATTACCATTCTCAACATGTTTTCAAAGTGTTTAGGTAACTCCCTAATACACTTCCTCTACCCATGTTCACCCCGTTCTCGAAGCACTGCTCTGATACCACTAATGTGGGGTCCTCGTTACTTAATCCATTATGTATCATGTTAACATACATATGTGAGTCTGAATTAAGTAATAACATGCACTGATTAAGAGTATCTTACTAGTTAAGTTGTTACAGGGTTTATAAAAACCTATCACCTACACATCATATGTACAAACAACAACCTACTACAAGATAACTCCTAGGCAGTGGTTCAGCTCGCAGCGAAAAATGACTCACATCCCGCCCTCCCACGTCTATGAGTCCCTACAGAAACATTCACACAATGTGAGTATAGATAATAACTATTTCAGTGCGATATCAAAACACAATATCAATATCAATGATAAAGCACAATAAATCATCTAATGTGAATGTTCTGTATCATGCATCAACAAATGCACCATGTCATGACATGTCTCAACAATTACCCTATTATCACGAGACCAATATGATATGCCTATTTCAGCTCAATATGTCAGTGGAACCACCTCACATCTTCATATTAGCAGCACCTATCATAGTACCGTCCTCAAATGATAATAGCCAGAGTATATACCCAAAAACCGGCGTATATCTCTATATAGCATAACCGAGCATATACCCAAACCAGGCGTATATCTCTATGTAACATAACCGAGCATATACCCAAACCAGACGTATATCTCTATGTAACATAACCGAGCATATACCCAAACCAGGCGTATATCTCAAACACATGATACCCATGAATGTACATGCATATGATACTACCAATCATATGATACTAACATAACACAATTCATATGATATCAATCTCATAACATCATCACACAATATCTATACTCCGTACGTCAACACGTACCTGTACTGCGACACAAACGATTTAAATTAGGCGTCACTGGCTAATTGCCTCGTTGTCCAGTCCCTTGAGATGATGCTACAACAATGCCAACAATATATCATGTTATCATAGGCATTAAAATCAAATTCTATAAAAATATAACATTTTTCAACATTCTGGCTCTGGCGATCGATCGCTACTTCTCACCGATCGATCGCCATACTATTCTGCCCCCTCGCGATCGATCGCCAAAGTGTTCTGTTTCTGGCGATCGATCGCCACATTTTTACCGATCGATCGCCACATACATTAACCGCCTTATTTTTGTTCTGGTCGCGGCGATCAATCGCCACAAAGCTAGTGATCGATCGCCGATGTCCAGAAACCTTTGAACATGGCGATTTTGAGCTTATCTTCCTAGCTTTTCTCCTATAACTCGAATTTAACCATTTCAACATGTTTCTTGCAATCTCTAGGACCATATGAACATGTTTCTATCATCATAGAATCCAATTAATAGCATATAAACATGATATGATTCTTCACATGCACATGTGATATTTCACCTCACATACATCAACACCAAGTACATAATTCAAGTGTAAAACCATGAATTCCTTACCAAGATATTAAGAAATCACTTCACACAACTTCCTAGCTCAATTCACAAGTGAATCCTGTGATGACCTGAGATTAGGGATGTTAATCCCGGAGTGTTAATAACCCCTAAAGTTGTTTTACGTGGCAATTGGAGTTTAATCAAGGTGTCGGGCCTTCCGGGCTCATCTATTTGAGTAGTTGGGATCGTTGGATCCCGAGGTTGAGATCGTTATGATGGATTTGGAAGTCTATTCCACTCCAGAGTTGACACGAGGTCAACGTTCTCTCGGTTGAGGTGTCATTCATGATGCGTTCTTACTAGTGGTATCAGAACGAAGGATGACTGTCCGATCTACGGTCGTAAGTATTGGTTGTTTTGCAGTCAGGAGGGACTGACTTTTGGGATGAACCGCATCGAGGTACGTTTCGCCTCTTGGGTGATAAGTTGGTGTTGGTTTTGGTATGTCGCTCTGTTTCAGAGTTTGATGTGAGATAAGTATCCTCGCGGTTTTTAAGACGATTCTGATATGGTCAGGAATCAAGGTTATGACTTCATGTTGTTGTGTAGCCCGGGTGGTACGTGATACACCGGTGCTAATTTTGAGGACGAAATTCTTTTAGTGGGGGATATTGTGATGACCTGAGATTAGGGATGTTAATCCCGGAGTGTTAATAACCCCTAAAGTTGTTTTACGTGGCAATTGGAGTTTAATCAAGGTGTCGGGCCTTCCGGGCTCGTCTATTTGAGTAGTTGGGATCGTTGGATCCCGAGGTTGAGATCGTATTCTCATTTCGGTAAAAACCTGTGAGTTGGGTTTTTAGTGTGACTCAGAATCTCGGGTGCTTGGTGTGGGCACCGGTAGGGGGTTTTTGAGATTGAGAGAGAATTTTTGAAAACATATGATTTTTAATGAATCATGATGTATTTGTGGGGCTATTAGTATTTCGGGGTATTTTTGCTATAAATACCAATTGAACCGAGATTTTAATTATTGGAAGCCATTTTCCCCCACCCTTCCCTCTCTCCTCGCGCGCGCTGCCTCCCGCTTTTCCCCAGACCCACGCAGCTTCAAACGCCGCGCCCGCCGCCGTCCGGCCGCCGTTCGGCGCGTGCGACCCGCCGTTGGATTCGTCTCTCCGAGGCGCAGCTATTCATACCATCAATTCGATGTTTCGTCGAGAATCGCGTTCGGATTTGCCAGAAAAGCGTAGGGTTCGGATCTGGAATTCTGTCCGATTTTTGGGGCTCGATTTTGGTACGTTTTTGGGGCTTTTCTTTGGATGTTTTTGGGGCGTTTTTGTGCTGCTTTTGGGTCGTATATTTCAGACTTTGTAGTTCGAAAATTTGTTGCTTTAATGGTTCGAATTTCTTCATTGCTTGGATGAGTTAGGGTTCGAAAATTTGGGGCTTTGGCATGTGGGGGGATTATTGTTGTTGTTGATTGATTAATTCATGTTTTAGATGAATTATAGTGATTATTTGAGTTCGAATTGTTATGATAAGGGTTCGAATTATTGAAGGTGTTCTTGGGCGATTTTTCGATATGTCGCATTCGTTTTCCCTCCCTGCATGTACCCTGCCCCGGGTCTTTTAAATGATTTATTGTCGCGTGTTGACGATATGTTGAGGGCTATGGGTGTGCTTGAGCATGGGTTGCATGTTCGTAAATAATCGTGAATTATTTATCGTGTTAGCACATCATTCCTCGGGGCATGGAACTCGAGCAAGGTTTGGCTCGGACTTCGAGGATTTAAGGTACGCGTACGAGCATAGCTTAAATGATGTTTTACAAGTATGATGCATGAATTAAAATACATGAAATGTTTTACTATGATGGCACCGGGACTTGGTTACGTTATTTTGATTCACGTGATGAAATGCTTGGTGCCGCTATGAAGCGAGCAAATGATGGGTGTGGTCGCTACGGAGCGAACACCAGTAGTCTGACGCTACTTTGAAGTAAGAAATGAAAATGTGGTATTGATTAGATATCTAGGATATCTGTATTTTATTCCCTATTGGTAATGAATAGGAACAGAGACGTAGTTAATCAGAGAAGTGATTAACTAGTATCGGAAGTTAAGGAAATCTCAATATGATATCTAGAATTATGATAATTGCTAGATAAAGAAAGATGTTATGAAATGTTGTTAATTCGAAACTGGTTAGGATTAACCAATATGATGATTAACTGCATATTCAGGATTTGATGATTTATCTGTTTTGAGAACAGGGTTATTACAGGGGTACGCTAGGATGAGGATGATACCATCCAGGGAGTGTCACATATGTTCCACAATATTTACATTTTCGTAAATTATGTATTATGTCATTATGATTATGAAATTGTGGAATTGGTATGCTCACCCCGTTGGGGGCTGTCTCTGTTGGGGGCAGGTGAACAGGTACATCGATGGCTTTGGAGATGAGCTCGAGCTGTTGATTGGATGTACTCCCAGGATCGTGGTACCAGGGCTTGATGGAGCACGGTATCGTATAGAGTACCTATATATATATATACCCATGATGGTTATACACATATTTATGATGCTCGCATGTGAGCACGATTATACTTGTATATGGGTTGTATATAAAGGCATGAGCCTTTCTCTCTTTCATTCTTGTTGCATGCAATTAGAGGTAGAATTGCTAAAGGTTATGAGAGTCATTGGTGTATTGTGGGTGTTGAAACCCACTTTGTTGCCATATGTGTTGTGTCTTCCCTGGCTGAGAATTTACTTAATATTGCTGTATTCTGATGAGTATTATGTTTTCCCTAGCCGGGAATTATATTATGTGTTGTGCTTTTATTTCGGGATAGCTCTATTTATGGGGAGACTCTGCCCAAATTTTTATAAAAGTCCACAATGTAAAAAGTGGTGTAATGGGCGAACTCTATGAGTCCATTGTTGTTAGGATGATGAACTTATAACATCGTATGTTAAAGAAAATTTTGTAATTGCCATTCAATGGTAAAGTATCATCTGAGTTTCCCGAATGATTTTATTGAAAGCATGTGCCACACAGAATGATTAATACACTAATCAAGGGTTAAGTATATGGGGTCCTTACATTAGTGGTATCAGAGCAGTGGTTGCTCATTGGGGCTGTTGAGGGCCTAGGAAGTTATTGATAGCACATATTTATGCATGATGGCATTAATGTTATACGACATGACTAATTGTTTATGTGCTTATATGATATGAAAAGTGGTATTGCTAACCATTGTGGTTGCAGGAATCGTGTGGAACACGATAGGATGGCATTAGCGATGTCTAACACTCTATATGCTACGTGCCAAGGAACCTGATTTTGGAAGAAAATCAGGGAAAAGAAAGATATGATGTATTGTCTGATGACAGACTGGGTAGACAACCGACAGTGGAATACTTCGGTATGGTCTCAATTATTATTGAATATACTAATGCGTTTGTTCATGTAATGTTCAAGCAAGGAAGGTGCGTAAGAAACGTACGGGCATCAAACGGTAACATATTCTTAAACTATGACTTTGCATTGATTGCATAAGTGTTTACGATGATGATGATTATGATGATGTTTATGATGATGATGTTTACGATGATGTTTACGATGATGATGATTATGATGATGTTTATGATGATGATGTTTACGATGATGATGATTATGATGATGTTTATGATGATGATGTTTACGATGATGTTTACGATGATGATGATTATGATGATGTTTATGATGATGATGTTTACGATGATGTTTACGATGATGATGATTATGATGATGTTTATGATGATGATGTTTACGATGATGTTTACGATGATGATGATTATGATGATGTTTATGATGATGATGTTTACGATGATGTTTACGATGATGATGATCATGATGATGTTTATGATGACGTATATGAGAGTGGGTAAGATGCCCCTGTGGTAAGATGCCACACAATGTTTATGATATGGTAAGACGCCAAATGATTGGGTAAGATGCCCATGTGGTCAGATGCCACACGATGATTATGTTATGGTAAGATGCCATACAACGGGGTAAGATGCCCATATGGTAAGAGGCCATACAATGTTATTATGTGTGGTAAGACGCCACGGGGTAAGATGCCCATATGGTAAGAGGCCATACAATGTTATTATGTGTGGTAAGACGCCACGGGGTAAGATGCCCATATGGTAAGAGGCCATACAATGTTATTATGTGTGGTAAGAAGCCACGGGGTAAGATGCCCATATGGTAAGAGGCCATACAATGTTATTGGTAAGACGCCACGGGGTAAGATGCCCATATGGTAAGAGGCCATAAAATGTTATTATGTGTGGTAAGACGCCACGGGGTAAGATGCCCATATGGTAAGAGGCCATACAATGTTATTATGTGTGGTAAGACGCCACGGGGTAAGATGTCCATATGGTAAGATGCCATACAATGTTATTATGTGTGGTAAGACGCCACGGGGTAAGATGCCCATATGGTAAGAGGCCATACAATGTTATTATGTGTGGTAAGACGCCACGGGGTAAGATGTCCATATGGTAAGAGGCCATACGATGTTATTATGTGGTAAGACGCCACGGGGTAAGATGCTCATATGGTAAGAGGTCATACAATGTTATTATGTGTGGTAAGACGCCACGGGGTAAGATGCCCATATGGTAAGAGGCCATACGATGTTATTATGTGATAAGATGCCACAGGGTAAGATGCCCATGTGCATGAATATGAACCAGGGAAAATGAAAAGAAGTTAATGAATAACCAGCAAGCTTACTCAACTATGATTTCGTACATTTACTGTTATAGCTATAAGATGATGATGCTATAAGATGATGATGTATAAGATGATGATGCTATAAGAAGATGATGCTATAAGATGATGATGTATAAGATGATGATGCTATAAGATGATGATGCTTATATGATGATGATGTATAAGATGATGATGCTTATATGATGATGATGTATAAGATGATGATGCTATAAGATGATGATGTATAAGATGATGATGCTATAAGATGATGATGCTTATATGATGATGATGTATAAGATGATGATGCTTATATGATGATGATGTATAAGATGATGATGCTTATATGATGATGATGTATAAGATGATGATGCTTATATGATGATGATGTATAAGATGATGATGCTTATATGATGATGATGTATAAGATGATGCTTATATGATGATGATGTATAAGATGATGATGTATAAGATGATGATGCTATAAGATGATGATGCTATGAGATGATGATGCTTACAAGATGATGATGCTATAAGATGATGATGCTATAAGATGATGATGTATAAGATGATGATGCTATAAGATGATGATGCTTATATGATGATGATGTATAAGATGATGATGCTATAAGATGACGATGCTTATGTGATGATGATGTTATAAGATGATGATATTTATGAAATGATGATGCTCATATGATGAAGATGTTATAAGATGGTGATAATTATA
Source organism: Haberlea rhodopensis (assembly GCA_907163345.1). NCBI lineage: Eukaryota > Viridiplantae > Streptophyta > Magnoliopsida > Lamiales > Gesneriaceae > Haberlea > Haberlea rhodopensis. The sequence goes on along the minus strand of CAJQUN010000345.1, from coordinate 165,772 downwards.
AGATGATGATTTTAATCATTCATGTCAAGAATTAATGACTATATGCATGGCTATGAAACAGGGACATTGGAGTGTCCAGGGTAGGAATGTTGGGTAAAGACCCACTACTCTATTGATTTTCTTCTCACAGTATGGTATGCCGTGCGGGAACGTCCATCTTATTGGTAGGTTTGAGGTGAACCTAGAGAGGCAGCGACTAGTTTGTCTGCCGTGTGTGTGCAGCACCAAGAGGGGCTTGTTAGAGCCGTTATACTGCTCGTAGGAACCAAGTGTGGCAAATCGTAAGGTGATACGATGTGGATTGTGGTGGACTCTAGTAGTCACCATGTCATCGAGGTTGAGGTTGAGGTTGTGCATGCCTCACTGAAACGTGTATACGTTATGTTTAATCTTGGTGAGACTTGTCTGTGACAGCTCATGATGTTGGAGTACCAACAAGAGAGTCATCAGGTCGTCGTTGATTCGATCTGGGAATCCATGTATTTGGGATGCAATGGGTTTATTGCATGTCCTTTCAAGTTTGAAACTCTGAGGAGTCTCGATTGTTTGTTTATGACCAGGATGTGGTTCTTGGGATATCCAGAGGTGGACATCTTATGAGATATCTTTTGTGTGAATCTGTGGCCGTGAGTTGCCCAATTTGAGTTGCAATGATGCGACTGCTCCTTCGATAGAGGAGGTTTGAAAGTGGAAACCAGGTTTGGTGTGTGTACACCGTGGAATACTAGTGTTTCCCTCGTAACGATGTATGTTAGACATCGTGAGTCATGATAGAGATGTCTTTGAATGATATCTACGATGGAATCGGGAGCAATTCGAATCCTTGCAGTTTCAGTTGACTAACTGCTTTTGGATTGTTAGCGTTGAGTTGTGCTGACGCTCTTTGACGTTATGATGGATTTGGAAGTCTATTCCACTCCAGAGTTGACACGAGGTCAACGTTCTCTCGGTTGAGGTGTCATTCATGATGCGTTCTTACTAGTGGTATCAGAACGAAGGATGACTGTCCGATCTACGGTCGTAAGTATTGGTTGTTTTGCAGTCAGGAGGGACTGACTTTTGGGATGAACCGCATCGAGGTACGTTTCGCCTCTTGGGTGATAAGTTGGTGTTGGTTTTGGTATGTCGCTCTGTTTCAGAGTTTGATGTGAGATAAGTATCCTCGCGGTTTTTAAGACGATTCTGATATGGTCAGGAATCAAGGTTATGACTTCATGTTGTTGTGTAGCCCGGGTGTTACGTGATACACCGGTGCTAATTTCGAGGACGAAATTCTTTTAGTGGGGTATATTGTGATGACCTGAGATTAGGGATGTTAATCCCGGAGTGTTAATAACCCCTAAAGTTGTTTTACGTGGCAATTGGAGTTTAATCAAGGTGTCGGGCCTTCCGGGCTCGTCTATTTGAGTAGTTGGGATCGTTGGTTCCCGAGGTTGAGATCGTATTCTCATTTCGGTAAAAACCTGTGAGTTGGGTTTTTAGTGTGACTCAGAATCTCGGGTGCTTGGTGTGGGCACCGGTAGGGGGTTTTTGAGATTGAGAGAGAATTTTTGAAAACAGATGATTTTTAATGAATCATGATGTATTTGTGGGGCTATTAGTATTTCGGGGTATTTTTGCTATAAATACCAATTGAACCGAGATTTTAATTATTGGAAGCCATTTTCCCCCACCCTTCCCTCTCTCCTCGCGCGCGCTGCCTCCCGCTTTTCCCCAGACCCACGCAGCTTCAAACGCCGCGCCCGCCGCCGTCCGGCCGCCGTTCGGCGCGTGCGACCCGCCGTTGGATTCGTCTCTCCGAGGCGCAGCTATTCATACCATCAATTCGATGTTTCGTCGAGAATCGCGTTCGGATTTGCCAGAAAAGCGTAGGGTTCGGATCTGGAATTCTGTCCGATTTTTGGGGCTCGATTTGGTACGTTTTTGGGGCTTTTCTTTGGATGTTTTTGGGGCGTTTTTGTGCTGCTTTTGGGTCGTATATTTCAGACTTTGTAGTTCGAAAATTTGTTGCTTTAATGGTTCGAATTTCTTCATTGCTTGGATGAGTTAGGGTTCGAAAATTTGGGGCTTTGGCATGTGGGGCGATTATTGTTGTTGTTGATTGATTAATTCATGTTTTAGATGAATTATAGTGATTATTTGAGTTCGAATTGTTATGATAAGGGTTCGAATTATTGAAGGTGTTCTTGGGCGATTTTTCGATATGTCGCATTCGTTTTCCCTCCCTGCATGTACCCTGCCCCGGGTCTTTTAAATGATTTATTGTCGCGTGTTGACGATATGTTGAGGGTTATGGGTGTGCTTGAGCATGGGTTGCATGTTCGTAAATAATCGTGAATTATTTATCGTGTTAGCACATCATTCCTCGGGGCATGGAACTCGAGCAAGGTTTGGCTCGGACTTCGAGGATTTAAGGTACGTTTAGCGTACGAGCATAGCTTAAATGATGTTTTACAAGTATGATGCATGAATTAAAATACATGAAATGTTTTACTATGATGGCACCGGGACTTGGTTACGTTATTTTGATTCACATGATGAAATGCTTGGTGCCGCTATGAAGCGAGCAAATGATGGGTGTGGTCGCTACGGAGCGAACACCAGTAGTATGACGCTACTTTGAAGTAAGAAATGAAAATGTGGTATTGATTAGATATCTAGGATATCTGTATTTTATTCCCTATTGGTAATGAATAGGAACAGAGACGTAGTTAATCAGAGAAGTGATTAACTAGTATCGGAAGTTAAGGAAATCTCAATATGATATCTAGAATTATGATAATTGCTAGATAAAGAAAGATGTTATGAAATGTTGTTAATTCGAAACTGGTTAGGATTAACCAATATGATGATTAACTGCATATTCAGGATTTGATGATTTATCTGTTTTGAGAACAGGGTTATTACAGGGGTACGCTAGGATGAGGATGATACCATCCAGGGAGTGTCACATATGTTCCACAATATTTACATTTTCGTAAATTATGTATTATGTCATTATGATTATGAAATTGTGGAATTGGTATGCTCACCCCGTTGGGGGCTGTCTCTGTTGGGGGCAGGTGAACAGGTACATCGATGGCTTTGGAGATGAGCTCGAGCTGTTGATTGGATGTACTCCCAGGATCGTGGTACCAGGGCTTGATGGAGCACGGTATCGTATAGAGTACCTATATATATATATACCCATGATGGTTATACACATATTTATGATGCTCGCATGTGAGCACGATTATACTTGTATATGGGTTGTATATAAAGGCATGAGCCTTTCTCTCTTTCATTCTATGTTGCATGCAATTAGAGATAGAATTGCTAAAGGTTATGAGAGTCATTGGTGTATTGTGGGTGTTGAAACCCACTTTGTTGCCATATGTGTGGTGTCTTCCCTGGCTGAGAATTTACTTAATATTGCTGTATTCTGATGAGTATTATGTTTTCCCTAGCCGAGAATTATGTTATGTGTTGTGCTTTTATTTCGTGATAGCTCTATTTATGGGGAGACTCTGCCCAAATTTTTATAAAAGTCCACAATGTAAAAAGTGGTGTAATGGGCGAACTCTATGAGTCCATTGTTGTTAGGATGATGAACTTATAACATCGTATGTTAAAGAAAATTTTGTAATTGTCATTCAATGGTAAAGTATCATCTGAGTTTCCCGAATGATTTTATTGAAAGCATGTGCCACACAGAATGATTAATACACTAATCAAGGGTTAAGTATATGGGGTCCTTACATTAGTGGTATCAGAGCAGTGGTTGCTCATTGGGGCTGTTGAGGGCCTAGGAAGTTATTGATAGCACATATTTATGCATGATGGCATTAATGTTATACGACATGACTAATTGTTTATGTGCTTATATGATATGAAAAGTGGTATTGCTAACCATTGTGGTTGCAGGAATCGTGTGGAACACGATAGGATGGCATTAGCGATGTCTAACACTCTATATGCTACGTGCCAAGGAACCTGATTTTGGAAGAAAATCAGGGAAAAGAAAGATATGATGTATTGTCTGATGACAGACTGGGTAGACAACCGACAGTGGAATACTTCGGTATGGTCTCAATTATTATTGAATATACTAATGCGTTTGTTCATGTAATGTTCAAGCAAGGAAGGTGCGTAAGAAACGTACGGGCATCAAACGGTAACATATTCTTAAACTATGACTTTGCATTGATTGCATAAGTGTTTACGATGATGATGATTATGATGATGTTTATGATGATGATGTTTACGATGATGTTTACGATGATGATGATTATGATGATGTTTATGATGATGATGTTTACGATGATGATGATTATGATGATGTTTATGATGATGATGTTTACGATGATGTTTACGATGATGATGATTATGATGATGATGTTTACGATGATGTTTACGATGATGATGTTTATGATGATGATGTTTACGATGATGTTTACGATGATGATGATCATGATGATGTTTATGATGACGTATATGAGAGTGGGTAAGATGCCCCTATGGTAAGATGCCACACAATGTTTATGATATGGTAAGACGCCAAATGATTGGGTAAGATGCCCATGTGGTAAGATGCCACACGATGATTATGTTATGGTAAGATGCCATACAACGGGGTAAGATGCCCATATGGTAAGAGGCCATACAATGTTATTATGTGTGGTAAGACGCCACGGGGTAAGATGCACATATGGTAAGAGGCCATACAATGTTATTATGTGTGGTAAGACGCCACGGGGTAAGATGTGTAAGTAACCCCATGAGCATACAACGCAGCGGAATAAAATTTTGGGATTACAAACCAGTGATCTATACATAGGGATTCATATCGGATTAGAGAATTACAAGTGTCTTACCCTTGTAGCGCGTTTGAAGCCGAATCCACGGAGCTGCACCACGTCTTACGCCTTCTCCGAGTCAATAGCAAAACTCGAATGGTTCTGCCTCAACGGTATCCACACGATCGAATCGAGTGAAGGGATGATTTAATAACAAGTTGCTAGACAAGTTATTAAATCGGAACAAGAAAGAACACTCGATTCTCAATCGAATGGCTCGCACCAAACTCAAAAATCTCCTCGGCTATGATGAGAAAACCGAGAGCCTTTTTGGTTGTGGAGGCCGTGTGCTTCCTTCTTGATTTAGGTTAGTGTGATATGAAAGTTGTCTTACAATTTATCACCTTGCAATCATATTAAATATAATTAATTAAAGGCTTTCTTAAAGCTTCATGGGCTTAAGCCCATGATTTAATTAATCCTTATGATTATTAATTAAGACTCCTCTTAATTATTTAATTCATCCCATGAATTTAATTTCCCTTCTCGATTTAATCTTTTGTGCGACCCGATAGGATCTCGTAATGTTGGCAGTGACATAAAATCTCATTTTATGTCGCAAGCATCGAGCGGTATCTAGCAACACATCGATGCTACCCAAATTACGAGAATGTCAATGACTCGACATAACCTTTAGAACTTGTGATAATATTAACCATGTAACTTAATCCCTTTGTCCTTTGTGTTTAGATTGAACACGAGTCATGGAATAGTCATACTCGTATATTCAATCTCTATTTCTTGATCCCCAAGTAGAACTAGAATAAACGAATAAGCTCGATATCTCATATCGACTCATTCGAGCATGGCCATGCATTTTAGTTCTCACTTGATCAAGGGCCAAACACATCTCCTGTTATATAGGAGGGACAAATCCTATCTCGATCAGTCAACATCCCTCTACATAATTCGTAGTGTATCCAATAGTCGCCTTTATAGTATACCCTGTTACGGGTAACGTTTGACGATATCAAGATACATAACTCCTTATGTTGGGATCTCTGATGATCACAAGTCGTAAGGATTACATACATTATTATCACTATGAGAATTGCATATGACGATCATATAACTATCCATGTTGCATTCTCATGGTGGGTCTGTTCAGTACATCGTTCTCTAACATGTACCCATATGTTGATTTGATATCTCATATCAATGAACAATTCATCGATCAACATATACTAGTCTCTACGTATTATCATTATCACATTCATGATAATACTTGACTAGGAACATCTTTAAGAATAATACAATATTATTCTAAGGACATTAACATATATATATTAATTCACAATGCACAGTTAAAAGAATAATATATAATAATGAATTGTCATTCATAAATCCATAAACATTGTATGTCTTAAACAATCATCTAATGACTTGTCTTAGGGCATATCCCAACAAATCTCCCACTTGCACTAAGACCACTCAGACATATACCTAATGCCTAGAGATCTAGTATGACGATCATGCTTCTGCTGTGACAGCGGCTTCGTCAATGGGTCAGATACATTATCATCTGTGGGTACTTTGCATATTTTAACATCTCCCCTTTCAACGATTTCTCGAATGAAATGGAAACGCCTAAGTATGTGCTTGGATCTTTGGTGAGATCTTGGTTCCTTAGCCAATGCGATCGCTCCATTGTTGTCACAATAGAGTTCTATCGGATCTTTAATGCTAGGCACCACTCCCAGTTCAGAAATGAACTTCCTCATCCAAACAGCTTCCTTTGCTGCATCCGAGGCAGCAATATACTCAGCTTCCGTTGTAGAATCGGCTACTGTTTCTTGCTTTGAACTCTTCCAGCTCACAGCACCTCCATTTAGGCAACACACATATCCAGATTGCGATCGAAAATCATCTTTGTCGGTTTGGAAGCTTGCATCAGTGTAACCCATTACATTGAGCTCTTCCTCACCTCCATAAATCAAGAATGTATCCTTAGTCCTTCTCAAGTACTTCAGGATATTCTTGACAGCAATCCAGTGACCTTCACCTGGATCAACTTGATATCTGCTCGTCATGCTCAAAGCATACGATACATCGGGACGAGTACATATCATGGCATACATGATAGATCCAATAGCTGACGCGTATGGAATCTTACTCATGCGTTGTCTCTCATCTGGTGTTGAAGGACACTGTTCCTTCGAGAGATAAATACCATGTGTCATAGGCACGAATCCTTTCTTGGATTCTTGCATGCTAAACCTTTTAAGCACCTTGTCTATGTATGTACTTTGACTTAGACCAAGAAGCCTTCTCGATCTATCTCTATAGATCTTGATTCCTAACACATAGGTAGCTTCTCCTAAGTCTTTCATCGAAAAGCAGTTCCCTAGCCAAATCTTTACAGATTGCAAGGCAGGGATATCATTTCCAATAAGAAGTATGTCATCTACATACAACACTAGGAAAATGATTACGCTCCCACTGACCTTCTTGTAGACACAAGGTTCATCTTCATTTTTGATAAAACCAAACTCTTTGATTGCATCATCAAAACGAAGGTTCCAACTCTGAGAAGCTTGCTTCAATCCATAAATGGATCGTTGTAGCTTGCATATCTTTCCAGCATCCTTTGGATCGACAAAACCCTCGGGCTGTGTCATGTACACATCCTCGAGCAGATTTCCATTAAGGAAAGCTGTTTTGACATCCATCTGCCAGATTTCATAATCATGAAATGCAGCTATTGCAAGTAAGATCCTTATGGATTTAACCATGGCCACTGGTGAAAAGGTTTCATCATAGTCAATACCATGAATTTGTTTGAATCCTTTTGCAACCAGCCGACCTTTATAGGTTTGTACATTACCATCCATATCGGTCTTTTTCTTGAAAATCCATTTGCACCCTATGGGTCGTACCCCTTCAGGTGGATCAACCAAAGTCCATACTTGGTTTGCATACATGGATTCCATTTCAGATTTCATGGCCTCTTGCCATTTCTCAGAATCATTGCCCATAATAGCTTGTTGATAAGATGACGGCTCATCCTCATCAATAAGTAGTAAGTCACCTTGTTGAGTCACAAGAAATCCATATCTCTGTGGCTCCCGGTGTTCTCTTACAGACCTACGCTGGGCTTGTGTCTCTTGAGCAGGTACTTCTTCCACAACAGCTTGTGGTGCCTGCTCTGTTTCCATCTCAATCTTAGGTTCAGTGTTTTCTTGTGGTTGAACTTCACTAAGTTCTATTTTTCTCCCACTGGTTTTTCTAGAAATAAATTCTCTTTCAAGAAATACACCAGTCCGAGCAACAACTATTTTGTTCTCAGTGGGATAATAGAAATAGTATCCTTTCGTTTCCTTAGGATACCCCACAAATAAACACTTATCAGATTTGGGTCCAAGTTTGTTAGTGGCGTGACGTCTAACGAAAGCCTCACAACCCCAAATCTTCATAAAAGACATACTAGGACGCTTCCCAGTCCATATCTCATATGGTGTCTTTTCCACTGATTTAGATGGAACACGGTTCAGTAAGAAAATCGCTGTTTCTAGAGCGTGTCCCCAAAATGATATCGGAAGATCTGCATGACTCATCATTGATCTAACCATGTCTAACAAGGTTCGATTTCTCCTCTCGGATACACCATTCCATTGTGGAGTATACGGAGGAGTGAGTTGTGGGACTATCCCACACTCCTTTAGATAGTCATGAAACTCTTGGCTTAAGTATTCTCCTCCTCGATCTGATCGAAGGATTTTGATACTTTTGCCAAGTTGGTTTTGTACTTCATTCTTGAAATCTTTGAACTTTTCAAAGGTTTCATGTTTATGTTTCATTAGGTACACATACCCATATCTACTGAGGTCATCAGTAAATGTAACGAAGTATTGAAAACCACCTCTAGCTTGTGTACTTATTGGTCCACATACATCACTATGTATTAGTCCCAATAAAATATTTGCCCTTTCAACATGTCCCTTGAAAGGGGCTTTAGTCATCTTGCCCATTAAACAAGATTCGCATGTTTCATATGATTCAAAATCAAATGAATCTAATACTCCATCCTTATGAAGTTTAGATATGCGGTTCTCGTTTATGTGGCCCAAGCGACAGTGCCAGAGATAAGTCGGATTACAATCATTATTTTTAATCCTTTTAGTATTTATGTTATAGATAGGCATATCAAGATTTAATACATAAAGACCATTCACCATTTGTGCATCAGCATAAAACATATCATTTAAATAAATAGAACAACAATTGTCCTTTATTATAAATGAAAAACCATACTTGTCTAAACAAGAAATAGATATAATGTTTTTAGTAATTGAAGGCACAAAATAACAGTCTTTTAAAATCAACGATAAACCAGAAGGTAAAGCTAAATGATAATCTCCTATAGCTAATGCAGCAACTCTTGCTCCATTTCCAACTCGGAGATCAACTTCACCTTTTGCCAATGTCCTACTCCTTTTGAGATCCTGCACATTTACACAAATGTGAGATCCACATCCAGTATCTAATACCCATGATGAAGAAGTAGATAAATTGACTTCTATAACAAAAATACCTGAAGCGGAAGTCACACTTCCTTTCTTTAGATCCTCCAGATATACTTTGCAGTTCCTTTTCCAATGGCCGGTCTCACCGCAATGGAAACAGTTCCCTTCCTTTGCTATCCCTCCCTTTGGCTTCAGTGCAGAAGACTTTGGCTTAGATTTAGCAAAGACCTTCTTTGCTTTCTTGTTGCCTTTGGCTTTGGCCCTTCCTTTGCCCTTATTCACAATAAGGACATTTGTGGCCTTAGTCTTCTTAGTATTTGCTTCATATGTTCTCAACATACCAAGCAACTGGGGCAGAGTCTTTTCCATATCAGTCATATTGTAATTTACTACAAACTGACTGAAGCTCTCCGGCAACGATTGCAAGATTACATCGGTGGCCAACTCTTGGTCCAATGGAAAACCTAGCTTATCCAGATTCTCAATGTACCCAATCATCTTGAGCACATGAGTTCCAACTAAGCTTCCTTCTACCATCCTGCACTGGAATAACGCTTTAGAGACGTCATACCTCTCTTGTCTAGCTTGCTGTTGGTACAACTGCTTTAAGTGTTCGATCATATCGAACGCCTCCATTTCCTCATGTTGCTTCTGAAGCTCAGAGTTCATAGTGGCAAGCATGAGGCACCCAACATCAAGTGCGTCACTCTGATGCTTCTTGTAAGCATCTTTTTCAGCTCTTGTAGCTGTTAGGGGAGGTTCCTCAGCGAGCAAGGGTTCCTCTAGAACATATTGTTTCTTTTCTTGTTTGAGGACTATCCTCAAGTTCCTATGCCAGTCTAGGAAATTCGTCCCATTTAGTTTGTCCTTCTCAAGGACCGATCGCAGTGATAAAGTGCTAGTAACGTTTGTAGTTGCCATGGATATCTACAATATAAATATGCAAAATAAGTTTATGATTTAAATCATTTAACATGGTCTTATATTAAATGATACTCCCACTATTTTATTTGAAAAATATCAACCCTCGAAACTTTTAGTGGGCCAAGATCCATATTTCGCCTAATCTTGAGTTAGCTTTGGCTAATCGCCCAAGACTCGGTTATTTAGGTAGACAACACTTTGTCAATTACATCACATATAATTCTTGGATAGTTGGACGAACAACACTTTGTTCAATTCATCAAATGAATTATAATCCAACACATGCCTCTAGGTTCCCAATCCTATTGAGATAACCTAGTTAAGTCGTACCCAATTAAAGTATGACGGATATCACTTTTATCCTTTCGCGCCTTACTAAGATTGCCACGGTGCTTTGCTTTGGCAAACCCACACATGTACAATCGAAGTTATTGACGAGTACTTTTATTTGGAAGGCATCTAAAACTTAATATTTTAGAGGGATTTATTGATCTCATGATTAATTTGATAATTTAAAATATGTCCACTACATATAGTTGTATACATATCTACATATATGTGTAATACTATTATCAAACTAAAACATAAGATAAATCATGCATCAACATACATAATTAAAACGTGACATGGTTATAGCCCCTACTAATGAGTTTCTCAAGCCAATGAGAAACTCCTATGAGTCAACCTAAGGTAACTTCATAAGCACCTTCCTTTGGCTCCAATTTGTGAATGGCCTCCTCATCCCGGCACGATGCTCCATCTTCATTGATCACCATCAATAAAATAAACTACACTATTTTACAAGATATAGAATTCCTCGATTCACATTCGAGGGGAACATAGGGGAGGGATAACATTTAGAATGAAATAGAGAAAGGCACGACACGCAGGTCGTATTATAAATTACAATCATTCACAAATCCTATCTAATAGGTCAAAGGGCTATAACCACGCACCATGCTCAAACAACACATAAAGCATGCATTAACATTTAATTAATTAAATTCTAAACATTTTAAATTTAATTTTAATTAAAACTGTAAAATAATTTTTGAAAAATTATCGTACGCTCGGGACATCACATGCCACGAACTAAAGCGACTAAAACACGAACCACCATGATTCGAACCAAGACCCACGGCTGGACCAATAGTGGGCCTAGGGTTCGAAACCCTAGCCCATGGCCGAGCCATGGTCCATGCGGCGGCTTGGGTGCGGCGCTGCTAGGGTTCAAAACCCTAGCCGCCTTGCACCATCTTGATTCTATCGAGCCAACTTGCACCTTCTCAATACTTTATCGAGCCAAAAGAGTTCAAAACCCTAGATAGTGCGACGGCTTGACCCATGCTCGAGCCAGGGTCCGAACCCTAGCTCTTAGGCGGCGGCCGAGAGGCCAATTTGAATAGGGTTCAAAACCCTAGCCACTTAGTAGCGGCGGCCGAGCCATGGTGACTAGGGTTCGAAACCCTAGCACCTAGGTGGCCTCGGCCGTGAGCCTACACGAGCCATGTTCCGGTTTTTGATCACGAATTATCATATATTTCGATCCGTCAATTATATCATATATATTATCATACGATGATCTTCACAAAATCGATTTTTCCATATCATATATGAAAATACAGTTTTAAATAGCATGCAATATTAATTCTAACATGATTAAACTATTTAACCACATAAAATCCGATATGAGCCTTGTACACGGCTCTGATACCACTGTAAGTAACCCCATGAGCATACAACGCAGCGGAATAAAATTTTGGGATTACAAACCAGTGATCTATACATAGGGATTCATATCGGATTAGAGAATTACAAGTGTCTTACCCTTGTAGCGCGTTTGAAGCCGAATCCACGGAGCTGCACCACGTCTTACGCCTTCTCCGAGTCAATAGCAAAACTCGAATGGTTCTGCCTCAACGGTATCCACACGATCGAATCGAGTGAAGGGATGATTTAATAACAAGTTGCTAGACAAGTTATTAAATCGGAACAAGAAAGAACACTCGATTCTCAATCGAATGGCTCGCACCAAACTCAAAAATCTCCTCGGCTATGATGAGAAAACCGAGAGCCTTTTTGGTTGTGGAGGCCGTGTGCTTCCTTCTTGATTTAGGTTAGTGTGATATGAAAGTTGTCTTACAATTTATCACCTTGCAATCATATTAAATATAATTAATTAAAGGCTTTCTTAAAGCTTCATGGGCTTAAGCCCATGATTTAATTAATCCTTATGATTATTAATTAAGACTCCTCTTAATTATTTAATTCATCCCATGAATTTAATTTCCCTTCTCGATTTAATCTTTTGTGCGACCCGATAGGATCTCGTAATGTTGGCAGTGACATAAAATCTCATTTTATGTCGCAAGCATCGAGCGGTATCTAGCAACACATCGATGCTACCCAAATTACGAGAATGTCAATGACTCGACATAACCTTTAGAACTTGTGATAATATTAACCATGTAACTTAATCCCTTTGTCCTTTGTGTTTAGATTGAACACGAGTCATGGAATAGTCATACTCGTATATTCAATCTCTATTTCTTGATCCCCAAGTAGAACTAGAATAAACGAATAAGCTCGATATCTCATATCGACTCATTCGAGCATGGCCATGCATTTTAGTTCTCACTTGATCAAGGGCCAAACACATCTCCTGTTATATAGGAGGGACAAATCCTATCTCGATCAGTCAACATCCCTCTACATAATTCGTAGTGTATCCAATAGTCGCCTTTATAGTATACCCTGTTACGGGTAACGTTTGACGATATCAAGATACATAACTCCTTATGTTGGGATCTCTGATGATCACAAGTCGTAAGGATTACATACATTATTATCACTATGAGAATTGCATATGACGATCATATAACTATCCATGTTGCATTCTCATGGTGGGTCTGTTCAGTACATCGTTCTCTAACATGTACCCATATGTTGATTGGATATCTCATATCAATGAACAATTCATCGATCAACATATACTAGTCTCTACGTATTATCATTATCCCATTCATGATAATACTTGACTAGGAACATCTTTAAGAATAATACAATATTATTCTAAGGACATTAACATATATATATTAATTCACAATGCACAGTTAAAAGAATAATATATAATAATGAATTGCCATTCATAAATCCATAAACATTGTATGTCTTAAACAATCATCTAATGACTTGTCTTAGGGCATATCCCAACAAGATGCCCATATGGTAAGAGGCCATACAATGTTATTATGTGTGGTAAGACGCCACGGGGTAAGATGCCCATATGGTAAGAGGCCATACAATGTTATTGGTAAGACGCCACGGGGTAAGATGCCCATATGGTAAGAGGCCATAAAATGTTATTATGTGTGGTAAGACGCCACGGGGTAAGATGCCCATATGGTAAGAGGCCATACAATGTTATTATGTGTGGTAAGACGCCACGGGGTAAGATGCCCATATGGTAAGATGCCATACAGTGTTATTATGTGTGGTAAGACGCCACGGGGTAAGATGCCCATATGGTAAGAGGCCATACAATGTTATTATGTGTGGTAAGACGCCACGGGGTAAGATGCCCATATGGTAAGAGGCCATACGATGTTATTATGTGGTAAGACGCCACGGGGTAAGATGCTCATATGGTAAGAGGTCATACAATGTTATTATGTGTGGTAAGACGCCACGGGGTAAGATGCCCATATGGTAAGAGGCCATACGATGTTATTATGTGATAAGATGCCACAGGGTAAGATGCCCATGTGCATGAATATGAACCAGGGAAAATGAAAAGAAGTTAATGAATAACCAGCAAGCTTACTCAACTATGATTTCGTACATTTACTGTTATAGCTATAAGATGATGATGCTATAAGATGATGATGTATAAGATGATGATGCTATAAGATGATGATGCTATAAGATGATGATGTATAAGATGATGATGCTATAAGATGATGATGCTTATATGATGATGATGTATAAGATGATGATGCTTATATGATGATGATGTATAAGATGATGATGCTATAAGATGATGATGTATAAGATGATGATGCTATAAGATGATGATGCTTATATGATGATGATGTATAAGATGATGATGCTTATATGATGATGATGTATAAGATGATGATGCTTATATGATGATGATGTATAAGATGATGATGCTTATATGATGATGATGTATAAGATGATGATGCTTATATGATGATGATGTATAAGATGATGCTTATATGATGATGATGTATAAGATGATGATGTATAAGATGATGATGCTATAAGATGATGATGTATAAGATGATGATGCTATGAGATGATGATGCTTACAAGATGATGATGCTATAAGATGATGATGCTATAAGATGATGATGTATAAGATGATGATGCTATAAGATGATGATGCTTATATGATGATGATGTATAAGATGATGATGCTATAAGATGACGATGCTTATGTGATGATGATGTTATAAGATGATGATATTTATGAAATGATGATGCTCATATGATGAAGATGTTATAAGATGGTGATAATTATAAGATGATGATTTTAATCATTCATGTCAAGAATTAATGACTATATGCATGGCTATGAAACAGGGACATTGGAGTGTCCAGGGTGTATAGGCATTAGAGGAATGTTGGGTAAAGACCCACTACTCTATTGATTTTCTTCTCACAGTATGGTATGCCGTGCGGGAACGTCCATCTTATTGGTAGGTTTGAGGTGAACCTAGAGAGGCAGCGACTAGTTTGTCTGCCGTGTGTGTGCAGCACCAAGAGGGGCTTGTTAGAGCCGTTATACTGCTCGTAGGAACCAAGTGTGGCAAATCGTAAGGTGATACGATGTGGATTGTGGTGGACTCTAGTAGTCACCATGTCATCGAGGTTGAGGTTGAGGTTGTGCATGCCTCACTGAAACGTGTATACGTTATGTTTAATCTTGGTGAGACTTGTCTGTGACAGCTCATGATGTTGGAGTACCAACAAGAGAGTCATCAGGTCGTCGTTGATTCGATCTGGGAATCCATGTATTTGGGATGCAATGGGTTTATTGCATGTCCTTTCAAGTTTGAAACTCTGAGGAGTCTCGATTGTTTGTTTATGACCAGGATGTGGTTCTTGGGATATCCAGAGGTGGACATCTTATGAGATATCTTTTGTGTGAATCTGTGGCCGTGAGTTGCCCAATTTGAGTTGCAATGATGCGACTGCTCCTTCGATAGAGGAGGTTTGAAAGTGGAAACCAGGTTTGGTGTGTGTACACCGTGGAATACTAGTGTTTCCCTCGTAACGATGTATGTTAGACATCGTGAGTCATGATAGAGATGTCTTTGAATGATATCTACGATGGAATCGGGAGCAATTCGAATCCTTGCAGTTTCAGTTGACTAACTGCTTTTGGATTGTTAGCGTTGAGTTGTGCTGACGCTCTTTGACGTTATGATGGATTTGGAAGTCTATTCCACTCCAGAGTTGACACGAGGTCAACGTTCTCTCGGTTGAGGTGTCATTCATGATGCGTTCTTACTAGTGGTATCAGAACGAAGGATGACTGTCCGATCTACGGTCGTAAGTATTGGTTGTTTTGCAGTCAGGAGGGACTGACTTTTGGGATGAACCGCATCGAGGTACGTTTAGCCTCTTGGGTGATAAGTTGGTGTTGGTTTTGGTATGTCGCTCTGTTTCAGAGTTTGATGTGAGATAAGTATCCTCGCGGTTTTTAAGACGATTCTGATATGGTCAGGAATCAAGGTTATGACTTCATGTTGTTGTGTAGCCCGGGTGTTACGTGATACACCGGTGCTAATTTCGAGGACGAAATTCTTTTAGTGGGGGATATTGTGATGACCTGAGATTAGGGATGTTAATCCCGGAGTGTTAATAACCCCTAAAGTTGTTTTACGTGGCAATTGGAGTTTAATCAAGGTGTCGGGCCTTCCGGGCTCGTCTATTTGAGTAGTTGGCATCGTTGGATCCCGAGGTTGAGATCGTATTCTCATTTCGGTAAAAACCTGTGAGTTGGGTTTTTAGTGTGACTCAGAATCTCGGGTGCTTGGTGTGGGCACCGGTAGGGGGTTTTTGAGATTGAGAGAGAATTTTTGAAAACAGATGATTTTTAATGAATCATGATGTATTTGTGGGGCTATTAGTATTTCGGGGTATTTTTGCTATAAATACCAATTGAACCGAGATTTTAATTATTGGAAGCCATTTTCCCCCACCCTTCCCTCTCTCCTCGCGCGCGCTGCCTCCCGCTTTTCCCCAGACCCACGCAGCTTCAAATGCCGCGCCCGCCGCCGTCCGGCCGCCGTTCGGCGCGTGCGACCTGCCGTTGGATTCGTCTCTCCGAGGCGCAGCTATTCATACCATCAATTCGAAGTTTCGTCGAGAATCGCGTTCGGCTTTTGCCAGAAAAGCGTAGGGTTCGGATCTGGAATTCTGTCCGATTTTTGGGGCTCGATTTTGGTACGTTTTTGGGGCTTTTCTTTGGATGTTTTTGGGGCGTTTTTGTGCTGCTTTTGGGTCGTATATTTCAGACTTTGTAGTTCGAAAATTTGTTGCTATAATGGTTCGAATTTCTTCATTGCTTGGATGAGTTAGGGTTCGAAAATTTGGGGCTTTGGCATGTGGGGCGATTATTGTTGTTGTTGATTGATTAATTCATGTTTTAGATGAATTATAATGATTATTTGAGTTCGAATTGTTATGATAAGGGTTCGAATTATTGAAGGTGTTCTTGGGCGATTTTTTGATATGTCGCATTCTTTTTCCCTCCCTGCATGTACCCTGCCCCCGGGTCTTTTAAATGATTTATTGTCGCGTGTTGACGATATGTTGAGGGTTATGGGTGTGCTTGAGCATGGGTTGCATGTTCGTAAATAATCGTGAATTATTTATCGTGTTAGCACATCATTCCTCGGGGCATGGAACTCGAGCAAGGTTTGGCTCGGACTTCGAGGATTTAAGGTACGTTTAGCGTACGAGCATAGCTTAAATGATGTTTTACAAGTATGATGCATGAATTAAAATACATGAAATGTTTTACTATGATGGCACCGGGACTTGTGTGATGACCAGGGATTATAGGTGTTAATCCCGGAGTATTAATAATCCCTAAAGTGGTTTTACGTGGCGATTTGAAATTTAAGAGAGGTGTTGGGCCTTCTGGGCTCGTTTATTTGGGCAGTTGGGATCGTTGGACCCAGAGGTTGAGATTGTATTCACATTACGGTGTAAAACCTAAGAGTTGGGTTTTTGATGTGTCTCGGAATCTCGGGTGCTATGTGAGCACCGGTAGATGGTTTTGGAGTTAGAGAGAGAGTTTTTGAAAACAGATGATTTTTAAGGAATCACGATGTATTTGTGGGGCTATTATTTTTTCGGAGTATTTTTGCTATAAATAGCAGTTGAACCCGAAATTTTAAGAAAATGATCATTTCAGCCCAATTTATTTCTCCTCCCTCTCTCCCGCGCGATTCCCGTCTGCTACAGCACCCCCGCCGCTTCAAGCGGTGCGCCCGCCGCCGTCCGGCCACCGATCGGCGCGTGCGACCTACCCACGGCTTCGTCTCGACGAGGCGCTCCTTTCCCCTCTGCCAATTGAAAGTTTCGTCGCGTGTGGAAGTCGGATTTTGCTGGTAAGCGTCGATCCCCAATTTCTAGGGTTCTTCGATTTTCGTTTGATTTTGCTTCCGATTTCGTTGGGTAATCTCCCTTAACCCTTGTTCGTCTTTTTCGTGCATTTCCCTGCTTTATTCGGTGGTTAAGGTTCGAAATTATTTTCGAAAATTGGTAGGGTTTGGTTCGAATTTTGGGGGTTTTTGGCAGGGGTATTATTTCGTGCAATTGATCGATTATTGCATGTTTTAAGAGTATTATGATGCTGGATTGAGATCGAATTGAGAAGCTTTGGTTCAAATTTGAAGAATTTTAAGAGTTGGGATTTAAAGGCTTGTTTGGGTTCGATTTTAAGGGGGTTGAGTTCGAAAATGGGGAGTTTTTGTCAAGGGATGTTGATTCTTGCTTGGATAGCTTAATTGACATTTTAGATGAATTATGGTATTTTATTGGGTTCGAAATTGTGAGATTAAGGTTCGATTTTTGTAGGGCATTCTTGAACAAATTTCGATTGTCTCATTTATTTCCTTCCCTGCATGTACCCTGCCCGGGTCTTTTAAGAGGATAATTGTCGTGTATTGACAATGTTGTGAGGGATATGGGTGTGCTTGAGCATAGGTTACATGTTCGTAAATAATTGTGAATTATTTATCGTGTTAGCACATCATTCCTCGGGGCATGGAACTCGAGCAAGGCTTGGCTCGGACTTCGGAGATTTAAGGTACGTGCGACGTACGAGCATTTCTATATTTTAAGGCATATGTGAATGCATAATGAAAATTTGATTTCATTGAATAATCGCGCATGAGGATTATATATATATATGTTGATATAGCCAAGGAATGACCCAAATCTTGATATCGCCGCTTGTAGCGTGCGTGACACTAGAGTAGGATGACTCTTGCATGATATATGGGGTACTGGGTTTATTTGACTATATTAGGGCATTTGAGATGCCTGGGAATGATCGTAAAATCATGTATTCTTCGTAAGACATTTGAGATGTCTAGGTTTGTAGACTCATGTATTCATTATAAGACACTTGAGATGTCTAAGTATAATGAAGGATTGGTAAAATAAATGCTAAGGCATTTGAGCTATCTGTGATTGATAGCAAGGTTGTGAAATCAGTATTAGATATTGTGATATCTGTAATTGCATGTTTAATGAATTTGTAATCACTATATGTTGATATTCGAGGATTAGGCATGCGATGAGTTAATCAATGCGTTGATTTACTGATTTATGAGATTTGATGAGTTTGATGTTGTGAGAACAGGGACAGTACACGGAATCCCGGATGAGGATGTTGCCATCCAGGGAGTATCATTTAAATTCATTAGTATTTACTTGTGTTGTAAATTATGAATTTCATTATTATGATTATGGGATTTTGTGTATTGGTATGCTCACCCCGTTGGGGGCTGTCTCTGTTGGGACAGGTGGACAGGTACATCGATGGCTATGGAGCTGAGCTCGAGCTGTTGATTTGAGGTACTCCCAGGATCGTGGTACCAGGGCTTGATGGAGCACGGTATCGTATAGAGTACCTATATATACACCTGAGGATTTATACATATTCATGATGCTCGTATGTGAGCACGATTATACTTGTATATGGATTGTATATAAAGGCATGAGCCTTTCTCTCTTTCATTTAAGGTTGCATGCAATTAGGTTGAATTGCTAGAATGATATGAGAGTCATTGGTGTATTATGTGGGTGTTGGAACCCACTTTTGTTGACATATGTGTGGTGTCTTCCCTGGCTGGGAATCTACTTGTATTACTGCTTTCTGTTGAGTATTATGTGTTCCCTGGCCGGGAATTTTGTTATGTGTTGTACTCTTTTTTTGGGATAGCTCTATTTATGGGGAGACTCTGCCCAAATTTTTATAAAAGTTTACAATGTGAAAAGTGGCACCAAGGGGTTGGTAAAGGGCAAACATATGAGTCTTTCATTGACAGGCAATGATTAAGTATCATCAGAGCTTCCCGATTGACATTTTATAGAAAGCATGTACCACACATAGTGGTTAATACACTAATCAAGGTTTAAGGGCTTGGGGTCCTTACATTAGTGGTATCAGAGCAGTGGTTGCTCATTGGGGCTGTTAAGGGCCTAGGAAGTTATTGATAGCACATATTTATGCATGATGGCATTAATGTTGTATGACATAGCAAATTGTTTATGTGCTCTTATGATATGAAAAGTGGTATTGCTAACCATTGTGGTTGCAGGAATCGTGTGGAACACGATAGGATGACATTTATGGGGATGTCTGGCACTCCGTGTGTTATGTGCCAAGGAAGCTGGTTTTAAGAAAATCAGATAAAGGGATATTTCCGAGGTAACATGTATTTTACGTTGTCTTGTTGACACATGATGAATGCAAAGTGGTGCATTGAGGTTATGATATATGTTATTGTGCATTGTTTTTGCATATGTATGTTGTGAAATATAAGAGGTGTATTTCACGAGTCAAAGTTATCTTAGTAAGGATTTTAATGGCTTATGCTAAAGTCCATAGAAGCGATGAAGAGTCCCGCTTATATGGAGTAGCAACGCTAAAGTCCAGTGGAAGCGAGGAAGAATTCCGCTTTCCTGGAGTAGCAAGAAGCATTAAAATGTACTAATGATAAGGGCTCAGGATGAAATAAGGATTTAAGGAAAACGAATGTCATGACATTGCATATCCATACATTCATATAATGCGTTTTTATTATGTATTGAATGTTGATGCATAGCGTATATGGCTATTGTTGTTAACCCTGATGGTTGCAGGTTACAGGAAATAAGGAATACGAAAAGGAATGATGATTATACATATGTACGGGCATCCCAAGGGCAACATGTATTATGTGGTTAGTCATTTAACACAAGGTAAATCAAGGTATGCATAAGATAGTGCATTATGATATGATACATGTTGATACGTATTGTTTTGCATATGTATATTGTGAAATATAAAGTGAGGATTTCAATGCTTACACTAAAGTCCATATGAAGCGAGGAAGGATTCCGCTTATATGGAGTGGTGAGAAGCATTGAAATGCACTATTGATATTTCACGAGTCCAGGTTATCCTAGTGAGGATTTCAATGCTTGCGCTAAGGTCCATATGAAGCGAGGAAGGATTCCGCTTATATGGAGTAGTGAGAAGCATTGAAATACACTACTGATAAGTGACTCAATTCGAGGTTTATTGATAGCGATGGTTCATTCCGCTATATCTATTGGCGATGGTTCATTCCGCCAGGTGTATTGATAGCGATGGTTCATTCCGCTATATCTATTGGCGATGGTTCATTCCGCCAGGTGTATTGATAGCGATGGTTCATTCCGCTATATCTATTGGCGATGGTTCATTCCGCCAGGTGTATTGATAGCGATGGTTCATTCCGCTATATCTATTGGCGATGGTTCATTCCGCCAGGTGTATTGATAGCGATGGTTCATTCCGCTATATTGATTGGCGATGGTTCATTCCGCCAGGTGTATTTATAGCGATGGTTCATTCCGCTATATCTATTGGCGATGGTTCATTCCGCCAGGTGTATTGATAGCGATGCCTCTTTCCGCTACTATGTGGACGATGATTCATGCTCAGGGTATAGCGAGGTTTCATGCCACTTATTATCTGACGAGGTGTCATACCGTCGATTCTATAGCGAGGGATCTTGCCGCTATGTACTCAGCACAGGATTTTTGCCGCCTTCGAGCGATGGGTGCTGATTACGCACTATTATTGAGCGACGGAGACAGGTATGACGCTATATCACTAGCGATGAGGTATGAGATATTGCTATTTTATTAGCTTTATTGTAGCTGGCATGCATTGATATACATGTTTTATTATGCCTATTTTACTAGCATGATAGTGGATGACATACGCTGATGTACATGTATCGTCACTAGTGGGCAATGTTTTAGATGCCATGAGTTGGCATGTGTCGTCACGGGATGACGATGACGATGGTGTAGGAGATGTCTTATTAGACATGCATCATCGTTACGATGATCGATGCGTTGAGTATACGTATTCAGTGGTATGCCTTGGGTGCCAGTACCGAGCACAAGGTGGTGTGTGCGACACCGATGGACGTGACCCTTATACCGAGCGGGTTGCTCGAGGAATGGTTGGATGCGCTGTACATGTGATTGTACCGCAGCTTACGATTGGGGGATCATTTTACGAGTGGTGATACCCTTGAGGTATGCTCGTTGGAATGGCTTTTGGCCATGTGATTTGACGACAGGAGTAATCATGGAGGAAAGTACTCGCTTTCTGTCGATGTGACATGTGGTGGACATGGTCACACCACCCTTGAGGGTGTAGGATGGGTCCTAAGGGAGTAGGATCAGGTTATGTTAAGTACATAGGGACATTGGAGTGTCCAGGGTGTATCGGCATTGAGGAGTGTTGGATAAAGACCCACTACTCTATTGAGTTTTCTTCCCATAGTATGTTATACCATGTGGAAACGTCCGTCTTGTTAGTAGGTTTGAGGTAAACCTAAAGAGGCAGAGACTACGCTGTCTGCCACGTGTGTGTAGTACCGTGATGGGCTTGCTAGAGCCGTTATACTACTCGTTGGAACCAAGTTTGGCAATCGTAAGGTGATGCGATGTGGATCGTGGTGGACTCTAGTAGTCACCACATCATTTGAGGTTGTGCGTGCCTCGCTGAAACGTGTATACGTTTATGTTTAATCTTGGAGACTTGTCTGGGACAGCTCAGGATGTTGGAGTACCAACAAGAGAGTCATCAGGTTGTTATTGACTCAATCTAAAGGAACCCGTGTATTGGGATACAATGGGTGTTATTGTATCCAGTTTTTCCGAACGATGGTTCGAGACTTGTGGATCTCGAGTTCGATGGCACTTCCCTTGCGAGGAAGGAGGTAGTATTATACCTATTTGGGAATCTTGAAAGATTCGGTAAGTTGGTGCAAGTGGTGTTGATTTGGGAATCACAACCGTGTATTGTTAATCGTCGATTTTCATCCTCCCTGAGTAAGGAATGACTCAGAATTGACGGTTGTGTTTGGGGCTTAGGGATATGTGTTAGATACCCGAGCCGAGTGCATTGAGTATGCATGTGATATCAGTGCTTAGGCAGGTATAACCGGTGAGTATACGGATGCCAGTTATTGATTTCCTCTCTGTTAAGCATAGAGTTATGCTATTTTGGATGGTTAAATCTCTGATGAGAGATATGGAACACCTTGAGATTGGGAATCTCCATGGCACATGTTTATGAGGAACAATCGTAAAGTTGTTGACTCCCTTGAAGAGGATTTTCTTGTGAGGGTTAAGGTACTTCCCTTGTTGGTGTTTTCCTTCGAGTTATGCGACAGCCTTCCCAAGTTTGGATTGTTAAATCCGAGGATTTTCAAGGGATGGCATGATTTCGGATTGGTTTCGTAAATATTGTGAATTATTTATCGTGTTAGCACATCATTCCTCGGGGCATGGAACTCGAGCAAGGCTTGGCTCGGACTTCGGAGATTTAAGGTACGTGCGACGTACGAGCATTTCTATATTTTAAGGCATATGTGAATGCATAATGAAAATTTGATTTCATTGAATAATCGCGCATGAGGATTATATATATATATGTTGATATAGCCAAGGAATGACCCAAATCTTGATATCGCCGCTTGTAGCGTGCGTGACACTAGAGTAGGATGACTCTTGCATGATATATGGGGTACTGGGTTTATTTGACTATATTAGGGCATTTGAGATGCCTGGGAATGATCGTAAAATCATGTATTCTTCGTAAGACATTTGAGATGTCTAGGTTTGTAGACTCATGTATTCATTATAAGACACTTGAGATGTCTAAGTATAATGAAGGATTGGTAAAATAAATGCTAAGGCATTTGAGCTATCTGTGATTGATAGCAAGGTTTGTGAAATCAGTATTAGATATTGTGATATCTGTAATTGCATGTTTAATGAATTTGTAATCACTATATGTTGATATTCGAGGATTAGGCATGCGATGAGTTAATCAATGCGTTGATTTACTGATTTATGAGATTTGATGAGTTTGATGTTGTGAGAACAGGGACAGTACACGGAATCCCGGATGAGGATGTTGCCATCCAGGGAGTATCATTTAAATTCATTAGTATTTACTTGTGTTGTAAATTATGAATTTCATTATTATGATTATGGGATTTTGTGTATTGGTATGCTCACCCCGTTGGGGGCTGTCTCTGTTGGGACAGGTGGACAGGTACATCGATGGCTATGGAGCTGAGCTCGAGCTGTTGATTTGAGGTACTCCCAGGATCGTGGTACCAGGGCTTGATGGAGCACGGTATCGTATAGAGTACCTATATATACACCTGAGGATTTATACATATTCATGATGCTCGTATGTGAGCACGATTATACTTGTATATGGATTGTATATAAAGGCATGAGCCTTTCTCTCTTTCATTTAAGGTTGCATGCAATTAGGTTGAATTGCTAGAATGATATGAGAGTCATTGGTGTATTATGTGGGTGTTGGAACCCACTTTTGTTGACATATGTGTGGTGTCTTCCCTGGCTGGGAATCTACTTGTATTACTGCTTTCTGTTGAGTATTATGTGTTCCCTGGCCGGGAATTTTGTTATGTGTTGTACTCTTTTTTTGGGATAGCTCTATTTATGGGGAGACTCTGCCCAAATTTTTATAAAAGTTTACAATGTGAAAAGTGGCACCAAGGGGTTGGTAAAGGGCAAACATATGAGTCTTTCATTGACAGGCAATGATTAAGTATCATCAGAGCTTCCCGATTGACATTTTATAGAAAGCATGTACCACACATAGTGGTTAATACACTAATCAAGGTTTAAGGGCTTGGGGTCCTTACATTAGTGGTATCAGAGCAGTGGTTGCTCATTGGGGCTGTTAAGGGCCTAGGAAGTTATTGATAGCACATATTTATGCATGATGGCATTAATGTTGTATGACATAGCAAATTGTTTATGTGCTCTTATGATATGAAAAGTGGTATTGCTAACCATTGTGGTTGCAGGAATCGTGTGGAACACGATAGGATGACATTTATGGGGATGTCTGGCACTCCGTGTGTTATGTGCCAAGGAAGCTGGTTTTAAGAAAATCAGATAAAGGGATATTTCCGAGGTAACATGTATTTTACGTTGTCTTGTTGACACATGATGAATGCAAAGTGGTGCATTGAGGTTATGATATATGTTATTGTGCATTGTTTTTGCATATGTATGTTGTGAAATATAAGAGGTGTATTTCACGAGTCAAAGTTATCTTAGTAAGGATTTTAATGGCTTATGCTAAAGTCCATATGAAGCGATGAAGAGTCCCGCTTATATGGAGTAGCAACGCTAAAGTCCAGTGGAAGCGAGGAAGAATTCCGCTTTCCTGGAGTAGCAAGAAGCATTAAAATGTACTAATGATAAGGGCTCAGGATGAAATAAGGATTTAAGGAAAACGAATGTCATGACATTGCATATCCATACATTCATATAATGCGTTTTTATTATGTATTGAATGTTGATGCATAGCGTATATGGCTATTGTTGTTAACCCTGATGGTTGCAGGTTACAGGAAATAAGGAATACGAAAAGGAATGATGATTATACATATGTACGGGCATCCCAAGGGCAACATGTATTATGTGGTTAGTCATTTAACACAAGGTAAATCAAGGTATGCATAAGATAGTGCATTATGATATGATACATGTTGATACGCATTGTTTTGCATATGTATATTGTGAAATATAAAGTGAGGATTTCAATGCTTACACTAAAGTCCATATGAAGCGAGGAAGGATTCCGCTTATATGGAGTGGTGAGAAGCATTGAAATGCACTATTGATATTTCACGAGTCCAGGTTATCCTAGTGAGGATTTCAATGCTTGCGCTAAGGTCCATATGAAGCGAGGAAGGATTCCGCTTATATGGAGTAGTGAGAAGCATTGAAATACACTACTGATAAGTGACTCAATTCGAGGTTTATTGATAGCGATGGTTCATTCCGCTATATCTATTGGCGATGGTTCATTCCGCCAGGTGTATTGATAGCGATGGTTCATTCCGCTATATCTATTGGCGATGGTTCATTCCGCCAGGTGTATTGATAGCGATGGTTCATTCCGCTATATCTATTGGCGATGGTTCATTCCGCCAGGTGTATTGATAGCGATGGTTCATTCCGCTATATCTATTGGCGATGGTTCATTCCGCCAGGTGTATTGATAGCGATGGTTCATTCCGCTATATTGATTGGCGATGGTTCATTCCGCCAGGTGTATTTATAGCGATGGTTCATTCCGCTATATCTATTGGCGATGGTTCATTCCGCCAGGTGTATTGATAGCGATGCCTCTTTCCGCTACTATGTGGACGATGATTCATGCTCAGGGTATAGCGAGGTTTCATGCCACTTATTATCTGACGAGGTGTCATACCGTCGATTCTATAGCGAGGGATCTTGCCGCTATGTACTCAGCACAGGATTTTTGCCGCCTTCGAGCGATGGGTGCTGATTACGCACTATTATTGAGCGACGGAGACAGGTATGACGCTATATCACTAGCGATGAGGTATGAGATATTGCTATTTTATTAGCTTTATTGTAGCTGGCATGCATTGATATACATGTTTTATTATGCCTATTTTACTAGCATGATAGTGGATGACATACGCTGATGTACATGTATCGTCACTAGTGGGCAATGTTTTAGATGCCATGAGTTGGCATGTGTCGTCACGGGATGACGATGACGATGGTGTAGGAGATGTCTTATTAGACATGCATCATCGTTACGATGATCGATGCGTTGAGTATACGTATTCAGTGGTATGCCTTGGGTGCCAGTACCGAGCACAAGGTGGTGTGTGCGACACCGATGGACGTGACCCTTATACCGAGCGGGTTGCTCGAGGAATGGTTGGATGCGCTGTACATGTGATTGTACCGCAGCTTACGATTGGGGGATCATTTTACGAGTGGTGATACCCTTGAGGTATGCTCGTTGGAATGGCTTTTGGCCATGTGATTTGACGACAGGAGTAATCATGGAGGAAAGTACTCGCTTTCTGTCGATGTGACATGTGGTGGACATGGTCACACCACCCTTGAGGGTGTAGGATGGGTCCTAAGGGAGTAGGATCAGGTTATGTTAAGTACATAGGGACATTGGAGTGTCCAGGGTGTATCGGCATTGAGGAGTGTTGGATAAAGACCCACTACTCTATTGAGTTTTCTTCCCATAGTATGTTATACCATGTGGAAACGTCCGTCTTGTTAGTAGGTTTGAGGTAAACCTAAAGAGGCAGAGACTACGCTGTCTGCCACGTGTGTGTAGTACCGTGATGGGCTTGCTAGAGCCGTTATACTACTCGTTGGAACCAAGTTTGGCAATCGTAAGGTGATGCGATGTGGATCGTGGTGGACTCTAGTAGTCACCACATCATTTGAGGTTGTGCGTGCCTCGCTGAAACGTGTATACGTTTATGTTTAATCTTGGAGACTTGTCTGGGACAGCTCAGGATGTTGGAGTACCAACAAGAGAGTCATCAGGTTGTTATTGACTCAATCTAAAGGAACCCGTGTATTGGGATACAATGGGTGTTATTGTATCCAGTTTTTCCGAACGATGGTTCGAGACTTGTGGATCTCGAGTTCGATGGCACTTCCCTTGCGAGGAAGGAGGTAGTATTATACCTATTTGGGAATCTTGAAAGATTCGGTAAGTTGGTGCAAGTGGTGTTGATTTTGGGAATCACACCGTGTATTGTTAATCGTCGATTTTCATCCTCCACTGAGTAAGGAATGACTCAGAATTGACGGTTGTGTTTGGGGCTTAGGGATATGTGGTAGATACCCGAGCCGAGTGCATTGAGTATGCATGTGATATCAGTGCTTAGGCAGGTATACCGGTGAGTATACGGATGCCAGTTATTGATTTCCTCTCTGTTAAGCATAGAGTTATGCTATTTTTGGATGGTTAAATCTCTGATGAGAGATATGGAACACCTTGAGATTGGGAATCTCCATGGCACGATGTTTATGAGGAACAATCGTAAAGTTAGTTGACTCCCTTGAAGAGGGATTTTCTTGTGAGGGTTAAGGTACTTCCCTTGTTGGTGTTTTCCTTCGAGTTATGCGACAGCCTTCCCAAGTTTGGATTGTTAAATCCGAGGATTTTCAAGGGATGGCAGGATTTCGGATTGGTTGAGTGTCGCTGACGACACAAGCGTTGAGGATGCAATGGGTTTATTGCATGCCCCTTAAGAATTTTAAACTCTGCGGAGTCTCGGTTGTTATTTATGATCAGGACGTGATTCTTGGAACATCCGTAGGTGGACATCTTGTGAGATGTCTTTTGTTTTAATTTGTGGCCGTGAGTTGCCCAAATTAAGTTGCAATGAGGCGACTACTCCTTCGATGGAGGAAGTTTGAAAGTGGAAACCAGGTTTGATATGTGTACACCGTGGTTGTACTAGTGTTTCCCTCGTAACGATGTATGTTAGACATCGTAAGTCATAGTAAAATATCATTGGATGATATCTACGATAGAATCAAGAGCGATTCGAATCCTTGCAGTTTCAGTTGACTAACTGCTTTTGGACTGTTAGCGTTGAGTTGTGCTGACGCTCTTTGACGTTATGATGGGTTTGGAAGTCTATTCCACTCCAGAGTTTGACACGAGGTCAACGTTCTTACGGTTGAGGTGTCATTCAGGATGTGTTCGTACTGTTGTATTAGAACGAAGGATGACTGTCTGATCTACAGTCGTAAGTATCAGTTGTTTCGCAGTCATGAGGGACTGACTTTTGGGATGACCCGCATCGAGGTACGTTTTACCTCTTGGGTGATATGTTGGTTTTGGTATGTCGCTCTGTTTCAGAGTTAGATGAGAGGTAAGTATCCTCGCGTTTATTAATACGATTCTGATATGGTCAGGAATCGAGGTTATGGCTTCATGTTGTTGTGTAGCCTGGGTGTTACGTGATACACCAGTGCTAATTTCGAGGACGAAATTCTTTTAGTGGGGGATATTGTGATGACCAGGGATTATAGGTGTTAATCCCGGAGTATTAATAATCCCTAAAGTGGTTTTACGTGGCGATTTGAAATTTAAGAGAGGTGTTGGGCCTTCTGGGCTCGTTTATTTGGGCAGTTGGGATCGTTGGACCCAGAGGTTGAGATTGTATTCACATTACGGTGTAAAACCTAAGAGTTGGGTTTTTGATGTGTCTCGGAATCTCGGGTGCTATGTGAGCACCGGTAGAGGGTTTTGGAGTTAGAGAGAGAGTTTTTGAAAACAGATGATTTTTAAGGAATCACGATGTATTTGTGGGGCTATTATTTTTTCGGAGTATTTTTGCTATAAATAGCAGTTGAACCCGAAATTTTAAGAAAATGATCATTTCAGCCCAATTTATTTCTCCTCCCTCTCTCCCGCGCGATTCCCGTCTGCTACAGCACCCCCGCCGCTTCAAGCGGTGCGCCCGCCGCCGTCCGGCCGCCGATCGGCGCGTGCGACCTACCCACGGCTTCGTCTCGACGAGGCGCTCCTTTCCCCTCTGCCAATTGAAAGTTTCGTCGCGTGTGGAAGTCGGATTTTGCTGGTAAGCGTCGATCCCCAATTTCTATGGTTCTTCGATTTTCGTTTGATTTTGCTTCCGATTTCGTTGGGTAATCTCCCTTAACCCTTGTTCGTCTTTTTCGTGCATTTCCCTGCTTTATTCGGTGGTTAAGGTTCGAAATTATTTTCGAAAATTGGTAGGGTTTGGTTCGAATTTTGGGGGTTTTTGGCAGGGGTATTATTTCGTGCAATTGATCGATTATTGCATGTTTTAAGAGTATTATGATGCTGGATTGAGATCGAATTGAGAAGCTTTGGTTCAAATTTGAAGAATTTTAAGAGTTGGGATTTAAAGGCTTGTTTGGGTTCGATTTTAAGGGGGTTGAGTTCGAAAATGGGGAGTTTTTGTCAAGGGATGTTGATTCTTGCTTGGATAGCTTAATTGACATTTTAGATGAATTATGGTATTTTATTGGGTTCGAAATTGTGAGATTAAGGTTCGATTTTTGTAGGGCATTCTTGAACAAATTTCGATTGTCTCATTTATTTCCTTCCCTGCATGTACCCTGCCCGGGTCTTTTAAGAGGATAATTGTCGTGTATTGACAATGTTGTGAGGGATATGGGTGTGCTTGAGCATAGGTTACATGTCTGTAAATAATTGTGAATTATTTATCGTGTTAGCACATCATTCCTCGGGGCATGGAACTCGAGCAAGGCTTGGCTCGGACTTCGGAGATTTAAGGTACGTGCGACGTACGAGCATTTCTATATTTTAAGGCATATGTGAATGCATAATGAAAATTTGATTTCATTGAATAATCGCGCATGAGGATTATATATATATATGTTGATATAGCCAAGGAATGACCCAAATCTTGATATCGCCGCTTGTAGCGTGCGTGACACTAGAGTAGGATGACTCTTGCATGATATTTGGGGTACTGGGTTTATTTGACTATATTAGGGCATTTGAGATGCCTGGGAATGATCGTAAAATCATGTATTCTTCGTAAGACATTTGAGATGTCTAGGTTTGTAGACTCATGTATTCATTATAAGACACTTGAGATGTCTAAGTATAATGAAGGATTGGTAAAATAAATGCTAAGGCATTTGAGCTATCTGTGATTGATAGCAAGGTTGTGAAATCAGTATTAGATATTGTGATATCTGTAATTGCATGTTTAATGAATTTGTAATCACTATATGTTGATATTCGAGGATTAGGCATGCGATGAGTTAATCAATGCGTTGATTTACTGATTTATGAGATTTGATGAGTTTGATGTTGTGAGAACAGGGACAGTACACGGAATCCCGGATGAGGATGTTGCCATCCAGGGAGTATCATTTAAATTCATTAGTATTTACTTGTGTTGTAAATTATGAATTTCATTATTATGATTATGGGATTTTGTGTATTGGTATGCTCACCCCGTTGGGGGCTGTCTCTGTTGGGACAGGTGGACAGGTACATCGATGGCTATGGAGCTGAGCTCGAGCTGTTGATTTGAGGTACTCCCAGGATCGTGGTACCAGGGCTTGATGGAGCACGGTATCGTATAGAGTACCTATATATACACCTGAGGATTTATACATATTCATGATGCTCGCATGTGAGCACGATTATACTTGTATATGGATTGTATATAAAGGCATGAGCCTTTCTCTCTTTCATTTAAGGTTGCATGCAATTAGGTTGAATTGCTAGAATGATATGAGAGTCATTGGTGTATTATGTGGGTGTTGGAACCCACTTTTGTTGACATATGTGTGGTGTCTTCCCTGGCTGGGAATCTACTTGTATTACTGCTTTCTGTTGAGTATTATGTGTTCCCTGGCCGGGAATTTGGTTATGTGTTGTACTCTTTTTTTGGGATAGCTCTATTTATGGGGAGACTCTGCCCAAATTTTTATAAAAGTTTACAATGTGAAAAGTGGCACCAAGGGGTTGGAAAAGGGCAAACATATGAGTCTTTCATTGACAGGCAATGATTAAGTATCATCAGAGCTTCCCGATTGACATTTTATAGAAAGCATGTACCACACATAGTGGTTAATACACTAATCAAGGTTTAAGGGCTTGGGGTCCTTACAACTTGGTTACGTTATTTTGATTCACATGATGAAATGCTTGGTGCCGCTATGAAGCGAGCAAATGATGGGTGTGGTCGCTACGGAGCGAACACCAGTAGTATGACGCTACTTTGAAGTAAGAAATGAAAATGTGGTATTGATTAGATATCTAGGATATCTGTATTTTATTCCCTATTGGTAATGAATAGGAACAGAGACGTAGTTAATCAGAGAAGTGATTAACTAGTATCGGAAGTTAAGGAAATCTCAATATGATATCTAGAATTATGATAATTGCTAGATAAAGAAAGATGTTATGAAATGTTGTTAATTCGAAACTGGTTAGGATTAACCAATATGATGATTAACTGCATATTCAGGATTTGATGATTTATCTGTTTTGAGAACAGGGTTATTACAGGGGTACGCTAGGATGAGGATGATACCATCCAGGGAGTGTCACATATGTTCCACAATATTTACATTTTCGTAAATTATGTATTATGTCATTATGATTATGAAATTGTGGAATTGGTATGCTCACCCCGTTGGGGGCTGTCTCTGTTGGGGGCAGGTGAACAGGTACATCGATGGCTTTGGAGATGAGCTCGAGCTGTTGATTGGATGTACTCCCAGGATCGCGGTACCAGGGCTTGATGGAGCACGGTATCGTATAGAGTACCTATATATATATATACCCATGATGGTTATACACATATTTATGATGCTCGCATGTGAGCACGATTATACTTGTATATGGGTTGTATATAAAGGCATGAGCCTTTCTCTCTTTCATTCTATGTTGCATGCAATTAGAGGTAGAATTGCTAAAGGTTATGAGAGTCATTGGTGTATTGTGGGTGTTGAAACCCACTTTGTTGCCATATGTGTGGTGTCTTCCCTGGCTGAGAATTTACTTAATATTGCTGTATTCTGATGAGTATTATGTTTTCCCTAGCCGAGAATTATGTTATGTGTTGTGCTTTTATTTCGGGATAGCTCTATTTATGGGGAGACTCTGCCCAAATTTTTATAAAAGTCCACAATGTAAAAAGTGGTGTAATGGGCGAACTCTATGAGTCCATTGTTGTTAGGATGATGAACTTATAACATCGTATGTTAAAGAAAATTTTGTAATTGCCATTCAATGGTAAAGTATCATCTGAGTTTCCCGAATGATTTTATTGAAAGCATGTGCCACACAGAATGATTAATACACTAATCAAGGGTTAAGTATATGGGGTCCTTACATTAGTGGTATCAGAGCAGTGGTTGCTCATTGGGGCTGTTGAGGGCCTAGGAAGTTATTGATAGCACATATTTATGCATGATGGCATTAATGTTATACGACATGACTAATTGTTTATGTGCTTATATGATATGAAAAGTGGTATTGCTAACCATTGTGGTTGCAGGAATCGTGTGGAACACGATAGGATGGCATTAATAGCGATGTCTAACACTCTATATGCTACGTGCCAAGGAACCTGATTTTGGAAGAAAATCAGGGAAAAGAAAGATATGATGTATTGTCTGATGACAGACTGGGTAGACAACCGACAGTGGAATACTTCGGTATGGTCTCAATTATTATTGAATATACTAATGCGTTTGTTCATGTAATGTTCAAGCAAGGAAGGTGCGTAAGAAACGTACGGGCATCAAACGGTAACATATTCTTAAACTATGACTTTGCATTGATTGCATAAGTGTTTACGATGATGATGATTATGATGATGTTTATGATGATGATGTTTACGATGATGTTTACGATGATGATGATTATTATGATGTTTATGATGATGATGTTTACGATGATGATGATTATGATGATGTTTATGATGATGATGTTTACGATGATGTTTACGATGATGATGATTATGATGATGTATACATGTATTAATTCATTCTTGGTTCCACCCGAACCCCCATTATCATACCGCCATTTGATATAATTACACCATAATCATATCACACGTATATAAAACAAATTGAGGCATTACAATTTGCGATCCTCTCGATCTAGAATTATGATTGGTCGTTCTATGTAGGATACATCTGAGTCCAACTGTACTTCAGTAGGCTGTAATACATGAGACGAGCCTGGCTCATACTTTCGTAACATAGAGACGTGAAAGACATCATGAATACCAGATAAAGACGGCGGTAAAGCCAAACGGTAGGCCAAAGTACCGATACGCTGCCATTTTTTGGCTGATACAGGTTGAGGCGATCGATCCCTAGGGCGGGCGATCGATCGCCGCAACGTTGGTGAAATTTTAAGGAAGATGAACAGTGAGGCGATCGACCACCTCAAAGGAAGCGAACGATCGCCATGAGGCATTAGCCAAATACACTGAGAGGAGACCGATCGCCTGGAATGAAGCGATCGATCGCCCATGCCTATTTTTGAGAGGCGATTGATCGCCTGGGATGATGCGATCGATCACCAGTGCCTGTTTTTGGGGAATTATTTCGTGTTGAGTTTTTGATGCATGCTTCGCCCGAGGTCTTTTAAAATGGTTAATCATCATGGATGACGATATAGTTGGGGAATGTGAACGTGCTTGGGTGCATGGTTGCATGCTTGATTTTAATTGTGAGTATTTATATGTTAGAACATAATTCATCGGGTCGTGGGACTCAGGCAAGGTTGTACTCAAACTACGGAATTGCAATTGTTGAATGCATGGTACATTATATTGCAATAAATGGATAGACATTGGGAATTATATGGTGCCGCTTTTGAGCGAGCAATGATTGGGATGTTGTCTCCTTTGAGCGAACATCGGCTATGACGCCACTGCTGTTGAGCATGCGTGAGAATAAAATGCCGCTATTGTAGAGCGAGCGATGAAATAGAACTATGGAACCATAAGTGAGATATATGGAATATCTATAATCATTGTTTAATGATTTGATATTATTGATTTTGGTATCGGTACGTGGCAAACGGATTTGTTAATCAATGTAACGATTAACTGGCATTTGGGAACTTGATGATTTCAGTTATTTTGAGAACAGGGACATCACAGGGGATCCCGATGAGGATGAAGCCATCCAGGGAGTGTCTTTTAATATTCATAGCATTTACTTGTGTAAATTATAAATTGTAATATTGTGCTTATTGGATTTGGGGTATTGGTATGCTCACCCCGTGTGGGGGCTGTCTCTGTTGGGGCAGGTGATTAGGTACATCGATGGCTTTGGAGTTGAGCTCGAGCTATGGATTGGAGGTGCTTCCAGGATCAAAGTACCAGTGACGGTATTGAGCACCATGTTTTATACATTTGATATACACATATTTATTTGATGCTCGCATGTGAGCACTATTATGTGTATATGGTATGTATAAAAAGGCAAGGGCCTCTCTTCATTTATGAGTTGCATGTAATTATTTATTGAATTGCTAAATGAAGTGAGAACATGTTAGTGTATTATAATAGTGCATGATATGTATGTGGACTTGGTTGGGGAAAATTAGACATTATATGGAATAATGTAAAGAATTTTGTTATTTGCATGATTTGATATGATGACAAGTGATTTTTCCCCTACATGTATGATTACATGCATTAAATGCTTGGATTAATACACTAATAAAGGGTTAAAGGCACGGGGGTCCTTACAAAGGGTATGTTTTATATTAAAGTTAATGTTTCTATTATTTTAACTTCTTTGGTATATGATATCAATTGCTCACATCTTTGCAAAGAGTTGCAGATGTTGAGAAGAAGTAGAGAGCCTTAGGAAGGTGCAATCTACATTAGGCTAAGCATTGTAGCAAGAGTTGTTGCAAAAGATGCTTGAAACATTTATTTAATATAAATTGAACTGGTTAGGAACTGGTTTGAGCAATTATTTATTTGTTCTAGATTTCATCATGAACATTGTTCCTATTTTGATAGAGAATTGTATTCTTTTAAATATGCAAATGTGATTTGCAGTATTTTTAAGAATTCATGTTTTATTGTATCTGGTGAACTTATGAACGATTAGTATGATTATTGTTCAAAAAATATAAAAAGATGATAATTTAAATCCTATATATCTTTAGCATGTGCTGAATGTCCATTGAATTTGATTCATATGGACGTATGTGGAGCACTAAATGTTAGTGCAAGAGGATGTTGAGTTATCTTAAAGAGAATGTGTAAGGCATCGCTAACTTAAGTGTGGATTAAGTGCATTAAGAGAGCTCAACATACATTCATCAGAGTATAAATGTTCATGTTGATGCATCGAGCTAAAGGAATTACAGTGCCAAAAATCAAACTTCCAAAATGAATTAGTTACATTCCCTCAAAATGAATGTAAAGGCTATATATCTCCTCTACTCTGTGTAGAAACTATACAAAAGAATTCATGCCATGCTATACCAATTGCACTCCTCACACACCTCACTGCATCAACCCTGTCCTTAGCCCTCTATGCCAAAAGCTCCTATAGGAACAACCCCAAACCATGAGCATATAATAAACCATTCACCACAATATGATTATAATGTATAAATGCATAAACCGTAATACAAAGCACTTCCTGTATCCAATGCATTTAAAACACGCCATTTTGGTTGTCCCTATACCACAACTTATATTCATAATCATCATATTATAATACAGTTCCATAAATGTCATGACATATATCCATTCCATCAATACCAATAACCAATCATAGTCTTGTTATAACAGTGTATTTTAATTCACATCGCTTTGTCATGACCGCGACACCAATACCCCTTGCTTCGACATATCAGCGGCATCGAATAACCTCGCTTTAATGTGACAACGCCATTTACAATCGCTTCAACATATTAGTGTCAAATATTCTTTCCTCGCTACGATATGACAACGGCAAGTATTCTATCGTCGCTTCAAATGACAGCGGCAAAGCATTAAAATGATCAGTCGAATATAACGACTACCCATGATATGCACCAAGCATCCAATATATATATAAATGAAACCACAATGCATAATCCAAAATATACAAATACATTTTACCATTTGGTGCCCGTACTACGCACCTTTCCAAAATATGGGAATGTTGAAGAACTTTATACCCTGCGTTGTGTTGCCACATGGGAAGGTTCTACACAATTGCACAACTCAATATTAGAGGCCAAATCATAATTCATTACCAAAAATCCAACAAAATATCCAAAAATCCCATATTTCGTGTCTCGCGATCGATAACCAAAATACGCCGATCGATAGTGAGATTCCCGTACCTCAATGCCCAAAAATTGCCACTCCACGATCGATCGCTGAATACTTGTCGATCGATCGTGGACTTCGCCGATCGGTCGCTCAAACTCGCGATCGATCGCGGAAAGTTTCTACCCGCGCACCATGATGCTCGCGATCGATCGGTAAAATGCACCGATCGATCGCGGATGCCTGTAAGCACGATTTTTGTCATTTTCATACATTTCATCCCTTCCAACTCATACAACCTCAAACCCCAAACCATCCAACATAACCAAAACTTCAATACACAACACAAAATACATCAATATCAACAAAACTGAAACATCAACACATAAAACACCCCAAATAATCAAACCCAAAACCTCTTCAAAAAATGATTAAACAATAAAGGGGAGGGTTCATTACCACTAAAGTTTCAAATCCTTAGCAAGACACAAGCAAAACCAAGTTTGGAACTCTTCTCCTCTGCTCCTCTTTGCAAGGATCGATTTTTGGGTTTTGGGGAAGGATTGAGTGATAAAATGGAGAATGGTGGGGAAATGAGAGTAAATAAGGTTGGGGTGTAGGATTTTATTAGAAGGGGATTAAATTAAAAAGATACCCAGGTATTTAGCATGATATATTAAAATACCCCAACTTGATATTTTAAAGCATTTACTCATAAAATGCACCATAAACACAATTTACATGCTTTCCAGATAATGAGAACCAATCTCAATTAAATCATGCCAAATCACCAATTTCCCCAACATGCATCACATGCACCCTGCAATGTATTACCAATTCATGCCCACCGCATAACGATACATTTTCCAATAATAATAATAATCATAACACCATAATTATTATTAAAAGCCATAAAACACATGATTAATTTTAGGGATATCACAATACTCCCCTACTTAGAAAATTTCGTCCTTGAAATTTGCATGCACTTACCAATGCCAAATAGAATATAAATTCACATACCAGAAAATAGTTCCGGGTAGTGCTGCACCATATGCCGCTCCGTCTCCCACAGTGGCCTCCTCGACACCCCTGTGATCCCACTGAACTTTGACCATCGGTATCACCTTGCTCCAAAGTCTACGGCCGGCTCGGTCCAGAATTCTAACCGGCCGTACAACATAGGACACATCAGAATCCAACTGAACTTCTGAAGGTTGCAACACATGAGACGTATACGGCTCATACTTCCTCAACATAGACACGTGAAATACATCATGAATCCTAGACAATGACGGTGGCAAAGCCACGCGGTAAGCCAGAGTACCAATGCGCTGCAAGATCTCATATGGCCCAACATACCTCGGAGATAGTTCTAGCGCATTCCAAACCGCACAACACCTCTGAAAGGTGAGATCTTCAAAAAGACCTTATCTCCCAATTGAAATTCCAACAATCATCGCTGTTTATTAGCATAGGCTGCCTGCTTATCCTGTGCTGCTTTCATTTTCTGTCTGATCACTTTCACCTTTTCTTCCGTTTCCCGGATCAGTTTCGGTCCTCCGACCAATTTACGATCCAAATCGTCCCAGTACAATGGTGATCGACAACGCCAACCATACAAGGCCTCAAATGGAGCCATGTGAATGCTCGCCTGGTAGCTATTGTTGTACAGAATTCCACCAAGGCCACCAAATCTTGCCACGTTGTATCAAACTATAGCACACAAGCCCTCAACATATTCTCGAGCGTCTGTATAGTACGCTCGGTCTGGCCATCTGTTTGGGGATGGTAAGTCGTGCTCAACCTCACCTCAGTTCCCAAATCCGACTGAAGACTTTCCAAAAATGAGACGTAAACCGCGGGTCTCGATCAGACACAATAGAAATTGGGATCCCGTGCAATCTCACCACATCCCGAATGTACAACTGGCCCATCCTCAAGTATGTGAAGGTCATAGTGTATGGAATAAAGTGAGCCACCTTTGTCCATCTGTCCACAATCACCCAAATGGCGTCAAATCCCGAAGCCGCCCTCGGCAAATGAGTCACAAAGTCCATGGATATGTGCTCCCACTTCCATTTAGGTACTTCCAAGCTCTTCAACTCACCATCAGGCATCTGCCTTCACTTGTTGACAGATCAAATACCTCTTAACAAATGTTATAACATCTCGTTTCATCCGCTTCCACCAGAACTGCTCAGACAGATCGTTATACATTTTCCTCACGCTCGGATGATACTAAATCTGCTACTGTGAGATCGCCGCAAGATTCATTGGCGCAGCTTCGGCATATTTGGGACCACCCAAAGGTTACCAAGCCTCAACGTACCATCCTCTACAATCCTGACTCTCGATGGTTGTCCTTGAAGGACAAATGCTATCCATCTCTGTATCTCATCATCTGACTACTGAGTATTTTTGATATTTTCGAAAATGCCTGGCTCAGCTAATAACGTTTTTACACGTACCGGTGATGCATATACATCAAAGTCATAACCCAACTGACAGTAGGAAGTCAACAGAACTGACAAATTGGTGACATCCTCAGCTGTGCACTTCACCTTCCGACTCAAAGCGTCAACTGTCAAGTTAGCCTTTCCGGGATGGTACTCTATCTCGCAATCATAGTCCTTTAGCAGGTCCATCCATCTCCTCTGCCTCATGTTCAACTCCCCTGAGTAAATAAGAACTTCAGGCTCTTGTGGTCCATGTATATGGTAAATGACGTACCATACAAATAGTACCGCCAAATCTTCAAGGCAAACACAATAGTCGCCAATTCCAAGTCATGAACTGGATACCTAGTCTCATGCGGCTTCAGTTGCCTAGAAGAATAAGCCACCACATGCTTATCTTGCATCAACACGCATCCCAAACCTGTAGCGATGCATCTGTATAAAGGATGAATCTCTTGTTCTCCGTGGGAATCACCAACATGGGTGCAGACGTCAGTCGATGCTTCAATTCCTGAAAACTTTACTCGCAAGCCTCATACCAATAAAACGATACTCCCTTCTGAGTTAACTGCGTCAATGGCTTAGCAATCTTCGAGAATCCCTCGACAAAACGTCGATAGTAACTAGCCAAGCCAAGAAAACTCCGAATCTTGGGTACAGAGGTAGGCGCAGACCATTCCATTACTGCTTCTACCTTCCTGGGATCCACTGATATCCCATCTCTGGAGATGACATGACCCAAAAATACCACAGTGTCAAGCCCGAATTCACACTTACTGAGCTTGGCAAATAATTGATAATCTCTGAGAATCTGAAGCACGATACGCAAATGCCTCACATGCTCCTCTTCGCTTCTAGAATAGACAAGAATGTCTTCAATAAATACTATGACAAACTAGTCCAGATATGGCTGAAACACCCGATTCATCAGACTCATAAAGACAGCCGGGGCACTCGTCACTCCAAATGGCATGACCAAGAACTCGTAGTGCCCATACCGAGTTTGAAATGCTATCTTCTGAACATCCTCATCTCTAACCCTTATCTGATGGTACCTCAAGTCAATCTTGGAATAAAGCTTCGTGCCCTGCAACTGATCAAACAGATCATCTATCCGTGGAAGAGGGTACTTGTTCTTTACCGCCGCTTTATTCAACTACCGGTAATCGATGCACAAGCGCATCGAACCACGTGCACCCCAAGGTGATAAACTAGGATGTATGTATCCCTTGTTAAGAATTTCCTGCAACTGCACCTTCAGTTCCCTCAACTCCGCTGGTGCCATTCTATAAGGGGCACGAGAAATAGCGGACGTTCCTGGTAATAACTCAATCCCAAACTCAACTTCCCTACTCGGCGGAAAACCTGGAATTTCTTCCGGAAACACATCGGCAAATTCCGCAACTACGGGTATCTCCTTGATTTTCAGCTCTTTCCTGTTTTCCGCAACATCAATGGCATAGATGATGTAGCCTGAATGTCCACGCTCCAATAGCCATGACATTTTGATAGCCGATACCAACGGAATATTCGGACAAGAACCACTTCCATAAAATATCCATTGAATCCACTGATCAGATCGGAAGCAAACCGTTCTCTGTCGGCAATCATTCAGAACATCGATGCCCACAATGCAATCAAAGTCTGTCATTCCAGCACAATCAAATCAGCCTTCAAATCATTGCCCTCAAAATAAATGAAGTAGTCAGATAATACCCAATCAGCAATCACATACTTCCCGATGGGTGTCGAGATCATACAAGGCGTGGGTAACGGAGACGGGCACATATGACGTCTTTCCACAAAATCCGTAGACACAAAGGAATGGGAGGCACCCGTATCTATCAAAATAAAAGCGGGGTAGGTAATAAATAACACTTACCCACAATCACTTCCTCTGGGGCTGCCTCGGCCTCCTCCCTTGTCAGTGCGTATACCTGTCCCTGAGGTGGTCCAACTGTTTGGCCTCCCAATGGTCGAGCACAACCGGTTGCCTCCGCTGTACTGCCCTGTCATCAAACCTTGCTCTGTTTACCCTGAGATGTGACTGTCCTCCACGGGTAGGACAATACCAAGCAATGTGGCCCGTCTTGCCACAACTATAACATGCCGAGCAGTCACACATCGAGTGCGGTCCTCCACAATAATCGCATCTCGTTTCCCCCGTCCTACTCGCTTGTGTTGCTCCCCAATTGGTCGGTGCATTACCCCTTCGATCTCCCGACCTTTGGTCATTAGATCGGTCCCACTAAATCGGGAAGATGAAGAAGCCCCACGAGGCTTAAATTGTTCCCCTTGTGGTCTCAGACTGTCAGATGTCGGCCTCTGAGATGGCACATATAGGGGTACAACATCCTTGTAACCACTCACCCCAATTTCCGCTAGCTCTGCTCTTATAAGCGCATCATCAAAAGAACTAAGGTTATTTGAAAGAACTCTATCAAACAACTCCGGTCTCAATCCCTTTAGAAAATGCCTCATCTTGGCATGTCCATTTGTAGCAATATGAGGCACATACCTCAAGAGGGATGAATACTGCAGAGCATAGTCGGAAACAATCATGTTGCCCTGCTTCTAGTTAGTGAACTCGTCTTCCTTCAGTTGTCTCGCCGCCGCTCAGAAATATCGACTCAAAAATCGAGTCCGGAACAAACTCTAGTCTACAAATATCCCTTGAGCTCTCAATTCCGTAACAGTCGTCTTCCACCACATGGAAGATTTTAGCCTGTTGGAACTCCGCCAATCTCAACCAAGCAGTCTTGGCACATGGTGCCGATACAAATATCTGCTCAATTCTCTCAAGCCATTCTTCTGCTTCTTCCCCAGTATCAGTTCCCTCAAATTGAGGCGGATGGAAGGTCAAGAATTGTGTCAGACTCAATTCCCCGGGCAGTAATAGTTGTGCAATAGATTCCTCGCCCACAGCCGGTGGCGGTAGATGATTAGTCTGTGCAATGCTCGCATTTATATTCATTGCATCTCCCACCCCTTCATTGAGGTGTTCTAAATTCATGGTTGCCATGCTGTAATACAGGGGTTAACAATAAAAGATACAAGAAACAATTCATGTAATACACTGTTAGTTAACCTGAATAACAATTCTCCAAGCATGTTAGTATAACACATATATACTCAAATATGCACCACACGCATGAACATGCTCATAAGTGAACACCTATTCAACTTGTTCACTAAGTCTACCCTTCGCTCATCCCTGGTTCTCTAACCTGGCTCTGATACCACTAATGTAAGGCCTCGCTACCTTAAGTATGGATTATGTGCATTAAGAGAGGTAAACATACATTCATCAGAGTATAAGGGTTCATGTTGATGCATCGAGCTTAAAGAATTACAGTGCCAAAAATCAAACTTCCAGAAAGAATTAGTTACATTCCCTCAAAATGAATGTAAAGGCTATAGATTTACTCTACTCTGTCTATAAACTATACAAAAGAATTCCTTTCCTGCTATACTAATAGCACTCCTCACACAGCTCACTGCATCAACCCCGTCCTTAGCCCTCCATGCCAAAAGCTCATATAGGAACAACCCCAAACCATGGGCATATAATAAACCATTAACCACAATATGATTATAATGTATAAATGCATAAACCGTAATACAAAGCACTTCCTGTATCCAATGCATTTAAAAAGCTCAATTTTGGTTGTCCCTGTACCACAACTTATATTCATAATCATCATATTATAATACAGTTCCATAAATGTCATGACATATATCCATTCCATCAATACCAATAACCAATCATAGTCTTGTTATAACAGTGTATTTTAATTCACATCACTTTGTCATGACCGCGACACTAATATCCATCACTTCGATATATCAGCGGCATCGAATAACCTTGCTTTAATGTGATAGCAGCATTTGCCATCACTTCAACATATTAGCGGCAAATATTTTTTCCTCGCTATGATATGACAGCGGCAA
Source organism: Haberlea rhodopensis (assembly GCA_907163345.1). Classification (NCBI taxonomy): domain Eukaryota; kingdom Viridiplantae; phylum Streptophyta; class Magnoliopsida; order Lamiales; family Gesneriaceae; genus Haberlea; species Haberlea rhodopensis. Next base: position 122,699 of record CAJQUN010000345.1, on the reverse strand, counting down.
GTATTATCTCATCGCTTCAAAGGACAGCGGCAAAGCATTAAAATCATCACTCGAATATAACAAGAACTATCCATAATATGCACCAAGCATCAATATATATATGCAACCACAATGCATAATCCAAAATGTACAAATATACATTTTACCGTTTGGTGCCCGTACGTCTCTCTACGTACCTTTCCAAAATATGGGATGTTTGCAGGACTTTATTTCCCTGCGTGTTGTTACCACCTGGGAAGGCTCTACACAATTGCACAACTCAATATTAGAAGCCATATAATAGTCCATCACCAAAAATTCCAACCAATTAATCACAATGGGCCGATAAAAGCTCCCCGAAACTCAAAGGAGCACCCAAAACACACATTTCAGCAATACGCTTGACCGATCGATCGGTAAAAACCAATAAAATCGATTTTTGCTATGGCTTTGCACCGATCGATCGGTCGGAGCTACCGATCAATCGCTAGCCACCGCCGATCGATCGGTCGTTCCTACCGATCGATCGATAAATACTCAAAAATTTACCCATCGCCATGCACTTGCACCGATCGATGGTAGCGATCAATCTCTACGATGCTACCGATCGATCGGTCGCTGCAAAATTTCCGGAAAATCACCATTTTTGCATATAAAATCCTTGCCAAAACCATATACATCACAACCCAACAATAATCCTCATCCCAACACATTAAAAAACCCCATAAACCACCATATAACAACACCACAACTAAACTCAATAAAAATACATCAATACATGCCATTTTCCCCAAATACACAAACCCATTAATTCATTTAAACATGATCAACGCCTAGCAAGGAAGGTTTCTTAACACTGAGACTCAAAATCCTAGCAAGATTTAAGCAATACAAGCTTCCAAGTTTCTTCACCTCTTCCTCTTGCTTGATCGATAAAATGGGGGAAAAAGGAAGGAGATTGAGTGATAAGGTTGTGTGGTGGGGAATGAAGGGGAAAAAGGGTAGGGTGTGAGATTTTATTTAAAAGGGGATTAATAAAATGATGTCGATGTATTTAGCATGATGTAGTAAAATACCCAACATGATATTTTAAAAACATTTACCGAAAATGCACCATAATCACAATTAAACATGCTTTTTCTATAACACTGGAATAAAGCCCAATATATCATGCCAAATTTACACCAATCCCCACAATGCATGTGATATCCCTGAAAAAATTATGTGCATTTCGGCACATTAGTTATGCTTATGTGATTAATACGGTGTTAAATCAATTATGGTGGTGAAATGTATAGTTATGCGGTGGGCATGACCTGGTAGTACATTTCGGGTGATGCATGTTGTGAAAATTGAGTTTTGGCATTGTTTATTTGAGGTGGATGTTAATTATTTTGGAAAGCATGTTTAATTGGAGTTATGGTGCCTTTTGAAAAATGCTTTAAAATATCATGTTGGGATATTTTACTACATCATGCTAATTAATGGGATACCATTTGAATTTTTAAACCCACACCTTTATTACCCTCTCACACCTCTCTCCCCACCCTATCACCCAAACCCTTCCCCCAAACCCACATTTATCGATCAAAAGGAGGAGAAGAGGAGGAGGAATTTCCAACTTTGAGTTGCTTGTGTCTTGCTAAGAATTTGAAGCCTAAAGTGAGCCTTCCCAGGTGGCATCACAACAAAGGAGATAAAGTCCTACCATATTCTATATTTTGGAAAGGTACATAGGAAGACGTACGGGCACCAAACGGTAACATGTATTTTGTATACATATTGGATTATGCATTGTGTTGCATATACATGTTGGATTATGAATTATGGTTGCATACATATATGTTGAATGCTTGGTGCACATCCCATGAGTCGTTGTTATGTTCGAGTGATGATTTTAAATGCTTTGCCGCTGTCATTTGAAGCGATGATAGAATACTTGCCGCTGTCATATTGTAGTGAGGAAAGAATATTTGCCGCTAAAATGTTGAAGTGATGGTAAATGCCTCATGTCACATTTAAAGCGAGGTTATTCGATGCCGCTGATATGTAGAAACGAGGGGTAGTGCCGCGGTCATGACAAGCGAGGTGCATTAAAATACACTGTTATAACAAGACTAGGGATTGTTTATTGGTATTAATGGAATAATATATGTCTTGACATTTGTGGAACCGTAATATAATCCATTGATTATAATTATGAGATATGGTACATGGACAACCAAAAGGAACGTTTTAAATGCATTGGAATATAGGGAGTGCTTTGTGTTTACGGTTTAAGCATTTACTCATTATAATCATATTGTGATGAATATGGATTATTATATGCTCATGGTTTGGGGTTGTTCCTGTAGGTACATTTCGGCACGGAGGTCTAAGGACTGGGTTGATGTGGTGAGCTTTGTGAGGAGTGCTAACATTATAGTGGGACATGATTATTTTGTGTAGTCTCTACTCTAGGAGTAGTGTAAAGCTATAGCCTTAACATTCACTTTGCGGGAATGCAATTAATCCTTTTCGGAATTTCATTTTTGGCACTATAATCCTTAAGCTCAAGGCATCAACATGAACATATACTCTGCTTTATGCATGTTTAGCTCTCCTTATACTTTTAATCCATATTTAAGGTGGCAAGGCCTTACATTAGTTGTATTAGAGCATTGGTTAGAGAACCGCGGTTGAATGAAGGGTAGAATTAGTGAACAATTGAATAGGTGTTCACATTTGAGCATTTTCATGCATTTGGATGCATATTTGAGCATTACTATCATGCTTGTGACATTGTTTCTCATATTGACTAACGGAATAGTATATGAATTGTTTCTGGTTTATTGTCATTAACCCTTGTATTATAACATGGCAGCCAGAAATCCTGAGCACCTCAATGAGGAGGTGGGTGATGTAGGGAGTGTAAATGCTAGTATTGCCCCAACCGAGAGAGACAGTCAGATGTTAGGTCGAACATACCGAGATTTGATGATAGGACAGTACAACAGAGTCAACCAGTGATACCTCAACCATCAGGAGGTCAGACATTGGGACCACCTCAGGGGCAAGTGTATGCTTTGACTAGGAAGCGGCCGAGGCATCTGTTCGTAAAGAAGAAAGATGGTTCGATGCGTTTGTGCATCGATTACCGGCAATTGAAGAAGGCGACGGTAAAGAACAAGTATCCTCATCCACAGATCGTCGATCTGCTTGATTAGTTGCAGGGTACGAAACTTTATAGTAAGATTGAATTGAGGTCTGGGTACCATCAGATTCTGCTTAGAGAGGAGGATGTTCAGAAGACAGCATTTCGGACTCGGTATGGGCACTACGAGTTCTTGGTTATGACATTCGGAGTGACGAACGTCCCGACTATCTTTACGAGTTTGATGAATTAGGTGTTTCAACCTTATCTTGATCAGTTCATCATTGTATTCATCGATGACATACTTATCTATTCTCGGAGTGAGGAGGAGCACGTGAGACATTTGCGGATATGCTCCAGATTCTGAGGGATAATCAGCTGTTTGCCAAGCTCAGTAAGTGTGAATTCTAGTTGGGTAGTGTGGTGTTTCTAGGGCATGTCATCTCTAGCGATGGGATATCAGTAGATCCCAGGAAGGTGGAAGCAGTACTGGAATGGTCTGCACCTACTTCTGTGCCCGAGATACGAAACTTCCTTGGTTTAGCCGGATATTACCGACGCTTTGTCGAGGGATTCTCGAAGATTGCTAAGCCGTTGACACAGTTGACTCTGAAAGGGGTACCATTCCATTGGTCTGAGGCTTGTGAGCAGAGCTTCCAACAGTTGAAGCATCGGTTGACTACTGCTCCCGTGTTGGTGATTCCCACAGAGAACGAGATGTTCGTTCTTTATACAGATGCATCGTTACAGGGCTTGGGTTGCGTATTGATGCAAGATAAGCATGTGGTAGTGCTTTGAGACAGTTGAAGCCGCATGAGACCAGATACCCAATTCATGACTTGGAATTGGCGGCTATAGTGTTTGCTTTGAAGATTTGGCGGCACTACTTATATGGTACTTCATTTACCATCTACACAGACCACAAGAGCCTGACGTTCTTATTTACTCAGGTGGAACTGAGTATGAGGCAGAGGAGATGGATGGACATGCTTAAGGACTATGATTGCGAGATAGAGTATCATCCCGGGAAGACGAACTTGACAGCTGACGCTTTGAGTAGGAAGGTGAAGTCTACTGAGGAGGATGTCATTCATTTGGCAACATTGTTGACTTCCTACTGTCAGTTGGGCTATGATTTTGATGTGTCTGCATTGCCGGTACGTGTGTTCACATTATTAGCTGAGCCTGATATTTTTGAGAGTGTCAGAAAGGCTCAGGAATCAGACGATGAGATACATAGATGGTTAGCATTGGTCCTTCAAGGGCAACCATCGAGATTCAGGAGTGCAGAGGATGGTACGTCGAGGCTCGGTAACCGTTGGGTGATTCCGAGTGTGCCAGAGCTACGCCAGGAAATCTTGCAGCGAGCTCACAATAGCAGGTTTAGCATTCCCCCAGTAGGGACGAAAATGTACAAGGACCTCTATGACAAGTTCTGGTGGAAACGAATGAAACGTTATGACATCGCATTCGTTAAGAGGTGTTTGATCTTTCAACAGGTGAAGGCCGAGAGGCAGAGGCCCGACTGTGAATTGAGAAGTTTCGAAGTACCTAAATGGAAGTGAGAACACATATCCATGGGCTTCGTGACCCACTTGCCGAGGAATGCTTCGGGATTTGATGCCATTTGGGTGATTGCGGACAGACTGACCAAAGTGGCTCACTTTATTCCATATAGTTTGGCCTTCACATACTTGAGGATCGCCCAGTTGTATATTCGGTATGTAGTGAGATTGCACGGGATTTCAGTTTCTATTGTGTCTGACCGAGACCCGAGGTTTACGTCTCATTTTTGGGAAGGTCTCCTGTCGGCTTTGGGAACTGAGGTGAGACTTAGCACGGCATATCATCCCCAAACGAACGGCCAAACCAAGCGTACTATACAGACGCTCGAGGAAATGTTGAGGGTTTGTATGTTGTAGTTTGATACTCCGTGGCAGGATTCAGTGGCTTAGGTGGAGTTCTCGTGCAACAACAGCTACCAGGCGAGCATTTAGATGACTCCTTTTGAGGCCCTTTTATGGTAGACGTTGTAGGTCACCATTGTACTGGGATGGCTAGTAAATCGGTCGGAGGACCTGAGTTGATCCGGGAGATGAAAGAGAAAATAAAGGTAATACAACAGAAAATGAAGACAGCTCAGGATGGATAGACAGCCTATACGAATAAACGGCGGTGACCGTTGGAATTTCAGTTGGGAGATAAGGTCTTTTTGAAGATCTCACATTTCAGAGGTGTGGTGCGGTTTGGAATGCGCGGGAAATTATCTCCGAGGTGTGTTGGACCGTATGAGATTTTGCAGCGCATTGGTACCTTGGCTTATCGATTGGCTTTGCCACCGTCATTGTCTGATAATCATGACGTGTTCCATGTGTCTATGTTGCGGAAGTATGAGCCGTATCCATCTCATGTGTTGCAGCCTTCAGAGGTTCAGTTGGATTCTGATGTGTCCTATGTTGAACGGCCTGTTAGAATTCTGGATCAAGTAGATCGCAGACTTCGGAACAAAGTGATACCAATGGTCAAGGTTTATGAAGTTTCATCGCAGGGGTGTCGAGGAGGCCACGTGGGAGACGGAGCGACATATGGTGCAGCACTACCCGGAACTGTTTCTGGTATGTGATTTATGTTTGTTTCGGATTGGTAAATGCATGTGGATTTTGAGGACGAAATCTTCTAAGTAGGGGAGTATTGTGATATCCCTGAAATAATTATATGCATTTGGGCCATTAATTATGCTTATGTGATTAATACGGTGTTAAATCAATTATTGTGATGTTCTGAATAATTAATAATCGTTCATTGGATTTAATTATAGGGTTTATATGATATGTCAGGATTTAAATTTTGGGTGTCAAACTTTGGACCGGAGTTGAGATAAATGACTTCGGGATTGGATTTATAATGTTAATTAAATTCAAGGAGATTCTTGAATATTTGGGAATCGTATTTTCGTCCAGAGTTGGAAGAAATAACTGTGTATTGAACTTGTGATGTAAATGAAATTTAAGATGGGTTTTCTGGCAATAATAAAATAATTGATTTAATTTGAAAATAATAAAAATTGGGGGAGAGATATTATATGTGTGGATGAGATTAAATTGGACACATTTTCTCTTCTCTCTCTCACCCAAAATCTACAAAACCCATCTTTTCCCTCTTCTCTTCCACGCAACTTCATGCAGCAGAGGCGATGTTTTTCGAAAATTTTTGTGCGATTTTGCTCAAGGTTTGTAGATGATTTTCTCTCTTTCCCATAGTTATTCATCTCCTTGTACATCTCACTTGTTGAGTTCGATTTAATGCTTCGATTTTTGAAGAATTACAGCCTGGTTTCGTACCATGCTGCTCGTAATTTCATGGGTTGTATTTAATCAATGTATGCTTCATGGGTAGTGTGTTAGCTAGCTTGATTAATCATATGGTGGAGGGTTGTATGAGTTTTTCATTCCCATTTCTTTTATTGGTTTCGATTTCTTCTGCTGTTGGGGGGAGATATTAATGTCGCATGGTTGCTTTCTGTCCAAGAATTGTTAATCCTTGTTGGATTAATATATATGTTGATTGGGGCAGTGTTTATTGTAATTTGGTCACTAGCTTAAGGATTGTACATAGACTACTTTGCACCACATTTTCCCTGCCACTACTACCTCACATGAATGCTGTTACATTTGGGTCTTGTTTTCCCTGCTACTAGCCGATAGAACTTAATGCTACAATGGGATTTTTCTTCGATTTTGGCCTCCGTGCTGTAGCCAAAATTATGGTGTCAATTCCACAGCTGTGTTTGGTTCAAATCTTACCTACTGTTAGGTGAAACCTATCTACCAAATTGCTTGAGTATTAGGCTGTTGTTTGGATCGAACATTGTTGCTATTATTGATCGATCTACTGCATGTTACGAATCAAAACCTTGATGTCGTGTTGATGAAAACCTACCTGATGTTTTTTGGCTTGAAATTCTTGCTAATCGATCAAGCTTGTTGCTGTGTTTGGGGATTTTTGTATGGTCTATCTGCTTGCTTCCTTAATGGTTCAAGTGTAGATTGAGTTATTTGGTACAACAATTATATGATGGTTATCAATATTTTGGGGATTTCTTGAAAGATGAAATAAACTTGTGTTTATCAAACAATGTGGATTTACCTACTTTATAGTTGAGTTGGAAGATAACTTGATTAAATGGAGGATTATTGGCTTGTTTGTGTAAATTATGAAACATGAAAATGAAGTTGGTTATAATGATGAAATTATATTGAATTTGTGATTGTTTTAGTGAAGAACATGACGAATCTATATGTTAGCTGATTTTATTGTTCATTACGATAACGAGAAGTGTTTAATGATATTGATTGCTTTGAGGAATAAGCTAATATTGAATGGATATTCAATATAGATACTCCACTAGCCTCCGGACATTGAGGGTGACTTTCCGGTAAAAACACAGACTTTAAGGTACGTAGGGACGTACGAGCAGGCATAAAATGAATTATTTCATATTCCAATATTCATGTATTGTTGAATTGTGATGACTGAATTAATGAATATGTGAATTGAGTTTGATATATGTGGTATAGTGGACACGTAAATGTACGTGGTTCGGATATGGTGTTGGGTATGGATGCCTTTGGCATGATCGATATGAGAAACGATTGAGACTGAGGTTAACTGATAGGCCGAGTTGCCTTCTATATGAGATTCGTTATGATTGAGCATAATTGATGAATTGTGATTTTAATGAATTTATTGCATTGATGAGTATCATGTTTTGGATACTGATACTAAACTTGATATTATGAAAGCGTGTAAGCTTGAAACAGGAACATTGTATGGAAACTATACAGATTCAGAACTTCACATGGAGTACATTTTACTGATTTTCGATACTCTTAATCGTGATATCATTATCTTTATGAATTGTTACGATATGAGTAGTGTGATGTTGGTATTCTCACCCTGTGTGGGGGCTGTTTCTGTTGAAACATGTATAACAGGTACGACGTTGTCTCGGGAAGAAAGCTTAAGCTCATGGAAAATAGCGCTCGTAGGATTATTGTAATACCCCCGAAATGTTATTTGATTTTGTGCCATGATGATAATTTAGGATATGTTTAAGGGTTGTGGTGTATTTAAATTGGGGGTTATCTTTATGTTAGGATGATATGATTTAGGGGGCATGTTGGGTGTTTTAAAGGGATGTATTAATTAAATGAAGTTATAAATATCGAGTGAGGATATTTTAATACATCGTACTAAATACCGGGACACAATTAAACACCACATGACCACCCCAACCCTCACCACCCCACCCCCAAAAGTCGGCCACCCTCCCCTAAATGCACCCTACCCCCACTTGCTATCAACCCATACTCCCTTCTCCTTCCCCCACTCCACCTCCTCTCCCTCTTCCTCTCCCAAAAATCGTGCCTGTAAGCTGTAGGAGAAGGAAGGAAAAGCTTGGGTTGAAGAGTGTTTAAATCCTTGCAAAGAGGAGCAAAAAGGGAGGGGTAAGTTGGTACTCTGTTTTTCGGAGTCTTTGAGTGAGTTTGGGTTTTGTTGAATGATTTTTATGCATGCTAAGTATAGGTTTGGGTGAAACCTTTTTATGGGTAATTACATGGAAGAATTATGTAACTACTAGCATGTTTGCTCGAGCATATTACATGTTTTATGTGGTAGATTTCTAGTTATGAAACATTGTGATCGAAAATCTGGGCAAAGATGAACATACTCTGTTTTCTGTAAAGGTTGGTTGAGGTCGAAGATTTTGATGATGTTATGATGCATGTTAGCATAGGTTTTGTTAAACCTTTGATTTAAGTACCTACATGGAAGTTTTATGAAGTTCCTAACATGTTTGTTTGAACAAGTATGATGTGTTATGAAGTAGAAATGAAGGTAGGAAAGGAGGTGCTCAAAAATCTGGGGAAGTCCCGATTTTTCAGAGCGCTCGATCGATCGAGATTTTGGTCCTGATCGATCGAGCGAGGCAGAAAGTTTAAAGCATGTTTTGAATTTCAGGTGCCGATCGATCGAAGGATTTCTCGATCGATCGGTGAAGCTCCTCGATCGATCGGTAAAATGTTTCGATCGATCGATCGAGGCAGAGTGTTTGAGCACTGTTTATGCACAGTTTGTCGATCGATCGAGACCTTGGGGCCGATCGATCGAGAGAGGCAGAATGTTGAAAAATAAAATGATGATTTATTTTGTTAAGTTTATGGTATGAGATGGTATTGAGGCATCTAATATGTTATTATGTGGTCTTGTAGAACCATCCCAGGTACCAGCTCAATCAAGGAGATAAAGTCTGTTGACTCCTCCTCCTTTTAAAAAGGTACGTAAGAGACGTACGGGCATCGGACGGTAAAACATACCTTTACACTACGACTATGCTTTTATTGCATGAGTATACATGATTAAATGATGATATTTATAAGATGTTTATATATATCCATACGATGTTATTAAGTGGTAGATGCCACGGGGTAAGATGCCCATATGGTAAGAGGCCATACGATGCTATTATGTGGTAAGATGCCACGGGGTAAGATGCCCATATGGTAAGAGGCCATACGATGTTATTATGTGGTAAGATGCCACGGGGTAAGATGCCCATATGGTAAGATGCCATACGATGTTATTATGTGGTAAGATGCCCATATGGTAAGAGGCCATACAATGTTATGATGTGGTAAGATGCCACAGGGTAAGATGCCCATATGCATGAACATGAATCAGGGACAATAAAAAGAAGTTAATGAATAACCAACATATTTACTTAACCAATATTTCAAGCATTTACTGTGATGTTTTTATGATGTTAAGTAAGATTGTATATGCTCATGATGTGTTGTCCCTGTAGGTACACTTTTGGGCTAAAGGACTAAGGGTCGGTTGAGGCAGTGAGCTACGAGGAACACATGAATGTATATGATTCAAGTCATGATTAGTATCTACTCTAGGAGTAGTGTAAATATAAATGTTCACATTCTTTTGGGAATGTAATGAATTACTTTTGAAGTTTTGTATTTTGGGCCTGTAATCCTGTTAGCTTATGTAACAACCAGAACCTTAAGATGTTATTTAATGCATGATTAGTCCTTCTTATGTCACTATAACACTGTTAAGGTGGGAAGACCCCACAATTATGGTACAAGTATTGATTGATGGCACATCCAACTTATGCATTGAGAACAAATTCAATTATTCGTTGCTCGTGTGTGAGCACATCGATGCATGTATATGGACTGTATAAGGGTGTTGAAGCCCACTTTTATATCTTCTTAGTATGGTGACTTCCCTGGCTGGGAACTTAGTTATGATTTTGATTTCTTTTAGTATCGTGTTTTTTTCCTGGCTGGGAATTATTTTGGTGATGTGTTTTATTTTCGGATAACCCAATTTATGGGGAGACTCTGCCCAAATTTTTATGAAAACCCACAATGTAAAAGTGGTGCAATGGTGATGATAAAGGGTGAACCTTGAGTCTTATTGCTGGTAAAAGTGATCATTTCATGCTGATTATTATTTATGTCATGGAGATTATGTGAAGCATGTAATAATTCTTTTAAAGAATGAATTTTTGTTTATACTCATACGACGTCATAAATGCTTAAAAGTCGTCTTTAAGAGTTGGGGCCTTACATTAGTGGTATCAGAGCAGTGGTTGCTCATTGGGGCTGTTAAGGGCCTAGGAACTTGTTGATAGGAATTGGTAGCACATATTTATACATGATGGTATTAGTGTTGTGTGACACAATTAATTGCTTATGTGCTTTTACGATATGGAAAGTGGTATTACTGATCATTGTGGTTACAGAAATCGTGTGGAATACGATGGGATGGCATTAATGTCAATGTCTGGCACTCCATATGTTATGTGCTAAGGAATCTGATTTTGTAGGAAAATCAGGAAATGGGAAACATGGTGTGCTGTCTAAGGACAGGGATGGTTGATATATCTCCGATAGAAACCTGCATGGCCAAGAAAGAAACGCACATCCCGCACACAAATAGGATAAGGTAGAGGCTGAATAATATCAATTTTTGCTTATCTACCTCTATACCCTTTGATGAGACCACATGACCCAAAACAATACCTTGCTCTACCATAAAGTGGCATTTTTCAGAATTTAGCACAAGGTTTGTTTCTATGCAACGCTTTAGGACAAGGGTAAGGTTAGTTAGACAAGCATTGAATGAGTCACCATAAACAGTAAAGTCATCCATGAATACCTCTAATATGTGCTCAGTGAACTCAGAAAATATACTAACCATACACCGTTGAAATGTGGCCGCTGCGTTGCAAAGTCCAAAGGGCATGCGCCTATAAGCGAAGGTTCCAAAGGGGCATGTGAACGTGTTCTTTTCTTGATCTTCCGGAGCAATTGCAATCTGGAAATAACCGGAATATCCATCAAGAAAACAGTAATAAGAATGACATGCTAACCTTTCAAGCATTTGATCAATGAAGGGCAATGGAAAATGGTCCTTGCGGGTCACGGTGTTCAATTTGCAGTAGTCAATGCAAACTCTCCACCCATTCTGAATGCGGGTGGTCACTAATTCATCGTCTTTGTTCCTCACCACTGTAATGCCAGTCTTCTTTGGAACTACTTGGACAGGGCTGACCCACTGGCTATCAGAAATAGGGTATATCATTCCAACTGCAAGAAGCTTTAAGATTTCCTCTTTCACTACTTCCATCATCGGTGGGTTGAGTTTCCTTTGCGGTTGGCGTGTAGGTTTTGATCCTTCTTCAAGTAGAATCCTATGCATGCATGTCGAGGGGCTTATTCCTTTGATGTCAGCAATAGTCCATCCTATCGCGGTCATGTGCTCCTCTAGCACCTGAATGAGCTCCTTCTCTTGGCTATCTCCCAACTTGCTTGAGATTATCACTGGTAATGTGTTTCCTTCTCCAAGGAACACATACTTTAGGTGACTTGGTAATGGCTTCAACGCAATAGTGGGTGCCTGCGATACAGAAGGGAGAGGTCTAGAGTTAGGAATAGGCAATGACACAAATGAAATATTACCTTGTATCTCGGGCGTGGTATCCAACGCAGTGATGTTGTGTTCCACTTCATCTCTAAGTTGCAACTCGTCCTCAAAATGATCTAGAGGGATGGTGAGGGCTATCTCCAACTCGTCTTTACCTGTAGTCTCAAAGATCCCTTGGGACAAGTAATCAATAATATCGATAGAGTAAACAGTATCATCATCATCACAAGGATATTTCATGGCATCATGTATATTGAATTTAACGACCTCACCATCAAACTCCATCGTAAGTGTGCCACTATGAACATCTATCTTAGTCTTGGATGTTTTCAAGAAGGGTCTCCCTAACAATATAGGGCTATTATTGTCCCCCTTTGCCATATCAAGCACATAAAAATCAGCGGGAAATACCAACTCATTTACCTGTACTAAGACATCTTCTAAAATTCCCCTAGGGTATGCATTAGATCTATCTGCTAACTGAACAACTACCCTTGTTTCACTTAAAGGTCCTAGATTCAAAGAAGCATAGAGAGAGTATGGCATGACATTTATCGATGCTCCTAGATCTAGCATAGCTTTTTCAAGACGTGTTGTGCCAATTGAGCATGGAATGGTGAACATACCTGGGTCCTTGCACATGGTAGGGATTTTCCGTTGGATGACTGCTGAGATGTTCTCCCCCAACTCAACCTTGTGGCATCCTTTAAGCCTTTGTTTCCTTTTGGCGGTGCACAACTCCTTTAAGAACTTTGCATAGCGCGGCACTTGCTTTATCGCATCCAACAGTGGAATGTTCACCTCACATCTTCGAAATGTTTCATATAGGTCCTTGATGTTTTCATTCCTCCTATCTTCCTGATATGCGAGAGGGAAAGGGGGTTCAATCTTATACTCACGGAGTGGAGGAGACTCACCTTTTGGTTCTTCTTCTTGCATGGAATTGTTTCCCGTAGGCGTTTAATATTCATCATAAACATCATAGCATCTTATAGACATCATCATCTTGTAAACATCATCATCATATAATATCATCATCTTATAAACATCATCATCATATAACATCATCATTTTATAAACATCATCATCATATAAGCATCATCATCTTATAACATCATAACAAAATATAACAGTAAATGCACGAAATCTTAGTTAAGTAAACTTACTGGTTATTCGTTAACTTCTTTTGTTGACCCTGATTCACATTCATGCATATGGGCATCTTACCATATCATAAGCATCGCATGGCATCTTACCATGTGGGCATCTTACCCTATCGTATGGCATCTTACCATATCGTAGACATCGTATGGCATCTTACCATATGGGCATCTTACCCTATCGTATGGCATCTTACCATATCATAAACATCGTATGGCATCTTACCATATGGGCATCTTACCCTATCGTATGGCATCTTACCATATGGGCATCTTACCCTATCGTATGGCATCTTACCATATCATAAACATCGTATGGCATCTTACCATATGGGCATCTTACCCTATCGTATGGCATCTTACCATATGGGCATCTTACCCTATCGTATGGCATCTTACCATATCATAAACATCGTATGGCATCTTACCATATGGGCATCTTACCCTATCGTATGGCATCTTACCATATGGGATCTTACCCTATCGTATGGCATCTTACCATATCATAAACATCGTATCATTCTATAAACATCATATTAACATCGTCATTACTTATCATAATCGTCCTCATAGACATCGTATCCTCTTTACTCATCACAAACATCATCATCATAAACTTACTTATCATAACATCATCGTAAACATCTTGTCATCTTTATTCATCATAGAAATCATCTTCATTTATCATAACATCATCATAAACATCTTGTCATCTTTATTCATCATAGAAATCATCATCATAAACTTACTTATCATAATCATCATCATAAACATCGTAAATACTTATGCAATTATAGCATTATCATAGTATAGGAGTATGGTTTACCGTCTGATGCCCGTACGTCTCTTACGTACCTTAATTCCAAAAGTGGAGAAATTGAAGAACTCTATCTTCTTGATGTTGTTGGCACCTGTGATGGTTCCACACAACCATACAAATCAATATTAGAAGCCAAATACCAAAAATTCATCAAAATTCATCATTTGCCATGTTTTAAACAGCGGCGATCGATCGCTGCACGAGGCGATCGATCGCCTCACTTTTGCCTTGCGGCGATCGATCGCTTCATTTGAGGCGATCGATCGCCTGCTGCGTAAAATGGCTACTGGCCTTCGGCGATCGATCGCCTCATTTATGGCGATCGATCGCCACCTGCTGGTACGCGATTTCCACCATTTTTTTGAGCATCTTCCAAGCTCAATCCCATACCATACAAACCCAAACTTTCCAACAACACTAACATCATCATAACTCACTAAAACCCACATAAAACACTTCAAAAATCATACCCCAACAACATACAACACATACTCAAACAAACCCACATAAATCACTTCAAAATCATCCCATTTCAAAACCAAACATCATAAAAACTTTAGGATTGGTTCCATACCTATTGAGGATCCAAAATCTTACTAAGATTTCAACAAATGGAGAGTGTGCAAGGATTTCTCCTCCTCCTCATCCTTGGCTTGGACGAAAATGGGATGAAATGATAGGGTTGGGATGAATTTGGGGATTTAAGAGTGAAAAGGGTAAGTGAGGGGAAAGAGGGTATAGTGGGGTATATGGGTTAATTAATTTGTACCCAAAAATTAACATGATGTATAAAATACCCCAACATGGTATTTTAAAAGCATTTTACAAAAATGCAACCAACTTCATCAAATCCATACTTTCCTCATAATTAACAATCAACACAATTAAATCATGTTAACACCCCATTTCCTATCATACATAACATGCACCTTGAAACGTAACCCCGTCATGCCTATCATGTGACTAAGCATCTCATCGTGGTAATTAATTTCAACACGTAAATCAATTATCCTTATAATTAACCATATAAACATAATTAATGCCTTAATTGCAATTAATCATTTCGGGGACATCACAAAAAGTGAGGCGATCGATCGCCTCAAGTAGCGATCGATCGCCACTGTTTAAAACATGGAAAATGATGATTTTTATTAAATTTTTGGTATTTGGCTATTGTTTAGCTTCTAATATTGATTTGTATGGTTGTGTAGAACCATCCCAGGTACCCACAACATCAAGGAGATAAAGTTCTCCAACTTCTCCACTTTTGGAATTAAGGTACGTAAGAAACGTACGGGCATCGGACGGTAACACATTCTTATACTATGACTACGCAATAATTGTGTAAGGGTTTACGATGTTTATGATGATGATAATGATAAGTAAGTTTATGATGATGTCTATGAAGTGATGATGTTTATATGATGTTTATATAATGATACGATGTTTATAATATGGTAAGATGCCATACGATAGGGTAAGATGCCCTCGTGGTAAGATGCCACACGATGTTTATAATATGGTAAGATGCCATACGATAGGGTAAGATGCCCTCGTGGTAAGATGCCACACGATGTTTATGATATGGTAAGATGCCATACGATAGGGTAAGATGCCCACGTGGTAAGATGCCACACGATGTTTATGATATGGTAAGATGACATACGATAGGGTAAGATGCCCACGTGGTAAGATGCCACACGATGTTTATGATATGGTAAGATGCCATACGATAGGGTAAGATGCCCACGTGGTAAGATGCCACACGATGTTTATGGTATGGTAAGATGTCATACAATAGGGTAAGATGCCCATGTGGTAAGATGCCACACGATGATTATGATATGGTAAGATGACATACGATAGGGTAAGATGCCCATATGCATGACTATGAAACAGGGACAACTAAGTGTGTTAATACGATTAACCAGGAAGTATATGTTACGATTATTTTCATGCATTTATTTATATGTCATTACCTTATGATGTTAAGTAATGATGTACATGCTCATGATGGGTTGTTCCTGTAGGTACACTTTTGGACTGAAGGGCCTAGGGCCGGGTTGAGGCAGTGAGCTAAAAGGAGCAAGATGAATATAGGATACAGGATTTTGATAGTCTCTACTCTAGGAGTAGTGTAAATCTATAGCTTTAACATTCATTATTGAGAATGTAATTAATTAGCTTTTGAAATTTTATTTTGGCCTGTAATCTTATTAGCTCAAAGCTACAACCGGAACCCTAAGATGTTATGAATGCATGTTTAGTCCATAATACGTGTATAAGATGATGTTAAGGTAGGAAGACCCTACACTCGGTCTGGCCATCCGTTTGAGGATGATATGCAGTGCTCAACCTAACTTCAATTCCCAAAGCTGACTGAAGACCCTCCCAAAAATGAGTGTGAATCGCGGATCTCGATCCGACACTATAGAAACAGGGATCCCGTGCAATCTCACCACATCTCGAATATACAACTGAGCCATCCTCAAATAGGTGAAGGTCATACCATAGGGAATGAAATGAGCTACTTTGGTCAATCTGTCCACAATCACCCAAATGGCATCAAAATCCGAGGCACTCCTCGGCAAGTGAGTCACAAAGTCCATGGAGATGTGCTCCCACTTCCACTTTGGTACCTCTAAACTTTTCAACTCACCATGTGATGTCCGGGAATTAATGGTGTTAATCCCGGTGTAGTATTAATCCTGGATGGATTTTTAATTGTGGCAATTAGGAATTAATTGCGGTTCGGCATCTCCCGAGGTTGGTAAATCGGGCCTTCTGGGCTCGTCTAATTGATTAGTTGGGATCGTTGGATCCCGAGGTTGAGATCGTATTCTCATTCCGGTGAAAACCTGCGAGTTGGGTTTTTAGTGTGACTCAGAATTTCGGGTGCTGTGTGTGGGCACCGGTAGGGGGTTTTTGAGTTAGAGAGAGAGTTTTTGAAAACAGATGATTTTTAATGAATCATGATGTATTTGTGGGGCTATTAGTATTTCGGGGTATTTTTGCTATAAATACCAATTGAACCCGGGATTTTAATTATCGGAGTCATTTTTCCTCACCTCTCTCTCTCCTCGCGCCCGCAGCCCCTTTCCCGATCCCCTTTACCCCCGCGCACAAAAGGCCACCGCCCGCCGCCGTCCGGCCGCCGTTCGGCGCGTCCGACCCGCCGCCGTGTTCGTCTCTTCCAGGCGGTTCTATCCATACCAACAATTTGAAGTTTGGTCGAGAATCGAGCTCGGATTTGCCAGAAAAGCGTAGGCTTCAAAAACTGGATTTCATCCGATTTTGGGGCGCGATTTTGGTATGTTTTTGGTGCGATTTTTCTGATGTTTTTGGGGCGTTTTTAAGCTGGTTTTGAGTCGATTATTTCAGCCTTTTTGGTTCGAAATTATTGGTTAAGTTTGGTTCGAATTTTCAGCTCGATTTCGTGGGTTAGGGTTCGAAATTTGGGGGTTTCGCTTGTGGGGCGATTATTGTTGTTGGTAATTGATTAATTCATGTTGTAGATGCATTATGATGCTTGATTGTGTTCGAATTCGAAGAATTGTAAGGGTTCGAATTTAAGGGCTTGTTTGGGTTCGAATTTAAGGGTATTGAATTCGAAAATTGGGGGTTTTTGGCAAGGAGTGTTGATTCTTGCTTGGATAGCTTAATTCATGTTTTAAATGAATTATGGTGATTATTTGGGTTTGATTTGTGTTGTTGGGGTTCAAATTTAGGGGTGGTCCTTGAGCAATTTTCGATATTGTCTCATTCGATTTCCCTCCCTGTATATGCCCTGCCCCGGGTCTTTTAAATGGTAAATTGTTGTGGATTGACAATATGTTGAGGGTTATGGGTGTGCTTGAGCATGGGTTGCATGTTCGTAATTAATTGTGAATTATTTATCGTGTTAGCACATCGTTCCTCGGAGCATGGAACTCGAGCAAGGTTTGGCTCGGACTTCGGAAATTAAGGTACGTGGGACGTACGAGCATAGCCAATTATAGTATTGCAACTGTAATATGCATGGTTTGTGATAATGGTATTAAATGAGCATTGGAATACATGGTGTATGGTAATTGTATTATATGGACATTACAATATCTGGCAGGTGGTCTGGCATGTGGTAATTACATTGGATAAATATTGAGATGCATGGTGCACTATATTTACTTCAAATGGATAATGATATGCATGGTAAACGGTCTTTGCCTTCAATGGATATATATATATATATATTGGGAATCATACAGTGCCGCCTTCGAGCGAGCAATGATTCGGGATGCGGTCGCCATTGGGCGACCATCGGTTATGACGCCGCTATTGTTGAGCGTGCGCGAGGTTTAGTATGCCGCTATTGTGGAGCGAGCAATGAAATAAGAACATGGAATTGTTGGTTAGATATATGCGATATCTATAGTCTTTTACATTATGTTCTTATCCCTTTGATTATGGAACTGGTATAATAGAACGGTATTAGTTAATCTATGTGACGATTAACTGGCTTTGGGAATTTGATGAGTTTGGTTATTTTGAGAACAGGGACAATACAGGGGGATCCCGGATGAGGGTATTGCCATCCAGGGAGTATCATTTAAATTATGGCATTTACATTCTGTAAATTATGAATTGCAATATTATTATTTTGTGATTGGTGGTATTGGTATGCTCACCCCGTGTGGGGGCTGTCTCTGTTGGGGCAGGTAACACAGGTGTAGCGGCTTTGGAGTCGAGCTCGGGCTTTTGGTTAGAGGTACTTCCAGGATCGAGGTACCAGAGCTGGCTGGATGGA
The DNA here is from genome assembly GCA_907163345.1 of Haberlea rhodopensis. Classification (NCBI taxonomy): domain Eukaryota; kingdom Viridiplantae; phylum Streptophyta; class Magnoliopsida; order Lamiales; family Gesneriaceae; genus Haberlea; species Haberlea rhodopensis. The sequence continues at coordinate 103,818 of CAJQUN010000345.1, read as the reverse complement.
CGCTCAGATCCAGTGTTGAGATCGAGTTGTGCTTGGAAGGTGCTTCCAGGATAGAAGTACCAGTAGCGGTATCCGGTATAGTGTTTTATGCATCAAATACACGTTTATTCATTGAGTGCTCTTACGTGAGTACACCTTACGTGTATATGGGATGTATAAATGGGCTATGGCCTCTTTCTGTTCATTATGGTTGCATGCAATTAATTATGGAAATTGCTAAAAGAACTAAGAGCATATTAGTGTATTATGTGGGTGCATGTTATGTGAATAATAATGGTAGGGGGAATTTGAATATTGGGAATTGAATGCAAGAAATTTTCTGGGTAGCATACGGTGTTGCACTTGCATAGGGTTTTTCCCCTGATGGTATGATTATATGCACTCATGGTATGGCTTAATGCACTAATTACGGGTTAAGGGCACGGGGGTCCTTACATTAGTGGTATCAGAGCCAGGTTAGCTCTTTGGGGCTGTTGAGGGCCTAGGAACATGTTATTGGGAATGAGAAGCACATACTTATGCATGATTGCTTATGTGCGTTTATGATATGTGTTCATCATTGGCATATGTGTTGCTAACCATGGTGGTTGCAGGGTCTTATGAGACATGGACTATGCATTACGGTTGCATAGGTATACATCGGAGTGATGATTTTAATGCTTTGCCGCTACATGTTGGAGCGAGGTGCATTAAAATACACTCATGGCGATGTTTATGGGAATACGGATTATGCATTACGGTTGCATGCACGTCGAAGCGATGATGCCGCTGTCGTGTCGAAGCGATGGTAAATGCCGCTGTCACGTCGAAGCGATGATGCCGCTGTCGTGCCGAAACAATTATTGAAATACGGGTTATGCATTACGGTTGCATGCATGGCGTAGCGATATGAATACTTGCCGCTGTCGTATTATAGCGATGAAGAATATTTGCCGCAAATATGTCGAAGCGAAGGAAAATGCCGCTGTCATATTATTATTGCGAGGGATATTATGCCGCTAATACGTCGAAGCGAAGGGTATTTCCGCTGTCATGCCGGAATGATGGTAAATGCCGCTGTCGTGTCGAAGCGATGGTAAATGCCGCTGTCACGTCGAAGCGATGGTACCACCGTCATGTCGAAACGATGATGCCGCTGTCGTGTCGAAGCGATGATACATGCCGCTGTCACGTCGAAGCGATGATGCCGTTGTCATGACGTAGCGATGTGATCGGGAACAAAGTACTACATGAGTGTGAGTACCTCTTGAGTCCGCGATTATCCGGGTATTTTATTGGCGATGGTTCCGCCGGGTATTTTATTGGCGATGGTTACGCCGGGTATTTTATTGGCGATGGTTACGCCGGGTATTTTATTGGCGATGGTTACGCCGGGTATTTTGTTGGCGATGGTTACGCCGGGTATTTTGTTGGCGATGGTTACGCCGGGTATTTTGTTGGCGATGGTTACGCCGGGTATTTTATTGGCGACGGTTACGCCGGGTATTCTATTGGCGATGGTTTATACCGCCGGATATCTATAGCGACATTTTATGCCGCTGACTCCATGGCGAGGGATCATGCCGCTGATTCGATAGCGATGGGTTATACCGCTATGTGTGTAGCACTGGATTATGCCGCCTACGAGCGATGGGTGCTGCTTATGTACCGCTGGTGGACGATGGATACAGGTATTCCGCTATCTCGATAGCGATGAGGTATGGCATATTACTTTTGTTATCAGTATGGTGATTATGGTGTATTATTATTTACCGTCATGTGTTTGACGATGAGATTATGGATGTCGTGTATCGACAGGTACCGTCATATGTTCGACGATGTTATTTGGGATAACTATGTGGACGCTTGGCGTCATTTTGGTGATTTATACATTCATGTTTATGTATATGGTTGTATGGTTTGAGTGCCGATGGTGGGCACATGGTAGGGTCTGGGTATTTAGTTGACGAGACCTTTTGTCGAGCAGGTTTGCTCGATGGATCATTGATGCATTGTACCGGTGAGAGTACGCATCGTATTATGGAGGTATATTATTGACGAGCAATGATACCCTTGGGTATGCTCGCTGGGATGGCTAAGGCCAAGTGAATGGTGGTAAGAGTAGTCATTGAGGAAACTACTCGCTTGTTATTGTGATGAGGAGTAAACATGGTTACACCCACCCTAAGGGCGTGGAAGAAGTCCTAATGGATTAGGATTGCATGATAATTGAGCGTGGACGCCGGGTTGTCCAGTGTGCTTTGGTGTTTTAGAGATATGTTGGGCAATGACCCACAACTCTAATGGTTTGGGCGGTATGGTATACCGGGATGGAATGTGTGTCACGTTAATAGGTTGGTATAAGCCTATGGGACCAGCGAATCACTAGCCAGGTATTGTTGCAGTGCTTTAGTGTGCTTGTGGTAGCTATTATAATGCTCGTTGGATTCGAGTTTGGTGAATCGTATGGTGATACGATGAGGGTTATGGTAGACTCTTGTAGTCTCTATGTGGCATGGTGTTTGAGGTAGGGAATACCTCACGGGGACGTTATACGTCATTGTTTTGAGGGACTTGTGCTGGGACAGCTCAAGTTTGTTGGTATTACCAACGTGAGTGTCAACAAGTCGTGGTTAGCTCTAGTTGAGCATCCTTGCATATGGCATGCAATGGGAGTCACAATGGTTTGTGAGATATAGTTAGTGGGGTGACACTACTATATTGATTTTTTTATCTCTTGGAGAGATTTGGATTGTACTGTCTTGGTGACAGCTTGCATCGGTCGTGGTTTGATTGTAAGTCAGCCATGGTAAGCATTACTGATGTTGGACCGAGTAATGGATTTCTTACCTCGGTGAGACGTTTGAGGAGACGTCTTCGGGGAGATGCTCGATTTTGGAGTACTATGGTATTAGTACAGAGCATCGTTGGAAGGTGTATACATGGCGTATACGGATTTTTGGATTGGGTAATGGTAGTATTGATGCACTACTCTAACCAATTGTATATTTCTGGGTTCCGGGATATGTTTTGGTATTAATATACCAGGTTTTCCGAACGGTAATTCGAGGATTGGAGGATCATGGATTCATGACTTCTTCCTTGAGAGGAAGACGGTATTGTGATTCCTACCGGTTGAATCTTTTGGGGAGATTCGTTATTTTGGTTCGTGTGGTGGTGATGTTGAAATCACACCCTTTGGTTTTGGTTTGTCAACCATCATTCTCCGTGGGGCGAGAATAATCGGGGTTTGACAGTTGGTTTTGGGATTTGGGTGTGATTGGAGACACCCGAGTCTATTGCATTGCGTATGCATGTTGTGTGGTGTATGGGCATGTATGCCGTGTGTGTATACGAATGCCAACCTTTTTTCGTTCATTGTGGAACGCCGAGTGTGTATAATTGGTTTAGTGGATCTCCGGTGTGAGATTGTGGAACCTCGAGATCGGTAATCTCGATGGCACGATGCATTCTAATGAATGATCGTGAGGGTTGTTTGATTCCCCGAGGAGGGATCGATATGATTTGGAATCATGGTGGTTCTTGTTGGATAATTCGATAGCCTTCCTATTTTAGGATTGTTAGATCCAAGGATAAATGAGGGATGGCCGAGATTCGGATTTGTTTAGTGTCATGGTTGACACTTGTGTAGGAATGCAATTGGTTGCCTTCCATGTCCCCTATGGAACTTGAGACTTGGTGGAGTCTTGATGGTGTGTCGGGACCAAGATATGATTTCTTGGAACACACCGGTGTAAACATCCTCGGTGATGTATTTTTGTGTGGATCAGTGACCGTGGGTAACCCGGTCCGGGTTGCAAGTGGTGCAACTACTCCTTTGGAGGAGATGGGCTGGGAAGCGAAACTGGTTTTTCTGTGAGTATACTGTTGTATACTAGTGGTCCCCACCATGACGATATGTGTCATGCATCGTGGGCAGGTGGTGAATATCACGGGATGATATCTTTGTCAGAACCAATGGAGATTTGGTTGGGTTGCAGTTTTGGTGGACTGACTTGTGGGACGATTCACGTCGAGGTATGTTGTTATCTTTCGGGTTTGTATTGGTTTTGGCGTTGCGCTATTTTGGGGCTTGGTGCGAGACTGGTATTCTCGCAGTTGTTAATTCGATTCTAAGGTGGTTCAGAATCAGGGTCTTGGCTTTGTTTTGTTGGTGTAGTCCTGGTGTTACGTGGAGTACACCGGTGCAATTTCGGGGACGAAATTTTATTAGTAGGGGATAATTGTGATGTCCGGGAATTAATGGTGTTAATCCCGGTGTAGTATTAATCCTGGATGGATTTTTAATTGTGGCAATTAGGAATTAATTGCGGTTCGGCATCTCCCGAGGTTGGTAAATCGGGCCTTCTGGGCTCGTCTAATTGATTAGTTGGGATCGTTGGATCCCGAGGTTGAGATCGTATTCTCATTCCGGTGAAAACCTGCGAGTTGGGTTTTTAGTGTGACTCAGAATTTCGGGTGCTGTGTGTGGGCACCGGTAGGGGGTTTTTGAGTTAGAGAGAGAGTTTTTGAAAACAGATGATTTTAATGAATCATGATGTATTTGTGGGGCTATTAGTATTTCGGGGTATTTTTGCTATAAATACCAATTGAACCCGGGATTTTAATTATCGGAGTCATTTTTCCTCACCTCTCTCTCTCCTCGCGCCCGCAGCCCCTTTCCCGATCCCCTTTACCCCCGCGCACAAAAGGCCACCGCCCGCCGCCGTCCGGCCGCCGTTCGGCGCGTCCGACCCGCCGCCGTGTTCGTCTCTTCCAGGCGGTTCTATCCATACCAACAATTTGAAGTTTGGTCGAGAATCGAGCTCGGATTTGCCAGAAAAGCGTAGGCTTCAAAAACTGGATTTCATCCGATTTTGGGGCGCGATTTTGGTATGTTTTTGGTGCGATTTTTCTGATGTTTTTGGGGCGTTTTTAAGCTGGTTTTGAGTCGATTATTTCAGCCTTTTTGGTTCGAAATTATTGGTTAAGTTTGGTTCGAATTTTCAGCTCGATTTCGTGGGTTAGGGTTCGAAATTTGGGGGTTTCGCTTGTGGGGCGATTATTGTTGTTGGTAATTGATTAATTCATGTTGTAGATGCATTATGATGCTTGATTGTGTTCGAATTCGAAGAATTGTAAGGGTTCGAATTTAAGGGCTTGTTTGGGTTCGAATTTAAGGGTATTGAATTCGAAAATTGGGGGTTTTTGGCAAGGAGTGTTGATTCTTGCTTGGATAGCTTAATTCATGTTTTAAATGAATTATGGTGATTATTTGGGTTTGATTTGTGTTGTTGGGGTTCAAATTTAGGGGTGGTCCTTGAGCAATTTTCGATATTGTCTCATTCGATTTCCCTCCCTGTATATGCCCTGCCCCGGGTCTTTTAAATGGTAAATTGTTGTGGATTGACAATATGTTGAGGGTTATGGGTGTGCTTGAGCATGGGTTGCATGTTCGTAATTAATTGTGAATTATTTATCGTGTTAGCACATCGTTCCTCGGAGCATGGAACTCGAGCAAGGTTTGGCTCGGACTTCGGAAATTAAGGTACGTGGGACGTACGAGCATAGCCAATTATAGTATTGCAACTGTAATATGCATGGTTTGTGATAATGGTATTAAATGAGCATTGGAATACATGGTGTATGGTAATTGTATTATATGGACATTACAATATCTGGCAGGTGGTCTGGCATGTGGTAATTACATTGGATAAATATTGAGATGCATGGTGCACTATATTTACTTCAAATGGATAATGATATGCATGGTAAACGGTCTTTGCCTTCAATGGATATATATATATATATATTGGGAATCATACAGTGCCGCCTTCGAGCGAGCAATGATTCGGGATGCGGTCGCCATTGGGCGACCATCGGTTATGACGCCGCTATTGTTGAGCGTGCGCGAGGTTTAGTATGCCGCTATTGTGGAGCGAGCAATGAAATAAGAACATGGAATTGTTGGTTAGATATATGCGATATCTATAGTCTTTTACATTATGTTCTTATCCCTTTGATTATGGAACTGGTATAATAGAACGGTATTAGTTAATCTATGTGACGATTAACTGGCTTTGGGAATTTGATGAGTTTGGTTATTTTGAGAACAGGGACAATACAGGGGGATCCCGGATGAGGGTATTGCCATCCAGGGAGTATCATTTAAATTATGGCATTTACATTCTGTAAATTATGAATTGCAATATTATTATTTTGTGATTGGTGGTATTGGTATGCTCACCCCGTGTGGGGGCTGTCTCTGTTGGGGCAGGTAACACAGGTGTAGCGGCTTTGGAGTCGAGCTCGGGCTTTTGGTTAGAGGTACTTCCAGGATCGAGGTACCAGAGCTGGCTGGATGGACGCTCAGATCCAGTGTTGAGATCGAGTTGTGCTTGGAAGGTGCTTCCAGGATAGAAGTACCAGTAGCGGTATCCGGTATAGTGTTTTATGCATCAAATACACGTTTATTCATTGAGTGCTCTTACGTGAGTACACCTTACGTGTATATGGGATGTATAAATGGGCTATGGCCTCTTTCTGTTCATTATGGTTGCATGCAATTAATTATGGAAATTGCTAAAAGAACTAAGAGCATATTAGTGTATTATGTGGGTGCATGTTATGTGAATAATAATGGTAGGGGGAATTTGAATATTGGGAATTGAATGCAAGAAATTTTCTGGGTAGCATACGGTGTTGCACTTGCATAGGGTTTTTCCCCTGATGGTATGATTATATGCACTCATGGTATGGCTTAATGCACTAATTACGGGTTAAGGGCACGGGGGTCCTTACACACCACCCGGCCTCTGCCTCTCTGCCTTAACCTGCTGGCAGATCTAGCATCTCTTAACGAAGGCGATAACATCACGCTTCATTCTCTTCCACCAAAACTGATCACATAGATCCTTGTACATCTTTTTTTCCGCCTGGGTGGATACTAAGCCTGCTACTGTGAGCTCGCTCCAAGATCCCTCTACGCAAATCCGTCGTACTCAGAACCACCCAACGGTTACCCAATCTCAAGGAACCGTCCTCAGCTACTCTGAACTTCGATGGCTGACCAAGATGTACTAATGATAACCATCTCTGAATCTCATCATCGGTCTTCTGAGCTCTCCTGATATTCTCATAGATATCTGGCTCAGCTAATAAGGTCGATACATACACTGGTGATGTATCTATGTCGAAGTCATAGCCCAGATGGCAATAGGAAGTCATCATGGCTGACAAATGTATGACCTCCTCAGCAGTACTCCTCACTTTCCGGCTCAAGGCGTCTGCTGTCAAGTTAGCTTTCCCAGGATGGTACTCAATTTCACAATCATAGTCCTTGAGTAAGTCCATCCATCTCCTCTGCCTCATATTCAGTTCTGCCTGAATAAACAAGAACTTCAGGCTCTTGTGGTCCGTGTAAATGGTAAACGACGTACCATACAAATAATGCCTCCAAATCTTCAGGGCGAAGATAATAGCCGCCAATTCCAAGTCATGGACTGGATATCTACTCTCATGGGGCTTCAACTGCCTCGATGCATAAGCTACCGCATGCTTATCTTGCATCGATACACACCCAAGGCCCTGAAGCGATGCATCGGTAAAGAACAAACCTCGTGTTCTCCGTAGGAATCACCAATACAGGCGACGTCGTCAACCAGTGTTTCAACTCTTGGAAGCTTTCCTCACAAGCCTCAGACCAAAAGAATGGTACTCTCTTTTGGGTCAACTGTGTCAACGGCTTGGTGATCTTTGAAAATCCCTCGACGAAGCGTCGATAATAACCAGCCAAACCAAGGAAGCTTCGGATCTCGGGCACAGAAGTGGGTGCAGCCCACTCCATCACAGCCTCAATCTTTCTGGGATCCACCAATATCCCGCTGCTAGATATAACATGTCCCAAGAATACCACATTGCTCAACCAAAATTCACACTTGCTGAGCTTGGCAAACAACTGATTATCCCTAAGGATTTGGAGCACTGTCCTCAAGTGTTTCACATGCTCTTCCTCACTCCGAGAGTAGATGAGTATGTCGTCAATAAACACAATGACAAACTGGTCAAGGTATGGTTGAAATACTCTGTTCATCAAGCTCATAAAGACAGCCGGGGCGTTTGTCACACCGAACGGCATCACTAGGAACTCATAGTGCCCATAACGAGTCCGAAATGCTGTCTTCTACACATCCTCCTCTCTGACCCGAATCTGGTGGTACCCTGATCTCAAATCAATCTTGCTATTGTCATGCCTCGATATGACGTATACATGTGTAATATGCTTATGGTGTAATTATGATTAATTACAGTACGATGTGGACTCGGGTTCGGGCTGAACCGAGTGCTGATTGATTGAATAACCTAATGAATTACTTATGGGAATTCAAAATAACATTGTAGTGTTAAGTGAACAAGAGACTTGCCATGTACATTTACCATGAATTTGAAAGGAGTTACATGTGTATTTGAGTTGAAGGTGCATTAGAATGTACATGTGAATGACATTTGAGTTGTATGTGAATATTTGGTTATATATCACAACATTCAGATTTAATTCACACAATACACCTCAACTCACCTAGTAATCTCTACACACACTCTCTCATTCTCCTTGAGTTGATTTTGGAGTTGGACTTGCAAGAACAACAAGGAAGTGCATAACTTGGTAAGGCTAGTAGTATTTCCATGTTTTAGTATCATAGTTGATGGATATATGTGTTTAATGTATCAAACTTGAAGTATGTGAGTTGGTGAAAGAGAGATGGAATTGATATGTGGGTGAATTTCAACGAACTAAGTGGTAATCTGTTGAAAACATGTTTAGTTCATGCTATATAGTTGGTTTATGATGTTGTGAGAGGATATATTGAGGTGAAAGAGGTACACCATGAAGATAAGCATCAAAAATCGCCATGGTTTAACAATTCTGTTGCCGACCGATCGATCGCTAGACTTGTACCGATCGATCGGTGAAACAGGGGATGTAAGGCGGTGTAAGTACCGATCGATCGCTGAAAGCGATCGATCGATAGGTGAAATGCCATAGCATTTTTTAGAAACTCAGATTTTAGAGCGATCGATCGCTAGCTTCCGACCGACCGATCGCTAGGGTTGTCTGTTTGGACAAATCGATCGCTAGAGTCACCGATCGATCGGTAGACTTAAAATGTTATATTTTTGTAACTTTTGATATTGATGCCTATGATAACAAGATACATATTGGCATTGTTGTAGCATCATCACATGGGACGGGGCAACGAGGCAATTAGCCAGTGACGACTGATTTATCTCGTTTGTGTCGCTTTACAGGTACGTGTTGACGTACGGAGTATAGATATTGTGTGATGATGTTATGAGATTGATATCATATGAATTGTGTTGTGTTGGTATCATATGATTGGTAGTATCATATGCATATACATTCATGGATATCATGTGTTTGAAATGGATGAGGTATATGTTTTAGCATTAGAGGTATACGCCTGGTTTGGGTATATGCTCGGGTATGCTACATATAGAGGTATACGCCTGGTTTGGGTATATACTCTGGCTATTATCACATATGAGTACGGTACTATGATAGGTGCTGCTAATATGAAGATGTGATGTGGTTCCACTGATATATTGAGCTGAGATAGACATATCATATTGGTCTCGTGATAATAGGGTTATAGTTGAGACATGTCGACATGGTGCATTGGTTTGTGCATGATACAGAGCATTCACATTGGATATGATGTTTATTGTGCTTTATCATTGATATTGTGTTTTGATATTGCACTAAGATAGTGGTTTATCTATACTCACGTTGTGTGAATGTTTCTGTAGGATTTCATAGACGTGGGGATCGTGAGTCTTATTCCGCTGCGAGGTGAACCACTGCATAGGAGTTGTGCTGGCTTAGGTTGTTATTTAAATAACACATGTGATGTATATGTGAATAGGGTGTTTGTACTTGTGGTTTTGTACATCTGTAACAATCTATTAGTAAGAAACTCTTAAACAGTGTATGAATTATTTAATTCTGACTCACATATGTTCTTGCGATTTAATACATAATGGAAACGAGGACCCCACAGCTATATAGCTTGGTACCGTGCAACTGATCAAACAAATCATCAATCCTTGGGAGAGGATACTTGTTCGTCACTGTGGCTTTATTCAGTTGCCGGTAATCGATGCACAACCGCATCGAACCATCCTTCTTTTTCACAAAGAGAACCGGTGCGCCCCAAGGCGATACGCTAGGGCGTATATATCCTTTATCAAGGAGTTCCTGCTACTGTTCCTTCAATTCCCTTAACTCCACCGGTGCCATCCTGTAAGGTGCACGATAGATAGCGGATGTCCCCAGTAATAACTCAATCCCAAACTCGACTTCTATAGCCGGTGGGAATCTTGGGATCTCCTCCGGGAACACATCAGCAAACACTGCTACCACGGGTACATCCTCGACTCTTAACTCTTTACTCTTTCCCGTCGTGTCCACGGCATAAATAAAATAGCCCGTGTGTCCACGCTTCAATAATTGGGACATTTTGATTGCCGAAATCAACGAAATCTTCGCACAAGAACCGTTGCCATAGAAAGTCCACTGAATGCCCATATCAGATCTGAACCGAACTGTTCTCTGCCGACAGTCCACGACTGCCTGATATCTGTTCAGAATGTCAATGCCCACAATGCAATCGAAGTCTGACATGCCCAACACAATCAAATCTGCCTTCAATTCATTGCCCTCAAAATAAATGAGGCAATCCGCAAGAAACTGATCAGCAACAACATTTCTTCCGGTGGGTGTCGAGACCATGAGAGTCGTGGGTAACGAAGACGTGCGCATATGGTGTCTCTCCACAAAGCCAACAGATACAAAAGAGTGGGAGGCACCTGTATCTACCAAAATAAAAGCAGGGTACGTAAATAAATGGCACGTACCGACGATAACCTCCTCCGGGGCTGCCTGCACCTGCTCTCTGGTCAGTGGATACACTTGCCCCTGGGACGGTCCCACTGTCTGACCTCCCGATGGTCGAGGCATAATCTGCTGCCTCTGATGCACTGTCCTGTCCTCAAATCTCGGCCTGTTCCCTTGGAAATCTGACTGTCCTCCCCGAGTGGGGCAATACCGAGAGATGTGGCCCATCTTACCACAACTGTAACAAGCAGGGCAGTTGATCGAAGAGTGTGGCCCTCCACAATTGTCACACCTTGTCTCTCCCAATCTATTCCCTTGCATAGGCCCCCGGTTGGCCAACAGATTGCTCTTCTTGTTCTCCTGCTTTCGGTTAAAAGATTTCTTTCCGTTGAACCGAGAGGATGAAGAAGCACCACGAGGCTTAAATGACTCTCCTCGGGGCCTCAAGCTATCAGTAACTTGCCTCTGTTGTGGCACAAGTGGGGGTACAGCGTTAGGATATGCCCCAACTCCGATCTCCGCAAGTTCTGCTCTAGTAAGAGCATCATCGAAAGAAGTGGGGTTGTTGGTGATAACCCGGTCAAATAACTCCGGTCGTAACCCCTTCAAAAAGTGCCTCATCTTTGCATGTCCGCTTGTGGCAATATGAGGGACATACCTCAGCAATGAAGAATAGTGCACTGATACTGTCATGCCTCCTTGCTTCAAGTTTGTGAACTCATCTTCCTTTATCAGTCTCGCAGCCGCAGAAAAATACCGGTTCAGAAACCGGATTCTGAAGAGAGTCCAATCAATTAACATACCCTGAGCCCTCAGATCCATCACTGTAGTCTCCCACCACATGGAAGGTTTTTTTGCTAGCTGGAACTCTGCCAACCTAAGCCATGCCGTCCTTGCACAAGGAGCAGACACAAATATCTTTTCCAGTCTCTCAAGCCACTCCTCAGCCTCTTCCCCTGTCTCTGTCCCCTCAAACCGGGGCGGGTGGAAGGTCAGAAACTGAGTCAAACTAAGCTCATCGGGTAGTAACAACTGAGCCACTGGTTCCACACCTACAGCTGGTGGAGGTAAAGGGTTTGTCTGACCAATGCTCGCATTAACACTGCCAACGTCACCTACCTCTTCATTGAGGTTCCCCAAGTTCATAGCCGACATGCTGTAACACAAGGGTTAACAACAATTCCAAAACAATACATATGTTATGCCGTTAGATAACAGGAATGATAATAAGCATGTTAGTATAATAATTTATACACCAATATGGACCACATGCATAAACATGCCCAAATATAAACACCTAGCCAATCATGCTAAGGCTACCATTCACTCGTTCCCGGGTTCTCTAACCACTGCTCTGATACCACTAATGTAAGGACCCTAGTTCCTTAAGTGCGGATTAAAGGCATAATTAGAGCTAACATGCATTATCAGAGTTTAAAGGTTGGTGTTGAGACTTTGAGCCTTAAGAATTACATGCCAAGTTAAGGACTATCAAAGGGATTAGTTACATTCTCAAACAAATGAATGTTATTTACTATAGCTTTACACTACTCCTAGAGTAGACACTATACAAAATAATCATGTCCTTCATCTATCAAAAGCGTTCTTCACGAGCTCACCGCCTAAACCCGCCTTAGCCCCTTTATCATGCCAAAAAGTACCTACAATGACAACCCCCAAAACATGAGCATATAATAATTCATATCCAACACAATATGAATATAAGGCGTAAATGCATAAACCGTAATAAAACACTTCCTGTTTTTCCCATGCATTTTAAACGCTCCTTTTTTTGTTGTCCCTGTACCATAACTCATGAGTATAATCAATAGATTATTTAATGGTTCACACATGTCATGACATAACACCAATCCATTATCACCAATTACCAATCCCTAGTCTGTTATAATAGTGTATTTTAATGCACCTCGCTTGTCATGACAACGGCACTAATACCCCTCGCTTCGACATATTAGCGGCATTGAATAACCTCGCGCAAATGCGACATGCGGCAACACCCTCGCTTCAACATTTGGCGGCAAATATTCTTTCCTCGCTACAATATGACAGCGGCAAGTATTCTATCATCGTTTCAAGTGACAACGGCAAAGCATTAAAATCATCACCATTATAACCATGACTCATGGGATATGCACCAACAATCATCATATGCATATACAATCATCGTGCATAATTCAACATGTATTTGCATCCACAATGCACAATTCCATATACTCGCATCCACAATGCAAAATCAAGGAGTATAATAGATACATGTACCGTTGGGTGCCCGTACGTCTTCTACGTACCTTTCCAAAAGTGGGATTTGGTATGACTTTACTTCCTTGGTTGCGTCGCCACCTGGGATGGTTCTACACAATCACACAACCCAATATTAGAAGCCAAATAATAGCCAAATACCAAAAATCCGTCAAAAAAATTACATTTCCCATTATTCAGCTGCTGGCGATCGATCGCTGTGTCGAGGCGATCGATCGCGAGCCTTACCGATCGATCGCCTTGACATGGCGATCGATCGCCAGACTTCACTGGCTCGCGGCGATCGATCGCCTGCATCACATTTTGCCACTGCCCTTCGGCGATCGATCGCTGCGTTTGTAACGATCGATCGCCACCTGTTGTGTGCGCGATTTCTTCATTTTTTTCACCTCAAATCTTTTCCAAACATCCCAACTCAAACACCAACACATCAACAATACAAAAACACTAAAAACCTTCAATAATCACCTTCATACAACCATAAACCCAACCCCCAACCAAAAATAACACCAACCCAAAATAAACCCATTTTAAACAATCAAAAACCATTTCAAAACCAAACCAAACACCATAAAAACTTCAAGGAGGGTTCCATACCTCTTATGGACTTCAAATCCTACCAATAATCTCACAAACAAAGATTTTGTGAAGATTTCTCCTTCCTCCTTTGGCAAGTTTCGAAAATGGGGTGAGGGTTTAGGGTTGGGAGTGAAATTGGGGATTGAAAAGTGAAGGATAAAGTGAGGTGGGTATAGTGGGGTTATAATTAAATTTGTACCCCATTAATTAACATGATGTATAAAATACTCCAACATGGTATTTTAAAAGCATTTTACAAAAATGCACCAAACTCCCAATAAATTCATGTTTTCCAAAATAATTGCCAACCATTACAATTAAATCATGCTAACACCCAATTTCCCAACATGCACAACATGCACCCTGAAATGCACCCTCGGGTCACGCCTACCATGTGACTAAGCATTTCAACAAGATAATTAATTTCAACACATAGTTCAATTATCACCATAATTAATCATATAAACATAATTAATGCCCAAATTGCAATTAATTATTTCGGGGATATCACAGTATCATATGCAACCCCCAAGATATTTGTCTCGCGATTTGCATAACCCTACGTTTGCAGGACAATTATGCATTCTCACGTCAAACTAACCATCCCATTGATGGAAATGTCATGGGCAAAAGACCCCACGTGGGTGAGTAATCTAAAAGGTTAGCATAACCGCACCCTTAATTAAGTGGTAGTTAACCACACAGCTTTCCCATGCCAAATGACCCCCACGTGGGTGAGTAAGTTAATATGACACAAGTAGCGTCTCATGGCTTAACTGTTGATGGAAGACAGGAAGCAACAAACCCTTTTGAGCTTCCCTTATCAGTTTGATATAAAAAAATTGAATCATATTCAAAATAGGGATTTAATTATTTTAAAATCTCATCAAATGCTCGTTTGTTTGTTTGCCGGATTCATACTGTTATGCTTTATTCATGCATCATATTACTAATAAAACATACAAACAAACATTTATCCTACATCATATGCATAATAAAAATAAATATGGACGATTACGGCCTTTTCCTAATTGATCCACGTGAGCCATACATGGATCACAAGTCTGTCTAATGTGATGCAGGTATGCAATGCAATCCTATTACATTTTTGCTTCCATTATACATATCTTGACTCTTGGTGTTCCATCTTCACTCTCGATCTCCCACTAATTCTAATAATTTACATTTAAATCATGCAAACAAGAGAATATGAATATATTTCGGGGTGGGATACATCAGAAAATAGAGGGAGCAGGCTCGCAGGCCCGATAACCAAATATCACAATTAAAATGAAATAATAAGAACATAAACATTCACCTAAACACGTTTGTCAACGCCCGTAATCATCCACCATGCAATCACATCAGATGCAATTAAATATTATCTAACCAATTACATCATATATAATTGTACTAATTACATCACATGTAATTACAGCACAATAATTAATTTATTCTATCGTTCCCACTAATCGCATCATTAATTGAAAATAAAATTAACAAATTAAATAAAACCATTTTATTTAATTTCTAATTTTAAATTTCAATAAATTGGTAATCTCTATTTTACCTTTTAGTCATCATATTATAATCATCATATTAGTTGAAAATAAGATTAATAAATTAAATGAAACAGTTTCACTTAATTTCTAATTATTAAATTTTTAATTAATTGGTAAAATCCATATTTTACCTTTTAATCATAATACTAATCGAAAATAAAATTAACAAATTGAATAAAACACTTTCATTCAATTTCTAATTAATTAAATTTTCAACTACTTGGTAAAATTATTATTTTACCTATAAATCATAATATCAGTCCAAAATAAAATTAACAAACTAAATGAAATATTTTCATTTATTTTATAATTAATTAAATTTTTAACCAATTGTAAAATCTCAATTTTACACTTAATAAATAAAAATTATATTTTAATTAATTAAGTATTATGATTTATTATTTCAAAAATAATATCCGGACAAAATATCTAAAATGACCCAAAATAATTTATGTACTCCAAACAATTTGGATCCAAAATTAGAAAATCAATTTCAACCCAAAATAAATATCTCAATTTTAGGATTTAACAAATTTTTGGATTTAACAAAGTTTTTTTTTTTTTATTTCGTAAAATCAGATCCGAAGTCTACTGTTCATCGTCACCCTAAATTTCATAGACACACACACTAATCAAACGATTCAAACCCCTTCTCTCTGCACAAGAAGCTCAAATTCTTGAGGAAAGAAGCGTAGAGTTGGAGGAGGAAATGACCGAGGAGGCGAAGAGGAGCGGCGGCCGACCGTTGCTGGCGCCGCCGGTGACATCCGCCGACGATCGGTTCTCTTCTTCGGGGACGATTCCTGTAGGAGCTTCCGGCAAGAAAATTGTCATCAAGAGCGCAGATATGAAGGAGGATATGAAGAAAGAGGCTGTGGACGTTGCCATAGCTGTATTTTTCTCACTTTTACCCAAAACATTTTGATACAACAGCGAACTTGTGGGGACCCTTTGCGTTTCTCTTTAAGTTTATATATGTGTTTGTGGTTTCTTGATTTGATGATTTTGTGTATGTATGTGTGGCTGTGTAGGCATTTGAGAAGTATAATGTGGAGAAGGATGTCGCAGAGAACATAAAGAAGGTGTTCGACAAGAAACACGGCCCAACTTGGCATTGCATTGTGGGCAAGAATTTTGGTAATCAAACTATTCCACTTAGTGATTATTTCTTGTTATGCTTATTTCTGAAAGATCCTGAAAGCTTCAATTTTGATGTCTCGTAGCAACAATGTATTGATTGTTTTGTGGTTAATGTCTATGGTTTTAACTCTCTTTTACGTTCGAGGCTCGGAGGTTGAGTGATTCAATTAGAATTTTTGTCATAAGAAATGAGTTTGTCTTTTTTTTTTTCTTTTTCCTGATGTTGTGTTTGTCATGTTTGGGTTTTGTTGCTTCAAATTTTATGTTTGTCATGGCGATGTGAGAGTCTATGTCTATCTGACTATGTTGTTGGTTTTTCGTGTTTATCGTGTTGATTATATATGAGCTTTAGTTGTACAAAATGCACTCATGGTGTTGGGTTTGAATGAGTTATTTTTATGTTATTGTGTTTGTCAGTTTTGAGTTTGTGTTGCTCGAGTTAATGTTGGGGGAGTATAAGTCTATCTGATTTATTGTTTGTTTTTGTTGGAAATTTGAATTGAATTAAATGATGTGTCCATTCATGTTGGGGTGCAATTTTCATGATTGGATGCTTCCAAATTAAATGGTGTGTCCATTCATGTTGGGGTGCAATTTTTAATGATTGGATGCTTCCAAATGGTGTCTCTTGATGACACCACTTGGTATACTATATAAGAAAACCCTTGAATGAATTAGACATGTAATTTAAAAAAATCACATCATATTGAAGATCAAAATTTGAGTAATTTTGCGGGTCTTCGTATTTGTTCTTATTGAGCGTTTTTAAACCTTTGTGGTTTAAAGGATTTGTGATTTGGAGTGCTTCTTCTATCACAAATCATAGTCGTTGTATCTTGGGAGACAAATTGCCAAAGTAAACCGTTATCACCTTAGCGGGACAATATTGTCTTAAGAACATAGATTCCAAATCCCGCCTCGACATTCTTACTAAAAAGTCATTTGTTGTTTTTGCTTGCTACTTTCCTAAGATACATACCCATAAATTTTGTACTAAAATCTTAAGACAATATTAGAAACAAATGGCTTCGACGAGTGCAACAACAACTCCAATTCATCATGGTGAAAGGCTTGAAAAGTTCAATGGAACGATTTCAAGCGATGACAACAAAAGATGTTTTATTTGACAACCTTGGGGCTGACAAGGTTCCTCAATGAGGATGCTCCTACTATTATGGAGAGTGAAACCGACAACCAAAAGATGGATGCGGTTGATGCGTGGAATCAAAACGATTTCCTGTGCAAGAATTATATTCTCAACGTACTAGACAACATATTATACAATGTGTATTGTCTAGTAAAGACGACCAAGGAATTGTGCCAATCCTTGGAGAAAAAGTATAGATCCGAGGATGTCGGCATGAAGAAATTCATCGTTGGGTGATTCCTGGATTTCAAAATAGTTGATACAAAGCCGGTGATATCGCAAGTGCAAGATTTGCAAGTAATCATGCACGAAATCCATGCGGGTGGTATAGTTCTAAGTGACTTATTCCAAGTGGCTGCCATGATTGAAAAGTTGCCTCCATAATGGAAGGACTTCAAGAATTATCTCAAGCATAAATGAAAATAGATGAATCTTGAAGACCTTGTGGTTCGTTTGAGAATCGAAGAGGACACCAAAATTTCTGAAAGGAAGGAAAATTGGCACCAACATGAAGCACGAGTGAATTTAGTGGAAAAACACGCCGGAACAAAGCGCAAGTTTGATGGCATGGCCTCCAAATCTGGAAAGTCGAAGAAGTTCAAAGGCAAGTGCTACAAATGTGGAAAACCCAATCACATGACGAAAGATTGTCGCGATAAAGACGATCGTGAGAAGGCTACGGATCAAGTAAATGTGACGGAAGAAGATCGTCTCTTAAATGATTTGGATGATCTAGCGCTCACCGCTTAATTAGATTGTGTATCTTTGAAAGTTGTAAACTCCAAGAATATGATTCTAAATAAATGTAATGACGATATTTGTTAAAGCAATAAAAATTTATGTTATTACTTCTTGTATTGAATCTTATGGTTTGTGGCATGATTGTTAGGATCATTTAAACCATAGTTCGCAGCACAAATTGTAATGTTAAATTTATTGCTTGTGTGGGCACTAAGTTAACAAAATCGTCATTCATTTGTTAGAAGAATCGTAATTAACTCACAATGATGTTTGTGATGGAAAGATTGTGCAAACTAGATATGTGATAAAAGTAGTTTGTTACTTTATCAATAATTGCACATAATAATATTGTGACTTTTTTGTTATGAAGAAAAACGAGACCTTTGAGGTGTTAAATACATTAAGAATGAGATTGCAATCAAATTTAGCAAATGAGGTTTGCTATGGAAAATTGTGAGTAGATTATACTTGTGTTGTCTAAGAATTTGACGCTTAAGCTTGAATTTGTAAGATTTTAGAATCTTGAATTCGAGTTTCTAAGCCTTGTACGCTTAAAACACAAGTGATAAATCGAAGCCACAAATTTGACTAGGCGTCGTAATATCTCGAATTTGTTCATTTTGAATTTCTAAGCTAATTAGCTTATAACATGAATTGCAAGATTTAAAATCTTGAATTCAAGTTTTCTAAGTTAGTGCGCTTAAATTGCAAATAGTGAACCGAGATTGAGAAGATTATCAAAGTTTCAACTTTTGTAAGCAAGTACGCTTAAATCCGAAATCTTCAAGAATAAAATCTTGAATTTGGATTTGTAAGACGATAACACTTAGAGCTTGAAACATGATATTTTGAATGCCAGTGCAATTCGTGACTATCCCAAAGTTGTGGGGGGTTGCAATTATATGAGTCAATCACATACTAAGTACCACATTTAAGCAAGGATGAAAAACCTTTTGATTGAAGGAAAATAGAGTTTCCTACAATATTTGAAATGTGGGGGTGCTTGGCTAAACTAGAAATATGAAGGCCAAAGTAAAGTCATAACAAATGTCAAATAAAAGACGTGGACAGTTTGACAAATCATCTTGTCAAATAGATTAACGAGTGTGACAAATGTGTACACACCTAAGTACAGATATGCTTGTGTATTGATGATATGCACATTGGGGAAGCAATTTAGAAATCATCAAGTAACAAAGAAAAATGTTGACGAGACATTTTGACGTATGTGCATCAAGAACAATGCTTGGAATTAAGGTTTCCAAGACATTTGAAGAATGAAATTTCAAGGATTAATTCGAGTTTCAAATTTTAAGCTTTGCTCTTAAATTTCAAGTTTACAAGAAATAGAATCTTGAACTTGTAATTTTTTGAGAATCTATACGCTTAAATATGAATTGTGAATTAAAGTTGAGTATTTCCTCTTGTCTCGAATTTTATAAGAAATAACGAGTTAACAACGCTTAAAATTCGATGATGGAAATATCCTAAAATGAGAAAATGATGCAAAAGATGTAATGTGGTTACCAAAGCTGAAGATATACTGTTGTGGAAAATTCTCTATGCAAAACATATAAAACTTCTTTGGCCGAGTGGCTTTATAAGTTGTTAGAGAAAAATCATGTGCATGCAACTAAAATGTGTTGCGCTAATGCCATATGACAAAATGATCTCTAGTGGCATAATCACGAGTGATTATGTGAAACCGCGGATCCGCATATCAAATGGTTAACCGAGAGATCGTGTGGAAGTTTATCGAGGGGAATGGGGTTAAAACCCTATAATCAAAATCTCATAGTGGATATCCAACCTTGTTGACTGGAGATCCCAAGATCTTGGTTAAAAAATGACAACTAAATTATGAGATTGTATAAACACCTTGGAGATCAATCTCCAACCCATTTCTATGATAAGGGGTGTAGCCTGCAAAATGGGTACGAGGATAGGCAAAAGGCCTTTAATGATTCTTAAGACATATAAGAATATGTTGGAGTATAGTGGGATACTCTTCTAGGAGATCACCTACATGAGTGCGAAGTGTGGCCGCTTCAAAAGTGGAAAACACTTATGAAACCAAGCGTGGTCCATGGTCGGAATGGCTACAACCGTAAGAAACCAATACGAAGTTAGAATATTGTGTGGGTTCAATTGTCTAGGTTTACACCAACGACTGCATAGTTCAAGACTATAGTTCACTATTAAGTCAAGTAAATCCGATTGAATACTACTACGGAAGATTCAAAGCCGCAAGCTATATCTCCAGATGCCATAATAGTTCATTAAAAGCGCTCAATTACATACATGCATTAATTTAATTCATGTGGGAGATTGTTGGAAATTTGAATTGAATTAAATTGTGTGTCCATTCATGTTTGGGTGAAATTTTTCATTATTGGATGCTTCCAAATTAAATGGTGTGTTCATTCATGTTGGGGTGGAATTTTTCATGATTGGATGCTTCCAAATGGTGTCTCTTGATGACACCACTTGGTATACTATATAAGAAAAAACTCTTGAATGAATTAGACATGGAATTTTTGAAATTCACATCATATTGAGGATCAAAATTTGAGTAATTTTGTGGGTCTTCATCTTTGTTCTTATTGAGCGTTTTTAAACCTTTGTGGTTTAAAGGATTTGTGATTTGGAGTGCTTCTATCCAAATCATAGTCGTTGTATCTTGGGAGACAAATTGCCAAAGTAAACCGTTATCACCGTAGCGGGACAATATTGTCTTAAGAACAGAGATTCCAAATCTCGCCTCGACATTCTTACTAAAAAGTCATTTGTTGTTTTTGCTTGCTACTTTCCTAAGATACACACCCATAAATTTTGTACTACAGTTTTGTGTTTATTGGTGTTGATTGAGCTTTAGTTGTTTAAAATGCGTTGTGTTGGGTTTGAATGTTGATCTATGAGTTGCATATGTAAATCATCAAATGTTACGATGGCTTCGTTGAAAGGCCGCAATGGTTTTTGTGTTGAAGTTATGAGCTCTTTTTGTCACTTCTTTCTTTGAGTACACCAATATTCTTTGGCGACACCAACTCTTTTTGTAGCAAACTTATTCACCTCATCCTACTTGTTTATATTAAATTGGTTGATCTAATAAAGAAGTTTAAAAATGAATATCGGAGGGATGAGCTATGCCTTTTCTACACTGATCAAGCATTTTTTTCCATTAGTTAATTTGTATGAAATAAGTGATACTTTTTATGTCAAAATTTTCTTTAAAATGTCAAATGGAAGGATGTTTCATCCCAAACTTTACGAGTTGTTTGGACATGGAATTGACAACTTTTCAAGGGCAGTCTTGATACTCCTAGCAATTCAATTAAGTTTCTCGATGTTTAATGCTCTTTTCTGTTGAGAATAAATTAGTCTTTGGATCTTGCTTTTTTCGACTCTGGTATTCTTTATATGTTCTGTCTTGTTGTTGCATCCTAGGGATTCTTAGCACGGATCATGTCTATGCGAGCTTTGAATCCTCTCATCTCCCCCCACCCCTAACCTTTTTATTGGTTATGAAAGCCTACCCCACCACCCCTAACCTTTTTATTGATTGTAAAAGCACCACCCGCACCCCACCACCACACCTATACACCCCCCACCCCCCACACCCCCCATCCCCCATCCCCGGCCCCTTCAATTTTTTATATTTATATATATAATATAAAAAACAACATAATAAAATGACAAAATAATAAGCCATAAACCGATTTGCCTCCTTTTTTGCATCTAGTTTTTGACTCTTGTTATGATTTTAATCATTTTATAAATGTTGTTTTGCCTGTACTTTACTTTTCATTTGGCGTTTTCTTGTGCGCTAAGTCGAGATTTTGGCTTGTTTTTATCACCAAGTCATTAATATGAAATCATTAATATTTTTCATATTCAATGTTTTCTTTACTAATTGGTATTTAATCGATGTTGCTCAAACTTTCAATATTGACTCGATCACAGATCAGTTTAAATTTACCCAGAAAAGCATTGCATACAACTTAGAATGGTCATAATAAGTTAATCACTATTGATTTTGTATTTATCTTTCTACCTTTATTCTTTGCGTATCTAATTCGATTGTAATGATTAAAGTTCTATTTTTTGTTATTTATTTTGCAAATTTGATTGTCATGAAACATATTAGGGATGAAACTTTGACATTTTACGTTCTTATTTTTTAGTTAATTTATTTGAAGCCATATTTTTAAATTTTTTATTGTACTAATAAATCAAGATTGTTTCTTATAATCATTTTTTAAAGAATTTATATGCAAATATCTGAAATATTATTATTTTTTGTGTTCATGATAATTACTATATTTATACTTTAATAATTAATTAGTTAAAAAAAATCGCCCCCAAACTTAATTTGTGGCTCAGTCCCTGGATGTGACATGATGAAACGATAAACCAAGTATCATGCACTGTCTACTTTAATAATCTTTCTATGAATGTGCTATAGTCTAATCTTTCTCTAAATGCATACTCTTAGAACCTTTGCTTGTGGTTTACAGCTCACCTCTCACTAGCTAAGCCGACATTTTTTCCCATTTTCGGTGCAGGTTCTTATGTGACTCATGAGACAAATCACTTCGTCTACTTCTACTTGGATTCCAAAGCAGTACTCTTGTTCAAATCCGGTTGAACTTTGCAGCGACGTGGATGGAAAGATGGTTATGATTGATGAAGCTAATGGTGATAATGACACTGCTGTATGCACTCTGTATGTATTACTCGAAACCCTTTATCAGTGGAAGACCTCTTGTATGAGTGAGCCTAGCATGTTATCTATACTTTAACAAGCATATTTCTACTGATTTCATGCCTATGTTTACTTGTTGCATCTTTAAAAGAGTTGAAAACATACTCTTCTTGGCTAAAGTGGAACATGTTTCATCAGTGTGTTCTTGGTTGCATTGCATCGTTCTTGTTTGTTTGCACATATCATATTTTATGTCTACTCACACACTGACACCATGCAGGCATATCATTCGAGCATATCGAGTAGTTGGGATCACTTGTAAGCATAGAGGGAGGTATTTAGGACGTTCTAATAAACATAGCTCAGTTCACAATCTCAAATACTCGTATAGCCATCCATTTCTCGCTAACTAGAAAAATTGTATAGATATATATGGTAAAGATTTGGCACATGCACGTATTTATACCAACTCACACACATGACTAATGTTTCTTGAGTGAATTCATGCATGATTTGTGCATGTGAGGGGGGAATTCAAGAACTTTGGAAGAATTAAACAATTTGTCAATTTGGGTTTCAAGGAGAGGGAAAACCCAGTCCAATTATGTCATTTTCAATGAGAACATTGTTGGGGGTGTTGGTGCTGTTTAAGGGCTCTTCAATTTGGGGAAAAAAAGGACCCTAAATAACTTTGAGAAAGTGCGGTTGGACAATTGTTGATAAACGGACAGGATAATCTTATTATATTGAATGGCATCAACAATCTTGGTCTGATATCAATTGGTTAATCATGTTTTAGTAGTAAAGTTCCAAATATTCTCATAAAGTATGGGGAAATTGCATATTGGTGCTGTTTTCATAAAGTTAATTCAAATAAGTCTGGTAAAAAATATTGTTTACAAAAAATACATGTAGGAGAGAATTAAATTCACATAAGTTCACTTTTTAAAGAGTTGGTTTGCAAAAGGTATTTTTTAGTTCCCAAAATACTCTTAAGTTATAAAAAACTCTAAACCTAATTTCACATTAACTCTTTACGTCATTCATATTCCCCCTCTGCACGTAAATCTCCAATTTTTCGGCGATTATCAGATCATTATTTTCTTCATCATCTTGTCGCTTCATCTCGTCGCCCCGACCTAAAAATTATTTGCTAAAATGTTATGCACATGAAATATATTTGAATTGAAGCATCTAAATTGTTCGTAGCATTTGGAAACTTTTTGAATCGAAGAAGACATCGGGCTACTCTGCACATATAATTTCCGAATCTGCTATGGGCATTCCATCGTGTGTGTGTGTATACTGTGTGTGTATGTGATTATAAATTTGAATACTGATGCTAAATTTTAGATAGCGAAAGTTCGTTGGTATTTTTTTTAAAAAAAATAAAAATCTCCCATGGCTTTTGATTGATGCATATGTATGAAGAAGTAAGGTATGCATTGGTGTCCGAGCTTATTTGTTCATTTCCAAACTTTACAGTCTGGCATCAAGATATTGCAACGAAGAAGATGACCCAGAGAAAAAATAATTGGTGCACGAAAATTATAAAAAGTAACTGGTGCACGAAAATATAACATTGGTGCACAAAAATCATAAAAAGTAATTGGTGCACGAAAATCATAAAATGTAACTGGTGCACGAAAATATAACATTGGTGCACGAAAATCATAAAAAGTAACTGGTGCACGAAAATATAACCTTGGTGCACGAAAATTATAAACAATTGGTGCACGAAAATGATAAAAATTAACTGGTGCACGAAAATTATAAAAAGTAACTGGTGCACGAAAATATAACGTTGGTGCACGAAAATATAACACTGATGCACGAAAATAAAAACACTGGTGCACGAAAATAAAAACACTGGTGCACGAAAATTCGTTAATTAACTGATGCACTAAATTTACAAAAAACAAACTGGTGCACGAAATATAATAACTGGTGCACGAAATTAAATGGTCCGTGCATCACCCACTTTATGTTTCGTGCATCACCCACTTGCGATTATGATTCGTGCATCACATACTTTTTCTATGTTCGTGCATCGGTGACTGATTTTAATTTTCGTGCATTTATTACTGATTTTCAATTTCGTGCATCAGTAGCTGATTTTAATTTTCGTGCATCAATTACTGATTTTTCGTGCATTAGTTACTGATTTCAATCTTTCGTGCACCAGTTACTATTAATAATTTTCGTGCACCGGTTATTTTTTATAATTTTCATGCACCAGTTATTTTTTATCTGGGTCATCTTCTTCGTTGCAAATTTCAGACTGCAAATTCTGAAAATGAGCAAAGAAGCATGGACACCAATGCATAATAACTAAAAAACCTCAAAAGGCAACAAACAGTATATATATTCTTACACACATACACACACATACACACACACATACTGGAATTAAAAAAAATCTGGAACGAAGTGATGAAACAGAAAATCGAAAAGATGAAGAGAAAAACCAACTGTAAGAAATCGTAACTAGCGAGAGAGATTACGAGGAGATTTGAATTGTAGTGGTGCAAGAAAGAGATTTAACGAATTGCTGTAACATATTGAAAAATTTTAGATTGTCGCTTTTTCTTATTAAGGGCACTTTTGTCATTTTAACATAAAGTTGATTTAAATGATTGCAAATTTTTTTTAGGATGAATAAAGTTTTACCATTGGGTACCGACCTGAACTTCCCCATTTATCAAGTAGACGGCCCATTGGAAATAACCAAATTACTCTCATAAAGTGTAATTTATCATTCCATTGGGGATTCAAATATTCTCCCCTCAATTTTTTTAAATTATATTGAAACATTATTATTTCGTTATATGTTAGATTTTTCTGAAAGCGTATATATTATGCCACCTTTCATAATACTGTATTATTAAATAAAAATTTATGCAATATCTTCACTTTCTTTTACAAATTTTATTCCCCCAGTTCCAAAATAACTTGCTTACCAAAATAAATATTTTCTTAGTTTAATCATTTAGTAAGTCATTAAAATAAAGGTAAATTGGCCTAATCTTTAACCATATGTTTAAATTTGAGATCAGTCCCATGTTAGAATAAAATAAAAGTTCATTTCCCACTGCCACTTTCTTCTTTGTTTCAACTCCCCCATCACCTTAAAATTACTTATTTAACCTTACGATATAGGAATTGTATGTATTATATTATTTTCTCAGCAATGGAATCATAATATATGTGTATGCAAATATTTAGAATTTTTTTTTTTATTTTATCTGTTAAAACATAGTGTTTCAATTATAAATAATTTTGAACATTTTTTTAAATAAAATTGTGGCTTAAAAAATATATATTTTTATGAAAATATTACATCCTCAATATATTTTATTTTAATATCTTTTCCTAACAACAGCTTAAATATTTCATTAAATTATTTATAATTCTATGCCAATTAATTTGGTGTTAATATGCATTGAAAATAGATTTTCAAAATGATTAGTAGTTAACTGATTTAATTTTAATAAGTGAAAACTATTTTGACAAGGCTATCAACAAAATGGAAATAACTTTTTAGTTAATTAGGCAAACCCGATCTTCAAATTTTTTTAAAAACAAACCTTGTGAATAGCCTGGGTCTTCAATTTGTTAGTTTCATATTTTATTATCTTGTAGTGCTTTTTTTAAAAAAATCTTATAGTGTGAGAAACATATATTATTTGATATAGTTACTACTAATTACTAAACAAAATTGATGTGGAAATAAAACCAAATTATATAGGATGCTATATCAAATCAAAGTAGTAATTGTATTATATGTTATTTTAAAGTACGTTCATGTGCAAATTATACTGTATCATTCATAAGTGGTAACTATTTGATATAATTACTAATACTCTTTGATATAAGGGATACTTGATAACAAAAATTTCCCTAAAGCCTTTAGCAATTTAAAGTTCACTCCCCACCTCTAATTTTAAATTATGCATTCTTTTATTAACAATTCTTTTATTTTGAACTTCCTAATTACATAAATTATCAAACATACTCTTACTTTTATTTAGTATCACATTTTAGCTTATATAATACCACATAATATATCTTGTTTGTATATTTAGTATCACATAGTAACTTATATAGTACCACAAACTTATGTTATTAGTACCAAAAATATATTATTTAGTACCACAAATCATTATATTTAGTACCACATATTAGCTTATATAATAACACAAATTAGTGCATTTTGTACCACATAGTAGATTTATATATAACATGTGAAATAGATAGTTCACATCTAAACTAATCTTTGGTACCAAATATACTGATTTGTGGTACTATAAAAACTAATATGTTGTACTAAATATACTGATTTGTGATATTAAATACATACTATTGATACTAAATAACATAATTTGTGGTACTATATAAGATACTATGTGGTACCAAATATACTGATTTGTGGTACTATATAAGCTAATATATGGTACTAAATAACATATTTTTAGTACTAAGAACATAATTTATGGTACTATATAAGTTATTATATGGTACTAAATATACTGATTTGTGTTATCAACTATACTCATTTGTGGTACCAAATGTACTGATTTGTGGTACTAAATATACTGATTTGTGGTACTATATAAGCTAATATGTTGTACTAATTAACATATTTTTTATACTAAATAACAATTTGTTGTGCTGTATATGTTACCATATGGTACTAAATATACAGATTTGTTGTACCAAATATACTGATTTGTGGTACTATATTTATTACTATGTGGTACTAAATATACTGATTTGGAATATTATATAACATAATTTGTGGTACTAGATAACATAATTTATGGTACTATATAAGCTAATTTGTTGTACTATATATACTGATTTATGGTATTATCTTAGCTAATTTGTGCTATATATAATATAATTTGTGGTAGTATATATACTAATTTGTGGTACTATATAAGCTAATTTATGGTATTAGATGTTCACATAAACTAATATGTACCATATTTATTAACCATACTATGAAAATTTGAAAATTGGTCTACTATTTCGTATCAAAGGTAGTCATTTTCTGTACTACAAAACACATAATTGTACAAAATTTCTTACAAAGAAAAAAAAACATTATAGTTACAATGTATTATCATTCAATGGAGGCACACACTTGAACTTGCATCACTAAATCACAATAGAGAAGTTACAACATAGAACTCCATTATATAGTTGTGTAACATGAGGAAATAAACAAATTCCCTAATTTCATGCAACAATACAAGTGAAGTTGTCATATATAAGCAGAAATCAACATGGACCATTTTATAGCAATTTCCCGTTGATATAATCACAAATATATATATATATATATATATTGTGTAAATGGTACCACATTTTTTTATAGTACCATAGTTATAAGATAAGGTTATCACGAAATAATACAAGTAGTACCATAATTTTTCTTAAATGGTACCATAATTATTAGATAAGGGTATCACGTAGTAATACAAGTAGTACTACATTAATGATATATATATATTATATTATATATATATATATATATATATATATATATATATATATATATAATTTTTGATATAATTATTAATACATTAACATATAACATGTGATGCAATTACTACCACATTTTTATTTGATATATAATACAATTAACACTACATTATATATATACTATTTGATCTAGTATATCATATATTTATATATGATTTTTGATATATTACATGTTATTTTACAATATTACCTAATTATAGATAATATAGTACCACATTAATGTGCAAATGGTACCAGAAAGTAATACAAGTAGTACCACCTTTTTTTTCTTATTGGTACCATAGTCATAAGATAAGAGTACCATGAATTAATACAAGTAGTACCACAATTGTTCTTAAATTGTACCGGTTATAAAGATTGTGATGCACGGGAATTGATGGTATAAATCTCAGTGTAGTAATGATCCTTAATGTATTTTAATTGTGGCAATTATGAATTAATTACAGTATTGGGACTCCCGGGGATTTAAATCCGGTATTTGGAGTCGTTGGATCCAAGGATTGGGATTATATTCTCATCGTTGTGATAACCTTGGAATTTGGTTTTTTGGTGGGATCTGGGTCCGGAGTACTTTGTGCTGGGCTGATAATGGAAATTGAGATTGAGAGATAATTATTGAACACAAATGATTTTTAATAAGTCATGATGTATTTGTGAGAGACTCGGGATTTTTGAGCCTTGGTACTATATATACCAAGTGGACTCGGTGTTCAATCATTTTGGATCTCATTTCTCTCTCTCTCACCAACGTTTCCTTTCCCAAACCCATTTCCCTTCTCTTTTCTCCTTTGAGCATAAATCGATGGAGGCTCGATTTGAGAGCCAGATTTCTCGAAGATAATAAGGTATCATTCTTGTCCTCGCATTTATCTTCGATTTGGTTGTAGTTTTGTGCTCTTTGGTTAAGGTTTGGCTGGGTTTTGAGTTTTTGGATTTTAAAGATTTTGGGATGGTATGTTTAAGGAAGATTTATGGTGTTTATGTTGAGGTTTAGAAATAAAATGGGTGTTGGGTTTGTTTTATTTGGGGGTTTTAAACCATATAACCCCATTTTTAGGCTTTATTCTGTTCTCACCGATCGATCAGCAATAGGGGCCCGATCGATCGCACGTAATTCCAAAATTGGAAGACGATGAATAGTAGACTCGATCGATCGAGCAAAGCTACCGATCGATCGATATGGTTGGTCGATCGATCGAGGCTTTTGCTCGATCAATCGAGCGAAGCTGAATTTTGGGCAATTGTGTGCTGGAGCTCTCGATCGATCGAGCACTTTTTGCCGATCGATCGTGATGCTCTGTTTTGAGGGTTATATTGCTTTGTTGTTGGGGTTTCGATGCATGCTTCATGGATTGACGATATAATTGGAGGTAGTGAACGTGTTTGGGCACGTGGTTGTATGCTTGTAATTAACTGCGAGTTATTAATTGTGTGTAGCTCATAATTCATCGGTCACAGGACCAAGGCAAGGTTGCATTCAAACTACGGAACTCTAAGGTACATATAACGTACGAGCATAGCCTTTTATATTATTGCAACTGTGAAATGCATGGTATACTGTAATTGCAATAAATGGATATACATTGGGAATTATATGGTGCCGCTTTTGAGCGAGCAATGATTGGATGTTGTCGCTGTTGAGCGAACAGCGATTATGACGTCGCTATTGTGGAGCGAGCGATGAAATAGAACTATGGAATCATTGGTTAGATATATCTGATATCTATGGTCATTTGTTTAATGATTTAATCATATTTTATTATGAAACTGGCATGGCATGAATGGTTTTAGTTAATCAATGTGGTGATTAACTTATTTTGGGAATTTGATGTTTCAGTTATTTTGAGAACAGGAACATTACAAGGGATCCCATGCGGTAACGATACTATACATGGAGTATCTTTTACATTACAGTTTTATATTCTGTAAATTATGTATTGTGGTTATTGGATCGGTGGTATTGGTATGTTCACCCCTTGTGGGGGTTGTCTCTGTTGGGGCAGGTGGAACAGGTACAACGGTAGCTCCATCGTTGAGATCGAGCTATGGATTGGAGGTACTTTCAGGATCGAGGTATCAGTGGTGGTATTGAGTAGGGTACTTTATACAATTAAATACACATTCATTCATTGGATGCTCGCATGTGAGCACTACTATATGTGTATATGATTTTTATAAAAAGGCAAGGGCCTTTCTCTTTTCATTTCATTTATGGGTTGCATGCAAATAATTAAAGAATTGCTAAATGAATTGAGAATATGTTAGTGTATTATAAGATGCATACGTAAGGGTTGAGTAGTATGAGGAATTTGAACATTATGTGGAATAAAAATTTTATGATTGGTACATTATACTGTGGTTGCATGCGTTTCTTTCTCCCCTGATTTCATTATTGTTTGCACTAAATACATGGGTTAATACACTTATAACGGGTTAAGGGCACGGGGGTCCTTAGAAAGATTATGGTACCACGAAATAATACAACTAGTATATATAAATATATATATATATATATATATGTGTGTGTGTGTGTGTGTGTGTGTGTGTGTGTGTAGGGCCCCGTTGCTAATTAATTATGATTTAACCTAGGTGATTAAAATCTGAGAATTCGAATTAAGGTGTTCCAGGTCACATCTTATTTTTAATCAAGATAAAATACATCAAAATTATACAAGTTGGCATGCAAATTTTGACCAACATCTTATAAAATACATATTAGGACTCACCACTCTTTGACACATGGAGGAAGTTGGCTTTTAAAAGATTAAAAAATCCCATTCCTTGGCATAGATATCAACGCCCATTATCTTGCTTTTTATACTCACTTTTACTCTTTTCTCTTCCAAAAACATTCAGACTTTCTTTCTCATATTTTCAAAAATCTCCGCTCTCATTTTGTGAGAGATTTAGCTATAAAATTCACATGCAATGGTGAATTAGTAACTCTTGGCATGGGAGAGTAGATACCTTCAAGAATTTGAGGATTTGGAGCTTGGAGTTGCTTGATTGTGGAAGCATTGAATCTTCAAGGATATGATTTCTTGTTACTCTAGTTTTAGTTTATTTTTGTGGATTAAAGTCGAAAATCTAAGTAGGAGCATGATAATTTCGAGTTCAATTTGGTTATAACCAAAATCTGCAGAAAATTGTTTTTGGACAGTCTGTATTTAGCGGCAAATATTCTTTCCTCGCTATATGACAGCGGCAAGTATTCTATCATCGCTTCAAATGACAGCGACAAAGCATTAAAATTATCACTCGAGTATAACAATGACTATACATGCCATGCACTAAACATCCAATACGTATATGCACTCACAATACATAATCCAAGATGTATATAAAATACATGTTACCGTTTGGTGCCCGTCAACCTTGACCTTAGCCCTCCATGCTCAAACGTACCTATAGGAGCAACCAAAAACCATGAGCATATAATACTTCATATTCACCACAATATGATTATATTGAGTAAATGCACAATCCATAAATACGAAGCACTTCCTATATTCCAATGCATTTAAAAATGATCCCCTTGGTTGTCCTACCACAACTCATAATCATAATCAACGGATTATATTACGGTTCCATCAATGTCATGACATATAATTATCCCATTTATATGTTCCTAGGCCCTCAACAGCCCCAAAGAGTAAACCACTGCTCTGATACCACTAATGTAAGAACCCCCGTGCCCTTAACCCATTATTAGTGTATTAACCCATGCATTTAGTGCATACAATCATGTTATCAGGGGGAAAAAGACTACATGCAACCATGGCATAAAATACTGTCGATAAAATTTCTTTCATTAAACCACTTAATGTTCAAATCCCCCATACCACTCGCACCATAAGTATGCATGCACCTAATACACTAACACGTTCTCAATTCATTTTGCAATTCCTAATTAATTGCAGGCAACACATAAATGAAAAGTGAAAGGCTCTTTCCTTTTATACAAACCATATACACTTAATAGTGCTCACATGAGAGCATCGAATAAGTATATGTGTATCTAATGTATAAATATCATACTCAATACCAGCTCTGGTACTTCGATCCTGGAAGTATCTCCAACCAACAACTCGAGCTCAACTCCGAAGCCATCGATGTACCTGTTCACCTGTCCCAACAGAGACAGCCCCCACACGTGGTGAGCATACCAATACCACCAATCCAATAATCATACCACTACAGTTCATAATTTACAGAATGTAAATGCCATGAATTTTAAATGATACTCCCTGGATGGTATCATCCTCATCAGGATCCCCTGTGCTATTCAGGTTCTCAAAATAACAGAAACCATCAAATTCCCATAATCAGTTAATCACCACATTGATTAACTAAAACCATTCCTGCCATACAAATTCCATAATCAAATATGATTAAATCATTAAATGAAGGATCATAGATATCACATATATCTAACCAATGATTCCATAGTTCTATTTCATCGCTAGCTCCACAATACCGGCATTTAAACCTCACGCACGCTTAACAGCAGCTGCGTCATAACCGATGTTCGCTCAATAGCGACAACATCCAATTATTGCTGCTCAAAAGCGGCACCATACAATTCACAATGTCTATCCATTTATTGCAAACATAATGTACCATGCATTCAACAATTGCAATAATATAAAAGACTATGTTCGTACGTTATACGTACCTTATGATTCCGTAGTCCGAACAAAACCTTGACTGAGTCCCGCGACCCGATGAATTATGTGCTAACACATAAATTAATCACAAGCAAGCAACCACGTGCCCAAGCACGTTCACAACCTCCAACCTATCGTCAATCTATGACGATTAACCATTATAAAAGACGCTGGGCTAAGCATGCATAATACCCAAAATATTACATTTCATGTGTACAAAGGTTAACCAATTATTCAATCTAGTATTCCATTTTTTTATTAAAATTTAGCTCCAACCATTCCAAAGTATAACATTCCCATTGGAATGTAGACATTGCCCCGAAAATTGGCTAATTAAACCTCGATTCCAAAATCCCGACATTTTCCAAAATTTCAAAAAATCAAAGGAAACAGGGCCGCGATCGATCGGTGCCAAGCCGTGATCGATTGCCAGATCCCACTGCCCGAAAAAAGTAAAGTCGCGATCGATCGCTAGATCTCGCGATTGATCAGCAAGACCTCCGCGATCGATCACCCATTCTTCACGATCGATCGCCGCGACTGTTCATCGTCTCCCCAAAATCAGTACAATGTCGCGATCGATCGGCGCCAAGCCGCGACCGATCGCGACCAGCGAGTTTCTGAAAAATTGAGGCTTAATGGGGTTTTTCGTACCCAAACTCAAAACCAACACCCCTTACTCTTTCAACACCTCAAATACTCCATTAACAACCAATAAAAATACCAAAAAGACAACTTTGGATTTTACCCAAAAATCCCCAAATTCCAAATCCAACCTAAAATCTAACCAAAATCCACAATACTACTATCAAAACGAAGATAAGGACGATGTGGAGAATAATACCTGATTATCTTTGAGAAATCCGGCTCCCGAGCGGAGCTTCCAGCCATTTTTCTCCAAAGAGAAAAGAGAAGGGTTTTGGGGGAGATGGGGCGCGAAGAGAGAGAGGAGGGAGGAGAGATTCCGTGCAATGACAGAATACCGAGTCCACTTGGTATATATAGTACCAATGCTCCAAAATACGAAGTCCTCCACAAATACATCACGACTCATTAAAATTCATCTGTTTTCAATAATTATCTCTCCAATCTCAATTTTCAATACCAGCCCCAATACAAAGTACCCCGGACTCCAGATACCACCAAAAACCCAATTCCAAGGTTTTTCACCACGATGAGAATACAATCTCAACATTTGGATCCAACGATCCCAAATACCGATTTAACATCCTCGGGTGTCCCAATACCGCAATTAATTCATAATTGCCACAATTAAAATCCATCGAGGATCATTACCACACCTATTAACACCATTAATTCCCGGGCATCACAATTATCACCCACTAATAAAATTTCATCCTCAAAATTTGCACAGGCGTACTCCACGTACTGCCAAGGCTACACAATCCAATCGGATCCACATCGTCGAATCATGAACACATCATGAACGACACACCAACTACGGGGACACCGACCTCGCATCAATTCTGGAATGGAGTAAACCTCTCAAACCATCACAAATCTTAACAGACGTCAACATATCTCGATGCGAGCTAACCCAGCAATCAGTCGGCCTCAACTGCAATTCAAACGAATCATCCTTGATTCCGACATAGATATCCATGATATCTTCACCACTTAGTTTACGATGTCCAACACATCGTTACGAAGAAAATCACTAGTATACAACAGTATACACAGGCTAAACCCGGTTTCCGCTTTCCAAATCCATCTCCGTCAAAGGAGTATTTGCATCCCTTTGCAACACGGGTCAGGCAACTCACGGCCACTGATCAACACAAAACACATCTCTAAAGATGTCTACATCCGTGTGTTCCAAGAAATCACATCTTGTTCCAAACACACCATCGAGACTCCACAAGGTCTCAAGTTCCACAGAGGACATGCAAGACAAACTATTGCATTCTCGTCACATGTGTAGACGACGACACTCAACAAATCCAAACCTGGCCATCCCTCGTTTACCTACCCTAGGATTCAACAATCCTAACAGGAAGGCTATCGAATTATCCAGTAAAGAATTTCCATAACCCCAATACGACAATCCCTCCTCAGAGGAAGTTAACCGAACCTCATGATCATTCCTCAGAATACATCGTGCTATTGAGATTACCAATCTCAATGTGCCACAATCTCTCACCAAAGATTCATTCATCCAAGCATACTAATCTGATGCTCGACAAGTACCAAAATGCTGGCATTCGTATACACCCACCGGTATACATGCCTACGCACCAATACCACGTGCATACTCAATGCACTTGGCTCGGGTATTTCCAACCATACGCATAAGCCCTAAAACAACTGTCAATCCTCAGTTATTCTCACAAAGTGGAGAATGATGATCGACGAACCAGCCACTCACGGTGTGATCCCAACATCAACACCACACAATCCGACTCATCGAATCTCTCAAGGATTCCCAATAGGTATATCAATACCGTCTTCCTCACAAGGAAAATGTCATGAACCCATGACCCTTCGACCTCGAACCACCGTTCGGAAAACTTGGTTATGTTCATACCAAAACATATCCCGGAACCCAGAAATACACAACTGGTTCGAAATAGTGCATCCCTGCCACTATTACCATTACAAAACTCGTATACACAATGTATACCCAATTAACGATGCTATGTACTAATACCATAGTACTCCATATACTTGAGCATCTCCCCAGACACGTCTCATCGTACGTCTCACAGAAAATATAAAGCCATTACTTAGTCCAACACCAGTAATGCTTACCGTGGCTGATTCACAATCAACCTCGATCAACGCCGGTTGTCTCCATGACAGTATGTTCCAAATCTCTCCAAGAGATACAATCAATATAGTAGTGTCACTCCACTAACTATATCCCACAATTCCGAACGTGACTCCCATTGCATCTGTGATATCCACGAAATGATTATGTGCATTTGAACATTTATTATGTTATATGAGGATTATGGTGTTAAATTATGGAGCTAATTTATTTATATTGGGAAATGCTTAGTCATGTGGTGTTCATGGTCTATTAATGCATTTCATGGTGCATGTGATATATGTTGGGAATTTGGGTTATGTCATGATTTATTTGGGGTGTGTGTTGGTCATTGTGGTATAGCATGTTTAATTTGAAAATTGAAGTGTTTTCTTGAATAAATGCTATAAAATATAATGTGAGGATATTTTAATACATCGCTAAATACCGGGACCAAAACATAACACATAACATGACCCACAACCCAACCACCCCCCTCAACCCATACCTTCCCTGCTCCACCCATACCTTTTCCCCACTCTCCCACCACACCTTCTCATCTCATAATTCCTTCCCCTCTTTCACCCAAAAATCGTCCAACATACCAGCTGCATGTAGGAGGAGAGATTTGATGATTTGTTGACCAAATTCTTGCAAGAAAAGAGGAGCAAAAGTGAGCCATCACAGGTAGCCACACAACGCAGGGGATAGAGCCCTGCAACTGAAGATATTTTGGAAAGGTACATAAACGACGTACGGGCACCTAACGGTAATGTGTATTATATGCTTGTCGATTTGACATACGATAAATGCAAGTTTGTGCATTATGAGTACGATACATGTTGTTATGCATTGTTGTTGCATATGTATGTTGTGGAACATTTGGTGCGTATTCCACGAGTCACGGTTATCACAGTGATGATTTTAATGCTTACCGCTATTATACCGCTAAAAATGTGGAGCGAGGGGTGTAGGTCCGCTTG
This sequence comes from Haberlea rhodopensis, assembly GCA_907163345.1. Taxonomy (NCBI): domain Eukaryota; kingdom Viridiplantae; phylum Streptophyta; class Magnoliopsida; order Lamiales; family Gesneriaceae; genus Haberlea; species Haberlea rhodopensis. The sequence continues at coordinate 66,806 of CAJQUN010000345.1, read as the reverse complement.
CACATGGCGACGAGGTTTACCATACGATGCGAGGATAGAAATACCGCTTGTATGAAGAAGTGAGGGGGGAGAGGTCCGCTTGTTCTAAAGTTATGAAGCGAGGGGCATTAAAATACACTGATGATAAACTGACTAAGGATTGAAGTAAAGATTTAAGAAGTGAAGTTATGTCATGACATTTATTTAAAGAAACCATAATATCTTATATTGATTTGATTATGAGTTATGGTACAGGGACAACCAAAATGGGCATTTTAAATGCATTGGAATTCAGGAAGTATCATATGCCTATGATTTATGCATTTATGCTTTACATTCATATTATGTTGAATATGAACTATGATGTGCTCATGTGTTGGGGGTTGTCTTTGTAGGTGCTTTTACTACGGAACCAGGGTCGGGGTTGATACTTTGAGCTGTAGAGAGTGCTACAAGGATAGCGGAATAGAGAACTTCCTTTTGTATAGCTTCTACAAAGTATAGGGTAAAGCTATAGTTTAGTAAACTTTTGTTAGGAATATGTATAATTCCTTTTTGAACTTTTGGTACTGTAATCTCTTAAGCTCAGGATTATCAACACGGCCTAATACTCTGATTTATGAATGATTAGTTCTCTTAATTGCACCTTAGAATCTTGTATAGATAACGGGGTCTTACATTTAGTGGTATAAGAGTAGTGGTTAGAGAACCAGGGAACGAGCGAAGGGTAGCCTTTAGAAACAAGTTGGTTAGGTATTCATTGTTGGGCATGTTTATGCATGTGGTGCATACTTTGCGTATAAGTTGTTGTACTAACATACTTTTGAATATTTCTCCCATTGTTATCTAACGGCTTGTATTATGAACTGCTTTTGGTATTGTTGTTAACCCCTGTGTTACAGCATGGCGGCTATTAATCTGGAGAACCTCAATGAAGAGGTGGGAGATGTAGGCAGTATCAATGCCAGTATTGCTCAGTCGAATCCTCTACCGCCACCTGCTGTAGGCGTGGAGCCTAGTGCACAGATACTGCTACCAGGGGAGATAAGTTTGACCCAATTCTTGAGTTATCATCCACCGCTATTTGAAGGGACTGAGACTAGGGAAGCAGCCGAGGAATGGCTAGAGAGACTGGAGCAGATATTTGTGTCAGCGCCCTGTGCACGGACTGCCTGGCTGAGGTTGGCAGAGTTTCAGTTGGCGAAGAAGTCTTCCATGTGGTGGAAGACAACAGTTATGGAGCTGAGGGCTCAGGGTATGACAGTAGATTGGACTGTGTTCAGGACCCGGTTCCTTAATCGGTATTTCTCCGCCGCTGCCAGACAAGTAAAAGAAGATGAGTTCACCAACCTGAAGCAGGGCAGCATGACTGTATCAGATTATGCCATGCAGTATTCTTCATTGTTGAGGTATGTACCTCATAGCGCTGGGAACAGTCATGCCAAGATGAGGCATTTTCTGAAGGGACTGATGCTAGAGTTATTTGACCGGGTTGTCTTCAACAACCCCAGCTCATTCGATGATGCCCTGACCAGAGCAGAGCTGGCAGAGACCGGTTGTTGACAGCCTGAGGCCACGAGGAGACCAGTTTAAGCCTCGTGGGGCTTCTTCATCTTCTCGATTTGGTGGGAAGAAATTTCAGAATCAGAAGCAAGGTAATCGGGGACCAGCGCAGGGAAGTAAAACAGGAGGGAACAAGTGTGACAACTGTGGAGGATTTCATTTGACACGTGACTGTCGAGGCTGTTATGTTTGTGGCAGGGTGGGCCACCTGACTCGGGTTTGCCCCAATCGGGGAGGTCAGGCAGACTCTGGGCCGAATAGGCCAAGATTTGACGCCAGGACGGTACCACAGAGACAGCAGTTTGCACCTCGACCACAGGGAGGTCAGGCGGCAGGACCGCCGCATGGTCAAGTATATGCACTGACTCGAGAGCAGGCAGAGGCAGCTCCAGAGGAAGTGATTGCTGGTACGTGCTACTTACTTACGTACCCTGCATTTATTTTGATAGATACAGGTGCTTCTTGTGATGACCAGGGATTATAGGTGTTAATCCCGTAGTATTAATAATCCCTAAAGTGGTTTACGTGGCGATTTGGGATTTAATCGAGGTGTTGGGCCTTCTGGGCTCGTTTATTTGGGCAGTTGGGATCGTTGGATCCAGAGGTTGAGATTGTATTCACATTACGGTGTAAAACCTAAGAGTTGGGTTTTTGATGTGTCTCGGAATCTCGGGTGCTATGTGAGCACCGGTAGAGGGTTTTGGAGTTAGAGAGAGAGTTTTTGAAAACAGATGATTTTTAAGGAATCATGATGTATTTGTGGGGCTATTAAGTTTTCGGGGTATTTTTGCTATAAATACCATTTAAACCCAAATTTTAGACATAATTTCAATTTCAGCCCCAATTTCTTCCCCTCTCTCCCGCGATGCGACCCCCGCTGCTACAGCGCTGCCGCGCGCAAAAGCGCTCCGCCCGCCGCCGTCCGGCCGCCGTTCGGGGCGTGCGACCTACCGCCGTCTTCGTCTCGACGAGGCGCTTCTTTCCCCTCCATCAATTGAAGATTTCGTCGCGTCTTGGAGTCGAATTTGGCTGGAATGCGTCGATCCCCAAAAGTTAGGGTTCATCGGATTTCGTCCGATTTTGCTTCCGATTTTCGTTGGGTAACCTCCCTACCCCCTTGTTCGTCTTTTTCATGTATTTCCATGCCTTTATTGTTTCGAATTTCCCCAATTTCGTAGGGATTAAATTTCGAATTATTTGGGGGTTTTTGGCATGGGTGTTGTTTCTTGCAATTGATCGATTATTGCATGTTTTAAGAGTATTATGATGCTTGATTGAGATCGAATTGAGAAGCTTTGGTTCGAATTTGAAGGATTTTAAGGGTTTGAATTTAAGGGCTTGTTTGGATTCGAAATTATGGGGGTTGAGTTCGAAAATGGGGAGTTTTTGTCAAGGGATGTTGATTCTTGCTTGGTTAGCTTAATTGACATTTTAGATGAATTGTGGTATTTTATTGGGTTCGAATTGTGAGATTGAGGTTCGATTTTTGTAGGGCATTCTTGAACAAATTTCGATTGTCTCATTTATTCCTTCCCTGCATGTACCCTGCCCCGGGTCTTTTAAGAGGTTAATTGTCGTGTGTTGACAATATTTTGAGGGATATGGGTGTGCTTGAACATAGGTTACATGTTCGTAAATAATTGTGAATTATTTTATCGTGTTAGCACATCATTCCTCGGGGCATGGAACTCGAGCAAGGTTTGGCTCGGACTTCGGTAATTTAAGGTACGTGCGACGTACGAGCATTACTATATATATGTGAAATGCATAAGGTGTTTTTGATTGCATTGAATGTTTTGCGTATGGTTATATATATATGTTGATATAGCCAAGGAATGACCCAAATCTTGATATCGCCGCTTGTAGCGTGCGTGACACTAGAGTAGGATGACTCTTGCATGATATATGGGGTACTGGGTTTATATGACTATATTATGAGACATTTGAGATGTCTAGGTTTGTAGAATCATGCATTCTTCGTAAGACATTTGAGATGTCTAGGTTCGTAGAATCATGTATTCATTATGAGACATTTGAGATGTCTAGGTTTGTAGACTCATGTATTCATTATAAGACACTTGAGATGTCTAAGTATAATGAAGGAATGGTAAAATAAATGCTAAGGCATTTGAGCTATCTGTGATTGATAGCAAGGTTGTGAAATCAGTATTAGATATTGTGATATCTGTAATTGCATGTTTAATGAATTTGTAATCACTATATGTTGATATTCGAGGATCAGGCATGCGATGTGTAAATCAATGTGTTGATTTACTGATTTATGAGATTTGATGAGTTTGATGTTGTGAGAACAGGGACAGTACACGGAATCCCGGATGAGGATGTTGCCATCCAGGGAGTATCATTTAAATTCATTAGCATTTACCTTTGTTGTAAATTATGAATTTCATTATTATGATTTTGGGATTTTGTGTATTGGTATGCTCACCCCGTTGGGGGCTGTCTCTGTTGGGACAGGTGGACAGGTACATCGATGGCTATGGAGCTGAGCTCGAGCTGTTGATTTGAGGTACTCCCAGGATCGTGGTACCAGGGCTTGATGGAGCACGGTATCGTATAGAGTACCTATATATACACCTGAGGATTTATACATATTCATATTCATGATGCTCGCATGTGAGCACGATTATACTTGTATATGGATTGTATATAAAGGCATGAGCCTTTCTCTCTTTCATTTAAGGTTGCATGCAATTAGGTTGAATTGCTAGAATGATATGAGAGTCATTGGTGTATTATGTGGGTGTTGGAACCCACTTTTGTTGACGTATGTGTGGTGTCTTCCCTGGCTGGGAATCTACTTGTATTACTGCTTTCTGTTGAGTATTATGTGTTCCCTGGCCGGGAATTTTGTTATGTGTTGTACTCTGTTTTTGGGATAGCTCTATTTATGGGGAGACTCTGCCCAAATTTTTGTAAAAGTTTACAATGTGAAAAGTGGCACCAAGGGGTTGGTAAAGGGCAAACATATGAGTCTTTTATTGACAGGCAATGATTAAGTATCATCAGAGCTTCCCGATTGACATTTTATAGAAAGCATGTACCACACATAGTGGTTAATACACTAATCAAGGTTTTAAGGGCTTGGGGTCCTTACATTAGTGGTATCAGAGCAGTGGTTGCTCATTGGGGCTGTTAAGGGCCTAGGAAGTTATTGATAGCACATATTTATGCATGATGGCATTACTGTTGTATGACATAGCAAATTGTTCATGTGCTCTTATGATATGAAAAGTGGTATTGCTAACCATTGTGGTTGCAGGAATCGTGTGGAACACGATAGGATGACATTTATGGGGATGTCTGGCACTCCGTGTATTATGTGCCAAGGAGGCTGGTTTTTAAGAAAATCAGATAAAGGGATATTTCCGAGGTAACATGTATTTTACGTTGTCTTGTTGACACATGATGAATGCAAAGTGGTGCATTGAGGTTATGATATATGTTATTGTGCATTGTTTTTGCATATGCATGTCTTGAGTCAAAGTTATCTTAGTAAGGATTTTAATGGCTTATGCTAAAGTCCATATGAAGCGATGAAGAGTCCCGCTTATATGGAGTAGCAACGCTAAAGTCCATTGGAAGCGATGAAGAGTTCCGCTTACATGGAGTAGCAACGCTAAAGTCCAGTGGAAGCGAGGAAGAATTCCGCTTTCCTGGAGTAGCAAGAAGCATTAAAATGTACTAATGATAAGGGCTCAGGATGAAATAAGGATTTAAAGAAGGATATCATGACATTTATTTGTGAAACCATACATTCTCATAATGTGTTTTTATTATGAATTGAATGTGGATGCATAGCGTATATGGCTATTGTTGTTAACCCTGATGGTTGCAGGTTACAGGAAATATGGAGTATAAAAAGGAATGATGATTATGCATTCCAGGAGTCCTGCTTATGACAGTGAGAATTTTTATACTTATACTTGACCGCTAAAAATGTGGAGCGGGCGGGGATGCTCGCTTGCACATGGAGGCGGGGTATTCCATACGAAGCGAGGATGATATACCGCTTGTATGAAGAAGCTTATGCTTGTACCGCTAAAAATGTGGAGCGGGCGGGGATGCTCGCTTGCACATGGAGGCGGGGTATGCCATACGAAGCGAGGATGAGATACCGCTTGTATGAAGAAGCGAGGATGAGATGCCGCTTGTTAGGATGATGATTCATTCCTTTGTGATGACACGGATGATAGCGGTGATGTGTCCCGCTGTGTCGATTTATATTCATTTCTCTATGAGGAGACGGTTTATAGCGACGGTTCATTCCGCTATATCTATTGGCGATGGTTCATTCCGCCAGGTGTATTGATAGCGATGGTTCATTCCGCTATATCTATTGGCGATGGTTCATTCCGCCAGGTGTATTGATAGCGATGGTTCATTCCGCTATATCTATTGTCGATGGTTCATTCCGCCAGGTGTATTGATAGCGATGGTTCATTCCGCTATATCTATTGGCGATGGTTCATTCCGCCAGGTGTATTGATAGCGACGGTTCATTCCGCTATATCTATTGGCGATGGTTCATTCCGCCAGGTGTATTGATAGCGATGGTTCATTCCGCTATATCTATTGGCGATGGTTCATTCCGCCAGGTGTATTGATAGCGACGGTTCATTCCGCTATATTGATTGGCGATGGTTCATTCCGCCAGGTGTATTTATAGCGATGGTTCATTCCGCTATATCTATTGGCGATGGTTCATTCCGCCAGGTGTATTGATAGCGATGCCTCTTTCCGCTACTATGTGGACGATGATTCATACTCAGGTATATAGCGAGGTTTCATGCCACTTATTATATGACGAGGTGTCATGCCGTCGATTCTATAGCGAGGGATTTTGCCGCTATGTACTCAGCACAGGATTTTGCCGCCTTCGAGCGATGGGTGCTGATTACGCACTATTATTGAGCGACGGAGACAGGTATGACGCTATATCACTAGCGATGAGGTATGAGATATTGCTATTTTATTAGCTTTATTGTAGCTGGCATGCATTGATATACATGTTTTATTATGCCTATTTTACTAGCATGATAGTGGATGACATACGCTGATGTACTTGTATCGTCACTAGTGGGCAATGTTTTAGATGCCATGAGTTGGCATGTGTCGTCACGGGATGACGATGACGATGGTGTAGGAGATGTCTTATTAGACATGCATCATCGTTACGATGATCGATGCGTTGAGTATACGTATTCTGTGGTATGCCTTGGGTGCCAGTACCGAGCACAAGGTGGTGTGTGCGACACCGATTGACGTGACCCTTATACCGAGCGGGTTGCTCGAGGAATGGATGGATGCGCTGTACATGGGATTGTACCGCAGTTTACGATTGGGGCGATCATATTACGAGTGGTGATACCCTAGAAGTATGCTCGTTGGAATGGCTTTTGGCCATGTGATTTGACGACAGGAGTAATCATGGAGGAAATTACTCGCTTTCTGTCGATGTGACATGTGGTGGACATGGTCACACCACCCTTGAGGGTGTAGGATGGGTCCTAAGGGAGTAGGATCAGGTTATGTTAAGTACATAGGGACATTGGGTTGTCCAGGGTGTATCGGCATTGAGGAATGTTGGATAAAGACCCATTACTCTATTGAGTTTTCCTCCCATAGTATGTTATACCATGTGGAAACGTCCGTCTAATTGGTAGGTTTGAGGTAAACCTAAAGAGGCAGAGACTAGGTTGTCTGCCGCGTGTGTGTAGCACCATGATGGGCTTGCTAGAGCCGTTACACTGCTCGTTGGAACCAAGTTTGGCAAATCGTAAGGTGATGCGATGTGGATCGTGGTGGACTCTAGTAGTCACCACATCATTTGAGGTTGTTCGTGCCTCGCTGAAACGTGTATACGTTTATGTTTAATCTTGGAGACTTGTCTGGGACAGCTCAGGATGTTGGAGTACCAACAAGAGAGTCATCAGGTTGTTATTGACTCAATCTAAAGGAACCCGTGTATTGGGATACAATGGGTGTTATTGTATCCAGTTTTTCCGAACAATGGTTCGAGACTTGTGGATCTCGAGTTCGATGGCACTTCCCTTGCGAGGAAGAAGGTAGTATTATACCTATTTGGGAATCTTTGAAAGATTCGGTAAGTTGGTACAAGTGGTGTTGATTTTGGGAATCACACCGTGTATTGTTAATCGTCGATTTTCATCCTCCACTGAGTAAGGAATGACTCAGAATTGACGGTTGTGTTTGGGGCTTAGGGATATGTGGTAGATACCCGAGCCGAGTGCATTGAGTATGCATGCGACATCAGTGCTTAGGCAGGTATACCGGTGAGTATACGGATGCCAGTTATTGATTTCCTCTCTGTTAAGCATAGAGTTATGCTATTTTTGGATGGTTAAATCTCTGATGTGAGATATGGAACACCTTGAGATTGGGAATCTCCGTGGCACGATGTTTATGAGGAATAATCGTGAAGTTAGTTGACTCCCTTGAGGAGGGATTTTCTTGTGAGGGTTAAGGTATTTCCCTTATTGGTGTTTTCCTTCGAGTTATGCGACAGCCTTCCCAAGTTTGGATTGTTAAATCCGAGGATTTTCAAGGGATGGCAGGATTTCGGATTGGTTGAGTGTCGCTGACGACACAAGCGTTGAGGATGCAATGGGTTTATTGCATGCCCCTTAAGAAATGTAAACTCTGCGGAGTCTCGGTTGTTATTTATGATCAGGACGTGATTCTTGGAACATCCGGAGGTGGACATCTTGTGAGATGTCTTTTGTTTGAATTTGTGGCCGTGAGTTGCCCAAATTAAGTTGCAATGAGGCGACTACTCCTTCGATGGAGGAAGTTTGAAAGTGGAAACCAGGTTTGGTATGTGTACACCGTGGTTGTACTAGTGTTTCCTTCGTAACGATGTATGTTAGACATCGTGAGTCTTGATAGAGATGTCATGGAATGATATCTACGATAGAATCAGGAGCGATTCGAATCCTTGCAGTTTCAGTTGACTAACTGCTTTTGGACTGTTAGCGTTGAGTTGTGCTGACGCTCTTTGACGTTATGATGGATCTGGAAGTCTATTCCACTCCAGAGTTTGACACGAGGTCAACGTTCTTACGGTTGAGGTGTCATCGGGACGTGTTCGTACTGTTGTATTAGAACGAAGGATGACTGTCCGATCTACAGTCGTAAGTATTGGTTGATTTGCAGTCATGAGAGGCTGACTTTTGGGATGACCCGCATCGAGGTACGTTTTACCTCTTGGGTGTTATGTTGGTTTTGGTATGTCGCTCTGTTTCAGAGATTAGATGAGAGGTAAGTATCCTCGCGTTTATTAATACGATTCTGATATGGTCAGGAATCGATGTTATGGCTTCATGTTGTTGTGCAGCCTGGGTGTTACGTGATACACCAGTGCTAATTTCGAGGACGAAATTCTTTTAGTGGGGGATATTGTGATGACCAGGGATTATAGGTGTTAATCCCGTAGTATTAATAATCCCTAAAGTGGTTTACGTGGCGATTTGGGATTTAATCGAGGTGTTGGGCCTTCTGGGCTCGTTTATTTGGGCAGTTGGGATCGTTGGATCCAGAGGTTGAGATTGTATTCACATTACGGTGTAAAACCTAAGAGTTGGGTTTTTGATGTGTCTCGGAATCTCGGGTGCTATGTGAGCACCGGTAGAGGGTTTTGGAGTTAGAGAGAGAGTTTTTGAAAACAGATGATTTTTAAGGAATCATGATGTATTTGTGGGGCTATTAAGTTTTCGGGGTATTTTTGCTATAAATACCATTTAAACCCAAATTTTAGACATAATTTCAATTTCAGCCCCAATTTCTTCCCCTCTCTCCCGCGATGCGACCCCCGCTGCTACAGCGCTGCCGCGCGCAAAAGCGCTCCGCCCGCCGCCGTCCGGCCGCCGTTCGGGGCGTGCGACCTACCGCCGTCTTCGTCTCGACGAGGCGCTTCTTTCCCCTCCATCAATTGAAGATTTCGTCGCGTCTTGGAGTCGAATTTGGCTGGAATGCGTCGATCCCCAAAAGTTAGGGTTCATCGGATTTCGTCCGATTTTGCTTCCGATTTTCGTTGGGTAACCTCCCTACCCCCTTGTTCGTCTTTTTCATGTATTTCCATGCCTTTATTGTTTCGAATTTCCCCAATTTCGTAGGGATTAAATTTCGAATTATTTGGGGGTTTTTGGCATGGGTGTTGTTTCTTGCAATTGATCGATTATTGCATGTTTTAAGAGTATTATGATGCTTGATTGAGATCGAATTGAGAAGCTTTGGTTCGAATTTGAAGGATTTTAAGGGTTTGAATTTAAGGGCTTGTTTGGATTCGAAATTATGGGGGTTGAGTTCGAAAATGGGGAGTTTTTGTCAAGGGATGTTGATTCTTGCTTGGTTAGCTTAATTGACATTTTAGATGAATTGTGGTATTTTATTGGGTTCGAATTGTGAGATTGAGGTTCGATTTTTGTAGGGCATTCTTGAACAAATTTCGATTGTCTCATTTATTCCTTCCCTGCATGTACCCTGCCCCGGGTCTTTTAAGAGGTTAATTGTCGTGTGTTGACAATATTTTGAGGGATATGGGTGTGCTTGAACATAGGTTACATGTTCGTAAATAATTGTGAATTATTTTATCGTGTTAGCACATCATTCCTCGGGGCATGGAACTCGAGCAAGGTTTGGCTCGGACTTCGGTAATTTAAGGTACGTGCGACGTACGAGCATTACTATATATATGTGAAATGCATAAGGTGTTTTTGATTGCATTGAATGTTTTGCGTATGGTTATATATATATGTTGATATAGCCAAGGAATGACCCAAATCTTGATATCGCCGCTTGTAGCGTGCGTGACACTAGAGTAGGATGACTCTTGCATGATATATGGGGTACTGGGTTTATATGACTATATTATGAGACATTTGAGATGTCTAGGTTTGTAGAATCATGCATTCTTCGTAAGACATTTGAGATGTCTAGGTTCGTAGAATCATGTATTCATTATGAGACATTTGAGATGTCTAGGTTTGTAGACTCATGTATTCATTATAAGACACTTGAGATGTCTAAGTATAATGAAGGAATGGTAAAATAAATGCTAAGGCATTTGAGCTATCTGTGATTGATAGCAAGGTTGTGAAATCAGTATTAGATATTGTGATATCTGTAATTGCATGTTTAATGAATTTGTAATCACTATATGTTGATATTCGAGGATCAGGCATGCGATGTGTAAATCAATGTGTTGATTTACTGATTTATGAGATTTGATGAGTTTGATGTTGTGAGAACAGGGACAGTACACGGAATCCCGGATGAGGATGTTGCCATCCAGGGAGTATCATTTAAATTCATTAGCATTTACCTTTGTTGTAAATTATGAATTTCATTATTATGATTTTGGGATTTTGTGTATTGGTATGCTCACCCCGTTGGGGGCTGTCTCTGTTGGGACAGGTGGACAGGTACATCGATGGCTATGGAGCTGAGCTCGAGCTGTTGATTTGAGGTACTCCCAGGATCGTGGTACCAGGGCTTGATGGAGCACGGTATCGTATAGAGTACCTATATATACACCTGAGGATTTATACATATTCATATTCATGATGCTCGCATGTGAGCACGATTATACTTGTATATGGATTGTATATAAAGGCATGAGCCTTTCTCTCTTTCATTTAAGGTTGCATGCAATTAGGTTGAATTGCTAGAATGATATGAGAGTCATTGGTGTATTATGTGGGTGTTGGAACCCACTTTTGTTGACGTATGTGTGGTGTCTTCCCTGGCTGGGAATCTACTTGTATTACTGCTTTCTGTTGAGTATTATGTGTTCCCTGGCCGGGAATTTTGTTATGTGTTGTACTCTGTTTTTGGGATAGCTCTATTTATGGGGAGACTCTGCCCAAATTTTTGTAAAAGTTTACAATGTGAAAAGTGGCACCAAGGGGTTGGTAAAGGGCAAACATATGAGTCTTTTATTGACAGGCAATGATTAAGTATCATCAGAGCTTCCCGATTGACATTTTATAGAAAGCATGTACCACACATAGTGGTTAATACACTAATCAAGGTTTTAAGGGCTTGGGGTCCTTACACTTCTCATTCTTTCATATCTTCTGCTTTTGTGGAGAAACACCATCTGTGCTCGTCTCTGTTGCCCACGCCTCTTATGGTCTCGACACCCATGGGGAAGCATGTGATTGAGGATCGACTATTATCTGATTGCCTCATTTATTTTGAGGGCAATGATCTGAGGGCTGGTCTGATTTTGTTGGACATGGCAGATTTTGACTGTATTGTCGGTATTGATGTGTTGAGCAGATACCAGGCCGTGGTTGATTGCCGACAGAGGATGGTACGTTTTCTGTCTGATCAGGGGTTTCAGTGGACCTTCTATGGGGACGGCTCTCGTCCAAGGATTCCGTTGATTTCGGCAGTTAAGATGTCGCGGTTGTTAGAACGCAGTCACACATGCTATCTTATTTATGCCGTGGACGTATCAGAGGAAAAGGAAGAGTTGAGGGTCGAGGATATACCAGTAGTTGCGGAATTCACCGACGTTTTTTCGGATGAGATTCCAGGATTTCCACCGATCAGAGATGTTGAGTTTGAGATTGAGTTACTGCCAGGGACATCTGCTATTTCCCATGCCCCTTATAGGATGGCACCGGCAGAGCTGAGGGAGCTGAAAGTGCAGTTGCAGGAACTCCTCAACAAGGGATACATTCGTCCTAGTGTATCGCCTTGGGGTGCACCAGTCTTATTTGTGAAGAAAAAGGATGGTTCGATGCGCCTGTGCATCGATTACCGTCAGTTGAATAAAGTGACGATTAAGAATAAGTACCCTCTTCCGCGGATTGACGACCTATTTGATCAGCTTCAGGGCACAGAACTGTATTCCAAGATTGACTTGAGGTCAGGATACCACCAGATACGAGTTAGAGCTGATGACATACAAAAGACAGCTTTTCGGACTCGGTATGGGCACTACGAGTTCTTAGTGATTCCGTTCGGGGTGACGAATGCCCCGGCTGTCTTTATGAGCCTGATGAACAGAGTGTTTCAGAAGTATCTCGATCAGTTCGTGATCGTATTTATTGACGACATTCTGGTTTATTCAAGAAGTAAGGAGGAGTATGCCAATCATTTGAGGACGGTGCTTCAGATCCTCAGAGATCATCAGTTGTACGCCAAACTCAGCAAGTATGAGTTCTGGCTGAACAGTGATAGGGTTGAATATTACGCGTTTTTATGCTTTGATATGTATATGTTTCGTGTTGATTCTTGAGTTATTTTACATTTTATGGTATATATTTCTATATTTCAGGAATCAATGTTGAAATTCATAAAAGGGGAAGAAATCAAGCTAAAATGATGAAAAAATGAATAAAGTTGAAGAAAAGAGGAAGAAACCAGAGTCCAAGACACATGTTGCTCATTTCTCCTCATATTACTATATGTTCGAGCCATGTTTTGGAAATGTGGTCCATATAAACGTTGTAGAACTTTCTCTTATCTTCGCGTGGACAGCTGATTCATCAAATTCGGAGTTCGTATGAGAACGTTACGGCCAAAATACGAAACTCGCCAGAAGCTGAAAAAGGCGAAGAAACTTACTGTGATTTCCGATCGATCGACCAGAATTTCCGATCGATCGAGACGGGCAGAAAAAGCCACGAAAATCTTACTGGAAGGCTCGATCGATCGGCTCTTCTTTCGGATCGATCGGGACGAGCAATTTTCATTAAAATACCTTCCTTGTAGAGTTTGGATGCAAGAGGGAAGTCCATAAATCTTTCCCCTATATATTATACACCATAATTTCAACCCAAATCATACTTTTAACCTAGGAAATAGCCTCCATCTCAGCCCCCCTTTTCCTTCACCATCTCATCTCACATCTCCTTCCTTCAATTCCACAATAACACACGTCCCCTTTCTCCATCTCACCCTCTCACTTTCCCTCACCATCTCACGCCTCCACCTTCTTCTCCCCTCACTTTCCTTCACTTCATGTCCAACCTCCATCCTTCTACCATTCAACCTTCATCCATCTTCACCCATTCATCCTAGGATTTGGAACAACCCAACAAGGCGATAAAAAGAGACGATCGAAAAGGAAGCAAGAGAAGGAGCCAGGATCTACAACCGGAGTCGACGCTGGGAGTTTTTCTTTGTCTTTAAATTCTTAGTTTTGTTGTGTTTTGATTTATTATGAGGAACTAATTTTATTTATCGAGGCTAGGCGAACCTTTGTTATGAACCTTCGATTTGATGATTTAATGATTGAATTCTTATAGTTCTTTGCGTATGTTTTATGTTCTTCATGCTTTTAGAGGATTGATTACCTTTGAATGATGTTAGTATCATAATTGAGATCGAGAGATGATTTTATGATACGGAATTAATAATTCATACCATGGATTTAAGACCGAGATCGGGAGATGACGTCAAATACATGCGTGATAGCCATAGATTCTAGTAATTGAAAGCTAGGAGTTTTCATGGATCTTATGCAACATTGAATTGTTAAATAAGTGAACGAGAGTTACTTACTGCAATTTGTGTTAGGTTTAATATAGCTCGAGAGAGTGTATTAGATAAATTGGGAAAACTCGTCACCTTAGAAATATTTGAATATTCAATCGAGAATTGTAGGGAATTACATTGGTGAGCCAAAGTCTCAATAATCTTATCTTGTGGATTTTTCTCGTTTACTTTTATTGACTTGGTTGGATTATAGTAGCTTAATTTAGTTTAGTTTAATTATCGTAGGTTAAATATAGTTAAAAGACGTCTTATTTGGTACTTGCTTGTTAGTCTCTATGGGTTCGACAATCCGTATCTTCCTATCTATACTAAAACTTGACACCGTGCACTTGCGGTCTAAAATCGCTAGATTGGAAATAATTGTTTAAAATAAAAGCGATCAAGTTTTTGGCGCCGTTGCCGGGGACTAACTTTAGTAATATCATACTAGGTTCTTTGACTGTAATTTAACCATTTTTTTTGTTTATATATTTCGAAAAAAAAAAAAAGGGATTTGTATATATTTATTTTGTTTTTTTGTTTTGTTTGTCTTGTGAGGTACCTGGAGATGCTACATCAACATGCCTTCACAAGCTTTGCCCAACAACGTTCCGAGCCGTTCTACGCTGTTTGGGAGAGATTCAATGAATTGGCCAACACATTCCGGTATCACAACTTTTCGAACTATACTATCTTGCAATATTTCTTCAACGGGTTGGATGCACACACACGAGAATGGGTATTGAGCGGAGCACTGGCAACTGGAAGTCCTTTGGTTGAAAGAGATGAAGACAGTGTATTGCACCTATTCAATGATATGGCGGACTTCGATCTTCACCGGCATTGTGATCCTTCACTACATGGTTGGAGTCACCAATACCCACCGGAGCCTCACTACCCTATTGATACGCCACAACCATTTGAACATCGCGAAGAGAGGAGAGATAGTTCTGCAGATATCACAACTCAGTTAGAGGATACCTTAGTAAGGTTCATAGCATCAACCGATAATAGTTTGGAGTGCCAAACCAACTCTATGCGTCACCTGGAGCAGCAAATGGCGGTCCTCATCGAAACAATTTCAATTAGTTGCCAAGAGGAAGAGATGAGGGCTACAAATCAAGAGGCGACGAATCGAGTTTGGTTATATGATGATGAACACTCAACCAACCAAGTTTGGGGGAGTGATCCTATTCATGTGGAAAAGTCAAGGGAACTTGAGCCTCTTCAAGAGATTGAGATTACTTCAGAGATGTCATCTGAGGAGTTCCCATGTGAAGATGAGTCGAGTGTGATGTTGGAGAAGGAAGAGACTTTCGAAGATTCTGATTTGAGCCCATCGATGGAGACATGTTCTATGCCATATATGGATTCGTATTTTCCATCGATGCCAACTTCACCGCACTACATCCTCCAAAATTTGAAGCCAAGTCAAGAATCATTCTCCCATTGTTGGAGCGACGAGCTTACACTGCTACAATCTTGCCAATCTTGAGGGCATATTGAATGAAGTCCCACTAGTGGTATCATACGATACTTACTATGGGCGGCAGCCGCTCTTTGATGGTTGCTTCTGATGGTCAAGCCGACGACTAGAAATCAGCGCTTCTTGGGAGGCAACCCAAGCATATCCTTTTGCTATCCAGTTTTGTTTTAGTTTTAGTTTTTGCATTTAGTTTGTTTATCTCTCGAGTCGACTATTTTACCATTTGCACTCTTCTCTTGCTAGGTACTCAGTTGGAGCGATGAACCCCTACAACAGTGGAGCTTTCAAAAGCCAATCTTCCTCAACCCTCATGCAAGTGACTTGATCAGGGGAGTTTACTTTTTCCCTTTTGATTCTTTTAAACATTGAGGACAATGTTTGATTTAAGTTTGGGGGAGTGGCTTGCATGTTTTACTTGTTTTAACCACATGTTGTGTGCTTAAATGACACTTGAATTGCCCGATTATTATGAGCTAAAATTTTTTTTTTATGAGTTCAAACTTGAGAAAAGAATGAATTATAGTAGTGACTATTCAATGAGGATTTTGATCTCACTATGCATATGAACTTGATTTGTAATTGGACTTGTACATGAATATCCTTATTTGAGTTAGCATGTCAAGATTGAGGAATATATTGAGCACAATGAGTCATGATCTTGTGGATTGCATGTTATAATTGTTGTGAACTTAATGATTTGTCTTGAGCATCTTAGAGCTATCCTAGAACTTATTTGATGATGACACTTTGAGGCGAAATTTTATAGTTACAAACTTGACTTGAAAATGATCTAGGCGATCTTTGACACGTTTGAGCCTTTCAAGCTTACCTATTCTATATCAATCC
Organism: Haberlea rhodopensis; assembly: GCA_907163345.1. Lineage (NCBI taxonomy): Eukaryota > Viridiplantae > Streptophyta > Magnoliopsida > Lamiales > Gesneriaceae > Haberlea > Haberlea rhodopensis. The sequence continues at coordinate 50,401 of CAJQUN010000345.1, read as the reverse complement.
CTAGTGTCCCATTTGAGCTTTATTGAAAAAGAATGGTATATGCATTGCATATAATTAGACCCCATTCGACATTCTTGGCAAACTCATTATACTTACCCTTATTTGAGCCTAAATGAAAAAAAGTTATCCTTACCCTAAGGGAGTATAATGAATTCCATTCGATGCACTTGAATTATTATATCTTGATGAGCTTCTTGAAAAAAAATTGATGAATGAGAAAAGAAAAAGATAGACAAAAAGCCTTGAGAAAAAGATTGACTAAATAAGACCCAAAGTGGCCAAGGCTATAAAAGAAAAAGAAGAGGAGCTCGATGTGTGCGAAAAATTTGAACTGTAAATGATTATACTCTCTTCTTTGCGCTTATCCTATCTTTTCTTTTAAGCCAACACCAAAGGCCTTACATTACAAGCTTAAAAAGTTCTTTTGATCCAAGTCTAGGGAGTAACTATCATTAGTGGAGAAGTTGTTTGAAAATAGGCCTATGGAATGCTTGATGATAATCTCGACTTTGAGTTGATTAACATGATTTGATCTTGAATATGTGCATGAAACTTGAGATTGACTATAACACACACACGTTCCAATTTTGAGATATGTTGCTTGAATTAGGAGAAAACATGTCTTGTCAACTTTTGTATATGTGCATGAGATTTCTGAGAATAAGCAAGTCATGAAATAATTGTTTCAAGTATCAAGAATGAACTCTACCGTATGATTTTAGTGCTTAATCGAGGACGATTAAGTGATAAGTTTGGGGGAGTTGATAGAGTTGAATATTACGCGTTTTTATGATTTGATATGTATATGTTTTCGTGTTGAGTCTTGAGTTATTTTACGTTTTATGGTATATATTTCTATATTTCAGGAATCAATGTTGAAATTCATAAAAGGGGAAGAAATCAAGCTAAAATGATGAAAAAATGAATAAAGTTGAAGAAAAGAGGAAGAAACCAGAATCCAAGACACATGTTGCTCCTTTATCCTCATATTACTATATGTTCGAGCCATGTTTTGGAAATGTGGTCCATATAAAAGTTGTAGAACTTTCTCTTATCTTCGCGTGGACAGCTGATTCATCAAATTCGGAGTTTGTATGAGAAAGTTACGGCCAAAATACGAAACTCGCCAGAAGCTGAAAAAGGCGAAGAAACTTACTGTGATTTCCGATCGATCGAGACGGGCAGAAAAAGCCACGAAAATCTTACTGGAAGGCTCGATCGATCGGCTCTTCTTTCGGATCGATCGGGACGAGCAATTTTCATTAAAATACCTTCCTTGTAGAGTTTGGATGCAAGAGGGAAGTCCATAAATCTTTCCCCTATATATTATACACCATAATTTCAACCCAAATCATACTTTTAACCTAGGAAATAGCCTCCATCTCAGCCCCCCTTTTCCTTCACCATCTCATCTCACATCTCCTTCCTTCAATTCCACAATAACACACGTCCCCTTTCTCCATCTCACCCTCTCACTTTCCCTCACCATCTCACGCCTCCACCTTCTTCTCCCCTCACTTTCCTTCACTTCATGTCCAGCCTCCATCCTTCTACCATTCAACCTTCATCCATCTTCACCCATTCATCCTAGGATTTGGAACAACCCAACAAGGCGATAAAAAGAGACGATCGAGAAGGAAGCAAGAGAAGGAGCGAGGGTCTACAACCGGAGTCGACGCTGGGAGTTTTTCTTTGTCTTTAAATTCTTAGTTTTGTTGTGTTTTGATTTATTATGAGGAACTAATTTTATTTATCGAGGCTAGGCGAACCTTTGTTATGAACCTTCGATTTGATGATTTAATGATTGAATTCTTATAGTTCTTTGCGTATGTTTTATGTTCTTCATGCTTTTAGAGGATTGATTACCTTTGACTGATGTTAGTATCATAATTGAGATCGAGAGATGATTTTATGATACGGAATTAATAATTCATACCATGGATTTAAGACCGAGATCGAGAGATGACGTCAAATACATGCGTGATAGCCATAGATTCTAGTAATTGAAAGCTAGGAGTTTTCATGGATCTTATGCAACATTGAATTGTTAAATAAGTGAACGAGAGTTACTTACTGCAATTTGTGTTAGGTTTAATATAGCTCGAGAGAGTGTATTAGATAAATTGGGAAAACTCGTCACCTTAGAAATATTTGAATATTCAATCGAGAATTGTAGGGAATTACATTGGTGAGCCAAAGTCTCAATAATCTTATCTTGTGGATTTTTCTCGTTTACTTTTATTGACTTGGTTGGATTATAGTAGCTTAATTTAGTTTAGTTTAATTAGTAATTGATTATCGTAGGTTAAATATAGTTAAAAGACATCTTATTTGGTACTTGCTTGTTAGTCTCTATGGGTTCGACAATCCGTATCTTCCTATCTATACTAAAACTTGACATCGTGCACTTGCGGTCTAAAATCGCTAGATTGGAAATAATTGTTTAAAATAAAAGCGATCAAACAGCGTAGCATTTCTGGGTCATATTATCTCTAGAGAGGGGATATCAGTAGACCCCAGGAAGATAGAGGCAGATATGGATTGGTCTACGCCTACTACAGTTCCTGATATCCGAAGTTTTCTTGGTTTGTGTGATGTCCCCGAAATGATTAATTACATTTAAGGCATTGATTATGTTCATATGATTAATTATATGGATAATTGATTTATGTGTTGGAATTAATTATCATGTGGAAATGCTTGGTCACATGTGGGCTTGACTCGGTATAGCATTTCAGGGTGCATGTTAAGCATGTTGGGTAATGGGGCGTTTTCATGGCTTACATGTGTTGGTAATCAATTATTTGATGAAACATGCATTTAATTGGGATTTTGGCGCATTGTGGTGTAATGCCTTTAAAATACCATGTTGGGGTATAAAATACATCATGCTAATTGTTGGAGTACAAGTTTAATTAAAAGGTTTTAACCCTTTACCCCACCACCTTTACTTCACTTTATCTCTTTACACTCTAAATCCCCAAATCATTTCCCAAACCCTCACTTCCCCTTCAATCTCGATTTTGGCTTCAAAGTTGACAAGAAGTTCTTGTAAAAGCTTTATTTTTGTGCTTCTTGGTAAGAATTAAGACCTAGGATGTATATATATCATTCCTTGTTGTTCTTGTAGTGTTTGGTTTGAGTTTTGGAATGGTTTTGAAGGGTTTTGAATTGGGTTTGTTTGGGTTGGTATGATTTCTGGTAAGATGTTAGATTTTTGGTGGTTTAATGATGTTTGGTGAAGGTTTAAAGTGTTTTTATGTTTTTGAGTTGTTGGTGTAAATGTTGTTGAGGTTGGTGAAGGTTTTAATGTACAAAATGGTGAAAATCGCGACTTCTGGTTGTGGCGATCGATCGCTACAAATGCAGCGATCGATCGCCGAGAGTCAGTAGGCAAAACGAGTGTAGGCGATCGATCGCCTCAAATGGCACGATCGATCGCCGATGGCCAGTAGCCATTTACACAGCAGGCGATCGATCGCCTCAAATGAAGCGATCGATCACCGCGAAGTGAACAACCAGGCGATCGATCGCCATGTTTTGAAGCGATCGATCGCCACTGTGTAAAAGTTGGAAATGTTGAATTTTGATGAATTTTTGGTATTTGGCTATTGTTTAGCTTCTAATATTGATTTATATGGTTGTGTAGAACCATCCCAGATACCAACAACATCTAGGAGATAAAGTTATACAACTTCTCCACTTTTGAAACCAAGGTACGTAGTGAGACGTACGAGCATCGGACGGTAAAACGTGTTACACCTTTAATTATGTATATCGTGGATAATGAATCCTTACATGTGGTGATATACGTGAAATGATAGTGATATAGTGTGATATTGGAATCAACTGTTGTGTTTGATTATTGTGGTAGAATTGATGAATGTTCCGGTAGCCTTTATCTCCGAGCGAGGGAGGTACTTGCCGCTGTCATATGAAGCGATGGTAGTATGATATTTGCCGCTGTCATGTCTAAGCGAGGTAATATGCCGCTGTCATTGTCGAAGCGAGGGATATCATATGATGCCGCTATATGTCGAAGTGAGGGGGTCCTAAAATTCCGCTGTTGTATTGGGACCGGAACAGTCAAAATTCTAGTGATTAATGTGGAATATTGTGGTTATAACTGGAACGTGATATCGAGCATTATATTGTGAACTAATGATTTGTGCATGAGTTTATGAAACAGGAACAACCATGAAATGTGCTAATGTGGTAAACCAAGGAGCATATCTATTAATCGTCTCATGCGCTTAATTATTTCATTATGTTGATTTGTGTTAAATGGTGATGTATATACTCATGGTGAATTGTTCCTGTAGGTACACTTTTGGACCAAAGGGCTGAGGGTCGGGTTGAGGCTGTGAGCTAAAAAGGGCATGAAAGAAGATAGGATACATGATTTTTGGATAGTCTCTACTCTAGGAGTAGTATAATGCTATCGCCTTAACATTCATTCTTGAGAATGTAATTAATTAACTGTTGAAGTTTTATTTTAGCCTGTAATCTTATTAGCTCAAAACTACAACCGGAACCCTAAGATGTCTTTAATGCATGTTTAGCCCTATTTATGTCTTGATTTCACTGTTAAGGTAGAGAGGCCTTACAGTTTGGCTGGGTATTATCGACGCTTCGTCAAAGGGTTTTCAAAGATTGCCAAGCCATTGACGCAGCTAACTCAGAAGGGAGTTCCATTCTTTTGGTCGGAAGCTTGTGAGCAGAGCTTCCAGGAGTTGAAGCACAGATTGACTTCGGCACCAGTATTGGTGATTCCTAGGGAGAACAAGCGGTTTGTTCTCTATACTAATGCATCCCTTCAGGGTTTAGGATGCGTACTGATGCAGGATAAGCATGTAGTGGCTTATGCTTCGAGACAATTGAAGCCACATGAGACGAGGTATCCAGTCCATGATTTGGAGCTAGCAGCTATAGTGTTTGCCTTGAAGATATGGCGACACTACTTATATGGTACCTCATTTACCATTTACACCGATCACAAGAGCCTGAAGTTCTTGTTTACGCAGGCTGAGCTGAATATGAGACAAAGAAGATGGATGGACCTACTGAAAGACTATGATTGTGAAATCGAGTACCATCCGGGAAGAACAAATTTGACAGCCAACGCTTTGAGTCAGAAAGTGAAGAACACAGCAGAGGACGTCATGTGTTTGTCAACTATGATGACTTCCTACTGTTAGTTGGGTTTTGATTATGATGTGTCTGCTTCACCGGTACAGGTATTGACTTTATTAGCTGAGCCGGACATTTATGAACACATCCGGAAGGCTCAGGGGGCAGATGAAGAGGTCCAGAGATGGTTGTCAGTGGTTCGTCTGGGTCAGTCGTCAAGGTTCAGAATAGCTGAGGATGGTTCTTTGAGGTTAGGTGACCGATGGGTGGTTCCGAATACGCCTGAGTTGCGTCAGGGATTATTACAACGAGCCCATTGCAGCAGGATGAGTATCCACCCGGGCGGAAAGAAAATGTACAAAGATTTATGTGGCCAGTTTTGGTGGAAACGAATGAAACAAGATGTTACTACATTCGTTAGGCGATGCTTGATTTGTCAGCAAGTGAAGGCTGAGAGGCAGAGGCCTGGCGGTGAGCTTAGGAGCTTGGAAGTGCCAGAGTGGAAGTGGGAGCACGTATCCATGGACTTCGTGACCCACTTACCGAGGTCGTTTCGGGTTTTGATGCTATCTGGGTAGTCGTGGACAGACTGACTAAAGTGGGTCACTTCATTCCATACAGTATGACCTTCACGTACTTGAGGATGGCTCAGTTATATGTCAGAGATGTAGTGAGACTGCATGGGATCCCTGTTTCGATTGTGTCTGATCGAGATCCGCGGTTTACATCTCATTTCTGGGAAGGTCTCTAGTCAGCTCTGGGTACAGAATTGAGGTTGAGCACAGCATACCATCCTCAAACGGATGGCCAGACCGAGCGTACTATCCAGACGCTTGAGGACATGTTGAGGGCATGCGTGTTGGAGTTCGATGCTTCTTGGCAGGATTCAGTAGCCTTGGTAGAATTTTCTTATAACAATAGCTACCAGGCAAGCATACAGATGGCTCCTTTTGAGGCTCTCTACGGTAGACGTTGTAGGTCACCGTTATGTTGGGACGACGTGGACCGGAAATCGGTCGGAGGACCAGAGTTGGTCCAAGAAATGGAAGAAAAGGTTAAGGTAATCAGAAGGAAAATGAAAGCAGCTCAGGACAGGCAGGCAGCGTATGCCAATCAACGGCGTCAGCCGTTAGAGTTTCAGTTGGGCGACAGGGTCTTCTTGAAGATCTCACCTTTTAGAGGTGTAGTACGTTTTGGAATGCGGGGGAAGTTATCCCCGAGATATGTTGGACCGTACGAGATCTTACAGCTTGTTGGCACCCTGGCTTACCGACTGGCCTTACCGCCCTCTCTGTCCGGTATACCCGATGTATTCCACGTATCTATGTTGCGGAAGTACGAGCCAGATCCTTCTCATGTGTTGCAACCTCCTGAGGTTCAGATAGAGTCCGATGTATCCTATGTGGAGCGGCCTGTCAGGATTATGGATCGGGCAGATCGCAGACTACGAAACAAAGTTATACCTATGGTCAAAGTTCAGTGGGATCGTAGGGGTGTCGAAGAGGCCACGTGGGAGACGGAGCGACACATGGTACAGCACTATCCGGAACTTTTTTCTGGTATGTGATTTATGTTATGTTTCGTTTTGGTAAGTGCATGCTGATTTCCAGGACGAAATCTTATAAGTAGGGGAGTATTGTGATATCCCCGAAATGATTATGTGCATTTGAACATTTATTATGTTATATGAGGATTATGGTGTTAAATTATGGAGCTAATTTATTTATATTGGGAAATGCTTAGTCATGTGGTGTTCATGGTCTATTAATGCATTTCAGGGTGCATGTGATATATGTTGGGAATTTGGGTTATGGCATGATTATTTGGGGTGTGTGTTGGTCATTGTGGTATAGCATGTTTAATTTGGAAATTGAAGTGTTTTATTGAATAAATGCTATAAAATGTCATGTGATGATATTTTAATACATCGTGCTAAATACCGGGACCAAAACATAACACATAACATGACCCACCACCCAACCACCCCCCTCAAACCATACCTTCCCTGCTCCACCCATACCTTTTCCCCACTCTCCCACCACACCTTCTCATCTCAGAATTCCTTCCCCTCTTTCACCCAAAAATCGTCCAACATACCAGCTGCATGTAGGAGGAGAGATTTGATGATTTGTTGACCAAATTCTTGCAAGAAAAGAGGAGCAAAAGTGAGCCATCACAGGTAGCCACACAACGCAGGGGATAGAGCCCTGCAACTGAAGATATTTTGGAAAGGTACGTAAACGACGTACGACACCTAACAGTAACGTGTATTATATACCTGTCGATTTGACATACGATAAATGCAAGTTTGTGCATTATGAGTACGATACATGTTGTTATGCATTGTTGTTGCATATGTATGTTGTGGAACATTTGGTGCGTATTCCACGAGTCACGGTTATCACAGGGATGATTTTAATGCTTACCGCTATTATACCGCTAAAAATGTGGAGCGAGGGGTGTAGGTCCGCTTGCACATGGAGGCGAGGTTTACCATACGAAGCGAGGATAGAAATACCGCTTGTATGAAGAAGCGAGGGCGGAGAGGTCCGCTTGTTCTAAAGTTATGAAGCGAGGGGCATTAAAATACACTGATGATAAACTGACTAAGGATTGAAGTAAAGATTTAAGAAGTGAAGTTATGTCATGACATTTATTTAAAGAAACTATAATATCTTATATTGATTTGATAATGAGTTATGGTACAGGGACAACCAAAATGGGCATTTTAAATGCATTGGAATTCAGGAAGTATCATATGCCTATGATTTATGCATTTATGCTTTACATTCATATTATGTTGAATATGAACTATGATGTGCTCATGTGTTGGGGGTTGTCTTTGTAGGTGCTTTTACTACGGAGAACCAGGGTCGGGGTTGATACTTTGAGCTGTAGAGAGTGCTACAAGGATAGCGGAATAGATAAATTCCTTTTGTATAGCTTCTACAAAGTATAGGGTAAAGCTATAGTTTAGTAAACTTTTGTTAGGAATATGTATAATTCCTTTTTGAACTTTTGGTACTGTAATCTCTTAAGCTCAGGATTATCAACACGGCCTAATACTCTGATTTATGAATGATTAGTTCGCTTAATTGCACCTTAGAATCTTGTATAGATAACGGGCTTACAGCATCCCATATGCAAGGATTCTCAACCAGAGCTAACAACGACTTGTTGACACTCTCGTTGGTACTCCCAACAAAATTGAGTTGTCCCAATACAAGTCCCTCAAAGTATTTGACATATAAATGTTCTCGTGACGCATTCTCTGCCTCAATCCTTATGCCACATAGTGACTACCAGAGTCCACTATAAACCCTCATCGTATCAACATACGATTCACCAAACTCGTTTCCAACGAGCAGTATAATGGCTACAACAAGCTCACTATAATACTGCAACAATACCTGGCTAGCAGATCGCTGCCACCTTAGGTTTATGCCAAACCTATCACTTATCATACGTTCCATCCCGGTATACCATATTGTACTATCCATTAGATTAGTGGGTCATCACCCAACATTCCTCTACTACCAAAGCACCACGGACATCCCGATGTCCTTACTCAACCACAATGCAATCCTAATCCATTAGGATTTATTCCACACCCTCACTATGACCATGTCTACCACACGTCACATCGACAAAAGCGAGTAGTTTCCTCAATAACTACTCCTACTAACAGTCACTTGGCCAATAGCCATCTCAACGAGTATACCCAAGGGCACCACTACTCGTAAAATATTTACCTCCAATACATGATGCGGTAAACTCACCTGTACAGTGCATCCATTATTCATCGAGCAAACCTGCTCGGCATAATTATCTCGTCAACCGGTGACGCAGACACCACCTTGTGCTCACCATTGACACTCAAACCATTCGACTAAATACGCACACTCAGACGTATTAGTTATCGAAACGACGCTACACGTCTACATAGAACATCCACTATGTCATCGTCATCCCGTGACGGTACATGTCAACAGATGACATCCGAAATAACATAGTCAACTCGTGACGGTACATGTCAACGCATGACATCCAAAATAACATCGTCAACTCGTGACGGTACATGTCAACGCATGACATCCAAAATAACATCGTCAATTCGTGACGGTACATGTCAACGCATGACATCCAAAATAACATCGTCAACTCGTGACGGTATATGTCAACGCATGACATCCAAAATAACATCGTCAACTCGTGACGGTATATGTCAATGCATGGCATCCACAATAATACTAATAAAATAGCAACATACCATAACTCATCGCTAACAAGATAGCGGCATACATGTATCCATCGCCCAACAGCGGCACGCAAGCAACACCCATCGCTCGAAGGCGGCATAATCTCGTGCTACGTACATAGCGACATAACCCATCGCTATAGGATCAGCGGAATAGATCATCGCTATATATATCCGACGGTATGAACCATCACCTAAGAACTAGCGGAATGAACCATCGCTATATAGATACCCGGGGGCATGAACCATTGCCAAAGAAGTAGCGGAATGAACCATCGCTATATAGATACCCGACGGTATGAACCATCGCCATAGATGTAGCGGAATAAACCATTACTATATAGATACCCGGTGGCATTAACCATCGCCAAAGAAGTAGCGGAATGAACCGCAGCTATATAGATACCCGGCGGTATGAACCATCGCCAAAAGACTAGCGGAATGCACCATCGCTATATATACCCGGCGGCATGAACCATCGCCATAGATGTAGCGGAATGAGCCATCGCTATATATATCCCGGGCGGCATGAACCATCGCCATAGATGTAGCGGAATGATGTATTCATGAGAAAATGGTATTCATGAGACGTACTCGAAATTCGCATGAAATCGAACTTTATTAAAAATCAAAAAACTCGTTTAATTTGTGAACATCTCTCCAAAATTTCTTCCAACCAAGAAAATGATGTACTCAATACTTGATTTTAAAATATTCACACGAAATCAAAATTTATAAAAAATTAAAAAAAGTCCATAATTGTGAAATTTGCTCAAAAACTTCTTACAACCAAGAAAATGATGTATTAATGACACACACTCGCACGAAATCAAAATTTTATCAAAAAATCAAAAAACTTACGTAATTTGTGCAAATTTCTAAAAAAACTTCTTCCAACCAAGAAAATGATGTACTCAATACTTGAAATTAAAATTTCACAAATTGAATTGGTTTACGAAGACATATACTCAAATATTTCACACGAAATCAAAAGTTTACAAAAAATGAATAAACATTCATAACTTCAAAAATTGCTCAAAAACTTCTTCCAACCAAGAAAATTAGGTATTCATGACACATACCCGAAAATCGCACGAAATCAAAATTTATCAAAAAATCAAAAAACTCATGTAATATGTGAAAATTTCTCCAAATTTGTTCCAACCAAGAAAATGATATACTCAATACTTGATGTTAAATTCCTGAAATTGAAGTGGTTTACGAAGATATATATTAGAATATTCGCACGAAATCAAAATTTATTAATTTTTTTTAAAAAAAGTCCATAACTTTGAAATTTGCTCAAAAACATCTTACAATCAAAAAAATGATGTATTCATTACACACTCACACGAAATCAAAATTGTATCAAAAAATACAAAGACACGTAATTTGTGCAAATTTCTCAAAAAACTTCTTCCAACCAAGAAAATGATGTACTCAATACTTGATATTAAAATTTCATAAATTGAATTGGTTTACGAAGACATATACTCAAATATTCACACGAAATTAAAGTTTATCAAAAAATAAATAAACGTCCATAACTTCGAAAATTGCTCAAAAACTTCTTCCAACCAAGAAAATTATGTATTCATGACACATACTAGAAAATTCGCATGAAATCAAAATTTATCAAAAAATCGAAAAACTCATGTAATTTGTGAAAATTTCTTCAAAATTTCACCCAACCAAGAAATGATATACTCAATATTTGATGTTAAATTCCAGAAATCGAAGTGTTTTACAAATACATATACAAGAATATTCGCACGAAATCGAAATTTTTCAAAAATTAAAAAAACATCAACAACTTTGAAATTTGCTCAAAATCTTCTTCAAACCAAGAAAATGATGTATTCATGACACACACTCGAATATTCGAACCAAATAGAAATTTTATCAAAAAATCAAAAAAATTGCCTAATTAGTGCAATTTTTCTGTAACTTCTTCAAAATAGGAAAATGATGTACTCAATACATGATGTTATAATTACACAAATTGAATTGGTTTAATAAGACATATACTCGAATATTCACACGAAATCTAAATTTATCAAAAATAAAAACTTCCATAACTGTACAAAATTGCTCAAAAACTTCTTCCAAACAATAATTTGGTATTCATGACACATACTCGAAAATTAGCACGAAATCGAAATTTATCGAAAAATCAAAAAACTCATGTAATTTGTGAAGATTTCTCCAAAACAATTTCCAACCAAGAAAATGATATACTCAATACTTGATGTTAAATTCCAGAAATCAAATTGGTTTACTAAGACATATACTAGAATATTCGTAAGAAATCAAAGTTTATCAAAATTTGAAAAAATCGTCAATAACTGTGAAATTTGCTCAAAATCTTCTTCCAACCATGAAAAGGATGTATTCATGAGACATACTCGAAAATTCGCACGAAATCAAAATTTATCAAAAAATCAAAAAACTCATGTAATTTGTGAAGATTTCTCCAAAAAATTTCCCAACCAAGAAAATGGTATACTCGATACTTGATGTTAAATTCCAGAAATCGAAGTGGTTTAATAAGACATACTAGAATATTCGAACGAAATCAAAATTTATCAAAAATTAAAAAAACGTCGATAACTGTGAAATTTGCTCAAAATCTTCTTCCAACGAAGAAAATGATGTATTCATGACACACACTTGAATATTCACACTAAATCGAAATTTTATAAATAAAAAATAAAAAAACTTGCCTAATTTGTGAAAATTTTTCATAAACTTCTTCCAACCAAGAAAATGGCGTACCCAATACTTGATGTTAAAATTCCACAAATTGAATTGGTTTACGAAGCCATATACTCGAATATTCGCATGAAATCAAAGTTTATCAAAAAAAATAAAAAAAGCGTTCATAACTATGAAATTTCTCAAAAACTTCATCCAAATAAGAAAATGATGTATTCATGAGACGTACTCGAAATTCACATGAAATCGAAATTTATCAAAAATCAAAAAACTCGTGTAATTTGTGAAGATTTCTCCTAAATTTCTTCCAACCAAGAAAATGATGTACTCAATACTCGATGTTAGAATTCCAGAAATTGAAGTGGTTTACGAAGACATATACTCAAATCGCACGAAATTGAAATTTATAAAAAATCAAAAAACTTACGTAATTTGTACATATTTTTCAAAAACTTCTTCAAAATAGGAAAATAATGTACATAATACTTGATGTTAAAATGCCACAAATTGAATTGGTTTATGAAGACATATACTCGAATATTCACATGAAATCAAAATTTATCAAAAAAAAAAAAACTTCCATAACTGTACAAAATAGCTAAGCGATTTTTGGATATGAAACTCGAGCTTTATTGGAAAATGTTGTTTCCAGAAGCGTGATATGAGAGTGAGTAGATGGTACATGTTATTTATGTGAATAGATTGATATTCATTTGCTCGTTGCTTGTCTTTGAGTACTTTGTTCCTGTATATGGGTTGTATCATTCTTTCATTTAAGTGTGATAGACGTATATTGCTTTTGGGAGTTGATTTATCATCTGAGTATGTAGTTGTTGATGTGTTTTTCCCCCGGTATGTTTACTTTAAGGGGAGACTCTGCCAAAATTTTTATAAAAGCCATACAGTAAATGTGAAGCATGTAATGATTCTTTTAAAGAATGAAAATTTTCATATACATACTACGTCATAAATGCCTAAATACCGTCATTAAGAGTTGGGGTCTGACAATAGTGGTATCAGAGCAGTGTTTAGCTCTTTGGGATGTCTAAGGTGTAAGGGTGCGTCGAGAGAATTAAATATCACATAATTTACGCATGATTGTAAGTTTTGCGACAGTGTAATGTGACATTTACACCTATGTGCATAGCATGATATATGTGATATGAAACAATATAAATTGTGTTATTTCTAACCGTTGCGGTTGCAGAGTTGTTTAGGGATCACGAGGAACATGGCAATGGGAAATCACCGTTGATTCCAGTATATACACCTATTGATGGCGATATTGTTGAAAAACTCATGAGTAAGGTAATTCATTTTAATTACATCATTGACTTGAATAGTGTGAAAGTGATGATGACTTCTTCCAAACAAGAAAATGATGTATTCATGACATTAGAAACAAATATGAAAGACTTCAGAATAATAATTCTGAAAGTCAAATAAAAGAACCATTGGAATATAATCTAAATGATATCCTTAAAAGAGGAAGACAAAACGAAACTAAAATTGAAGTTTCTACAAATTATTTAAAAAGAGAAATTAATATTCTTAAAAGAGAAATACAAGAATTAAAATCTAGAGTTATATTTTTAGAATGTTCTGACTCTAAAGAAAATGATGAATCAGAAAAAGAAAAGAAAACTAATGAGTTAGAAAATCTAAATATGATAGATAGAGTAATAACTCATAAATGGTACATCAAAATTCTTATTATTGTTCATAAGGAATATTCTTTATCTGCCATAGCTATGGTAGATTCTGGTGCAGATTTAAACTGCATAAATGAAGGGTTAATACCCTCAAGATATTTTGAAAAAACAACTGAAATACTTAATGCTGCTGATGGAAGAAAACTTTTGGTTCATTATAAATTATCAAAAACTGCGGTATGTAATAAAGAAATTTGTCTTGAAATGCCATTCATAATGGTTAAAAATCTTTCACACGATGTTATTCTTGGAAATCCATTTCTACATATGCTATATCCTATAAGTAGCATAGATAGTGATGGAATAACAAGTCAAATTACTGGTCATGAGATAATATTCTCTTTTATCACTAAGCCAAGGTCTCATGAGATTAATAATCTCAAAACAAAGATCAAAAGAAAAGAAAAGTTTTTTAAACTCTTTATCAGAAGAGGTCAAATATTCTGTTATTGATGAAAGGCTAAAGAGTCTGAAGATACAAAGAAAGATAAAGATTCTTCAAGAAAGAATAGAAAAAGAGATATGCTCGGAAATTTCTAATGCCTTATGGGAAAGGAATAAACATATTATTACACTTCCTTATGTTATAGAATTCAAGGAAAAACAGATTCCAACTAAGCCTAGACCTAATAGCCATGGGGCCAAAGCACCTCGAAATATTTAACAAAGAAATTGATGATCTCTTAAAGAAAAATTTAATAAGAGAATCTAAAAGTCCTTGGAGCTGTCAAGCTTTCTATGTAGAAAATGCCGCCGAATTAGAAAGAGGAGTTCCAAGACTAATAATAAATTATAAACGTTTAAATAAGGTTCTACAATGGATAAGACATCCTATTCCGAATAAAAAGGATCTTTTAGGTAGATTATACTCTGCTAAGATTATGTCAAAATTTGACATGAAATCGGGATTTTGGCAAATTCAAATTGCTGAAAAAGATAAATATAAAACAGCATTTACAGTTCCTTTCGGACACTACAAAAGAATGCTCCATCAGAATTTCAAAAGATAATGAATGATATGTTTAATGCTTATTCAGCATTTATAATTGTCTATAAAGATGATGTTCTAATTTTCTCTACAGATATAGAACAACACTTTAAACATCTTAATATATTTCTTAAAGTTGTCACTCATACTGGTATTGTAGTGTTACAAAGAAAAAAAAACTTTTTCAAACAAAGATAAGATTCTTAGGACATGAAATTGTTCATGGCACAATATTTCCTATAAGATAGAGCAATAATATTTGCTGATTGATTTTCAGATAAAATTATTGATAAAAATCAATTACAAAGGTTTTTACGAAGTCTAAATTATGTCTCCGAATTCTATAAAGATCTTGCTAAAGTACCAAACCATTATTTGAAAGATTAAGAAAAAATCCTCTACCATGGACAGAAAAACATGCTCTAGCTACAACGAATTAAAGCTAAAGTAAAGGAAATCCCTTGTTTAGCCATTGCTGATCCTCAGGAGGATGTGTACTTCTTATCACTGTTCCATTCTTCGATATAAAATCTTGGTAAATAGAATCTACAGGTGATAACTTAGTTGCAAAGTTAGGAAATTTTTTCCTTTGAAGTTTATAGATTCATTCAATAAAATAAAAGAAGTCTATCTCTTCCCCGGCGTTTTGTAAAAAATATTAATATTTTTTAAACCACATTATTTGCTCTTTTTCTTCTTTTAAGAAAAACCATTTTCGCTTATGATAATTATCTAAAGAATAAAATGATTCTTTCACTTCTCCGTCAAAAGGAAAATCTAAGTCTTTTGTTAAAGCGCTTATATTATAAACACTTGGATCGGGATCATAACCTATATCGGAAGCTGTTGGTGAGTCAGGATTAATTGTTGAAGGAACGTGAACTTTATATGTTAGTTGACTAACTCCTTCATCATTAATTTTAAGACCTATTATTTTAGGTTCTGACTCAAAATTTCTTCGATTAGAAATACTTACTAAGCTTAAGTGATTTGAAGAACTTATACTTACGCGAGTGACTCTATCTTTTGAAAATCTGATTTGCACATCTACGTCTGGGTATTCTAGAATTTCTTCTAAAACTGAATTTTCTTTTTTCTTTGGTTCCGAAGCTTTTTCTAACACCCATGTCTCAGGTAACTTAACCTGATTCCAAGAGATAGTTTTAGGAATTACCATAATGCTTTTAGCAATATTTGTTAAGAATAAAGTTGTCTCCCCCTTAGGTAAATTAAGAATGTTCCTAATTCTTGGGACATTTGTGTTCATAACTTTATAATGAATTCTATAAATTAGAATTACATTTGTTGCACCTTGCATCATATCAAATCCTTCAGATTTAATATATAATGTTAAAGCATGCATAATGGTTGGGTCATTTAATTACAAAGTAAAATTTGGATAGCACGAAAAGTGAATCGGACCATCACAAAGACTAGATTCAATTATTCCTAATAAGGAATCATGAAACTTATTGTGTCTTTTATCTCTAACACTTAAGAGAATTGAAGTGTTAAGACATAATCATGTTGCAGGTTTTAAAGCAACTTGAACCATTCCTAAGTGAAGGAATTTATAGTTTTGAAGGTGTTGATTTAACAACCTTTCATTAAAGATTGAAGCTACTAAATCATTCTGATAAAGGAATAGCATCTTCTACAGTTTTAATAACATAATCATAATTAAAATTAAAACTACCTTTAGATCTATATATACTTGATGAAGAAGAAGAAGAAGAAGGTAAAGACCAATTATTTAAATCTTTTTCGAAATTTTCATTTATAATTATTTCTTTATTATTTCTACTATTATAGCTACTACTACTACTACTACTAGCTTCATTACTAAAAGATCTCATTGACATAGATCTTGAAAATCTTTCCATAATTGTATCTCAATCCTGTTTTCTACTGAGTTCAATGTTTATAGATCTGGGACCACCACCGGGACTACCTAACGTCATTTATTCGGCTTCAAGGCAGACCAACGGATTTCCACGGCTGACCAACGCAAATACAAACACCTAGGCAGTATGAACGTTCACGAGACTAACTACAGACAGAAATCTTGAAATAAATCTAAAAGAAACTTACAGTAAATGGCCAATAGAAGCCTTGTAGCAAACCTGCTTGTAGAACAAAAATGGCTCTGATACCAAAGGGGTATCAGGTGCGGTTCAGGGCAGAAGCAGCAGGAAATCACAAGCAAAGAGTAAAAATATTATAATATTATAAACAAGGAGGATGTATACTTCTTGTTTAGCCATTATTGATCCTCGGGAGGATGTATACTTCTTATCACTGTTCCATTCTTCGATATAAAATCTTGGTAAATAGAATCTACAGGTGATAACTTAGTTTCAAAGTTAGGAAATTTTTCCTTTGAAGTTTATAGATTCTTTCAATAAAATAAAAGAAGTCTATTTCTTCCCCAGCGTTTTTAAAAAAATATTTATATTTTTTAAACCACATTAATTGCTCTTTTTCTTCTTTAAGAAAAACCATTTTCGCTTATGATAATTATCTAAAGAATAAAATGATTCTTTCACTTCTCCGTCAAAAGGAAAATCTAAGTCTTTTGTTAAAACGCTTATATTATAAACACTTGGGTCGGGATCATAACCCATATGGTGAGTCAGGATTAATTGTTGAAGGAACGTGAACTTTATATGTTGGTTGACTAACTACTTCATCATTAATTTTGAGACATATTATTTTAGGTTCTGACTCAGAATTTCTTCTATTAGAAATACTTCCTAAGCTTAAGTGATTTGATGAACTTATACTTAAGCGAGTGACTCTATCTTTTGAAAATCTGATTTCCACATCTCCTTCTCGGTATTCTAGAATTTCTTCTAAAATCAAATTTTCTTTTTTCTTTGGTTCACAAGCTTTTTCTGACATCCATATCTCAGGTAACTTAACATGATTCCAAGAGATAGTTTTAGGAATTACCATATTGATTTTAGCAATATTTGTTAAGAATAAAGTTGTCTCTCCCTTAGGTAAATTAGGAATGTTCCTAATTCTTGGGACAGTTGTGTTCATAAATTTATGATGAATTCTATAAATTAGAATTACATTTGTTGCACCTTGGATCTTATCAAATCCTTCAGATTTAATATCTAATGTTAAAGCATGCATAATCGTTGGGTTATTTAATGACAAAGTAAAATTTTGATAGCACGAAAAGTGATTCGGACCATCACAAAGACTAGATTCAATTATTCCTAATAAGGAATCATTAAACTTATTGTGTCTTTTATCTCTAACACTTAAGAGAATTGAAGTATTAAGACCTACTATTGTTGCAGGTTTTAAAGCAACTTGAACCATTCCTAAGTGAAGGAATTTATAATTTCAAGGTGTTGATTTAACAACCTTTCATTTAAAAGATCGAAGCTACTAAATTCTTCTGATAAAGGAATAGCATCTTCTACAGTTTTAATAACATAATCACAATTAAAATTAAAACTACATTTAGATCTATAAATACAAGATGAAGAAGAAGAAGGGTTTTTTAATGAAATATTTGATTTTCGAAAATAATTTAACAATTTAACCGATTTTTTTTTATTATCAAACTAACCTAAGTCGCCAGGTCAGATGGCGACTTCAATTGAAGTAGCCATCTGACATGGCGACTTTAATAAAAAAAATTATTTTTTATGTTGTCGCCATCTGAGTTGGTGACATCAATATAATTTATTGATGTCGCCATCTCAGTTGGCGACATCAATTTAATTTATATGGATGTCGCCATCTGAGATGGCGACACCAATAAATTATATTGATGTCGCCAACTCAGTTGGCGACATCAATAAAATTTATTGGTGTCTCCATCTGAGATGGCGACACCAATGAATTTTTAACCTAAATTTTCCACAACACGCCGCCGCACTTCTTCATTCTCATTTCTTCTGCAAATTCTCAATTCTTTCGTCCGCTCCTTCTCAAATTGTCAGCTCTCAAATTTTCTTCCTAACATTTCTGCAAAAATCAAGTTATTTCCAAAATATTTAAGGTAAGCTTTGTAATTTTGTTATTTGTGTATCGTAGATAAATTATGATTTTGATATATTTAGTGGGAGTATATTACTTGTTGGAGTATATTTTTGTGATGTGAAAGATTAAAATTTAAGTTGACTTCGGAGGGAGGCGGGTGCCGGCGGTGGTGGCCGGCGGCGGCGTCGGGCGGCGGCGGCGGCGGCAGGTGGTGGGCGGCGGCGGTGGGCGACGGACGGGTTGTTTTTGTAATGTTGAGATTAATGTTGTTAATTTTTGTATTATATTTCAGGATGGATCAAATGAGACAACCAGGCCCGGTTGACACACATCTTTTGTCGTTGCAGTCTTCACATCGATCTGAGGATGTATGGGCAGGTGATATGGATAGTATACTTCGTGTGAGAAACCATATAGCTATTTTTGGGATATGTGTCCATTAGATATACGTGTTGTTAATTTATTGCACGTTATTGGATTTTATGGTATCTATAGGTGTGGTAAGATTGAACTTGACATGCACCTGATCACGGCTTTAGTTGAGAGATGGCGCCGTGAAACACACACGTTTCATTTTAGATCAGGAGAAGCATCCATCACACTGCAAGATATTGCAGTAATATGGGCGTTGCCAGTAGATAGCATCGTAGTGTCGGGGATTGATATTGATAGGACTCTACCCGATTGGCAAGAATATTGCCATTCATATTTAGGTTTCTTACCAGCCATCACAGACCTTAAGGGCGCACGTTTGAAATTAGTTGCTTTGCATAATCATTTGCTGCTCAATCCATTGGATGAAAATAGTACAGCAGATGATGTTGTTAAGTTCACAAGGGGTTGTGCGTTATTGATGTTAGGGGGGATTATGTGCCCTGATTCCTCAGGCAATTTTGTTAGATTATTATATTTACAAAAGTTGGAGGATATCGACTCTGCCAGTACATATAGTTGGGGCAGTGCTGTATTGGCATACTTATATCGTGAGTTGTGCACGTCATCAGAGAAAGGGAAAAAAGTTATAGGTGGTGCTGTGCAACTCTTACAGGTAAATAATATGTTTGTTTTTTTTAATATTTAAAATATGTTTCTGGTCAATCTAACTTGTGTTATTGATGTCACTACAATAAATGAGATTTGGGCATGGTCACGAATCCCAAAGTTTGACTCCGCAATTGGGTAGCGATAGATCTGATATTGGACCAATAATTGTCGGCCCAAACAATGTGTTACCTTCTGCTCCATATGGTGTAAGGTAGTACGAATATGCATTGTTTTATAATTGATCTTATGTGTGAATGCATTTAATAACTTATTTGAATATATACAGGTGGTCGTGTCATTTAATCTTTACAGAAACTGGGAGTCATTCCATACGCATCATAAGGGACATCCTCGATGACCAGCCAGTAACTCAAGTAAGCATGCTGTTAAATTAATTTGTACAAAAATATACTCTTTTCATAGTATGTAAAAGCAATGTTGTTTTGCAGTTTAATTGGCAGCCGTACCCTGATGAGTACACTGAAGGAATCACTGAGTTGGGGACATATAAGGGACCGTTGATTTTCTTCGACATAGTTGAAATGCAACGGTCTGATCGAGTACTGCGACAATTTGGGATGCTACAAGATATCCCAGAAGATCCACCATCGGGGGATGAGGCATTGTATAATGTTGGTCGAATGGGAAATGTCAACAAAAACTGGAGCACTAGGCATATAGCTCACATACTTTGCTGGGAGAGGGCAAATGATCTACGTGTAGACAGACCACGATTTACTGACGGTGGTTATTACGTTGTTGGCGGATACAGTGAGTGGTATGAACAAGTCACACGTAGATACATTGGGCGTCAAGAATACTTTGTACAGATAGGATATCAACATGGTGATGGCCCGGCATGGCAGCATGTGGTACGTTAATTACGTGAAATTTTAATTTATATTTGTGTTTCGATGTATAAATTTTATATGGACATTTGTACTTTGCAGATTGAGCAGATGGAACAGTTATCTACAAGCTATGACCGACATCTGGCTGATGGAGTGCCTATTACGACAGAGTCGATGAGGCAACACAGGACTATGTTCGACAATGTGGTGCGAGTGGCTCGTGACCGACGAGACAGAAACTTCCCGCCATACAATGAAGTCCAGCCAGTTGATACACGACAGTTCCATGCAGGCACTCCATCTACACATATGCAGACAGATATTGCAGGTCCATCTACGTGGACAGATATTGCAGGTCCATCTACGTGGACAGATATTGCAGGTCTATCTGCACACATGCAGACAGATATTGCAGGTCCATCCACGTGGACAGAGCCAGATATGTGTACAGACTATTATATTCCTGTTCCTGTACAATCATATGATTTATCTCCCTTCACGCCATATCCCCCCATGTCCACTCAACCCCAGTTCAGCAGCATGGGTACAGATGTCAGTCTTGGGTTTGCGACATATGCAGCTAGGACTTCACCTTTCGATGTCTCGCCGGTTCTATTCCCTCAGTTGACGCCAATTCAGCAGCCTGCCAACACACCTGTGGCAAGGGAAAGGGGCGAAGAAGTCGTTCAACAACGAAGAGTTAGAAGACAGACAAATCCTCCTCCTTGTGGTACTGGAGGAAATCTAGCTCATCGTCGTCGTCGGTGAAGTCATCATTATGTTGTAAATAGTAACCGATTCTTATAGATTAAATTTGAGAAAATGTTTGTTCTTTGAGCATACTACAATCGACATACAATAATTTCGTAAGTAAACGTACAATAATGTCACAATAATGTAACGTAAACATACAATAATGTCACAATAACGTAAAATCATTTACACAATAAACATACAATCAATTACACGTTCAAAAATTTATTGATTTCGAGAAGTTGAAGCACTTTGTCGTCTTGCACGGGCTTCTGGCCAGTCCATCTCATTCTGAATGCGCGTTGTTCGATCTCGACCTACTCTTCTGTTTTTTCGCAGAGTGGAGTTGTGGTACAACTCAAAACATGGGGTGTCCCAATGCTCCTCCCCCCACATTGGTTCGAATTCTCCTTGATATGTGCTCCAATATTCATTCATATTGTAATATGGCTTCACAAAAGTTTTAGCATTTAAGCCATACTTTCGACACACTTGGATCACATGCGAGCAAGGTATTCCGAACTCTTTCCATTTTCCACAAGAGCATTCCCCGGATTTTAAATACACAACATGCGTATTACCCCCACGTCCTGCTTGTACTCTTGTGATAACAGAAGCGGTTAGACGTCTACGATCGAACATCTGGACATCATGATGGATGGAATGATAGTCAGCACGACCATATCTTTCAAATACATAATCTGGCAATTCTTGATTATTTTGAATCATTCGCTCTGTCTTCTTAAGCCGTTCGAAAAAATATAGCACACAACGATCAAAAGTTAATTGCACAATGGCGGTGATTGGAAGTCGACGAGCACCTTTCATAACTCTATTTATGCATTCTGACATATTTGTGGTCATGATACCACAACGCCAGCCTTCGTCATGAGCAAGCGACCATTGACACTTATCAATACGACTCAAGTAATCAAAAGCCCTTGGTTCTATAAGTTTAATCTCTTCCATTGTGCGATCAAATTTTCTGACCTGATTTTATGATCCCGCTCTCCAACACAAGTCTTTCAAATGAACGGAGTTGAAGCGACTATTAAAGTTTGAACAAACATGTCTCAAACAAAATCGATGTACTCCAAGGGGTGATTTGAAGTCAGGAATACAATCGGCTGCAGCAATGAGGCCTGGATGACGGTCAGAAATCAAACATACACCACCCTCAGATCTTCTTACAATATGCTTGCTAATCATCTCCAAAAACCATCTCCACGACACAAAGTTTTCTTCGTCAACAATTGCAAATGCCAAAGGTAAGATTTGATTATTCGCATCCATTGCCACGGCAATCAACATCTTATGTTGATATTTCATATACAGATGTGTTCCATCCACACTTATTACCCTGCGGCAATGCTGAAATCCTTGTACACATGGATGGAAGGCCCAGAACACGTAATTCAAAGTCTTTTCTATTGGTCTGGCATTTTCAAGGTGAACCCACTCAACAACTGTGCCGGGATTCCATTTTTGCAAAGCTCCCATATAGTAAGGCAATTTCCTCACAGAGCTCTCCCATGTTCCGTACACATTCTCAACAGCACGTCGTAAACTAAACCATCATTTTGCATAGGAGATCTCAAATCCATATTTATCTTTCACTGTTTGAATTACATACTTTATTTCGTAAGCTGGATCACGCCGAACAATTCCCACTAACAAGCTAGCAATCATGTTTTTGTCCAAATTTGCATGATCGACCGACAGCTCACTCAAAAGGCAAGTGTGAGAACCTCCATACTTGTTTATTTTGAATAAACCAACTTTTTTCTTCAACGAGGCCCGCAGGTACCATCTACAAGGCATATCTTCTGTACTGTGTTTGCACACCACTTTCCACAATGTTTTTGTACTCTTGACAACGCGGTACTCCCGTTTCGCAACACGTACAGAGTAATCCTTTACAGCTGCCTGCAAATGAGCTTTATTTTTGAAAACCATATCTAGATGGATATCCCTTTTCGAGTAGTCGTAGTAACTCCCCCATCTACCTGTTGGAATGTCTAATGAGTCTCCAAATACTTCGGGATGTGTCATTGAGAAGAATGGAATTGTTGGATAAAGGACATGAGTATTTGTTGTGGTTGTGTCTGGTACATTATCTGGCACTTCTTCAATATCAACCTCATCGTCATCAGACTCATCCTCAGATGGAATTCCCTCCGGTTCAGTCTGAAAATCATCTCCAAAATCCACAAAACTGTCTGCTAGTGGCTCGGGAACAATATTGTCAGCAACTATAGGAGCATCATCTTGAATCCAAGATGTAGTTGGTCTTTTTGTATCTACTACAAATGGACCACTACCACTTGTTGGCATTTCTGTAATAAAATCAAAATCTCTCCGTTCTGTTTGTATATACATCTCCAAACAACTATAATTTTGTTCAGAATCCAATACCCATGCTAAATTGTAATCAGTGTCAACGGGAAAAATTGTTTGTTTTATCCCAGAAAAATCACTAAATATATATTTACAATATATTTTCATAATGAACTGGTTACGGTCGATGCCAGTAATATCATATACGTCGTTCACTAACTGCAAATAATCAAGAGTGCGAGATATTGTCATGCCTTTCGACGGACCACGATCATATCTAACAGATTCTGAATCTTGTAATATATTGCCTCCCCAATACAACAAAACTTTAATTGACATACCTTAAAATAAACACAAATTTTATAAATTAGTACAGTATATATAATATTATGAAATTTAATTATTTGTATAACAACATACCTGCAGAGAAAATATTCACGAATTCTGAAGAGAATTTGAATTTTCACGAATTCTGAAGAGAATTTGTTCGAAAGTCGAAGAGAATTTGTTATATTTCAAAAGAAGTAACATTTTGTTCAGTTTTATAGGCAAAGTAATTGTTGTCGCCATCTAAAATGGCGACATTAAATAAAAAAATATTTTTTTTTGTCGCCATCTCAGATGGCGACAATATTTGAAAACAAAAAAAATTTCTGTCTTTATATACCGACATCGGCAAAACAATTATTTTTTAGTATAATGTCGCCATCTAACATGGCGACATCTTTTAAAAAATTAAAAAATGTCGCCATGTCAGATGGCGACTTCCGAAAATAATATTTTTTTAAGATTTTTTATGGAAGTCGCCATGTCAGATGGCGACTTCAATTGAAGTCGCCATCTGACATGGCGTCATCGGAAAAATAATACTTTTTTTAATAATTTTTGTAGAAGTCGCCATGTCAGATGGCGACTTCAAATGAAGTCGCCATCTGACATGGCGACATCGGAAAATAATAGTTTTTTTAATAATTTTTGTAGAAGTCGCCATGTGAGATGGCGACTTCAAATGAAGTCGTCATCTCACATGGCGACTTAGGTTACTTTAATAATAGAAAAAAAAACGATTATTTTGTTAAATAAATTTATTTTTTCGATTAAACAGTTAAAAAACCCAGAAGAAGAAGGTAAAGACCAATTATTTAAATCTTTTTCGAAATTTTCATTTATAATTATTTCTTTATTATTTATACTATTATAGCTACTACTACTACTAGCTTCATTACTAAAAGATCTCCTCGACATAGATCATGAATATCTTTCCATTATTTTATCTCAATCCTGTTTTCTACTGAGTTCAGTGTTTATAGATCCAGGACCACCTAACGCCAGTTATTTGGCTTCATGGCTGACCAACGGATTTAAACGGCTGACCAACACAAATACAAACACCTAGGCAGTATGAAGTTTATAGATTCTTTCAATAAAATAAAAGAAGTCTATCTCTTCCCCGGCGTTTTGTAAAAAAATATTTATATTTTTTAAACCACATTAATTGCACTTTTTCTTCTTATAAGAAAAACCATTTTCGCTTATGATAATTATCTAAAGAATAAAATGATTCTTTCACTTCACCGTCAAAAGGAAAATCTAAGTCTTTTGTTAAAGCGCTTATATTATAAACACTTGGATCGGGGTCATAACCCATACTGTTGGTGAGTCAGGATTAATTGTTGAAGGAACGTGAACTTTATATGTTGGTTGACTAACTCCTTCATCATTAATTTAAGACATATTATTTTAGGTTCTGACTCAAAATTTCTTCTATTAGAAATACTTCCTAAGCTTAAGTGATTTGAAGAACTTATACTTAAGTGAGTGACTCTATCTTTTGAAAATCTGATTTCCACATCTCCGTCTAGGTATTCTAGAATTTCTTCTAAAATCGAATTTTCTTTTTCTTTGGTTCCGAAGCTTTTTCTAACACCCATGTCTCAGGTAACTTAATCTGATTCCAAGAGATAGTTTTAGGAATTACCATATTGCTTTAGCAATATTTGTTAAGAATAAAGTTGTCTATCCCTTAGGTAAATTAGGAATGTTTCTAATTCTTGGGACAGTTGTGTTCATAACTTTATAATGAATTCTATAAATTAGAATTACATTTGTTGCACCTTGTATCATATCAAATCCTTCAGATTTAATATCTAATGTTAAAGCATGCATAATCGTTGCGTCATTTAATGACAAAGTAAAATTTGGATAGCACGAAAAGTGAATCGGACCATCACAAATACTAGATTCAATTATTCCTAATTATAAATCATGAAACTTATTGTGTCTTTCTCTAACACTTAAGAGAATTGAAGTGTTAAGCCCTAATCTTGTTGCAGGTTTTAAAGCAACTTGAACCATTCCTAAGTGAAGGAATTTATAATTTTCAAGGTGTTGATTTAACAACCTTTCATTTAAAAGATTGAAGCTACTAAATCCTTCTGATAAAGGAATGGCATCTTCTACAGTTTTAATAACATAATCACAATTAAAATTAAAACTACCTTTAGATCTAAATATACTAGATGAAGATGAAGAAGGTAAAGACCAATTATTTAAATCTTTTTTGAAATTTTCATTTATAATTATTTCTTTATTATTTCTTATATTATAGCTACTACTACTACTACTACTAGCTTCATTACTAAAAGATCTACTTGACATAGATTTTGAAAATCTTTCCATAATTTTATCTCAATTCAGTTTTCTACTGAGTTCAATGTTTATTGGTACGGGACCACCATTGGGACCACCTAACGCCAGTTATTCGGCTTCAAGACTGACCAACGGATTTTCACGGCTGACCAACACAAATACAAACATCTAGGCAGTATGAACGTTCACCACCGGGACCACATAACGCCAGTTATTCGGCTTCATGTAATTTGTGAAGAATTCGCCAAAATTTCTTCCAACCAAGAAAATGATGTACTCAATACTTGATGTCAAAATTCCAGAAATTTAAGTGTTTTACAAAGACATGTACAAGAATATTCGCACGAAATCAAAAAATTAAAAAAATTTTAAAAAAAGTCCATAATCGTGAAATTTGCTCAAAAACATCTACAACCAAGAAAATGATGTATTAATGACACACACTCGCACAAAATCGAAATTTTATCAAAAAATCAAAAAACTTACGTAATTTGTGCAAATTTCTCAAAAAACTTCTTCCAACCAAGAAAACGATGTACTCAATATTTGATATTAAAATTTCACAAATTAAATTGGTTTACGAAGACATATACTCAAATATTCACACGAAATCAAAGTTTATCAAAAAATAAATAAACTTCCATAACTTCGAAAATTGCTCAAAATCTTCTTCCAACCAAGAAAATTATGTATTCATGACACATACTCGAATATTCGCACGAAATCGAAATTTATCAAAAAATCAAAAAACTCGTGTAATATGTGAAAATTTCTCTAAAATTTGTTCCAACCAAGAAAATGATATACTCAATATTTGATGTCAAATTTCAGAAATCGAAGTGGTTTACTAGACATATAGTAGAATATTCGCACGAAATCAAAATTTATCTAAAATTTAAAAAATGCCAATAACTGTGAAATTTGCTCAAAATCTTCTTCCAACCAAGAAAATGATGTATTCATGACACACACTCGCACGAAATCGAAATTGTATCAAAAAATCAAAAGACATACGTAATTTGTGCAAATTTCTCAAAAAACTTCTTCCAACAAGAAAATGATGTACTCAATACTTGATATTAAAATTCTACAAACTGAATTGGTTTACGAAGACATATACTCAAATATTCACACGAAATCAAAGTTTATCAAAAAATAAATAAACGTCCATAACTTCGAAAATTGCTCAAAAACTTCTTCCAACCAAGAAAATTATGTATTCTTGACACATACTAGAAAATTCGCATGAAATCTAAATTTATCAAAAAATCGAAAAACTCATGTAAATTTGTGAAAATTTCTCCAAAATTTCATGCAACCAAGAAAACGATATAATCAATACTTGATGTTAAATTCCAGAAATCGAAGTGGTTTCTAAGACATATACTAGAATATTCGCACGAAATCAAAATTTAACAAAAATTAAAAAAACGTCAATAACTGTAAAATTTGCTCAAAATCTTTTCCAACCAAGAAAATGATATATTCATGACACACACTCGAATATTCGCATTAAATAAAAATTTTATCAAAAAATCAAAAAACTTGCCTAATTAGTCTGAATTTTTCAGTAATTTCTTCAAAACATGAAAATGATGTACTCAATACTTGATGTTAAAATTACACAAATTGAATTGGTTTACGAAGACATATACTCGAATATTCACACGAAATCAAAATTTATCAAAAATAAAAATACATCCATAAATGTACAAATTGCTCAAAAACTTCTTCCAAACAAGAAAATGATGTATTCATACTCGAAAATTCGCACGAAATCAAAATTTATCAAAAATAAAAAATCTAATGTAATATGTGTAGATTTCTTCAAAAATATTTCCAACCAAGGAAATGATATACTCATACTTGATGTTAAATTCCAGAAATCGAAGTGGTTTCTAAGACATCTACTAGAATATTCGCACGAAATCAAAATTTAACAAAAATTAAAAAAACGTCAATAACTGTAAAATTTGCTCAAAATTTTCTTCCAACCAAGAAAATGATGTATTCATGACACACACTCGAATATTCGCATTAAATCTAAATTTTATCAAAAAATCAAAAAACTTGCCTAATTTGTGCAAATTTTTCACAAACTTCTTCCAACCAAGAAAATGATGTATACAATACATGATGTTAAAATTTCATAAATAGAATTGGTTTACGAAGACATATACTCGAATATTCGCACGAAATCAAAGTTTATAAAAAAAAATAAAAAAGCGCCCATAACTATGAAAGTTTCTCAAAAACATCTTCCAGATAAGAAAATGATGTATTCATGAGACGTACTCGAAATTCGCACGAAATCAAAATTTATCAAAAATCAAAAAACTCGTGAAATTTGTGATGATTTCTCCATAATTTCTTCCAACCAAGAAAATGACGTACACAATGCTTGATGTTAAAATTCCAGAAATTAAAGTTGTTTACGAAGACATATACTCGAATCGCACGAAAATGAAATTTATAAAAAATCAAAAAACTTACGTAATTTGTACAAATTTTTCAAAAACTTCTGCAAAATAGGAAAATTACGCAATACTTGATGTTAAAATTCCACAAACTGAATTGTTTACGAAGACATATACTCGATATTCACACGAAATCAAAATTTATGAAAAATAAAAATACTTCCATAAATGTACAAAATTGCTCAAAAACTTCTTCCAAACAAAAAAATGATGTATTCATACTCGAAAATTCGCACGAAATCAAAATTTATCAAAAATAAAAAATCTCATGTAATATGTGTAGATTTCTCCAAAAAAATTTCCAACCAATAAAATAATACACTCAATACTTGATGTTAAGTTCCAGAAATCGAAGTGGTTTCTAAGACACATACTAGAATATTCGCACGAAATCAAAATGTAACAAAAATTAAAAAAACGTCAATAACTGAAAATTTGCTCAAAATCTTCTTCCAACCAAGAAAATGATGTATTCATGACACACACTCGAATATTCGCACTAAATCAAAATTTTATCAAAAAAACAAAAAACTTGCCTAATTTGTGCAAATTTTTCACAAACTTCTTCCAACCAAGAAAATAATGTACACAATACTTGATGTTAAAATTCCATAAATAGAATTGGTTTACGAAGACATATACTCGAATATTCGTACGAAATCAAAGTTATAAAAAAAATAAAAAAGCTTCCATAACTATGAAAGTTTCTCAAAAACATCTTCCAAATAAGAAAATGATGTGTTCATGAGACGTACTCGAAATTCGCACGAAATCGAAATTTATCATAAATAAAAAAACTCGTGAAATTTGTGATGATTTCTCCAAAATTTCTTACAACCAAGAAAATGATGTACTCAATGCTTGATGTTAAAATTCCAGAAATTGAAATTGTTTACGAAGACATATACTCGAATCGCACGAAATCGAAATTTATAAAAAAAACCAAAAAACTTACGTACATTGTACAAATTTTTCAAAAACTTCTTCAAAATAGGAAAATAATGTACACAATACTTGATGTTAAAATTTCACAAATTGATTACGAAGACATATACTCGAATATTCACATGAAATAAAAATTTATGAAAAATAAAAAACCTTCAATAACTTTACAGAATTGCTCAAAAACTTCATCCAAACTAGAAAATGATGTATTCATGACACGCATACATGAAAATTCGCAAGATATCGATATTTATCAAAAAATCAAAAAACTCATGAAATTTGTGAAGATTTCTCCAAAATTTCTTCCAACCAAGAAAATGATGTACTCAATTATTGATCTCAAAACTCCAGAAATTGAAGTGGTTTACGAATACATATTCTAGAATATTCGCACAAAATCAAAATTTATAATTTTTTTTTTTAAAAAGTTCATAATTGTGAAATTTGCTCAAAAACTTCTAACAACCAAGAAAATGATGTATTAAAGACACACACTCGCACGAAATCGAAATTTTATCATAAAATCAAAAAACTTACGTAATTCGTGCAAATTTCTCAAAAAAACTTCTTCCAACCAAGAAAATGATGTACTCAATACTTGATATTAAAATTCCACAAATTGAATTGGTTTACGAAGACATACACTCAAATATTCACACGAAATCAAAGTTTATCAAAAAATAAATAAACGTCCATAACTTCAAAAATTGATCAAAAACTTCTTCCAACCAAGAAAATTATGTATTCATGACACATACTCGAAAATTTGCACGAAATCGAAATTTATCAAAAAATCAAAAAATAATATGTGAAAATTTCTCCAAAATTTGTTCCAACCAAGAAAATGATATGCTCAATACTTGATGTTAAATTCCAGAAATCGAAGTGGTTTACTAAGACATATACTAGAATATTCGCACGAAATCAAATTTTCTCAAAAATTAAAAAACGTCAATTACTGTGAATTTTGCTCAAAATCTTCTTCCAACCAAGAATGATGTATTCATGACACACACTCGCACGAAATCGAAATTGTATCAAAAAATCAAAAGACATATGTAATTTGTGCAAATTTCTCAAAAAACATCTTCCAACAAAGAAAATGATGTACCCAATACTTGATATTAAAATTCCACAAAGTGAATTGGTTTACGAAAACAAATACTCAAATATTCACACAAAATCAAAGTTTATCAGTACATAAATAAACGTCCATAATTTCGAAAATTGCTCAAAAACTTCTTCCAACCAAGAAACATACTCGAAAATTCGTACGAAATCAAAATTTCTCAAAAATTTGTTCCAACCAAGGAAATGATATATTCAATACTTGATGTTAAATTCCAGAAACTGCAGTGGTTTACGAAAACATATACTAGAATATTCGCACGAAATCAAAATTTATAAAAAACAAAAAAAAAGTCCATAATTGTGAAATTTGCTCAAAAACTTCTTACAACCAAGAAAATGATGTATTAATGGCACACACTCGCACGAAATCAAAATTTTATCAAAAAATCAAAAAATTTACGTAATTTGTGCAAATTTCTCAAAAAACTTTTTCCAACCAAGAAAATGATGTTCTCAAACTTGATAATGAAATTCCACAAATTGAATTGGCTTTGAAGACATATACTCAAATATTCACACGAAATCAAAGTTTATCAAAAAATAAATAAATGTCCATAACTTCAAAAATTGCTCAAAAACTTCTTCCAACAAAGAAAATTATCTAATCATTACACATACACGAAAATTCGCACGAAATCGAAAGTTATCAGAAAATCAAAAAACTCATGTAATATGTGAATTTCTCCAAAAACATTTCCAACCAAGAAAATGATATACTCAATACTTGATGAATAAATCCAGAAATCGAAGTGGTTTCTAAGACATATACTAGAATATTCATACGAAATCAAAATGTATCAAAAATTAAAAAAACGTCAATAACAGTAAAATTTGCTCAAAATCTTCTTCCAACCAAGAAAATGATGTATTAATGACACACACTCGCATATTCGCACTAAATCGAAATTTTATCAAAAAATCAAAAAACTTGCCTAATTTGTGCAAATTTTTCACAAACTTCTTCTAACCAAAAAATGATGTACTCAATACATGATGTTAAAACTCCACAAAT
The DNA here is from genome assembly GCA_907163345.1 of Haberlea rhodopensis. Lineage (NCBI taxonomy): Eukaryota > Viridiplantae > Streptophyta > Magnoliopsida > Lamiales > Gesneriaceae > Haberlea > Haberlea rhodopensis. The sequence goes on along the minus strand of CAJQUN010000345.1, from coordinate 18,397 downwards.
TGAATTGGTTTACGAAGATATATACTCGAATATTCGAACTAAATAAAAGTTTATCAAAAAAATTAAAAAGGGTCCATAACTATGAAAATTTCTCAAAAACTTCTTCCAAATAAGAAAATTATGTATTAATTTGTGAAGATTTCTCCAAAATTTCTTCCAACAAAGAAAATGATGTACTCAATACTTGATGTTAAAATTCCAGAAATTGAAGTGGTTTACGAAGACATATACTCGAATCGCACGGAATCGAAATTTATAAAAAAATCAAAAAACTTACGTAATTTGTACAAATTTTACAAAAACATCTTCAAAATAGGAAAATTACACAATACTTGATGTTAAAATTCCACAAATTGAATTGGTTTACGAAGACATATACTCGAATATTCACACGAAATGAAAATTTATCAAAAAATAAAAAAAACTTCCATAACTGTACAAAATTGCTCAGTAACTTTTTCCAAACAAGAAAATGATGTATTCATGACACATACTCGAAAAATCACACGAAATCGAAATTTATCAAAAAATCAAAAACTCAAGTAATTTGTGAAGATTTCTCCAAATTTTCTTCCAACAAAAAAAATGTACTCAAAACTTGATGTTAAATTCCAGAAATCGAAGTGGTTTACTAAGACATATACTTGAATATTCGCACGAAATCAAAATTATCAAAAATTAAAAAAAGTTAATAACTTTAAAATTTGCTCAAAATCTTCTTCCAACCAAAAAAATGATGTATCCATGACACACACTCGCAAGAAATCGAAATTTTATCAAAAAATCAAAAAAACTTACGTAATTTGTGCAAAATTTCTCAAAAAAAAAATTTCCAACCAAGAAAATGATGTACTCAATACTTGATATTAAAATTCCAAAAATTGAATTGGTTTACAAAGATATATACTCAAATATTCACACGAAATCAAAGTTTATCAAAAAATAAATAAACGTCCATAATTTCGAAAATTGCTCAAAAACTTCTTCCAACCAAGAAAATTATGTATTCATGACACATACTCGAATATTCGCACGAAATCGAAATTTATCAAAAAATCAAAAAACTCGTGTAATATGTGAAAATTTCTCTAAAATTTGTTACAACCAAGAAAATGATACTAATTATTTGATGTTAAATTCTAGAAATCGAAGTGGTTTACTAGACATATACTAGAATATTCACACGAATCAAAATTTATCAAAAATTAAAAAAACGTCAATAACTGTGAAATTTGCTCAAAATCTTCTTCCAACCAAGAAAATGATGTATTCATGACACACACTCGCACGAAATCGAAATTGTATCAAAAATCAAAAGACATATGTAATTTGTGCAAATTTCTCAAAAAACTTCTTCCAACCAAGAAAATTATGTACTAAATACTTGATATTAAAATTCTACATATTTACTTGGTTTACGAAGACATATACTCAAATATTCACACGAAATCAAACTTTATCAAAAAATAAAAAAGCGTCCATAACTTCAAAAATTGCTCAAAAACTTCTTCCAACCAAGAAAATTATGTATTCATGACACATACTAGAAAATTTGCATGAAATCTAAATTTATCAAAAAATCGAAAAACTCATGTAAATTTGTGAAAATTTCATCCAACCAAGAAAATGATATACTCAATACTTGACGTTAGATTCCAGAAATCAAAGTGGTTTACTAATACATATACTAGAATATTCGGACGAAAATCAAAATTTAACAAAAATTTAAAAAACGTCAACAACTGTGAAATTTGCTCAAAATCTTCTTCCAACCAAGAAAATGATATATTCATGACACATGCCTAATTAGTCCGAATTTTTCAGTAACTTCTTCAAAATAGGAAAATGATGTACTCAATACTTGATGTAAATTCCACAAATTGAATTAGTTTACGAAGACATATACTCGAATATTCACACGAAATCAAAGTTTATCAAAAATAAAAATACTTCCATAAATGTACAAAATTGCTCAAAAACTTCTTGCAAACAAGAAAATGATGTATTCATACTCGAAAATTCGCACGAAATCAAAATTTATCAAAAATCAAAAATCTCATGTAATATGTATAGATTTCTCCAAAAATATTTCCAACCAAGAAAATGATATACTCAATACTTGATGTTAAATTCCAGAAATCGAAGTGGTTTCTAAGACATATACTAGAATATTCGCACGAAATCAAAATTTAACAAAAATTTAAAAAACGTCAATAACAGTAAAATTTGTTCAAAATCTTCTTCCAACCAAGAAAATGAAGTATTCAAGACACACTCGAATATTCGCACTAAATCAAAATTTTATCAAAAAATCAAAAAACTTGCCTAATTTGTGCAAATTTTTCACAAACTTCTTCCAATCAAGAAAATGATGTACACAATACTTGATGTTAAAATTCCATAAATAGAATTGGTTTACGAAGACATATACTCGAATATTCGCACGAAATCAAAGTTTATAAAAAAAATAAAAAAGCGTCCATAACTAAGAAAATTTCTCAAAAACATCTTCCAAATAAGAAAATGATGTATTCATGAGACGTACTCGAAATTCGCACGAAATCTAAATTTATCAAAAATCAAAAAACTCGTGAAATTTGTGAAGATTTCTCCCAAATTTCTTCCGACAAAGAAAATGATGTACTCAATACATGATGTTAAAATTCCAGAAATTGAAGTGGTTTACGAAGACATATACTCGAATAACACGAAATCGAAATTTATAAAAAAATCAAAAATCTTACGTAATTTGTACAAATTTTTCACAAACTTCTTCCAACCAAGAAAATGATGTACACAATACTTGATGTTAAAATTCCACAAATTGAATTGGTTAACGAAGACATATACTCGAATATTCACACGAAATCAAAAATTATCAAAAATAAAAAAACTTCCATAACTGTACAAAATTGCTCAAAAACTTCTTTCAAACAAGAAAATGATGTATTCATGACAAAAGCTCAAAAATTCGCACGAAATTGAATTTTATCAAAAAATCAAAAAACTCATGTAATTTGTGAAGATTTCTCCAAAATTTCTTCCAACCAAGAAAATGATGTATTCATGACACACACTCGAATATTCGCACGAAATCGAAATTTTATCAAAAAATCAATAAAATTGCCTAATTTGTGCAAATTTTTCACAAACTTCTTCCAACCAAGAAAATGATGTGCTCAATACATGATGTTAAATTTCAACAACTTGAATTGGTTTACGAAGACATATACTCGAATATTCGGACGAAATCAAAGTTTAGCAAAAAAATTAAAAAAATGTCAATAACTATGAAATTGCACAAAATCTTCTTCAAACCAAGACAATGATGTATTCATGGCACATACTCAAAAATTTGCACGAAATCGAAATTTATTAAAAAATAAAAAACTCAAGTAATATGTGAAAATTTCTCCAAATTTTGTTCCAACCAAGAAAATGATATACTCAATACTTGATTTTAATTCCAGAAATCGAAGTGGTTTACTAATACATATATTAGAATATTCGCACGAAATCAAAAGTTATCAAAAATTAAAAAAACGTCAACAACTGTGAAATTTGCTCAAAATCTTTTCCAACAAAGAAAATGATATATTCATGACACACACACGAATATTCGCACTAAATAGAAATTTTATCAAAAAAATCAAAAAACTTGCCTAATTAGTCCGAATTTTTTAGTAACTTCTTCAAAACAGGAAAATGATGTACTCAATACTTGATTTTAAAATTCCACAATTTGAATTGATTTACGAAGACATATACTCGAATATTCACACGAAATCAAAATTTGTAAAAAATGAAAAAACTTCCATAACTATACAAAATTGCTTAAAAACTTCTTCCAAACAATAAAATGATGTATTCATGACACATACTCGAAATTCGCACGAAATCGAAATTTATCAAAAAATCAAAAAACTCATGTAATTTGTAAAGATTTCTCCAAAAAAATTTCCTACCAAGAAAATGATATACTCAATACTTGATGTTAAATTCCAGAAATCGAAGTGGTTTACTAAGACATATACTAGAATATTAACACGAAATCAAAATTCATCAAAAATAAAAGAAACGTCAATAACTGTGAATTTGTTCAAAATCTTCTTCCAACTAAGAAAATGATGTATTCATGACACACACTCGAATATTTGCAATAAATCAAAATTTTATAAAAAAAATCAAAAAACTTGCCTAATTTGTGAAAAAATTTCACAAACTTCTTCCAACGAAGAAAACGATGTACTCATGAGAAGTACTCGAAATTTGCACGAAATCGAAATTTATCAAAAATAAAAAAAACTCGTGTAATTTGTGAAGATTTCTTCAAAATTTCTTCCAACCAAGAAAATGATGTACTCAATACTTGATGCTAGAATTCCAGAAATTGAAGTGGTTTACGAAGACATATACTGGGATCGCACGAAATCAAAAATTATATATAAACTGAAAACTTACGTACAAATTTTTCAAAAACTTCTTCAAAATAGGATAAAATGTACACAATACTTGATGTTAAAATTCCACAAATTGAATTGGTTTACGAAGACATATACCCGAATTCACACGAAATCAAAATTTATCAAAAATATAAAAAACTTCCATAACTGTACAAAATTGCTCATGAACTTCTTCCAAACAAGAAAATGATATATTCATGACCCATACTCGAAAATTCGCACGAAATCAAAATTTATCCAAAAATCAAAAAAATCATGCAATTTGTGAAGATTTCTCCAAAAAAAATTTCCAACCAAGAAAATGATATACTCGATACTTGATGTTAAATTCCAGAAATCTAAGTGGTTTACTAAGACATATACTTGAATATTCGCACGAAATCAAAATTTATCAAAAATTAAAAAAACTTCAATAACTGTAAAATTTGCTCAAAATCTTCTTCCAACAGTGAAAATGATGTATTCATGACAAACACTCGAATATTCGCACTAAATCAAAATTTTATCAAAAAATCAAAAAACTTGCCTAATTTGTGCATATTTTTCACAAACTTCTTCCAAACAAGAAAATGATGTACTCAATACTTGATGTTAAAATTCCACATGCTAAATTGGTTTACGAAGACATATACTCGAATATACGCACGAAATCAAAGTTTATCAAAAAAAACGTCCCTAAAAGTTTCTCAAAAACTTCTTCCAAAAAAGAAAATGATGTATTCATGAGACGTACTCGAAATTCGCACGAAATCGAAATTTATCAAAAATCACAAAACTCGTGTAATTTGTGAAGATTTCTCCAAAAATTCTTCCAACCAAGAAAATGAGGTAGTCAATACTTGATGTTAAAATTCCAGAATTGAAGTGGTTTACGAAGACGTATACTAGAATATTCGCACGAAATCAAAATTTATAAAAAATTTAAAAAAAGTCCATAATTGTGAAATTTGCTGAAAAACTTCTTACAACCAAGAAACATCTTTATACCATTTAAAATGTGACAAAGTCGGACACTTTAAACGGGTTAATTGTTCTTGAGTATTTTCAAGTTGTAGAATTGTTTTTTCCTAAAAAATGTTTTGCAATAGTGTAGATAAGGGTATCTACTCCATTAGCAAATTGTGTAGGAATATTATTATTGAGTTCTGTTTTCAGAGAATTAATAATTTGTGCTCTAGCCTTTTCAGAGACACCGAAATCCCACCAACCTTTTAGTTGGCCAGTAAAACCAGCAGTTATAATTAAGGCAATTTCTCTATTAGTTGTACACTTAATCCTAGCTGCTGTAGCAAACATAGCCATATATTGTAATATGGTTCTAACTTGATACTCGGCAATACCATCTATGTTCCATTCACAGACGTTATTTCTGCTGAACTGAGCATAATCATAAGAAGATTTTTCTTCTAATTGAACATCTACTGGTGTTGGTCGTAGATAGTAATGCGGAACGTTCCTTTTTAAAGGAAGTTCTTGTTTGAAAGAAGTAATTTTATTTACTTGATTATTCTGTTGATTTTCAACCTCTTGTTCTTTTAAGAACATTGTCTCTAAGTCACTAATGTTTTTATCAAAATTATTTTGATCTTCAGATGATGAACTACTATCTTCATTAGTGCTTTCTATCTCTGTCTCTACTTCTCTTTTCAAATGAGCAGTAGCCTTTTCACTAATTCAAATTTTTTGTAATCTTTTGACTAGTTCTTCCATTATGTCTGAACTAGTTCCTGTTTTATGACCAGGCTTTTCATTTCTAGTTTTAAAGAGAACTTTATCCTCCGTATAACTTTCTTGAACAATCTCTCTATTAGAGATCTTTTGTTCAACCCTACTTAGCTGTTTTCCAATTGTTTTTAGGGCTAAATTGGTAAAATTATTTTGTTCTGCAATAACTTCTACATTAGAAGTCTTTTTATATGGCGAAGCCATAATTTCTTCATCCTATTATTAATTGTAAGATTTTGTTCAGGAGGATGTATACTTCTTATCACCGTTCCATTCTTTGATATAAAATCTTGGTAAATAGAATCTACGGGTGATAATTCAGTTTCAAAATTAGGAAATTTTTTCCTTTGGAGTTTATAGATTCTTTCAATAAAATAAAAGAAAACTACCTCTTCCCCGGCGTTTTGTAAAAAATATGTATATTTTATAAACCACATTAATTGCTCTTTTTCTTCTTTTAAGAAAAACCATTTTCGCTTATGATAATTATTTAAAGTAATAAAATGATTCTTTCATTTCTCCGTCAAAAGGAAAATCTAAATCTTTTGTTAAAGCGCTTATATTACAAACACTTGGATCAGGATCATAACCCATATCGGAAGCTGTTGGTGAGTCAGGATTAATTGTTGAAGGAACTTGAACTTTATATGTTGGTTGACTAACTCCTTCATTATTAATCTTAAGACCTATTATTTTAGGTTCCGACTCAGAATTTCTTAATTAGAAATACTTCCTAAGCTTAAGTGATTTGAAGAACTATATACTTAAGCGAGTGACTCTATCTTTTGAAAATCCGATTTCCACATCTCCGTCTAGGTATTCTAGAATTTCTTCTAAAATCGAATTGTCTTTTTTCTTTGGTTCCGAAGCTTTTTCTAAAACCCATGTCTCAGGTAACTTAACCTGATTCCAAGAGATTGTTTTAGGAATTACCATATTACGTTTAGCAATATTTGTTAAGAATAAAGTTGTTTCTCCCTTAGGTAAATTAAGAATGTTCCTAATTCTTGGGACATTTATGTTCATAACTTTATAATGAATTCTATAAATTAGAATTACATTTGTTGCACCTTGCAGCATATCAAATCCTTCAGATTTAATATCTAATGTTAAAGCATGCATAATCGTTGGGTCATTTAATGACAAAATAAAATTTGGATAGCACGAAAAGTGAATCGGACCATCACATAGACTAGATTCAATTATTCCTAATAAGGAATCATGAAACTTATTGTGTCTTTTATCTCTAACACTTAAGAGAATTGAAGTGTTAAGACCTAATCTTGTTGCAGGTTTTAAAGCAACTTGAACCATTCCTCAGTGAAGGAATTTATAATTTTGAAGGTGTTGATTTAACAACCTTTGATTTAAAAGATTGAAGCTACTAAATCCTTTTGATAAATGAATAGCATCTTCTACAGTTTTAATAACATAATCACAATTAAAATTAAAACTACATTTAGATCTATATATACTAGATGAAAAAAAGAAGGTAAAGACCAATTATTTAAATCTTTTTCGAAATTTTCATTTATAATTATTTCTTTATTATTGCTATTACTACTACTACTACTAGCTTCATTACTAAAAGATCTCCACGACATAGATCTTGAAAATCTTTCCATAATTTTATCTCAATCCTGTTTTCTACGGAGTTCAATGTTTATAGATCCGGGACTACCTAACGTCATTTATTCGGCTTCAAGGCTGACCAACGGATTTCCACGGCTGACCAACGCAAATACAAACACCTAGGTAGTATGACCGTTAACGAGACTAACTACAGAGAGAAATCTTGAAATAAATCTAAAAGAAACTTACAGTAATAGAAGCCTTGTAGCAAACCTGCTTGTAGAAAGCAAATGGCTTTGATACCAAAGGGCGGAAGCAGGGGGAAATCTCAAGCAAAGAGTAATAATATTTGTTTATTATTAAACAAGGAAATATATTACAAACTTATAATAGTACTTACTTATACAAACTATGAACTTAAAATTAGTTCACGACAGAAAGGCTTGATTATTATCAAGAGCATATAGAGAGTATTTTATACTTGAGTTATTTAACTTGTTATTTTTACTCATGTGTTACAATGTCTTCGACGCCGTCCTTATATAGAGGCTGAGGAGTCTTTTAGTCGTGGATGAGTCATTACCCATTAGGTGTAGTGGTTGAGTGATCCAACCCATTAGGCGTAGTGGTTGAGTGGTCCAATATGCTTTATGGATTCTTTCGTAGTGGATGTCAGGTCACTGTTGAAAGATGCCATTTTTTGTCACATCACTATTAAGAGATGCTCCATTATCTCTTCTTTATTCTTTATGTTTTTGTCATCTTTTAAAGATGCTCGATTACAATATCTTTTGTCCATAGAGTGTGATGCAAAATTTTAGAAACTGAAGTGGTTTACGAAGACGTATACTAGAATATTCGCACGAAATCAAAATTTATAAAGAATTAAAAAATAAATCCAAATTTGTGAAATTTGCTCAAAAACTTCTTACAACCAAGAAAATGATTTATTCATGACACACGCTCGCACGAAATCGACATTTATCAAAAAATCAAAAAACTCATGTAAAATGTGAAAATTTCTCCAAAATTTGTTTCCAGCCAAGAAAATGATATACTCAATACTTGACGTTAAATTCCAGAAATCGAAGTGGTGTACTAAGACATATACTAGAATATTCGGACGAAATCAAAATTTATCAAAAATTAAAAAACGTCAATAACTTAAAATTTGCTAAAAATCTTCTTCCAACCAAGAAAATGGTGTATTCATGACACACACTCGAATATTTGCACTAAATCAAAATTTTATCAAAAACTCAAAAAACTTACCTAATTTATGCAAATTTTTCACGAACTTCTTCCAACCAAGAAAATGATGTACTCAATACTTGATGTTAAAGTTCCACAAATTGAACTGGTTTACGAAGACATATAATCGAATATTCACATGAAATCAAAATTTTTCACAAATAAAATAAAAAAGCGTCCATAAATATGAAAATTTCTCAAAAAAATTCTTCCAAATAAGAAAATGTTGTATTCATGAGACGTACTCGAAATTCGCACGAAATCGAAATTTATGAAAACTTGACCGCTTTATTTTTAAACAAAAGATATTTCAAAGAATAGTGTGAAGCGATTCTACTGCAAGTGCACGGTTGTCAAGTTTTAGTATAGTGAAAATTAAGTAAAGGTTGTCGAATCCACAGGGACTAACGTATAAGTACCAAATAAGATTAATAAAATTATATTTAGCCTACGATTTAAGAAGTTGATTAACTAAAGCCAAATTAAACTAAAGACCGAAAAATAAACAAGAAACAATAAAATGAATGGTTCCGGATATGCAAAGGTAAGTCACTCGAGAAATCTATCAAGCTCGTCGTTCAACTATGTTATCTTTAATGATTCAACTGAATTCTCAAATTATCAACCAATTGATTCTAAAGGTGAAAGGTTTTCGCTATTATTCGATACTCTCTCGAGCTGTAAATAAACTAACATTAAATTAGAATAAGTCACTCTCGTGCACCTATTTACTAATTCAATATTGCATAAATCGTCAAAACCTTATTACTCTAAATCTCTCGATTCCAAGTTCTCACATATGCGATATCATCTCTCGATCTCAATCGTAACTTACATCATAAATTAATAGAGCGTGTTACAACGTTATCTCTCGATCTCGGTTATAACTCTCAGATTCAATCAAAGTTAGCTAGGCTTTGATTTACACAAGCAATCAATTTATGAACAATAGTAATCAATGCACTCAAACACAATTGAATCAACAATCAAACACAACGAAACTAAAATTCGATAGAATAAACTCAAAATATTTCAAATCAAATACAAAAGAGTTTAATCGTCTCTCGACCTCAAAAACAACAATTGGAAATCAAAATGAAATAGATTAGAGTCTAGAAATACGATAAACGGCGGAATAAATCCGTACGTAGCACCGAAATCTCTTCTCTTGCTCCTTCCTTGCACTCCGGAATGGTTTGGCTCAACTTTGGACGAAGAACGGAGACTGAATCTCCTTCGGCGGCGCTAGGCGGCGGCTAGGGTTCCTTCTTTCTTTTCAGCGAATAGGCCTCTGATATGATGTATCTCTTGTATGGAAATGAAAATTCCTTTTATCCCCCAAAAATCCATTCAAAAATGGAAGATAGATTTTCCCGGATTTACGTCTCGATCGATCGAGAATTGCGTCCGATCGATCGGTGCACTGTTCACGTCAGCCTTTGAAACTCACTGCCTCGCTCGATCGATCGAGATTTCCTTCCGATCGATCGAGACTTCAATGTAATTGGTCTGAAGTTTCTGCCTTGGTCGATCGATCGAGACATAATCTCGATCGATCGAGACTTCAATTCATTTTCTTCTCAGCACACTGTCTGGCTCAATCGATCGAGAAATAATCTCGATCGATCGAGATTCCGAAAATCCCACTTCCTCAATTTCAACTCTTTCTCGCCTCGATTTCGCCCTTTTTCTTCAGTTTAGCTCATTTCTTCCATTTCCAACTAATTTTCCTGAAATAGACAAATAAACACCAAAAAGCATAATATCATCCAGGAAAAAGTATGAAAAATGGGAAGAATTACAGCTAAAAACATTTAAAACCTAAGCCTATCAACTCCCCCAAACTTAGACTTGATCGTCCTCGAGCAAGCAATAAGCTCAAAAAGAAAAGTTAATCTTAATACTATGCATGAATCATCTTTACAACTCACGTAAAAACTCAGAAATCCTACTTACACATCAATAAAAGTCATTCAACATTTAACAAGAAGCAATTTCTCCTAAGTTAAACAATACATCGCAACATGGGAACGTGTGTGTGTGCTATTGTCAAACATGAGTAATGTACATATCTTTAAGATCAAAAAGTGCCATAACAACTCCGAGTCAAGATTACTTTGAATTATTCTACAAATTTACTATCCAGCACTTCTCCACTAATGTAATTATTCCCTAGACTTGGATCAACAGGACTTTAAAAGCTTATCACGTTAGGCCTTTTGGTGTCGGCTCCAAAGAAAAGGTAGGATGAATTCAAAGAAGAGAGTATAATAAAATCAGTTCAACTATTTTGAGCTTCTCTTCAACTTTTTCCAGCCTTGGCCACTTTGGGTCTTATTTGAATTTTTCTTTTCAAGGCTTTTCTCTACATCTTTTCTTTTTCTTTGCTCATTCTTTTGTTCATTTCATTTTTTTTTTCAATGAACTTATCAACATATAACAATTTAATGCAATGAATGAGATTCATTATACTCCCTTAGGGGTGGGTAAAAATTTTCTTTTAGGCTCAATCCAAGGTAGGTATAATGAGGTTGCCAAGAATGTCGAATGGGGGTCTAATCATACGCAATGCATATACCATTCTTTTTCAATAAGGCACAAGAAGGGACACTAAGGATAATGTATAACAGGTAGGCTTGAAAGGCTCAAACGGTCCAAAGATCGCCTAAATCATCTCCAAGTCAAGTTCTTAACTATAAATTTTGCCTCAAAGTGCTTTCAAATAAATTGTAGAGTTATCTACAATACTCAAGACTCATCATAGTTAACACAAATTTTCACTTTAATCAATACATACTTCACTCAATCATGACTCAATAAGTGCTCAAATTATTCCTCAGTTTTGACATATGGTTAACAAAGGATATATACAAACAAGTTAAACATTTTCATGACTCCTATCTAGATGAGGATTAATTTCATCATGTATTACCGTTGCAAATCTAATTCTTCATTTCTCAAGACTAACTCACCAATTTTTTTTTTTTTTTGGTAATGCTCAAGGATGAATCAGTCACAAAATCATGCAGTCATGCAAGTAGAGAAGCAAGACAAGTAGCAAAATGTGCAAAAACAAGATATATACAAATACTAAAACCCCACCCCCCCCCCCCCCCCCAAACTTAGTACGTGAATTGCCCTCAATGAACAAGAAAAAAAATAAATGCAAAGGCAAAAACACATACCATGACGACGATCGTCACTGATCATCGTCCTCATCATGCTCCGGATGGGGAACTGGGTAGTGGTGCTCCTCGCCCTGATATGGCGGAAATGGTGGGTACTCAGAAGGTGGAGGTGCATGCGGATGATAAGGTGCAAAATGTGGCTCCGGCGGGAACTGGAAACCTGGAAATCCCTGGGCCATGGCAGTGTTTCATGCACTCTGATAGTGCATGAACTCCATCTGACGCTGAGCTACCTGCTCATGGTCCATCTGCAATGCTCTCTGCATGCTATGAATGTCCCGCTGCATGCTGTGAATGCTCTGCTGCTCCAGGCGAATATCTTGGAGATCCTGTGAAGGGAGTCCAATGTAACACGTGTACGTTCTGCAGCAGAGGATGATGATGCTCCGGCCTGTGTAGTGTCCGAGGGTCGTGGGGCAGCCCTCCTTCGGCCTGTAGGTGGTGGTGGACCGTCCACAATGATCGGGTTCTTCGGCAGAAGTAGCTCCTCGTCTTCCCCCCATGTCACTCCGCATCGCTGACATAAAGCAGTGATCGTGGATGGAAACGGTAGTGCGGAGGTCGGTGGGCTGCTACCGATTTCATGGATGTGATCACTGATGATCTCGCCGAAGTCCACTTCCTTCCCTGAGAGGATGGCATATACCAGGACCGCTCTGTCTTTTGTCACCTCAGAAGTGTGGGTCAAAGGCATGACCTGCGAGGCGACAAATGAGAACCATGCTTGGGCCTCTGGCGTCAAATGCTTTTTTAGAACCAACTGTGGCTCTCCTTTATCGTTCCTTTGCCAATCCACTCCCGGCATGCCAATAACTGCCAATACCTCATCGCAGTCTATCCTGCTATTCTTGAAAGATTGGTATGCACAGTTATGCAGGAACGGCATCCGGTAAATATTATTTATTGCAGCTCGATCTACCAACACATCCTTCCCTCGAACATAAACACTCACTTGGTGCCCTGGTTTAACAGCTCGAAGGTTTGTGTAAAATTCCCTTACCAGTGGCACCACAGCATCAATAGGTGTCTGAACAAATTGATACCACCCTTTTCGCCGTGCTGTCCTAATGACCGGGCACTCAATTTTTTCCATGCTCATGCCCCTTTCACGACTAAGGGGTTTCTTATGATAGGTGGGATATAACTCAGCAATTGTGGCATTGACAAACTTTTGTTCGTCATGCTCTTGCTCCGAAGTAGTTGCCTCTGCTTGTTTTCTCTTTTGTGAGGTTGCCGCTTGCTTGGACCTCTTTGTAGGAGCCATCTATGTGCTAGGTTATTCCCAAATATCTCAATTGACTTCAACTAACGCCACACACAACACTGCAAATCCAACACCCTTCAACACCACAAAACTTCCTCCAAACTTAAATCCTTCCTAACCCAAATTCTACTACACCAAGAAATTGCACCAAAAGATAAAAGCTTTGAGATTTTTGAAACCAATTACAACTTAAAAATCCGATCTTGGAAGAGTTTGGCACTTGGCTTGGAATTCTCTTTTGGATGCACTTCTACCCAATTTGACTTGCAATTCTTCAAATCTGCAATGAAAATCTCATTAGAACAAATATTACTTCCAAGATTTGAAGTAAATTGGAAATTTGATGGAAATAGGATGAGATTAGATGCAAAAATGTGTGGAGGCGACTTGGGTTCTGTTGTGGAGAGGAGAGAAAGTGTTTTGTAAAGTGAAGATTTTTCTTCGGTGCCCTATTTTTTTTTTCAAAGTTTTCTCTCGCTCGATCGATCGGAAAAAATTTTCGATCGATCGAGCGAGGCAGTGTTCAAACCCCAATTTAAAAGCTTTGGGCAATCGATCGAGATTTTGTCTCGATCGATCGCCAACACCAGAAGACTAAATTTGAAATTTTTTTTCAACAACTTTCTCTCGGGTTGCCTCGCCTACATCCGTATTGCTCTTGCTTCTACACCTGCAACAAAATTTAACGAATTCATTCCCAGACAAACTAAAAACAAAAATAATAACAAAATCACACCAAAACAAGGAATTAAAATCAAAACTCGAGAAAAGAAAACGGAAGTTCTTAATTTATAGTCCCAAGCTGGACTGTCACCTCCTCGTCTTGTCAATTTGATGGCTCCTTTGGATTCTTTACAGAATCACTTGGGAGTGTACCTTGCGTTCTCCCCGAAATCAACGTGGCCAACTGCCCTATCTGCACTTCCAAATTTTTAATAGATGCATCTTGATTTTGCATCCTCACCTCTGTCGACGAAATCAACTTTGCCATAAGTTCCTCCATACTCGGCGTTTTGTGTGAACCCTGCCTGCGGTTGTGGGTTCAACACATTCTCCTGGTTCGACCATCTCAAATTTGGGTGGTTCCTCCATGGTTGGTTATAATTCGAATATGAATTGTTGGGTGGCCTGTTACCTACAAAATTCACAGCCTCAATAGATTGGTTAAACTGGTTACCTGCCTGACACTCGATGCTTGGATGACCGCCTCCACACAAGTCACAGAAAACAGCTTGAACTTGCATTGCTGATGCTCCAATGCTATCTATCTTTCTGTTCATAGCCTCAAGTTGTGCCGAAATAGCAGTGATGTCATCCACTTGATGAACTCCTACTGGTTTCTGTGGCGTGTTCCTCTCTGACTGCCACTGGTAGCTGTTACATGCCATTTCTTCCAATAAGCTATATGCCTCTTCCGATGTCTTCCTCATTATTGATCCCCCAGATGCTGCATCAATCATCGAACGGTTAGAAGAAAATAAACCATTATAGAAAGTTTGTACCTGCAACCAAATGGGTAGACCATGGTGTGGGCATCTCCTCAACAAATCTTTAAAACGATCCCACGCTTCATATAACGTCTCGGGGTCAAACTGCCCAAAAGTTGTGATATCGTTCCGCATCTTCGCCGTCTTGGAAGGGGGAAAGTACTTTGATAAAAACGCTTTCGTCATCCCCTCCCATGTTGGTATACAACCTGCAGGTAGTGAATTCAACCATGACTTAGCTTTGTCTCGTAATGAAAAGGGAAAAAGTCTTAACCTGATGGCGTCGTCGGAGACGCCATTATGTTTGAACGTGTCACAAATCTCCAAAAAGTTGGAAATGTGATTATTCGGGTCGTCCGTGGCCGCTCCCCAAACATAACCGAGTGTTGTATCATTTGTATAATCGCCGGCTTGATCTCAAAGTTGTTCGCTTGAATCGTCGGCCTCGTAATACTGGACAAAGATCCATGAAATGCCGGTTGCGCAAAGTCCATCATTGACATTGGGTTCTGTGCTTCATTATTATCTGCCATCGCTCGAGCTTCTCGTAATCGCCTAAGTAGAGTTCTTTCTATTTCCGGATCGAAAGGCTCGAGAATGAGCTCCTCTCTTTCTGAGCATGCACTAGAGAAACGATTCCTGTACAAAACAGACAAAAGGAGACAACAAAATACAAAAATCAAAACAAATCAACTAACAAAAACAAAGAAATAAAACAAATCGAAATAATAAAGAATTGGCTAAATTACAATTAACTAATCTCGTATGATATTATACAGATTAGTCCCCGGCAACGGCGCCAAAAACTTGACCGCTTTATTTTTTAAACAAAAGATATTTCAAAGAATAGTGTGAAGCGATTCTACCGCAAGTGCACGGTTGTCAAGTTTTAGTATAGTGAAAATTAAGTAAAGGTTGTCGAATCCACAGGGACTAACGTATAAGTACCAAATAAGATTAATAAAATTATATTTAGCCTACGATTTAAGAAGTTGATTAACTAAAGCCAAATTAAACTAAAGACCGAAAAATAAACAAGAAACAATAAAATGAATGGTTCCGGATATGCAAAGGTAAGTCACTCGAGAAATCTATCAAGCTCGTCGTTCAACTATGTTATCTTTAATGATTCAACTGAATTCTCAAATTATCAACCAATTGATTCTAAAGGTGAAAGGTTTTCGCTATTATTCGATACTCTCTCGAGCTGTAAATAAACTAACATTAAATTAGAATAAGTCACTCTCGTGCACCTATTTACTAATTCAATATTGCATAAATCGTCAAAACCTTATTACTCTAAATCTCTCGATTCCAAGTTCTCACGTATGCGATATCATCTCTCGATCTCAATCGTAACTTACATCATAAATTAATAGAGCGTGTTACAACGTTATCTCTCGATCTCGGTTATAACTCTCAGATTCAATCAAAGTTAGCTAGGTTTTGATTTACACAAGCAATCAATTTATGAACAATAGTAATCAATGCACTCAAACACAATTGAATCAACAATCAAACACAACGAAACTAAAATTCGATAGAATAAACTCAAAATATTTCAAATCAAATACAAAAGAGTTTAATCGTCTCTCGACCTCAAAAACAACAATTGGAAATCAAAATGAAATAGATTAGAGTCTAGAAATACGATAAACGGCGGAATAAATCCGTGCGTAGCACCGAAATCTCTTCTCTTGCTCCTTCCTTGCACTCCGGAATGGTTTGGCTCAACTTTGGACGAAGAACGGAGACTGAATCTCCTTCTGCGGCAGCTAGGCGGCGGCTAGGGTTCCTTCTTTCTTTTCAGCGAATAGGCCCTCTGATATGATGTATCTCTTGTATGGAAATGAAAATTCCTTTTATCCCCGAAAATCCATTCAAAAATGGCAGATAAGATTTTCCCGGATTTGCGTCTCGATCGATCGAGAATTGCGTCCGATCGATCGGTTGCACTGTTCACGTCAGCCTTTGAAACTCACTGCCTCGCTCGATCGACCGAGATTTCCTTCCGATCGATCGAGACTTCAATAAAATTGGTCTGGAGTTCTCTGCCTTTGGTCGATCGATCGAGACATAATCTCGATCGATCGAGAATTCAATTCATTTTCTTCTCAGCACATGTGGCTCGATCGATGAGAAATAAATCCGATCGATCGAGATTCCGAAAATCCCACTTCCTCCATTTCAACTCTTTCTCGCCTCGATTCGGCCTTTTTCTTCAATTAGCTCATTTCTTCATTTCCAACTCAATTTCCTGAAAATAAATGACAAATAAACACCAAAAGCATAAATATCCATCAAAAGTATGAAAATTGGGAAGAAATTACAGCTAAAAACACTTAAAACCTTAGCCCTATCAAAAATAAAAAAACTCGTGTAATTTATGAAGATTTCTCCAAAATTTCTTCCAACCAAGAAAATAAATGTAACAATACTTTATGTTAGAATTCCAGAAATTGAAGTAGTGGAATAAGACATATACTCGAATTCGCACGAAATCGAAATTTATTAAAAAAAAATCAAAAAAACTTGTACAAATTTTCAAAAAACTTCTTCAAAATAGGAAATTATGTATACTCAATACTTGATGTTAAATTCCTGAAATCGAAGTGGTTTATTAACACATACTAGAATATTCACAGAATCAAAATTTATCAAAAATTAAAAAAAAACGTCAATAATGGTAAAAATGCTCAAAATCTTTTTCCAACAGAGAGAAAATTATGTATTCAGACACACCTCGAATATTCACCTAAATCAAATTTTTTTCAAAACTCAAAAAAAAAAACTTGCCTAATTTGTGCAAATTTTCACAAACTTCTTCAACCAAGAAATGATGTACTCAATACTGATGTTAAAATTCCATATAAATTGAATTTGTTTACGAAGACATATACTCGAATATCACACGAAATCAAAGTTATCAAAAAAAATAAAAAAAGCCCCATAACTATGAAAATTTCTCAAAAACTTCTTCAAATAAGAAAATGAGTATTCCATGAGACGTAATTGGAAATTCGTACCATTGAAATTTATAAAAATAAAACAACTAAGTTAATTGTGAAGATTTCTCCAAAATTTCGTCCAACCATGAAAATGATGTACTCAATACTTGATGTTAAAATTTCAAAAATGAAAAAGTGGTTTCGAAGACATAACACGAATCGCACGAAAATGAAATTTATAAAAAAATCAAAAAACTTGCGTAATTATTCAAATTTTTCAAAAATTCTTCAAAATAGCATGTACACAATACTTGATGTTAAAATCCACAAATTGAATTGGTTTACGAAGACATATACTCGAATATTCACACGAATCAAATTTATCAAAAATAAAAAACTCCATAACGGTACAAAATGCTCAAAAAATCTCTAAACAGAAAATGATGTATTGACAACACTAACTCGAAAATTCGCACGAAATCGAAATTTATCAAAAAAA